>OY757916.1:73746292-73988858 GCA_963585895.1 Sepioteuthis lessoniana | reverse complement strand
ATCTGTTCTGGAGAATGAATCGCACAAACTCCTCTGGGATTTTGAGATGCGGACGGATCCCCTAATCGCGGCCAGACGACCAAACTTTAAGATAATCAATAAAAAAAAGAAAAAAAAGAAAAGAGAACTTGCAGAATTGTGGAGTTTGCTGCCCCTGCTGACCACAGAGTAAAATTGAAAGAAATAGAAAAGAAGGATAAGTACCTCGACTTTGCTAGGAATTGAAAAAAACTGTGGGACATGGAGGTGACCGTTACAGCAATTGCAATTGGTACTTTTGGTACAGTCAGCAAAGGATTGATAAAAGGATTAGAGGACGTTAAAATAAGAGGAAGAGAGGAGACCATCCAAACTAAAGAATTGTTGAGATCGGCCATCATACAGAGGATCGTCCGGGAGACTTGAGAAGACTCCAGTGAAAACCATCAACGGACACTGATGTGAAAAATTCTCAAAGTGTAAAATAATAATTTAGTTATATGTTAGGTTATATTTATAAAGAAAGCGTGCCCAATATAGGTAATAGAGTATTTGTTGACCAAAATTTGCCCCGAGTCAACGGTGCATGGTGACTGTTAGGTTTGTACGTATGTGATCATCAGACCAATTACTCATGGTCTAATGATTGCATAGGCGGTAAACTACATATTCTCTTACATTATTTCTCCCTTGGACTATCTATTTCTGTCTTTCTCTCTCTCTTTCTCTGTCTCTGTCTCTGTCTCTCTCTCACACACACACACACTCTCTCTCTCTCTCTCTCTCTCTCTCTCTCTCTCTCTCTCTCTTTAGATATATATATATATAATTTTGAATCATATGAATAGTAAGAAAATTGTGCATTTTTAAACTTAGTATGAAGAGAATTTCAGTTGAAAATGCTTAAAAGCGCTCCATACAGCTAAAAGAATTTAATTAAAAGGTGTAGGGCTGATTTAAAATCATTAGACGTCGATACTTCACTTCGCTGAACCAGTAATTACGCTGAGTTTCTTGCGAGGAGAGCAATCTTCAGATTATTATGGAGAATTGTACAAAGTTTGCTGGATATGTATCAAGTGAAAAAGTCGTACAATTTATACCATAAACTGAAGATCGCTTCACGGGCATAAAACTGAATAATGAGGTGGTTAGCGAACTTAGACATGCGTGTCTAACGAACACACGCGCGCGTATATATAATATAATATATATATATATATTGTGTTGATAGCACATGTTCCTTTGAACGTGCCTTTCTCTCATCATCCGTCCCTATCCTCCGTCGCTATTGGCAGGTCCTTTTACTTGCATCCTGGATATTAATGAATGATAGGACAGATGAGGGATTCTTTAGCTTTAGAAAAGCAACTAGTCAACATGAAGAAATATTTCTAAATTTAAAAACAGAGGTGTTCTTTTAGTTGAATCTTTGCTACATGCTTGCACCAATATTTTATTGCCCAGTCGGCTGGGGCTGTAGAATACACCGACTGCTTCTCTGCAGAGAGGTAGGACCCCCTCCCAATGAGTGTCCTGGTATGACACTAAACAATCTGAGGGTGAGGTTCCAGTCATGCTGGAGAATTCGTGAATGCAGATTATCCCTTCATTACCATCGCTCCCAGGTCCACTCTGGCCCAGAATGGTAGTACTTGATAGGGTCCTATCTATGGGTTAAATAGAACTAAACTGTGGTTTAAGTTTACTGTTTTTTGCATTTAAACTGTATATTCATGCTGAACTGAATTTTAAAAAATAGAATTGTTTTGACATTTAAACTGCGTACTCATGTTTAACTGAATTGCTCAAAATAGAACGGTTTTGACCTCTAAACTGTGTACTTATGCTAAATTGAATTATCTGAAATAAAACTGTTTTGACATTAACTCTCCGGGCTGTTGAATACATCGAATGCACCACTGCAGAAGGGTAAGACCCCAACCAATGAGTCTCCTTGATAAATGTAAGTACACCGTTTAATTGTCAAAACCATTTCTATTTCAAACTATTCCGTTTAGTCAAACAGCTCTAATTCAAACAATTCAGTTTAGCATAAGTATGCAGTCAATTCTATTTAAACAATAGATAGGACCCTATAGGAGTGGACCTGGGAGCAATGGCAATGAAGGGGTACCCCAGCATCACTGGGACCTCATTATCATATTGTTTAATGTCATCCCCAAGACACTCGCTTGGGTGGGAGGTTACTCCACTGCAGAGAAGCATTTGGTGTATTCTACAGCCTCGGCTGACTGGGCAAGAAAATGAATTGATAAGTTGCTCTTGAGATTATCATGTTTGATTTGATGGTTTGGTTTGGTTTGTTCGGTTTTAAGGCATATCAACCTTTGTAGGTTATTTAATGCCGAATCCATTTTTATGTAAATAATATGTTCTATTTAAAACAATTCAGTTTAGTATGAGTACACAGTATAATTGTCGAAAACATTTCTATTTCAAACTATTCAAGCCGTTATATGTAACAATTCAGTTAAGTGTAAATACAGTTTTAATGTTGAAAAACAGTTCTATTTCAAATAATTCAGTTAAGCAAAAGCATGCAGTTTAAATGTAAGTACAGTTTAATTATCAAAATTCTATTTCAAGCTATTCAGTTTACTCAAACAATTCAGTTTTAGCATAAGTATGCTGTTAGATCTACTTAACCCATAGATAGGGCCCTGTCAGACGCTACCACTCCGGGCCAGAGAGGACCTGGGAGCAATGGCAATGAAGGGGTGCTCCGTATTCCCCAAAGCTCCAGCATTGCTGGAACCTCACTATCAGAATGTTTAGTGTCATATACAGGACACTCATTGGGGGGGGGAGAAGCAGACGGTGTATTCTACAGCCCCAGCCGACTAGGCAAGTTTTATTTGAAGTACCTGTTCAAAATAACTGTATTTCATTCTGAACTCTTCTTGAAGTAAAGTTCATGTGAGAAATGAATTCTCACAGACACAGGATTAGTTCCAATTACTAAAGATAATGAACGAGTCAATTTTTTTAGTTCATTTAAGACAACTCGGCTTTCTCATACCAACATAATACATAGGATTTGGCTTGCTCCGCTTTTTTTTTATAGTTAAATAGATGGCTGGCTAATCTGAAATATTTACTACTAACTCTTTATCAGTAATAGTGCTTCGATCAAAAAAATCTAAGCCTCTTAATATAAAACTTCATAAACTGGTCACCTTTTTAACCAAAGGTTTTTTCTGACTATTAGAATATGCAAGTGGTTATTTGCTGCTCGGATTTCAGTCTAGTTTATATACATTTGCACACAGTAAATTCCTTAAATGTTATATGTAAAGTAAAGTTAGCGACCATAGTCGAGGGTGACCCGAAGGCTCCCTTTTCGATAGCTACTACACCGAGGTGTAGGGGAGGGCGCTACTCCATTCCCTGGATTGCTCCACTTTACCCTTGAACCGTACCTTATAATGCTGAGTGTTAAGCAAGGTGGTATCAAGTTCCATTTTTAAAGTCTTTGGTATGACTCGACCTGGGATTGAACCCAGGTCTCCCGGGCCATTGGCGAACACTCTAACCGCTGGGCCTTACTAAGCTTTTAGTCTTTTTAATTGAACTGAAATCAAGGGATAGACCAAATAAATCATTTTTATCTTCACGGTCAAATCAAATAAGGATGCTCAGGATTATCCCATTGTCTACGGCTCAGATTGAACCTGGGAGTAATTGTAATGAAGGTGTAGATTATACTCGCCGATTCTCCTGAACTAGAATCTCAATATCAGATGTAGCTTAGTGTCATTGCTGGGACTCCCTCTTTTTTGTGGGTGTGAATCTTACCCAACAGCAAAGAATAGCCTAAACCTCTTCGACAAGGCAAAAATATGGGAGTGAATGATTCTATTTTGAATTTTATATTCGTGCCGATGATATCGAGAATGTGATGTTAAAAATTGAAGAACAACAAAGACACCAACCCACCTAAAGTAATTTGCTAATCTTTTTGCTTGGACGTGACACAAGGTCGTATGAATGGGGCACCCAATGAGACTCGAACGCACGCGTGAAGATTTTCTAGTCTACCTGGCTAACCTTTATACCCCACCCAGACAACCTTGATTTACCAATCTTTAAGCTCAGATATGACACAAGGCCGGGATGAATGGGGCACCTGATGAGACTCAAACCCACTCGTGAAGATTTATTAGTCGAGCTTGCTAACCCTTACACCACCTGAGGCATCCATTGCAAATCCGCCTAAAATTATCATTCAATTGCAAATAGAATTTTTTCTCAAAGTTCGATAATTCTAACATTTTTGTTATAAAAAAACACCTGCTGTTTTTCTCGGTTGTTTTAAACAAGCTGGAAGACTTTCTATCAAAAGTAGCTACCTTCTGAAATTAATAGAAGACCAGTCAAAAGTGATGAACGATAGTCATGGATGGGGAGAGAAAGTGAGTGAATCCAGTGACTCTGTGCAATCAGCACTACTTGATTATAATGCTGATGATGATTTCATATATACGAGAATACATGAGACTTTTTAAGAAGGTCGGTAGCTGCATTCATCAAAACCAAAAAGTGCATTAAACGTAAATATCTTCAAAAGAGTCCCATTGGCATTCAACACATTTATTCCAGCAAGTTTTTTATTAATCGAAGAACCTCTGAAGCTTCTTTATTTATATGGTGCCGCATCGTCGGATTTTTAAATTCCTCCAAGTCCTCAAATTTTCCCTTGAGATTATTGTTTTTAGGTAAAAAGAAATTGTCGTACAGTGGTAGTTCTGTTAAGTATGGAGGAAATTGCATTCGCTAAATCCTGTTTTAACCAAAAAATTAAAAAAAATTGATGTTAAAAATATAGACGGCTAATAAGAGATTATCGATAATTAGAACCGACTTACTATACCTTCAGACAGCAGTCGAGACATCAACGCTCAATATGCTATGTTTTATAATAGAATAAAAATTATCATGTCTTTGTAATTTTCTGATCACACATCGTATATACAATCATAATGGAAATTCGGGTTATATATAGGTTATTATAATCAAAGTTTGAAGTAACTAACGTAAAAAATTGCATTTACCTAGTGACATTTAGAATCTTTAATTTATCAAATTCTTATGCGACTTCATTGTCGAAAGCAATTAGAAAATTTAGCTTCAATATTATATGAACAACCTTTCTACTACTGACGGGATGAGACAATCAATTTTTAAGCGTACACTACCTAGTTTGAATTTATAATTTTATTTTTCTAAGAGTTGGTTGTCTAACGAAGACTGAAGAGCCCAGTCTGCCCAAATATTCTCCCATAGTTGGGGTAGTAAAAAGAGTGTACAAATGTTCTACATCTTGCTAATTCTCTTGAGAATCATCAAGATGTGAAACATAAAAAGCCACATTCAAGAATTGAACTCGGTTTGCCTCGTCAATTTCCTTTACGCCAAGTGTCAAAACCGAGCCGAACAATCTGAAACCTTGTACAATTGATTACCCAAGATATGTACCAATATGCCAAATATGACTTTTCCCCAATAAAAAATATTAATAAAAAGCAGAGCAGTGAACTATTCATTTTGAATGTACTGAAAAAAAATGTTACATCTTTACATCGTAAATAAATATCAGATGTGTCCCAATGGGCAAGGAAATAGATATATATATCTAAATAGAGGAATTATATATTATATATATTATATATTACATATATATAATTTTGAGATACAAACATATCACATAATCTAGACGAGAAGACCAAACCAATTTTAAAAGAAAAAAAAATACTTGTCATCAAGCGGATTTTGTCATTCCTGTGGTCTTTACAGTGAAAATAAAAGAAAGCGAAAAGATTAACAAATACTGGTATCTTGCCAGAGATTAAAAAAAAAAATTGTGGAAGATGAGGGTGATGATGATACCTATTGTAGTTGATGCTCTAAGAACGGTTTCCAAAAAGAAAAGGAAGACTGGATAGAATTGGAAATCAGAGGAAGAATCGAAACCATACAACTCACAGCATTGTTAAGATTGGTTAGAATACTCAGAAGAGTCCCAGAAATCTTAAGAGACTTGCTGTCATTCCAATGAAAAACTATCAACTAACTCTATGGGGAAAAACTCGTGAGTAGTAAAATAATAATAATAATAATAATAATAATAATAATAATAATAATAATAATAATAATAATAAATAAATGACACACATAAACTTTTATGGGACTTTGACATACACACGGATCACCTAATCTCGGCCTGAATACCAGACCTTATAATAATAAAAAAAAGAAGGAAAAAAAAGAGAGAATTTGCAAAATTGTCAACTTTGCTGTCCCGGCTGACCACAGAATAAAATCGAAAGAATGTGAAAAGAAGGATAAGTACCTCGACCTTGATAGGGAATTGAAAAAAACTATGGAACATGAAGGTGACAATTATACCAATTGTGATTGGTGCTTCTGGTACAAATACTAAAGAATTATTAAAGGACCAGGAGGACTTGGAAGTTGGTGGACGAGTGGAGACCATCCAAACGACAGCATTATTGAGAACTACCAGAATACTGAGAAGAGTCCTGTTGACTTTAGGAGACTTGCTGTCACTTAAACTCCAGTGAAAAACCATCAGCTAACGCTGATGAGAAAAAATTCAAAGGAATAATAATAATAATAATAATAATAATAATGATAATAAAGTTGGCGACCGTAATCGAAGGTGACCCGAAGGCTCCTTTTTCAATAGTTACTACACCGGGGTGTAGTGGGGGCGCTACTCCTTTCCCTGGATTGCTCCACGTTACCGTTGATACGTACCTTATATTGCTGGGTGTTAAGCAAGGAGGTATCAACTACCATTTCTAAAGTCTTTGGTATGACGCGACCTGGGATTGAACCCAGGTAACCCGGATCATTGGCGAACACAATGACATCAAATTCAGGTAACCCGGATCAATGACATCAAATTCAGGTAACCCGGATCATTGGCGAACACAATGACATCAAATTCTTTGCAAAAAAGGAAAAAGAATTGAAAACTCTAATCCACACGGTGAGAATATACAATTAGGACATAGGAATGGAATTTGTTATAGGAAAAAGCGTCATGCTAGTAATGAAAAGCGGGAAACGACACATTACGGACGGAATGGAATTACGAAATCAAGAAAAAATTAGAATGCTCGAAGAAAAGGAAACCTACAAATACTTGGGAATATTGGAAGCTGACACTATCAAACAAGTAGAGTTGAAAGAAAAAAATTAAAAACAAAAAGAATTTCTCAGGAGAACGAGAAAGCTACTCGAAACAAAACTATATTGAAGGATCCTTATAAAAGGGTTAAATAACCTGGCTGTCTCCCACGTAAGATACTCGGGATCATTCTTGAAGTGGACCATAGAAAAACTTAAAATGGACGAGAGAACAAGAAAACTAATGACTATGCATAAGGAATTACATTCCTGAGATGACATTGACTAAAAAAGAAAGAAGAGGACTGACCAGCTTTGAATATAGCGTTGATGTATCAATACAACAACTAGAAGACAACATAAAAAACGCAGAGGAAGACTGATTAATGCCACCAGAAACAATAGTATCAATGTAAGGATCAACAGAGCAAAAATAATTAGAAAAAATTCAAGAATAACAACTGTATGGACATTTTAAGGAACAAACAAGTGACATAACACACGAGAAAATTTGGATGTGGCTAAAGAAGAGAAAACCTTAAGAGAGAAACTGAATCTCTTCTAATAGTTGCACAAAAAACCGCCATGAAGACTAATTATATAAGAGCAAGAATAGATAGGAGGCAACAAAATAGCAAATGTAGGTTTATATATTGATAGAGACTAAGCAATTAATTACGTGATAAGTGATTGCAGCAAACTAACACAGAAACAGAATAAAACCAGACACGACTGGATAGTCAAGGTGATCCACTGGAAATTGTGCAAGAAATTTAAATTTGACAGTACGAACAAATGGTATATGCACAACCCACAATCTGTTCTGGAGAATGAGACGCCCAAACTGCTGTGGGATTTTGAGATACAAACGGATCACCTTATATCTGATAGATGACTAGACCTAGTAATAGTCAACAAAAAATAGAACTTACCGAATTGTAGATTTTGCTGTCCCGGCTAAACACCCTGTAAAATTGAAAGAAATCGAAAAGAGAGATAAGTACCTCGACCTTGCTAGAGAATTGAAAAAGCTATGGAACATGAAAGTGACAGTATTAGCAATCATTATTGGTGCTCTTGGTACAGTCAATAAAGGATTGGTACAAGGACTGAAGAATTTGGAAATAAGGATGAGTGGAGACCATTCAAATGACTGCATTGTTGAGATCAGTTAGAATATTTAGAAGGGTATTGGAGATTTGAGGTTACTTGCTGTCACTCAAACTCCAGTGAAAAACTATCAGCTAACGCTAGTGCGAAAAACTCTTAAAGGAGAAAAGATAAAATGAAAACATGATAACATGCGCAGGTTTAGAGATCTTGCCAGAGAACTAAAAAAATATGAAACATGAATGTGTCAGTGATACCAAGTGTAAACGGTGGATTTAGAACGATTTCCAAATGCTTGGTAAGACTACTTGAAGAGTCGAAAATCAGAGGCCGGGGTGAGACCATCCAAATTATAGCATTGCTTTTATTAGCTAGAATACTGAGAAGAGTCCTGGAGACTTGAGTTGACTTGCTGTCCCTAAAATTCCAGTGAAAGACTAACAGGTAACGCTGGAATGAAAACCTCTCAAGGAGTAATAATAAACCAGTTTTCTCTGCTGAGAAAAACTTACGATAAGTAGAATACCAACTAACTGAACCCGGAAAAATTTTAAATGTTTCTCTCAAAACAACCTCCTATGATTACAGATCAACTTTAAATTTCAGTGTTTTATTGCACCACCCCATATATATATATATATATATATATATATATATATATATATATATATATATATATATATATCACGTATTTACATACATAAATTGCAAGCAAAAGTAAAAAAATCTGGAGAAATATTATTGGCATTTCATTATAAATATTATTTTTAACAAAATCCTACAACTCTCATTGAATCTCTTTCTCATTATAATTTGATTGTTCCTTCCCAGAAATGAACTTTTCGTGTCGTTCTAGTTGAGGAATAAAGTCTTGCAAAAAATAATAAGTCAAGAAATATTGTAATAATTTTGTTATAAAATTAGAAACGTATTCTTATTCTCAGTCATCATCAAATAAAATTTAGTTATTTCTCAGTAAGAAATATATTTTGAGAGAATATTGATATGGGTGTAAAAGCAGGAAAAATTATTTTAAAAATCTGGGGCTGTAGAATACACTGACTGAACCACTGCAGAGGAGTAAGACTCCCCAATGAGTGTACTATTATGACACTAAACACTCTGATGGTGAGGTTCCTGTGATGCTGGAGCTTTGGGGAATGCGGAATGGTAGTACCTGGATGGGCCCTATCTATGGGTTAAATAGAACTGACTGTATACTTATGATAAACTTAATCGTTTGAATTAGAACTGTTTGACTAAAGTGAATAGCTTGAAGTAAAAATGTTTTTGATAATTAAACTGTACTTACATTTAAACTGCGTGCTTATGCTAAACTGAATTGTTTAATAAATAACTGTTTTGACATTTAACAGTGTGTAAACAAAATCTGTACTAATGCTAAACTGAATTAACTGAATCGGTTGAAATAGAAATGTTTTTGACAATTAAACTGTATACTCATGCTAAACTGAACTAGTTGAAATAGAACTATTTGCATAAAAAATGGATTTGGCGTTAGATAACCTCCAAATGTTGATATGCCATAAAACACAAACAACCAAACCAAACCTTTAAAAATCTGGTTTTCTTTCGCCTTTTCTTTTTGTATTTTTTCCCTTTTTAAATTTTTTTTTACCATATGATATGAAATATATACATTTTGAGACAATTAGACACACGCAGCTTTTCTAAAAGAAAATGATCCTCTGGATTAAAAAAATGTATCTTAAAAATAACGAGGAAAACTTTAAATCTTAAACATTCAAGAACCGTATATACCCAAATTCTCCACTTATATTTTTTCTCCTTATCTCGCCTCCAACTTTTTTTTCTCATCAAACTCTGGTACACCCGACAAAAAGAAAAAAAAAACAACAGATCCTTACTTTAAAAGTATTTTTTTTTTACTTTAAATCATTCGAATTCAATTTACTTTTTTCTTTTCTATTTGTGGTATAAATATCAGTATTTAGAGACAACATCAAGCCCAAATGAAGAGTTTTTTTTCTTCAAGGAATAAGAAAATGATAAAAAGAAAAGAATGCGTTTGAAAATCAATGGATTTTCAGAAATATAGAGCATCATTATCTCTTTCTTTCTTTCTTTCTTTCTTTCTTTCTTTCAGATCTCACTTCTCTCGTTACTTTTGTCAATGCTTCACTTTTTTTGTCCTTTTTTTTTTATCTCACTCTTTTTCTTCCTTTTAGTTCTCTTCTTTTTTTATCACTTTCTTTCTCTTTTTTGCATTTATCATATTCCTTTAAAGGGAAGGACCTATTATTAGTCGGAAGTGATGATTGGTTACCACACAAATACGTTCGGTTGGTACATACAAAAAAAAAACTGCATTTATCTATCTATCTATCTATCTATCTATCTATCTATACATATATATATATATATATATATAGAGAGAGAGAGAGAGAGAGAGAGAGATGACGCAGATACGAAGTTCATCATATTTATGTATAATGGAAATGAAAAGTTTTATATATCAAGCATTATATTATATTATAACTTGATTTAAAGAATTTTGGTGTGAGTATGTACTAATAAATATGTATTTAGACTGCACTACATTTATACAACATACCTTGCTCATAGTACAGCAATAATGCCCTTCTTGCAAATGACCAAGAAATGTAAAACCTTTTCTACATTAGAAACGCCAAATCCCACCATGAAATTGTATATTTCAACAAGATATTTCACAATGTGACATTTATGCGTAGAAACATTCTTGAATGTCATTCCATATATCTAGAAAGAACGTGGCAGGAAAATCATCTTGCATATGTTTATATATTTAAATAAATATAAATATTTTAATATTCATGGCATGTGTCTTCGTATACATCCAGAAACCTATATACATCCTTCATTCAATTATATGTATATACGTGTATATTGCGAAAGCAATGAGGGAAGAAATAAAAGAACGTAGGCTAGAAAGGAAGATATAATACGCTGCTGTGTCTGGTCTATTTCTTTGTCCAGGTTCAAATTTTACAAAACATTATTCACAAAACATTACCTTTGTTCTGCTTGAAAAAACTTGACTTTTCTTTCCTTTTTCTTTTTTTTTTAAATAGGATTTTTTTTTTTTGATAGATTTTATAGACATGAAAAATTGTTGATAACCTCAGGAACCGGTAACATTAGCTTCACCGATTATAGAAATAAAAAATATACACGATAAAAATATTAACTCTAGAAAAATACGATTCTTATTTTACTTAACGAAATCTTCATATTTTTTCAACTAACTTCTTCTTCTTCTTCTTCTTCTTCTTCTTCTTCTTCTTCTTCTTCTTCTTCTTCTTCTTCTTCTTCTTCTTCTTCATTATAATTGATATTATTGCAAGTTTTCCTACCTGTTTGAATTAGTAGTTTTCGATGAAGTGCGAGTGACCGCAAGTTTTCACAGGTCTTCAGGATTCTCTAAAGTATTTATACTGATCTTAGCCGTGCCGGGGTTTGGATGGTTTCGATTCTTTTTCTGTTCTCCAATTTCGCCATTCTTTTTTTTTTTTCTTTTTTTTTTTTTTGCAGGCCTTTGGGTACCGTTCCAATTGCACCTATGACGATTTTTATGACCGTCACAGCATTTCCAGATATCCGTCGAGATCCGAATATTTGTCGATCTTTTCGTTTCCTTTGAAATTTTTTTCGTTTTAATTAACACAAGGACTAGTCTTTTGCCGTGTTAATTTGCATCAATAAACAAGTTATTAACATCAGCTTAAACTAATGTTTTTCGGAGGAGACTAATTGACAGCAAGTCACCTTAAGTATCCAGGATTCTTTTAAGTATCCTAGCCTATTTTAGTAATGCCCTGGTCAAGATTGTTTTAATTCTTCCTCAAATTTTCAGTTCATCGAACCTATTATGATTATCATCAATATTATTATTTACTCCTTGAGAGTTTTTCACGTCAGTTTAACTGATGGTCTGTCACTGGAGTTTGAGTGAGAGCAAGTATCAAGTATCCAGGACTCTTCTTAGTATTCTGGCCGTTCTCATAATATAGTAATTTGGACGACTTCCACTCGTCCTCTTATTCCAAGTCCTCCAGTCCCTTTAATAATCCTTTGGTAACTTTACCAAAAAAACCAATCACGATTCCTGTAATTGTCACCGTCATGTTCCATAGTTTTTTTCAATTCCCTAGCAAGGTCGAGGTACTTGTCCTTCTTTTCACATACTTTCATTTTATTCTGTGGTCAGCCGGTACAGCAAAATCCACAATTTTGCAAATTCTCTTTTTTTTTTTTTGGTTATCATAAGTTCTGGTCTTCTGGCCGAGATTAGGTGATCCCTTTGTATGTCAAAGTCCCATAGGAGTTTATCTGCGTCATTTTCTAGGCCAGATGCTGGGTTGTGAATATAGGATTTGTTCGTATGGTCAAATTTAAATTTCTTGCACATCTCCCAGTAGATCACCTTGCCCACTCAGTCGTGTCTAGTTTTAGACTCATTCTGTGCTAATTTGCTGCATATGCATAAGATTGATGGTTTCTTTTTTGTCACCACATAACCTACATTTGCTATTTTGTTGCGTTTTATCTATTCTCGCTTTGATAAGATTGGTTCTTATGCCGTTGTATTATTATAATTATTATTACACCTTTAGAGTTTTTCAAATCAGTGTTAGCTGATTTTTTTTTCATTGGAGTTTGAGTGACAGCAAGTCTTCTCAAGTCTCCAGGACTCGTCTCAGGATTCTGACCGTTCTCTGCAATGCTGTCATTTGGATAGTCTCTACCTGTCCGCCAATTTCCAAGTCCTCCAGTCCTTTTAATAATCCTTTAGTTATTGTGCCTGAAGCACCAATCACAATGGGCACAATCGTTACTTTCATGTTCCACAGCTTTTTCAATTCTCTAGCAAGGTCGAGGTACTTATCCTTCTTTTCACATTCTTTCAGATTTATTCTGTTGCAGCGAAGTCGACAATTTCGCAAATTCTCTTTTTTTGTTGATTATTATAGGTCTGGTCTTCTGTCCGGGATTAGGTAATCCGTTTGTATGTTAAAGTCAAATCGGAGATTTTGCGTGTCATTTTCTAGGATGTGCTGGGTTGTGCATATATCCAATCGTTAGTATGGTCAAATTTAAATTTCTTTCACATCTCCCAGTGGATCACCTTGCCGACCCAGTCATGTCTCGCCGTATACTCCTGTGCTAATTTGCTGCATTCGCTTATTATGTGATTGATCGTTTCGTCTCAGTTACCGCCTAGCCTACATTTACTGTTTTGTTACGTCTTATCTATTCTCGCTTTGATATGATTGGTTCTTATGGTGTTGTCCTGTGCTGCTATTAGGAGAGATTCCGTTTCTCTCTTCAGGTTTTCCTTTTCTTAGCCAGGTCCAGGATTTCTGGTCTGAGATGTTGTTTATTAGTCGTTTGAAACGGCCATAGAGTTGTTTTTTCTCCCATTATTATTATTATTATTATTATTATTATTATTATTATTATTATTAAATAGGCATAGTTACTGGAAATATGTAATTATATATGAATTATTACAGCGGTCTAGGAGAATAATTGTGTAAAAATCCTTTACATGAAGACTAGTTAATCGAACATATAATTACCAATAAGTGATCATTTTACACCTTTTCGAGTTTTTCACAACCAGTGTGAGCTGGTGATTTCTTATTTAATTTTGATTTACCACAAGTCTCCTCGAGTCTCCAGGACTCTCCTCAGTATTCTGACCGATCTCAAATCTTGTAGTTTGGATGGTTTCATCTCGTCCTCTTATTTGCAAGTCCTACAGTCCAAGTAACAATTCTTTTGGCGACTGTACCGAGAGTACCAATAACAATTGGTATCACAATCACTTTCATGATCCACAGCTTTTTCAATTCTTTGGCAAGGTCCAGGTGCTTATTCTTCTTTTCGTTTTCGTTCAATTTTACTTTGTGGTAAGCCGGGACAATAAAGTCCAGAATTCGGCAGGTTCTCTGATTTTGTTGATTATCACTAGGTCTGGTCGTCTGGCCTAGATTAGGTGATCCGTTTGTATCTCAAAATCCTAGACGAGTTGTGCGTCTTTTTCTCTAGGATAGATTCTGGTTTGTTTATTTGAGCTTTTTCCACACAAGCGTTAGCTGATTGTTTCTCACTGAAGTTTGAGTGACAGCAAGTAGGACTCTTCTCGGTATTAAGACCGATCTCAATTATATTGTACTTTGGATGGTCTCCACTCATCCTCTTATTTCTAAGCCCTCCAATCCCTGTACTAATCATTTGGTGATTGTTGTGAGCGCACCAATTATAACTGGTATCGACGTCAATTTCATATTCCATAGTTTTTCAGTTCTCAAGCAAGGTCTAGGTATTTTTCTCTAGTTAGCTTTCTTTCAATTTTACCATGTGGTCACCCCAAACAGCAAACTCCACTATTCGACTGGTTCTCTAATTTTGTTGATTAATGCTTGGTCTGGTTGCCTGGCCGAGATTAGGTGATCCGTTTGCGTCTCAAAATCCAAAAGAAGTTAGCGTGTCTCATTTTCCAAGACGGATTCCAGGATATGCATAAACCATTTATTTGTATGGAAAAATTTAAACTTCTTGCACTGTTCCCACTAGCTTAACTTCTCAACCCAGACGTGTCTAGCTTGTACCCTTTTTGCGCTAATTTGCTGCATTCGCTTATTATGCGATTGATCGTTAATATTATTATTACCATTATTTCACGACATGAGAGTTTTTCACTCCATAACTTTCCTCGGGTCTCAAGGACATGTCCCAATATTATGGCTATTCTCAACAATGCAGCAATCAAGATGGTCTCGATTATACAGTCTCTTCAGTTCTCTGGCAAAGTCCATGTTTTGTCCATCTTTTCGTTTTATTTGATTTTCTTTGTGTTATCAACCGGAACTGCAAAATCCACTCAACGGAAAGTTCCTTTTTTTTTTAAATTAACACTCTCTCTATTGGTCCTGGGAAATTCGTCTATATCTCAAAATCCCAGAAAATTTTATGTGTCTTATTCCCTGTGACGAATTCTGGTTTCTGCACATATCATTTAGTAGCAAAGTCAAAATTCAATCTCTTGCACAACTCCTAGTGAATGACTTTTCCCACCCAGTCGTGACTTGTCTTGTACTTCTTTTGTGTCAGCTTTCTGCATTCGCTTTTAATGGAATTAATCATATCGTCTTTTTCTCCACATAATCTCCACTTGCTCTTCAGTTGGGGCTTATCTATTTCCGCTTCACTATAATTGACCCTTATGTCGTTGTTATGTATTGCAATTATTGTTATTACAGTTTGTTTGCTATATAACTGTGTGTAGGAAGATTTGTTAATTGAGCATATAATTGCCTGTAAGGGATTGTTATTACTATTATTATTATTAGGTTTATAATTATTTCACTACTGGAGAGTTTTTCACACCTGCTTTAGCTATTGGTTTTTCACTCGTATTTGAATGATACTAAGGCTCCTCCTGTCCTCGAAACTCTTCTCTGTATCCTAGCTGATCCTTATAACGCAGTCGTCTAGATGTTCACGAATCTTCCTCTGTTTTCCATTCGCTACAGTCTTTTTTCTAAGCCTTATGGAACTATTCCAAGTTCCCTAATTACAACTAGTATCACCATCATTCTTATGTTCCGCTGCTTGTTCAGCTCTCCGCCAAGATCCAAGTACATTTCAATCTTTTCGTTTTCTTTTATTTTTATTCTGTGGTACATCGAAACGGTAAAACTCCCTATTTTTTTATTGTTAATTAACAAGACATGATCTCTTCTGGCCGAGATTTGGTGATCTATTTGTATCTCGAAATTCAAAAAAAAATTTTGAACTCTTTCTCTTGGTCGGTTCCTGGTTGGTGCATATACCATTTGTTAAAATCATCACATTTTAATCTCTAACACCATTCCTTATAGATCCCATTTCTCATCCGGTAGTGAATAGTCTTGTAATAATTATTATAGTTTTTTCGCATCAGCTAACGCTGGTGGTCTTCGACTGGAGTTTGAGTGACAGCAAATCGCCTCAAGTCTCCAGGACTCTTCTCAGGATTTTGGCCGTTCTCAATAATGCTGTAGTTTAGATAGTCGCCACTCGTCCGCCTAATTCCAACTCCTCCTGGCCCTTTAGTAATCTTTTAGTTACTGTACCAAAAGCACCAATCCCAATTAATATAATTGTCACCTGCGTGTTCTAGAGTTGTTGTTTTTTTCTATTCTCTAGCAAGGTCGAGGTACTTATCCTTCTTTTCACATTCTTTCAGTGTTATTCTGTAGTCAGCTGGGACAGCAAAGTCCACAATTTTGCAAGTTCTTTTATTTGTTGATTATCTTCTGGTCTTCTGGCCAAGATTCGATGATCATCAAGGTCCCATAGGAGTTCTTGTGTGTTATTTTCAAGGACAGCTGCTGGGTTGTGCATATACCATTTGTTCGTATGGTCAGATTTAAATTTCTTGCACATCTCCCAGTGTATCACCTTGCCGATCCAGTCCTGTCTAGTCTTATATTCCTTTTGTGTTAATTTGCTACATTCACTAATGTGATTGATAGTTTCATCTCTGTCATTGCATAACCTACATTTGCTATTTTGTTTCATCTTATCAATTCTCGCTTTGATATGATTGGTTCTTACAGCATAATATTGCTATCGACCTATATTAACTGCGTGTTTAATCTTGAGTAAATTGAATCTCATATCGCAGAATCTAAATGCTTGATCTCAGACTTTTCCTTCTCCTAAACTAGTTGCTATAATAAGTTTAAAGAACCAGTCTGATCTACAAGTTACCCACAGCTGGAGGTAGAATAGTTGGATTCATACCTTTCCCAAGGATATTAGCGCAACATGAAATGCACCAAAACTTTTGAACTCGAGTCACGGTGTCTATTTCTAACGACGAAAACCGTTGCGCCACAATCGCAACTGCTGATGAAGTATATATATATATATATATATATATATATTCATATATATATATATATATATATATATATATATATATATATGTTTGCCGAATTTATAATATAGATTTCATCTATTTGAACATAATAATCTATATACCTATTTCCTTTGTCATTTGGTCATGTTTACGAGGATGCGTACATCCAACTTAGGAAGACATGGCCTCGGAGGTAACCGTGTCCTCTGTATGAGTACAGATGCACCTATGAGACACATTAGGTTAAGTTGGTGGCACATTTACCATGGTTAATCTGAAATTGCTTGTGTGTAATATAAACCAATTGCTCAGTTGTAGAGTTTCAGCTCAGTGGTCGTTGGTTCGATCTCCAGTTCTGGAGACCTACTGATGAGACCCACTAAGGTCGAAACAGCTTTGCCGTGGTTCGGTATGTCATGCCGAGAGCTTGCTGAATTTTCTAGTCATAGTAAATCAATTTATAATATATATTTCCGCTATTTAATATGTGTATATATATATATATATATATATATATATATATATATATATGTGTGTGTGTGTGTGTGTGTGTGTGTGTGTGTGTGTGTGTGTGTGTGTGTGTGTCGATTATGCACAAAATACGCAAATTCAAGTAACGGAGAGTTCATAATTATATTTTTCATTTTCATCTTTTTTACCTGCAATGCAATGATATCATCTGACACTTGTTTCTGAAAACTTTTCTTATCTGTCTTTTTATATATATATATATATATATATATATATATATATATATATATATATATTCGTGTGGATATGTATTGTCTGTCTGCGCCTCTTGGAATGTGCATATGATTGTTTATGTTCACTTTTGTGTCAATGTGTTCATGTAAGTAATTGTGTTTGCATTTTCGTCGGTATCAGTTAAAAATCGAGATTTAAGGTTAAAATAAGAAATTTCCCTGTGCGTGACGTAGACGCTATATCACTAACATTTCAAGTAATTAATCATATCAACACGGTTAATCGTAGATTTTATCTAGGAGAGAACAGAAACAGTCGGTTATGGTAGAATTTGCGTTGTTACTCTTGATACTAAAATCCCCTTACACATACATGTGTCCATAGAACTATTTCCATCTCCAACTGTCTCTACACAGCCACAAACACACATGCGCGCGCGCGAGTGTATGTGTGTGTGTGTGTGTGTGTGTGTGTGTGTGTGTGTGTGTGTGTGTGCTCCTATTGTATATCATTAGTTACGTCAGTTCTAATTTATGTACAATTGAAGATATACGTGGGCTCTTATAAATAAGTCAAAACGAAACCGTTGATTGTATTTGTACAAAAAGTCAAGTCACTTTCCATTTATATTTTACAAGCCTTTTCCTTCATAATTCTTAGACGCATCAATGCACCTTAAAATAAAACCTTTCAAAAGACGATTATTTTCTATTTACGATTGTCTAACCCTGTGATTTACATACGTAAGAATAAATGACGATGACTGGAAGTTTACAATCGTTCTGTTCAATTCCCGTCGCTTGACAAGAATAAAAAGCAAACTCTGGAGAGGAGAAAAAAAAAGGCGATCAAAGTTCAGTTTATTATTATTTTATTCTTTATTTTGGGTGACCAAGTTTATAAACCCCACAGAAAGATCAAAGGAATTTTTTTCCGACTGGCGCCTTTTCGCGCCCGGCATATCTTACACGCCAAGTTTTATGTAGCTTGAAAAAAATAAACGCACAGCTAAAGCCATACACACATAAGCATATAAATGTATGAAAGTATATATGAATGTATTTATGTAGACGCATGAGTGTGCACACGATTGTATATATGGAGGCCAACGTTACAAATATGCATCATAAGGAATATATTTTTATGCGTGCATAGGTACCCACACCTACATACACTTAAAAACACACACACACACACACACACACACACACACACACACACACACAGAGGGAGCTGAGTTTATCTGTCTTTCTCTGTCTCTCTCTTTATAAAAACACACACATACACAAACACACACACACACATATATATATACTGTTCCCACTACTTCGTCGAATATAATTTACTTTATTACTATAGTATATTTATCCATGTAGATACACACACACACACACACACACACACACACACACACACACACACATATATATATATATATATATATATACATATCTATATACACACACATATATATATATATATATATATATATATATATATATATATATATATATATATATATATATACCGAACTTCTCTACACGAGTAACGCGATAAGAAGTTTAACGGGTTTGAATTCAGAGTTTTCTTCCCCTAGACTGGTTTCTATACATACCGAATTTAAAAATTCAGTCTGAGCGACCATTTCCTAACAACTGAAGGGATATTAGTTTGCTTCATATTATTCTAATGGCATTACCACGACTTAAAATACCAACACTGTTGACTAGGATCACACACACACACACACACACACACACACACACACACACACACACACACACACACACATATATATATATACATATATATATATATATATATATATATATATATTACGCTCCCCACAGAGTGTTTAGTAAACTAGCGAAGGATTGCCGGCTGACACATACACGTAAATGCAAACATCTCTATGAATGAAATACTCCGGTAGTCGATATTTTACATATGAATATATACCTAAAAAAATCCCTTCGCTTAAGCTGAGATTGACGATAGTTCTGAGGTAAGGTATTTAACTGACGTAAAATCAGTTGTGTTTCGATCCCAGCTTTAAGCTTTTAGTCACACTGAATAGTTATGATACAACGGAACAGTCTGTCAGAAATAAATTAAACCATTTAAAATGAACTCAAGATCGTTTAAAAATTATATCTTTGACATATCCTTAGAAATCATATATTTGATATATATGTATAAAAACGATTTGGCATTAAATAACCAACAATGATTGATATGCCATAGAATCCAACGAAACCGTTCTCTAGCCCATTCATTCAAAAATTAACGTAACAGTGCGAGTGGAATTTGAACTCGTTTACTTCAAAATTCTCGCCATTATGAACAGGTATATCCTGGACGCTAATTATCTGCTAAGAAGGAATCACTGTATTGCAAAGTTGCCCACCACCACCGCGCAGAAAATTAATGATATGAAAAATAGGTTAATTACACGTCCCTATATCAAGAAAGTAACGAAGTCAAATACACTTTCGATTTATTTATTAAGTTTTTTTGTTTTTTTTTTCGTTTTCCAGGATAAATGAGAGCTAGGAACTATTCCGAAGTCATCATCCGTACACCACGCTCGGTGTAAACGAAGCAATAACTTGTAATAAATAAATAATAATAAAAACATCGTTTGAATAATAATGATTATCATAAACTTTCTTAAACCGAGGATTCCCTGTGGTATAATAGCTAAGTACCTGAACTGCAGCCTCGAAGTAAGTTTTAACTCCAGTCAAGCAATTATGTTCACTTTTGGAATAATAATTTTGCGAAAGGCATGAATCACTTTATCCGCAAATCTTATGGGTTAAATAATACTACCGCTGTTCAACAAGGTTAACTTATACATTGAATAACCCAAGAAGCTTGATATACCATTAAGCATGGAAATCAGACCCAACCAAACTCAACCAAACAAAATTTCATGAAAGCGATTCTATGTTATTTCTAGCGGAGGGATTCTTCGTGGATTAGTGGTAAACGTATTGGACTGTGTCGGGTATCACCCACCTTGTTCCACACAATGAACTATTCCATCTGCAATATATAGCAGTAGCTACAAATACCAGGCAGACTAGAAGGTGTAGAGCAGCTTCTTATAGGAATAGTATTAGAGCGTTAGAGACTGGAGATCGCACTAGATCAACTTACTTGCTACCGTAATAACGGAAGCCACTACTATCGTTGGACTATATCTTTATTCTGTATTCACTAATCCTATGTTCTTGTCTACTAATTGTATCTCTATTGTATTTACTTTTTTCCTGAGAATATATCTCTATTTCCTCTCATATCGTGGTTTGTCCTTTATCTAATATTACAAGTGTTCACTGGAGACCGGGGTTCAATCCCAGGTCACGTCATACCAAAGACTTAAAAAATGGTACTTGATGCCTCCTTGCTTATCACTCAGCAATTTAAGGTACATGTCAAGGGTAAAGTGGAGCAATCCAGGGAAAGGAGTGGTGTCTTCCTCTACACCTCAGTGTAGTAGCTATTGAAAAGGGAGCCTTCTGGCCGCCCTTGACTACGGTCGCCAACTTTACTTTACCAGGGAAAGGAGTAGCGCCCTTCCCTACACCTCGGTGTAGCAGCTATGGAAAAAGGGAGCCTTTGGGTCACCCTCGACTAAGGTTGCCAACATTATTATATATTCATTAACCAGAACGCAACAGACTGCGACGTCAAAGTAAGCGAGTTTGAACTCCAGTCGTATTATTGCGTTCCCTTTAAGACTAACATTCTGGGGAAAGTTATAAATTCGCTTATGCTCTCAACTGTGGGTTAAATAGTACCGCAATTATTTTTCGGAAAGTTTGGCTTTGACATTAAACGAAGAAACCAAAATCATATTTTTATTCATTAAACAACAATCTTCCAAACGTGTACGTAATATCGATGAATACTGATATTTTTCGTCACAAATTTAAACTTACCATTAACTACAGTTTAAAACATCATGGCAGCCTAAAACAATTCAAACCTGTAGGTGTATCACCACTACAATAAAAATGGATGAACATCTGATTTGCTATCAGTTACATGATTTAAAACTATATAAAAACATATCAAGCAACTGAAGTACATGAATGTGTGTGTGTATGTGTGTGCATTGATAATATTTTCAGTATGCAGCAGGAAGATTTGAAACATTTTTGCATTTTATAGAGACGCGTTATGATAACTAATAGAAAGGGAAAGAATATATTTTTAGAAACTCGCAAAATACATATTTAATGAATAGAGTGTTTGCCAATGATCCGGGCGCCAAGAGTTCAATCACAGGACGAGTAAGACCAAAGACTAAAAAAAAAAGGTACCTGATGCAACGTTGCTTAGCACTTAGCATTATAAGGTAAGGATCAAGGGTAACGTGGAGTATCCAGGGAAAGGAGTAGCGCCCGCCCCCACACCACGATGTAGTAGCTATTGAAAAGGGAGCCTTCTGGTCACTCTCGACTAAGGTCACTAACTTTACCTTTACACACACACACACACACACACACACACACACACATATATATATATATATATATACATATATATATATATTAAAAATACGTTTGTTCAAATGTATATATATATATATATATATTCGTGTGGGTATGTGTTTGTGTGATAATGTACACACACACACACACACACACACACACACACATATATATATATATACATATATATATATATATATATATATAAGGATGGCATCAACACCTGACTAACAAAGGCATTGACAGCTCTTAATAGGCTATCGGTCATTTGGAAGTCAGATCTGACCGATAAAATAAAGCGCATTTTTTTTCCAAGCAGCATTTCTGTCGATATTGCTCTTTGTAACCACGCTAACTAAATGTATGGAGAAAAAAGATTGGCGACAATTACACAAGAGTGATGCAAGCTGTACTGAATAAGTACTGAAGGCAGCACCCAACAAAACAGCAGCTGTACGGCCACCTACTCCTTATCACGAGAACTATCCAATTTAGTCGAACCAGATATGTGAGACACTGTTGGAGAAGTAAGAACGAACTCATAAGCGATGTACTCCTGTTGACCACTTCACATGGACGAAAAATGTAGGAAGACCAGCTGGAACCTAATTACAACTGCTTTGAAGCCTGGAAGACCTCCTAGGAGCGATGGACAATAGAAATGAATAGCGAGAGACGGTCAAGGGGATTTGCGCTAGCAGCCTGATATGATGATGATGATGATATATAAGGGAAATAATCATTTTAGTATCAAGTATCCCGAGGCATTTTTGGAAATGTTGTGCGCCCGTGAGCTACGGCCCTGTGCCAGGACACGCCTTAAAATGGCCTTGTGCCTTACTCGTCCGGTTGGTTGGGCGGAAGACAAATACCTCTATGGATAACTAGAAGTCTTGATTGAGCTCTTTAGCTTTAGAAAAGCAAACGGTCTTAGAGAAACAATAACTATAAAATTAAATGCTTGGGAAGTGTAGTTAGTTAGGTTGATCAATAATATACTGTTTCACTGTTATTTATTCATTTCTTAGGCCTCCTTGGGCATCAGTGCTTTTACTATATTCACAGATCAACATTTAAAAAGAAAAAAAATAATCTTTACTCTGAACATATTCACTATTAATACAATATATATTTACAGATCCAATTCTTGAGTTTTTCAAGTCTAATCTTTTACCATATTCGAACGCGGGCTGAAAAGTTTGAAAAGACCTTCTGATGGCGTCATATCTGGTTTCGATTGTGTGTTTTGACTTAAAAGATGCAGGCAGAGTAACACCTATTGAAGAAATGGGTTGAATTCATAGGGGTCTATGTTGAAAAATAAACCATAGCTTTTCACATCCTATGAAGTATTTTGGTCAGCCTATGAACTTTTCAACCGGAGCCACACACACACACACACACACACACACACACACACACACACACACACACATATATATATATATATATATATATATATATATATATATATATATATAGTTTGTTTTGTTATAAAAACCTTCAAAAATCTTTCAAAAAAACTTTTTAAGCACATTTTAAAAAACAAGAATCACCCTTTATACAAGCAACCAACCTCTGACTATGGTCTATGAAGGGTCCGAAAGTGCTCGGGACAATTTTGGTCAATCCCTACACCAATTCCAACCTGAAACCAAAACACTTATCAGGAAAATGAAAAAATCTTACTTAAATTATACAGAAAAAATGTGTCTTTACTATTTAAAGAAAAATGCTTAAATAAACGATTGCTGCCTCACCACAAACACAAACACAGACATATACATACATACATACATATTTAAGTTTAAGAAATTTGTACCATAGTATGTTGTCATTAGTTGTATTTGATGTAAATTTTTCAGTGAACGATATTCAAATTTTACACTGTGTCTAATTTATACAGTCTTTACTTATTACGATATAAACAGCTTTTGAAATAATATTTATGATTCTAAGTGTTTCATGTATCGTTAACTGATATCAATCTTTAGTAAGTATTTTCCCATCATTTGTTTTTTTACGATGGTTTTAATTTAAATTCATACACTAATGGGAAAATATATTTTCTAAAAAAAAGTTGTTGATTAGAAATTATCCATTTCAGAGCATTAAAAAAAAACTTTGGTATAATTCTTATATCTTTCAAATCGTATGGGATCATTTAAAAAAAAAATATCAGAGGTATTTTTTATTATGAAATTCAAATAAAGTAACGATGGAATAAAAATAAAAACAGTCTTAGAAAACGAAAATGAAAGATAAAAAATATAAAATATGCAAAATGTAAATGATCTGAAAAAGACAGAAAAAAAAGGAAGAAATATGAGAAACCGTCAACCAAAATCATAGAATAAGAAAGAAAAATTGAAAACAAGAAAGAGAGATAACTGAAGTGATAGATAGATAGATAGATAGATAGATAGATAGATAGATAGATAGATAGATGCAAAAATAATCGGAAATCTTAGAAAAATAAGTAATTTATGTAGAAATAAATAGATAAATAAAAAAATAAAGAAAGAAAGAAAGAAAGTAAGTGGTAAATACAGAATATTATAGAAGCAAATAAATAGCCATTTATGCAAGAAACAAGGATGGTTTTGAGAAATCAGGAAAAATGTTTCGGACAGTCAAAAAAAAAAAAAAAGGGAAAGAAAAGACTGTAGTAAAAGAAAAACAGACTAAAGGAAAAAACCGAATATTATTAATCAAATGTCGATTAACTGATTAATTATCAGATTGATGAAGTGAGAATATTATTTTTAAGTGTGTAGTCAATAAGGTTAACAGCTTCGTTTGAGCAACAGTCAATTATATGCATATTTTCCAGCATTAAAGAATTTGTTCCTCCCGACAAGCAAAGGCAAAATGTTCATCTCTAACAGAACGCTTCCATGTAATTTGTTTTTCTCCATAATGTTTAAAACCAAATACAGGTCACTGGGTGCAACTTTCAGTTCCGGCTCTGGGTTTTGCGTGTTTCAAGACCTCTTTATGCAATGGAGATCAAAAGAACTCCTTGAAAATAAATAAACAAATGAAAGAAGAAGAGAAACAGATTTTTGATTTTATATTCTCTATTTTTTACTCTTCTTAATTTGTTTTCTTTTTTTTTTCTTTCTTTTTTCTTTCTTTTTTTAGTCGTAACAAGCCAATAAAAAAGCAACAAAATGGCGGCTTCAAAATAACAGTGCACATAATAATGGTGTCAAGATAAAAGCAAAGGGAAAAAGGCAAAAATCAAAAACAAAGAAACAAAACAAAAAAGTAAATGAATAAATAAATGAACAAATAAATAAAGAGTTATGTTTATTTAAACAGTTTAAATATGAAAAGCGAAGAACTGATTTATATTTTTAGCAAGTGGATTTTGACCATAAATTGATTAAATAAATAGACATTAAAAATAAATACACAAAACAGATTTTTATAGGTCTATCAATTATCGTTATTAAATCCAACAATTTTTTTCTTTTTCTACCTTCTCCAAAGATTAAAAAAACTTATTTGAGTCCCCAGCTATAATCAGTAGTAATTTTTGATTCCGCTCTTTGTTGTTGAGGTAACCCAAATAGGCCTCAAATATCGAAATCTGTTCCGAGAATAAATAAGGGGCGCAAGGTATTAATTGTATACCCAATAAAATTCTCCCACGCAAAATCAATGTACCGAAACCATTATGGCATAAGATGCACTTGTTTCGAGAATTTTAGCCCGAAAATCTGGTGTGCACTTTATACTCGAGGATTATATAAATAATTTTCAGCTAATGCTTCGATATATTCAAGAAGAAAAGACTGAAAGTAAATTCTATTTATAATCCGAACAATTAAGGCCTTATGCCCAATTGTGAATGTAAAAATTTGTTATAGATATATATCTATAATCCAAATAAATGTGTTCGACGGTTTTACAAAAAAATATTACTGGAATCTATGTTTGTTAATAATTTTGTTTCTCTTTGTAAGTAAAAAAAAAGTTGGCGACCGTAGTCGAGGGTGACCAGAATGCTCCCATTACAATAGCTACTACAGTGATGTGTTGGGGAGGGTGCAACTCCTTCGGCTGGATTGCTCCATTTTACCCTCGATACGTATTGCTGAGTGTTAAGCAAGGAGGTATCAAGTACCATGTTTAAAGTCTTTGGTATGACGAGACAAGGATTGAACCCAGGTCTCCTAAGTCATAGGCGAACACTCTACTCACTAGGCTAATGAGCCTGTATTAATGTGAGATTGTTTTCGCTGTAAACTAGTTTCATTTTTGTATTTTTGTGGTCAAATGTACGTGTGTTTACTCTAAATAGTAAGTAAATGTGCTTGATGACAGGATGTAAACTATAAAAATTCTTATTTTTAGTCAGTACGAAGGTAAGGATCAAAGGTAAAGTGGAGCAATCCAGGGAATAGAGTAGCACCCTCACCAACACCTCGGTGTGGAAGCTATTACAAAGGTAGCCTTTGGGTCACCCTCGACTAAAGTCACCAACTTTTACTTTATAAGTGGTTAGTGTTTTCCTATGACTTTGTCATATTGTATGAATGTTAGCTATGAACTTTTCAGCCGAGCCTCTTGTATATAAACCTTCTATTGCGTTTATTCACACATTATTCTCTGGCACATAGTAGTAGATTGTGAGAGTTTTACTGGAGGATGCCTTTTCCTTTTTTAACTTCTGCTAAGATTTTTTACAATTGTTTAGTCCGTTTTTCCAATTTTTACTTGCTCTCGAGATGAAGTTTATGGCTTGTTCTGTTAACTTGGAAATTTTCAGACATTCAGTTGTCGAAGTTTGCAGATTTATGTACGCTTTTTTTTCATTTAGTGCGTGTTTTGTCTTATCATTTTTCTTACATGCCTTTACCCACTTTAGATATTGTTGGTCTATATGTAATTGGTCATTTTCTCCCTCTAGTTCGTTTATAATTATTCTTTTACACACCGGCGTTAACTGATGGTCTTTCACTGGATTCTGAGTGATGGCAAGCCTTCTCAGGTCCTTGGGACTCCCCTCAGTATTCTAGCCGATCAAAAAAAATGGTGCAGTTTGAAAGGACTGGGTTTTTCCTCCAATTTCCAAATATTATTATTATTATTATTGATACCTTCTGAGTTTTTCACACCGGCGTTAGGTGATGGTCTTTCACTAGAGCCTGAGCGACAGCAAGTCTCCTCACGTCTCCAAGACTCTTCCCATTATTCTAGCCGATCTTAACAAGTTTGGATGGTCGCAGCTCCCCTTGTAACATATACATATGTAAAATATACAAAGATACGAAGCGTACAAACGTTCACGTGTATAGGAATCCCGAAACACAGACGACTTTCTTTAGTTCAGGTACGAAACGTTTATTGATTTCTCGAGTTTAGTCTTTCGACACGAGGAGAGAGAGACACAATTTTTTCTATGCTGACCGTTCCATCTGACCCCACCACGCACAGAGCATCTCGTAGACCCAACAGGACTGGCCTCGCCCAGGTCCAAAAATCAACTCCTTCGCTCAGGTCCAAATCTCGACTACTTCGTCCAGGTTCAAATCTCAACTAACTGCTTTTTTTTCAAAAATCACCCAAAATCCTCAGCCCATCGGTTCCGGTCATTCACATCTCCAGGCCCATTTTCCTATCCGGGGTTTTTATTATGAGATCTGTGATTGTCACATCCTCCCTGCGCAAGCGTGAACACCTGCACTCAATGTGTGCCCCTACCCGTGCACTAAACCGAATAGTTCTAAGCCTAACTAGACCGAAAGATAAGATATAACCAACGAAAAATGATAATATAAAAAAATCCTTCCGCAATTATATAACACCCTCCTCCTTCCAGTTATTCCATTCCCCTTACCAAGCTTTTGGGGACCGTTCCGAGCTCACCAATTATGCTCTTATCATTTTACTCCTTTGGGAGTTTTTCCCATCAGGTAACGCTGATGGTCTTCCAATGGAGTTTGAGTGACAGCAAGTTTCGTCAAGTCTCAATGACTCTCCTCAGTATTCTGCCCAATCTTGATAATGCTGTAGTTTGAAAAGTCTCTGCTTGTGCTCTTATTTCCGTGTCTTCCAGTCCTTCTAGCAATGCATTGGTGACTGTACGGAGCACACTGATTACAATTGGTATCATCATCAGTTTCAGGTTCCGTAATTTTTTCAGTTTTCTCGCAAGGCCCAGGTACTTATCTCTCTTTTCAGTTTCTTTTATTTTTAGTCTATGGTCAGCCGGGACAGCTACATCCACAATTTTGCAACTTCTTTTTTTTGTGATTATTATAAGATCTGGTAGTCTGTTCGAGTTTAAGTGATCTGTTTGTTAAAATCCCATGAGTGTTTATGTGTTTCATTCTCCAAGACAGCTGCTGGGTTATGCATGTAACGTTTTTCAGAATAGTCAAATTTAAATTTCTTGCAAATTTCCAGTGTATCACCTTATTATCATTATTATTAATTACTCCTTTAGAGTTTTCCACATCAGTTTTAGATGATGGTCTTTCACTGGAGTCTGAGTGACAGCTAGTCTCCTCAGGTCTCCAGGACTCTTCTCATTATTCTGGCTGTTCACAATAATGTTCTAATTTTGATGGTCTCCACTCGTCCTCTTACCTCCAAATCCTTCAGTCTCTTTAATAAATTCTTTGGTGGCAGTACCAAAAGCGCCAATCATAATTGGTATAATTGTCACCTTCATGTTCCATAGTTTTTTTAATTCCCTAGCAAGGTCGAGGTACTTATCCTTCTTTTCACTTTCCTGCAGTTTTATTTTGTGGTCAGCCGGGACCGCAAAGTCTACAATTTTGCAAGTTCTCTTTTTTTGTTCATTATAATAAGTTCAGGCCTTTTGGGCGAGATTAGGTGATCCGTCTGTACGTCAAAGTCCCATAGGAGTTTATGTGTGTCATTTTCAAGGACAGATGTTGGGTTATGAATATACTATTTGTTCGTATGGTCAAATTTAAATTTCTTGCACAACTCCCAATGGATCACTTTGCCTACTCGATTGTGTCTAGTCTTAAATACCTTCTATGCTAATTTGATGCATTCGCTTATTATGTGATTGAGGTTTTCGTCTCTATTACCACATAACCAACATTTGCTATTTGTTGTGTCTTATTTTTGCTTGCTTTGATATGATTCGTTCTTATGGCGTTGTTTTGTGCTGTTATTAGGAGACACTCTGTTTCTCTCTTAAGGTTTCCTTTTCTTAGCCACGTCCAGGTTTTCTCGTGTTTGATGTTGTTTATTCATCATTTAAAACGCCCTTAGCGTTGTTATTCTTGCCATTCTTGTTTCCTAGTTATTATCATTCTGTTGGCCATCGTGTTGTCAGAATCGTTTCTGATAGCTGTAATCATTCTTCCTTCGTGCTTTTCTATATAGTCCTCGAGCCATTGTATCAATGCATCAATGCTGTCTTCAATGCTGGCAAGTCCTCTTCCCCCCTCCTTTCTTGATACACATTGTCTATTAGTTTTCTTGTTCTTTGGTCCATTTGCCTAAATTTTTCTCTGGTCCATTTCAAGAATGGTCACGAATATCTAACAAGGGCTACTGTCCAGGTATTTATTCCTTTGATAAGGTTTCTGTTACATAGTTTTGTCTCGAGTAGTTTTCTAGTTCTCCTTAGTTATTCTTTCTTAATTTTTTCTTTCATCTCCACTTGTTTGATGGTGTCACCCTCCAAGATGCTTAAGTATTTGTGTGTTTCCTTTTTTCAGTGCGTTCTTCTCCAACCTCTGACACCTTTCTAGCTATTCTTGAATACTCTAGTAATGCAGTAGTACTATCAGTTTCACATATATTCCTATTTTCCCTTTTTTTTTACTGGTCTTGATCGTAGACTGTTTATCCTCGAATATTTATGAGCGTTAAAATACGCTTTATATATCCCTATTCCTTTCAATCCCTCGTGATTATATGACATATCTCCATTTTTTTAACCTCGAGTTATTCTTTATTATTCATATGGTTCGCGTGAACAACCACGTTTATAAAGTGGAAGGTATTTCTTTCGTTATTTAAGATTAACAAGTCCGACCTTCACCCGGTGGCCAATGTGGATATCCATATCAATGTCTATCGGATTTTTTTCTTATTTAGTTTATAGGATAACTACATATTATGATACCATTTCTGGAGGCATGTTTACCATAAGTTTTCTCTTTAAGCTATGGATTCGTCGACCTGAGTTCAAATTGTGGGAGAGGCAATTTGCATCTCACTTCAACCTAATGTCTTTGGGAAAGACAGGAATCCATTTGTAATGTATCCCTCCCCAGCTATGAGTAAATAGTAGGGCAGAGAGATTTCACTAGCATGGGATAAGCAACAAGTGTGAGAAGGAAAATTCTGAACCCAAAACAGCTGTACTCCCCTTTAAAAAATTTGATCTCATGTCACATCCTGACCATTGCAGAGGGATTGGATAGGGTTGGATAAATACATAAATGTCATTTCTAAGGAATCAAGTCCAAGCCGTTTGCACGATTGACGGTGTATTTCTGCTCATACTCTGCTATGGTGGTTTTGTTTTCTTTTTGAGCAAGCCTGCTGGCTTCAATCGTAATTGGTTTTACTATCTCATTTTTTCTTCTTAAGATGCCATTTATTGTTTTCTGGAGTTTATCTATGTTGGCTTTATTATTGTTATTATTATTATTATTATTGTTATTATTATTATTATTATTATTTGTATCTTTATTGCATGAGATATTTAATTCAACCGGTATATGTGAAGTTTGTATTGGCGGAACTCTCACAGACTCGAGCAGTCAGATATCATTAGACGCATTTGAATTCATGTTTACGCATGCGCAAATATAAATTTACACATAAAGAAAAACAAGCATGAGTAAGAGAGAGAGGGGGGATAGGGGGGGTATCTTTAAAATTAAAGGCGATTTTACATCGTTTAGGTTTGTTCTGAGAGTTATCAATGTCAGATCGCGTGTCAGTAACCGAATGATAAACTATCCCTTTTTTGTTAAGACAAATGTAAATAAAGGAAATAAATAAATAATTCTGAGAAAAGAAAAATCAGTGACAAAAATCACTACATACAGAGAAAAAAAAAAAAAGCAATGAGTTCCACCAACAAAAAAAAAAAATGCACAGTAAATACGAAGATATCGACAAATCTTTGTTTTATTTATTTATTTATTTATCTATTTATTTATTTATTTATTTATTTATCAATCTATTTATTTCTTCATTTTTTGACTAACTTTTATTCATAAAATACTGTATTTATTCCATGGGGAAAATATTTATCGATTGAGGAAAATCGATAAGAATCGCCGAAATGCCAACATCAACTCTATTCATAAGAATCAATATAAATGTATTACATTTCAACTTCAGCTTTATTATTGTAGTTAATTTAATGCATTTTCTTTTTCGCTAGATTTGAAGGATTTGGCAGGCTGAGGTGGGAATTGGGGTGATGCAAGTGACGGCAACATTTTGAATATTCAAATGATGAATGGTCTTCATTCTTCGAATTAACAATCCTTCCATTTTTTTGTGACCATTCTGAGTGCTCCAATAACTATGGATACCATTATCCTTTTCATATTCTCTATTTCGTTACCGTTCTTGTCATATTCCGTATTGATCAATCGTATCATAATATATTTGACTGGAAATACACCAGTCACAGTCTGAAAAACAATTGTTTTTTTTTAATGATGCTTTGCTGGACAGCATCCAATAAGTCACTCCATCATATTTCTTTATGATAAATACTAAGACGTTTGCATAATTCTCAGTGGTTTGCCATTTTTACCCTGTCATATATTACGACATAGTTGTCACTCATTGTACCTGCAACCTGATTTTATCATAGGGGTGTTACTAAAAAAAAGTGCTTTAGGCCGGAATCATCTTATGGAGCCCATCCCTTTCCAGGTCTACAAGTGGTTTTCCCACTCCAAGACCGTTTGTCCCTCCGAGGTTAAAGAGCTTAGTCCACCCGATTATTTACCCTTAACTGGAGGGATAATAGTTTGACATATTACTTTCCCGCGGGTATTAGAGCTATGTGAAATGCAAACAGCTTCATCCAGGTTTTGAATCAGTCGAATTAACCAATACGCAATGAGAGCTTCCTACCATAGTTATCCCCCTTACTTAAATCTTTAAAAATTTATTCACACATTTCTATTTTCTCACTAATATTCAGCATAATCTCTATTATCATTATTATACTACTAGCAAGTTTTGCGCACCGGTGTTAGCTGTTGGTCTTCCACTAGAGTCTGACAGACAGCAAATATCTTCCGAACTCCAGAACTCTCTCTGTATTCTCGCCGATATAGTTATCATTATACTTCCTGTGAGTTTTTCACATCAGCGTTACCTGAAGGTCTCCCACTGGAATCTGAGAGACCGCAAATCTACTCAGAACTAGGGAACTTGCCCCAGTATTCTGACCGATCTAATTAATGCTGTAGTCTGGGTGATCTCGATTTGTTCTCCGATTTACAATGCTTCCAGAACCTTTTTCAAGCCTTTGGGGACCGTTCCAAGAGCGTCAATCATAACTGGTATGAAAGTCACCCTCCAGATCAATAGCTTTCTTAGTTTTTTTGACAAGGTCCAAGCATGTGTCTCTTTTGGCTTTCTTTTATCATTATTTACTCCTCTAGAGTTTTTTTACATCAGTGTTAGCTGATGGTCTTTCAAGTCTCCAGGACCCTCCAGAGTATTCTGGCCGTTCTCAATAATGCTGTCATTTGGATGGTCTCCAATCGTCCGCCAACTTCCAACTCCTCCAGACCCTTTTGGTACAATCGTCACTTTCATGTTCCACATCTTTTTCAATTCTCTAGCAAGGTCAAGGTACTTATCTTTCTTTTCATATTCTTTCAGCTTTATTCCGTGGTCAGCTGGGACGGCAAAGTCGACAGTTTTGCAAATTCTCTCTTTTTTGTTGATTATTATAAGATGTGGTCCTCAGGGCGAGATTAGATGATCCATGTGTATGTCAAAGTCCCATAGGAGTTTATGTGTGTCATTTTCTAGGACATGTGTTGGGTTGTGCATATACCATTTGTTGGTGTGGTCAAATTTAAATTTCTTTCACATCTCCCAGTAGATCACCTTGCCGATCCAGTCATGTCTTGTCTTATACTCCCGTGCTAATTTGCTGCATTCACTTATCATGTGATTGAGCGTTTCGTCTCTGTCACTGCATAGCCTAAATTTGCATTTTGTTGAGTCATATTCATTCTCGCTTTGATATGATTGGTTCTTATGGCGTTGTCCTGTGCTGCTATTAGGAGAGATTCTGTTTCTCTTTTAAGGTTTTCCTTTTTTTTTTAGCCATGTCCATGTTTTCTGGTGTGAGATGATGTTTTTTAGTCGTTTAAACTGGCCATATTATTATTATTATTTTTCACTCATTAGAGTTTTTCACATCAGCGTTAGCCGATGGTTTTTCACAGGAGTCTGAGTGAGAGCAAGTCTCCTCAAGTCTCCAGGGCTCTTCCTAGTATTCTGGCCGTTCTTAATAATGCTGTCGTTTGGATGGTCTCTACTCGTCCGCCACCTTCCAAGTCCTCTAGTCCCTTTAGTAATCCTTTAGTTATTATAATTATTATTATTATTATTATTATTATTATTCCAAGTGAGATTTTCGCACTGGTGTTAGCCAATGGTCTTTCACTTGAGTCTGAGAGACGGCAAGTTTCAAGATTCCAGGACTCTTCTTCTTCTTCTTCTTCTTATTATTATTATTAGTGAATATTTCAAACCAGCATTAGCAAGTGGTGTTTAACTGAAGTTTGAGTGACGGCATGACCTCTCAGATTTCTAGGACTCTTCTAAATATTCTAATCGATCTTAGCAATGATATCGTTTGGATAGTCTCGAACCTTCATCTGATTTCCAATTCTTCCATTATTTCTTGCAGACTTTGAAGACAGTTCTAAGCTCACTTATTGTAATTGGTATAGCAGTCACCCTCATGTTCTGCAGTCTTTTATGTTCCCTAGGAAGATCTAAGTATATGTCTAACTTTTCGCTTTCTTTAAATTTCCTCTTAGGGTCTGACAGAACGGCTAAATCCATAAAAAAAAATGTCTTTTTTTTTTCGCTTCTTAAAAGACATTTTCATTCCTTTTGTGCTAGTTTGCCACATTCGCTTATTCTATTATATATTATTATTATTTAACTCCTCGCGGGGTTTTCCAAGCCATCATTAGCTGGTGGACCTTCTCTGGAGTCTGAGTGACTGCAGGTTTCCTTAAATCTCCTGGAAACCTTTCACCATTTTGGCTGATTTCAGCAATTCTTGAGTTTAGATGGTATCTATTCTCCCACAGATTTCTAGTTTCTCCGGTCTATTCTGCAGACTCCTAAGGACCGTTCTGAATGCACGCACTACTAATGGCATTACCCAGACCCTCATGTTTCACAACTTTTTCAGTTATCTGGCAAGGTCCATATATTTGTTTATCATTTTGCTTTCTTTTTTCTTTTTTGTTTTACTTTGGCGTCAGCTGGGAGGGCAAAATCCACAAAACGACAAGTTCGCTTTTTTTTTGTTAATAAACACAATGGTCATCTGGCCGATATTAGGTGATCTGTCCCTATTCCCAAATCCCACAGTATTTTAAGCATCTCATTCACAAGGACTGATTCTGATTTGAGCAAATACCATTTGATAGTGTGGTCAAATTTCAGTCCGTTGCACAATTCCTAGTGGATTACCTTTCCTACCCAGTCATGTCAGGTCTTGTACTTCTTTTGAACCAGTTTGCTGCTTCCGCTTATGTGACAAAATGTTTCATCTTTTTCTCCTCATAATCTACTTATGCAATTCTCCTGCGTATTATCAATTTCTTCTTTAATAGAATTGTTCCTAATGTTCTTATACTCAGCTGTCATTAGGAAGGATTCCATTTCTCTTATGAGATTTTCTTTTCGCAACCAAGACCGGTTTTTCTTGTGTGCAATTTCGTCAGTTTGTAGCTTTATATATATATATATATATAATTATATATTATATATCTAATTTCTATTTGCTGTTTTTTCTTCTGTCTGATCTTCTTTTTTAATGCTGTTAATGGCTGCTGTGAGAAGTCATTCTTTGTTTTTTTTAATGTAATCCTCGAATCTTTCAATTGATGTCTCTTTGCAGTCTTCAAAGCCAGCAAGTCCTCTTCCTCCTTCTTTTTGACATGTTATTCCTTGCGAGTTCTCCACACCTGTGTAACTGTGTTTTTTTTCCTACTCAGGTATCTATGACACTTCGAAGGAGACACCCTGATTTTAGCAGTGCTGTGGTCTGGATGTTTTCGATGGTTTCTCTGATTTTCAGTTCATCCAGCCTTTTCTTAATGTTCTTTAGGACATTACCAAGAGTTCCATCTACAATAGGTGCCGGTATTACCAACATGTTGCACAAAATTTTTAGCTGTCATATAAGTCCCATGTAAATCTTTTCTTCCGGTTTCATTTATTCTCACCCTCTGAACGATAAATTCAAATACGGTACTCGTTATTTTCTACTTTTAAATTAAAAGTATTTCTGGTGTCCCGGCCGGAGTTAGGTGATTTATTTGTATCTTTGAATAATTTTATTTGGCGTGACCGATCTTGATTTTTGCATATTTCATTTGTCAGTCCCAGAGGATTATTCTTCCCATCAAGATCTTGTATATGTTCTTGTATTCCTTTGGCACCGGTCCAGTCGGCTGGGGCATCAGAATACACCGACTGCATCTTTGCAGAGGGGTAAGACTTCCCCAACGATTGTCTCCGATATAAAACAAAACAATCTAATCGTGAAGCTCCAGTAATGCAGAGTACCCCTTTATTGCTATCACTCCCAGTTCCACTCTGGCCCGGAGTATTAAAACCTGATAGGGTCCTATCTATGAGTAAAATAGAACTAAAATGTGTGCTTATGCCAAAGTGAACTGTTTGAAATAGAACCGTTTGACACTTAACTGAGTGTAAATGACTGATATTTAATTGAATCGTTAGGGATATATTGCATTTAAGTTTGTTGGCTAAACTGAATAGTTTGCAATAGAACTGTTTTTGACATTTAAACTGCATACTTAAGCGATTCTTCTTCATTCTTTTCTTCTTACACAGAGACTCTCCTTGTTATCTCTCGGGTGTAAGTCCTTGCTCACACTCATTTATTTCCTTTGTTATGATTGACATTTCTTAATTTTTTTGTTATCTATCTATCTATCTATCTATCTATCTATCTATCTATCTATCATACAGTACGAAATGAATGAGATACTTAATAAATAAGGTTAAATATTATCAGAGTTCAACTTGTAGTAACTATTCAACGGAAAATACTTCGTATTGTTACACTTGACTTTGCTTGGCTCGTAAAAGAATCACATCATTTGTTTACATTGCAAATTGGACGTTTAAATCTACAAGATAGGCTCCGAAAATTATGAAACCTCTTTATTTACTTGGAAAGTATAAGAGTAAAGACTAAAAGTCTACATCAATAGAGGCTACTCACTTCACAGCACCACTGATAGCATCGTGGTAATTAAGATATTGTTCTGGTTGTCCATCATTCATCTGCTTGATTCGCATGGATGAGCTGATCGAGACGCTCTTCGTGGTCCAAGAGTTTCTCTTTGCATTTTCACAGATCCTAACGTCTGTTGAAATATGTTGTCTAAGGTCTGTCTGTTGTATACTTTGATTTGGATGCATAGACAGTGTTTCTTTTTTTTAGTATAGTGGAATTCAATGTCAATGTTAAGTTCTACGTCAGTTTTGCAAGATCACTGCTTAGATTTGATGCGTAAAAAGAGAAAGGCTATGTGGTCGGATGGTTCAGTCTCTAATGCCATACCATCAACACCTGCCTATGATTTTGTCGAATATCGTAATAAGATACTAAACATTACATTTGGAGTTATGTTTTTTATTTTGATTTGGTGGTATTTTAGCATAGCCATAATCACCGTTAGAAATAGAATCAAATCCGAGATGAGACCGTGTTTCACTTCGCGCTAATGCCCTTGTGAGTGGCAAGAATATATCAATTCTTCCGCTAACAGTGGGTAATTAGCCTTGCATAGGCAACCAATCAAGGAGAAAGAAAACTGAATTCTTACCAGCTTTACGGCCGCTTAAGAAATTGACCTTGAATTGACATCATGTCCGAGCTGGAGGGATTGGATAAACATATACTTCCGGAGGGATTGTTTAGGGTTTTTTTGTCATAGGGAAAATTCATTACAAGTGGCGATGCCAATGAGGAACAAAAAATTTTTGAAGGAGAAAACTTCCGCTATTCAGCGATGTTATTGTCCTCAACGAGTTGAGTGTTCGCCAATAGTCCAGGAGACCGGGCTTCAATCTCAGATCGAGTCATACCAAAACTCAAAATATGGTATTTGATGCCACCTTGGTAAACACTCCGTATTATAAGGTACTGATCAAGGGTAAAGTGGAGCAATCCAGGGAATGGAATAGATCCCTTCCCAAGACCTCAGTGTTGTAGCTATTGATAAGGGAGCCTTTGGGTCACCCTCGAGTCCGGTCACCAACTTTACTTTACTTATTGTCGTCCCTGTATTTCTTGTAATTTCCGTGGAAATGAGTTAGAGGTATTACTTTCAGAGTGTTCACTCGAATCTGTGTACTCTGAAACTCGAAGTACATAATACCAAGAGTAAGTCTTTGTTTTAAAAGGAGTCTGCGTGTATTTGTATGTATGCGTTTATGTGTGCGCGTGTGTGTGAGCAGGAGCATGCGTGCGTGCATGCGCAAAACAAATGTTATTAAAAACAAAACCCAGAAAAATGGCTGTGGAATTATAAACTCAATTTGTAATGAATAATGACCAATAAAAATTACATTCTCGCTCATTTTTACTTAATACCGGAGGAAATACAAAAAGTAAGATTCAGGGAGGGGTCAAAACTTCCCGCCTATCCCTGAACGTATAGCCCTGACGCCACCCATCTCCCAAGTGCCAACCCAAATTTCGTGGTTGCCCCGTTCTTTGATGTCAAACTGAACGAGAAACGATCGATCCGTCGGCTGACCTCGGCTATAAAAGCAGACCCTTTTTTATTGGGCATAAACGGGGTTAGCCGTTTGGCCGATGAATCGATTATTATTATCATTATTATTATTGTTATTATTATTTACTTTTTTGTTGTCATCGTTGCGTTTATTGAATGATTCTTGATTTGTTTACTTTTGCTTTTAGCCAAATATCCAATTATATAAAAATATAATAAAAATGCTGATTTATTATTCGTATGATTTTTCAATATAAGATTTTCATTGTCATTTTTGCTAAATTCAAAATAATAATAATAATAATAATAAGAAGAAGAAGAACAATAACAACAACAACAACAACAGGGAGAAATTTTTACGCCTACCCTTACGTTTTCCACTGGGGTCTGTTGTTATTATTATTATACTTTTTGCGAATGCCTCACACCAGCGTTGGTGATAATCTCTGAGTGGAGACTGAGTGACAACAAGTTTCCTCAAGTCTCTTGGACACTTCTCAGTATTCAGGCCGATCTTAACAATGCTCTAGTTTATATGATCTCGGCTCATCCTCCGATTTCCAAACTATACAAGCCCTCTTACCAAGCCTTTGAAGATCGTTCCAAGCACGCCGGTAATAATAGGTATCACCGTTCCTCACATGTTCCACAGCTTCTTTGCTGATCTTTACTACTACTACTACTACTACTACTACTACTACTACTACAGCTATTATTATTATTATTATTATTATTATTATTATTATTATTTCTTGAGGGATTTTCACATCAGCTAACGCTGATGGTCTTTCACTGGAGTGTGAGTGACAACAATTCTCTTCAAGTCTCCTAGACTCATCTCAGTATTCTGGCCGATCTAAGCAATGCTTGGATGGTCTTCACTCGTTCTCTTATTTCCAAATTTTCAAGTTCTTTTACCAAGCTTTTGGTGACTGGTCCAAGAACACCAATTACAATTAGTATAACCGTCACTTTCATGTTCTACATTTTTTTTCTATTCCCTGTCAGGGCCGATGTACTTATCCTTCTTTTCGTTTTTTTCTTATTTTAATCTGTGGTCAGCCGGGACAGCAAAGTTCACAATTTTGTAAATTCTCTTTTTTTGTTGATTATTATAAGGGCTGGTTGTCTGGCCGAAATTCAGAGATCCGTTTTTTAATCTCTAGATACCATGGAAGATTGAGCGTCTAATTGTCAAGGACAGATTCAAGGTTGTGCATATACCACTTGTTCGTATGGTCAAATTTAAATTTCTTGCGCAGTTATTATTATTATTGGACACTTTGGGCGTTTTTCACACTATGTCTGACTAATGCTTTTTGATTAGAGTCTATTATTATTATTATTATTATTACTTGCGAGTTTTTTTTTATATCAGTCGTAACAGATGGATTTTATTGAGTTCTGAGTGACAAGTTTTTTAATCTCTCTAAAACACTTTTTGATATTCTAGTTGGACTCTTTTCTTTTTATTATTATCATCATTATTATTATTAATAATAATAATGATAATAATAATAATAATTTGTTACCATGTCGACGGTGATGTTCCAACAGACCATAGGATGAAAATAAGAGAAAGCGAAAAGAGAGATAAATTTTTTGACCTTGCTGGAGTGATTAAAAAGCAATGAAACGTGAAAATGATGGTGATACTAATAATAGTTGGTACACTGGAACATTCCCCCAAAGAATTAGGAAAGAAACAGTGGAATTTTGGGGATCAGAGGAAGAATAAATCTTACACGAGAAGACTTGGACATTGCTACGAAAGGGAAACCTAAAGAGCGGAAATTAATCTCTTCTAATGGCAGTAAAAACATCACAATAAGGACCAAGTGTATCAAAGCCAAAATCGATAATACGTGACCGAATAGCAAGTGTACATTGTTTTATGACTGGTTGGTTGGTTAATTGAGTGGTTGGTATGGTTTTAATGGCATATCAACTTTTGTGGGTTATTTTATGCCAAATCTATTTTTAAGCAAATCCTCAGTTCTATTTCAAACAATTCAGTTTAGCATGTGTACACAGTTTAATTGTCAAAAACACCTCCCTTTCAAGCTATTCAGTTTAGTTAAGCAGTTCTAATTTTTTAAAAATCAGTTCAACATACGTACGCAGTTTAGTTCTATTTAAATCAATTTTTATACAAATAATCAGTTCTATTTCAAACTATTCAGTTTAGCATGAGTACACAGTTTAATTTTCAAAAACATTAGTTTAGTACAAGTATAGAGATTTTCTTTACACACAGTTAAATGTCAGAACAATTCTATACTATACAATTCAGTTTAGCGTATGTACAGTTTCAATGTCAAAAACAGTTCCATTTAAAACAATTCAGGTTATCATTAGTACAGAGTTTAAATGTAAGCACACAGGTTAACGGTGAAAACATTTCTATTTAGAGCAATTCAGTTTAGTCAAACAGTTCTAATTCAAACAATCCAGTTTAGCGTTAGTATGCAGTTTAGTTCTATTTAATCCATGGATAGGGCTCTATCATGTGCTACCATTCCGAGTCAGAGCGAACCCGAGAGGAATGGCAATGAAGAGTTGCTTCGCATTCACGAAAGCTTCAGTATCACTAGAAACTCACCATCAGATTGTTTAGTGTCCTGTCAGGACACTCGTTAGGTGCGGACTCTTACCACTCCGTAGAGAAGTAGTTGATGTATTCTACAGCCCAAGCCGACTGAGAATGTTCGATGACTGAGAAAAACGATTTATCACACAATAAATAAATATAGCAAACTACCGCAAAAGGAGTATAATACTAGTCTTGACTGAGTAGGAAAGGTGTTCGACTGGAAATTGTGCAATAAATTAAAATTTGTCCGTACTACAAAATTATACATGCAAAATCAAGAAGCCGTCTTAGAGAATGAGAGGCATAAATTTCTCTAGAATTTTGAGATACAAATAGATCCTCCTATTCCGGCCAGAAGAACAGACCTAGTTATAATTAAGAAAAAAAAAGAAAAAATGAAAAAAAAAACAAAAAACAGAACTTGCCTTCGAGCAGAATTAGCCGTCCCAGCGGACCACAGAGTAAGAATCAAAGAAAGCGAAAAGAGAGACTAGTACTTAGACCTTGCTGAGAACCAAGGAAGCAGTATACAATAAAAGTGACGGTGATACCAATTTTAATTGGAGCCCTTGGAACGACCCCAAAAGGCCTGGAAAGGAGGCTGGAAGAATTGTAAATCGGAGAACGAATCAAGGCTATCCAAACTACAGCATTTATTTAGATTGGTAAAAATACTGAGAAGAGTCCTGGGGACTTGAGATTACTTGCTGTCTGTCAGAATTCAGACCATCACCTAACGCTGGTGGGAAAAACTCGGGTGAAGTATAATAATAATAATAATAATAATAATAATAATAATAATAATAATAATAATAATGATAATAATAATAATAAAGTGGACTAGAGGTGAACTTAAACAAACGGACCAAAGAACAAGAAAGTTAATGACCATGCATAAGGCATTACATCCCGGAGATAACATACACAGACTATATGTATCTAGAAAAGAGGAAGGAAGAGGACTTGCCAGCATCGAAGGCAGCGTTGATGCATCGATACAACGACTCGAGGACTACAGAGAAAAACACAAACGTGGACTGATTACAGCCATCAGAAACGATACTGACAACACGATAGACAACAGAATGATAATAACTTGGAAGCAAGAATGGCAAGAAAAACAACTCTAAGGGCGTTTAAACGACTAATAAACAACATCTCACACGAGAAAACCTACACCTGGCTAAGAAAAGGAAACTTTAAGAGAGAAACGGAATCTCTCCTAATACCAGCACAAAACAACGCCATAAGAACCACTCATATCAAAGCGAGAATAGATAAGACTCAACAAAATAGCAAATGTCGGCTATGTGGTGGCAGAGACGAAACGATCAATCACATAATAAGCGTATGCAGCAAATTAGCACAGAAGGACTATAAGACTAGACACGACTGAGTAGGCAAGTTGATCCACTGGGAAATATGCAAGAAATTTAAATTTGACAACACCAACAAATGGTATATGCACAGCCAAGCACATGTCCTAAAAAATGACACATATAAATTCCTATGGGATTTTGACATACACACGGATCACCTAATCTCGCCCAGAAGGCCTGACCATCAACAGCAACAAAGGCCTGACCATCAACAACAACAAAAAAGAGAATATGCAAAATTGTAGACTTTGCTGTCCCGGCTGACGACAGAATAAAACTGAAAGAATGTGAAAAGAAGGATAAGTACCTCGACCTTGCTTGGGAATTGAAAAAACTATGGAACATGAAGGTGACAATTATACCAATTATAATTGGTGCGTTCGGAACGGTAACTATGGGTTGACTAAAGAGACTGGAGAACTTGGAAGTTGGCGGAGGAGTAGAGCCCATCCAAACTACTACATTATTGAGAACGGCCAGAATACTGAGAAGAATCTTGGAGACTTGAGGAGACTTGTTGTCTCTCAAACTCCAGAGAAAGACCATCAGCTTACGCTGATGTGAAAACTCTAATCAGTAAGATTTTGAAGTTAGTGACCGAGTGGAGACTATCCAAACAACAGCATTATTAAAAACGGCCAGATTACTGAGAAGAGACTTGAGGAGACTTTCTGTCACTCAATCTTCAGTGAAATACCATCAGCTTACGCTGATGTGAAAAACTCTAATGAGTAAATAATAATAATAATAATAATAATAATAATAATAATAATAATAATTTGTTTAAGAACATTTATTCATATGGCTTCAGGCATTTCTATCATATGCAAATAATTTTCAGCTCACAAATGATTAGACACTAGCCAGTACTACCACTCCGAGTCAGCCTAGGACAAGGAGCAATTGCTCTACACTCCTAAATGCTTCAAAACCAGCGCCTCATCAACGGATGAAGACTAACATCATACCCAGGACACGGATGTAGTATACTTTAACCTTCAGGTTACCTTCAACGTCATCTACGATTCATGTGATTATATAATGATATATCAAATACCGGTCTATTGGCATAATATATTTGAGTATTTACCAATGGCTCGGGAGTCCGCGGTTTAATACCAGGTCGAGTCATACCAAGGACTCAAAAATGGTACTTGATGCCTCCTTGATTAACACCAAGCATTATAAGGCGTGGATCAAGAGTAAGTGGAGCAATTCAGGAAAAAGTGAGGCATTCTCTTCTACACATTCGTTTATTGAAGAGAGAGCTTTCAGGTCCCCCTCGACTACGGTCGGCTGATTTACTTAATATTATATGAGGTGTCAACACATTTTTGGCTAAACAAACTCCATTTTTCTTCCTATTGATTCTTTTTCATGTTACGATTCAGGATTGACAGAATGTACTAAATTGTCTTCAAAGTAGTTTCAGGTTATTATTGCAGTAGATCTTAAACTCGTGTCTTGCTGTCTATTTCTATTTGAAGAAAACGAAACGTCCTTTGCCCTCGAGTTAACTTGGACAGAATTTGAAATCAATAAAATATTATAATATTTATGATTTGAAGGTTGAACATTTTTTACAAACATACGACACAATTATATCAATTATGCAGATTAATTTCGAAATGATACTAAAGAATAACTGATTTGTATCTTTCGGGGTTTATGAAATTGCAAATATTTACACAACTTGTATATTTTAAATTCATAACCTAACGACACTGACAGTTAAAACTTTACACTTTATTTGTACTTGTTGATGAAATATTTTGATATATTCATTTTTCTATTTTTCAGAATCACAGCTCAACACCGGAATAATCCGAAATTTAAAATTGTCGGTAAGATGAAAAGTTCAATAGAATGATTTTTATGAATAAAGATTGATTTTTAAGATAACCATGTTTTATGTTGTAAATTCAACAACTCTTTTTGATTGTGTTTTGAATGGGTGAGTCAATTATTTATTTCAGATTCCGAAGATGGATCAAATTATTTGGTTTAATGGTATATCAATCCTTGTGGTTTCTTTAAATTTAAATGTTGTGCATGTATATATATATATATATATATGTGTGTGTGTGTGTATGTATGTGTGTAACGCAAGGTCAATTTTGAAGTGGAGTTTAACAGGTTTGAATTTAGAGTTTTCTTTTCCTAGACTGGTTGCCAAACCAAGGTTAAAGAATACAGTCTACCCTACTATTTGCCCATTGCTGGATCGAGAATAGTTGGATTCATACCTTTCCCAAATATATTAGTGCTATGAGAAATGCAACCAGCTTCGTCCAGGATTTGAACTCGTATCGCCATATCAATTTCCTTCGACGATAACTATTACACCGTGGATACCTTCCTCTTTCTCTTTCTCTTTTTCTCTCTCTTTCTCTCTATATATTTTTTTCTTTGCAAATAATTTGCAGGTGTGATTATTTTCTATCGACTGAAAATTTATTTGTTTGCACCTAGTTAAATGGTTTCAAGAAAATGAAAAACTAATTATTCTATTTAATATTAATTATTTGTTTACACACAATTAGATTGTTTCAAGTATTGTTATCTAACATAAAAGAACAAGTTGGTGACCTTAGTCGAAAGTTGACCCGAAGGTTCCCCTTTCAATAGCTACTATACCGAGGTGTAGGGGAGAGCGCTACCCCATTCCCTGGATTGCTCCACTTTACCCTTGATCCTTACCTTATAATACGGAGTGTTAAGCAAGGCGGCATCAAGCACCATTTTTTTAGTCTTTGGTATGACTCGACCCGGACCATTGGCGAACACTAATTTATCCCGTATTCCTATATAGCATATAATTTGCACACAAGTTTATGATTTAAATGATAAATGAAAATAGCTATTAGTAAATGAATGAACCGTTCTATTTGAACCATTGAAGCTGTGAAGTGGCACTCCACATTCCACAAATCTTCAAGAGTGGAGTCAAACAATCAGATGCAGCTTAGTGCCATACCAGAACACTTGTTGGTGAGGTGGGATCATACTCTTCTGCAGATGTATTTTCGGTGTAATCTACAACCTATCTGACTGGGCGGAAGTACAGATACTTTGTCATGAAGAGAAATTTTTTAAAAAAACTTTTATGTCTCGGAAATTTGACCATTGCCCCATTATAAACATTGTCAAATTTGAGCAAATTTGCTTTGTATATTTACTAACGCCGACAAAAAATAAATAGAATTTTTGTTTTCACTTAAATTTTGTGATAAACAGCTTTACGAAAATACCATATTTGGGTATAAATACAATTAAAATTTTAGACAAATATACCTGGGAAACCAATATATGAGTAAATTTGTTAGGTAGAAATCTGTATAGTTTTTTTAAACATGAAAACGTCATCAAATAAAAAATGTAATACCATATTAAATTACGTCAAATTGAACATTTCTGGAAGCGCAGTCAGGCAAGCAGTTATTGTCATTGGAAATTGGATTATCGACCCGTCTGAAATTCCTAGACGAATCTGTCTACGTTTAATTCGAGGTAATGCCCTTGAGAAAAGTATGAATACATCTGTTTTCCCCAGCTATGTGTAAATGGAAGAATAGATTGTGTTCTTGATCCTTTGTTTGTCCATGTGTAGGAGTCCATAGGAGAAAGTCATGACGAGTTCGACTTTACTTCATCAGTTGTGTCTAACAAGTCTCCTGCATTTTACCTGGATAGTGGCTGAACAGCTGCAGTTTTATTCAAAATAGTACATAGCATTCTTATATAATTTCCATTTCTTTAAGAGTCCAGGAGGTGCAACCATTCAGTTGTACCGACATGGCCACATCTTGGAAGATATTTTTTTTTAACGCAACCTTTTCATCATATACTGTGAGTGTGTAGTCGTAATTGCTGGATACGGTTTTTTTTTTCATAGAATGAAATTAAATAGAAGAAAAATGATGTCCTAAAATTGTGTTTTGGCAACTGAAAAGCCGAACTATTTTAAGAAGAAAAATATAAAATAATTTTGAAACGTTTTTAAAACGTTTTTCTTTAGTCGAATTAGTCCAATTTAAAAAAAAAAAAACGCAATAAATCTTAATTTTCATGATTTGCTCTTTTATATAAACACCATTTCATTAAAATTCAGCTCAATATGAGTGAGCAAGAAAGGAAACGACAAAGAATCTCTGATTTGATTAACGCCGAACCAAAGCCAAAAGATTTTCGAAGTAATTGGAGTTTCTTTATGGCCGCCATCAAGCCCAGATCTTAACCCCCTTGATTACGCTTTATGGGGCGTTTTAGAAAACAAAACAAATCCAAATTTCCATTGAAATATTGGTTCGCTTAAGACTGCTAATGGGGAGGAATAAAATAAAATGTCTGAAGAATTTATTTTCAAGGCATGTAAATCATTCCGAAGTTGTGTTGATACAATAATGGAAAAAAAGGGCGGTCATTTTGTGTAAATTTACTGATTTGTGTCTATCTTCTTACTTTGTCGTTTACTTTTAGATCAAAATTAATCTTGTTTATAATAGAATCGTTTATTATTACACAAGACTATATCCTGTATATATGACTGTCTATCTGACAGTCAGCACGACGGGACACGCTCTTTGTCGTTTGGTCAAGGCCGCTTGGTATAGGTGTTTGGGGAAGCCTAGCACTCATGCCACGTGGCTGAAATCAACAGTTCCTAGGGCTTTAGGATGCCATCCTTTCAGACTATCAACTGCTTTGGCAGGACTTATCTTATCGCCTGGCGCCTTTGGCACCCGGGTTTAGGAGAATTTCGACGGCGTCCAAGGCATTTTGGGAGCCACCGGGCATGTTTGAGCTTTGCCGTGTTCCGGGTTCCCAACATAAGATAGGCCTTGCTCTAAATTTTGATGTTTGTGGTGAAATACACGGAGGTGCTCGTGGTATGTTTACCGTTGATGTAAATGGACAAGGCTTTAAGCTAAATGCAGGATAAGGCTGTTTGCATTTAGCAGAGCAGTAATACCCAACTATTCCCCTCGATATTCGGTAAATAATAGGACGAGCTGGGTTCTTCGACTTCACCATTGTCAAAAAGAAAGATAGACTATGAAACCTGTTAAAATTCACCAAAAAATTTACTTTGTCTCACATTCGGCTCGTGCAGAGAGATAGAGTAAGTACATACACATACATACACTTATCAACACACACACACACACACACACACACACACACACACACACACACACACACACACACACACACACTCATATATATATATATATATATATATATATATATATATATATATATATACCTACAGAGTCAGAAAAAATTACCGGGGTTTAACCTCACCGATTCTGACGAAAGAATGGACCAAAACTACATTTTATCTATTAAAAGCCTGCAAGAAAGAAAAAAAATAGAATAAAGATTGATAAATAAAATCAAATCAATAAACGAATGAATATGATAAAATTAAACCGTTACTTATCTACCAAGTGACTAACTTTTCTTATGTCTACAAACATTAAGTATTAAGAGCTTTAATTAAGTAATTCATTGAGATTACTGTAGGAAGCTATGCCAAGTTTTTCCTCCATACATAAATTACAATATTTATCCCCTCTTTATATTTAAGGCATTTTTTACTATCTCCCATTTTAATATAGAATCTGTACCTAGGTTCTTCTTAATTTTCCACACATAGTGTATTGAGCACTCTTACGTTTAGCAAAAGGATTTCTGCCAGCGTTTTTTTTCTTTTGGCAAGGCATGCGTAATTGGTTGATAATTTTCAAGTAGTACGTCTGTTTTTATACTTTTCTTTTTCTTTTTATTTTTATTTTCCGGGATATCTTTGATTGTATTATTTTTCATTTGCACATTGTATCATCAGGTTTTTTTCACACCATCAGAATTATAGAACAGTCATAAAGTTAATTATATATATATATATATATATATATATATAATGACAGAAGGACTGCACATAAAAATGTTTGCATTAAAAGAGTGCTCGACGATTTTACTACAGAGCTGGTATAAAAACGATGTATCCTATGATTATTGGTACTATTAGTCCATTCCTTAAGTTTCGTGGGTTATTACAGAATTTTAATACAGGAGCGTGATAAATGTGTTTAGTCAAGCGTCTATACTACGTCCGTGTAGTCACGTGATTAGATGCTATTGTGTGAGACACTTGCACGAAAAAATAACGGGATTAAGAGTTTATACACGTTACATTCTAACGAGAAAAAAATTTTTTTTTACCTTACTGTCTAAAATCGAGGTGAATAACTTATAGGATTAATTAGGCCCAGGTGATAAATTATAGTTGTTTCTCTTCAGACTGTTGAAGCAAGAACGTAAGTTTCGAGAAGAATCTTTCACTCAAAGAATGAAAAAGATATCATGTAATGTCCGTTGTCCATTTCTTCCTGCTTCCGTGGCTCAAGAGACCAAACGGCGTGAGAATAAAAGTACAAACGGTCTTAACACTAAAAATCAAGTTTCTTTCTCTCTTTCTGTGTGTGTGTGTGTGTATGTGTGCTTCCCTCTCCAACTGATAATCTCACCAACATAGCTGCTACCTCGGATAACGCTACTGACCAAACCTCAGACATACATTTGTGTTGTATGTGACTTTACCGCAAAAACAGTATTTTTTCACTACTGAAATATTGCACGTTATTTTCTCACATTGTGTCTTCAAAAGATTTTCTTTAAAATGTATCATAAATTTTTAGTGAATATCTGCTGAGATCTATTTTGATAAAGCGATAATAATCATAATTTCTATGTCTAAAACAAATGCATGCTTGACGGATATGAGAACCAGTAAAATATTTTCACGATTTTTTCTGTCTACGCACAATCGAGACATCTTTTGATCTAATTTAGCGTTTCTAATTAGGTTTCTTTTTTTAATTTCTTCGTAATAAACTAGATATTGTAAAACTGAAAAGTGACTACGCTTTTGTATGTTCTACACAGATAAATTACAGACAGTAAATATTACTCTGATCTTTTTAGGTAAAATTTTCTATTACTTAGATTTACTTTGTATAGCATTTAATATTGATAAATACTTTTCGATACTCTTTAACAATGAAATTGAAAATAAAGAAAAGACCATTTCTGTTCTTAAATACGACTTGATAATCTATCCATTTAGTCGATTTAACTCTTGGATTTTAGACTGATGTTCTTTAAAGATTGAAATCTTGCAACAAAACATGATTATATAGAATTTTTCTCTTTCTTCAAAGAATACGTCGTGTTATAATCCATTAAACAATGACAACGTTTCTCTTACTAATTATATGAGTTAATCAAAGAGAAATATTTACAGAGCCTAACGTAACCGGGGTCCAAAAAATAAAAACATATGTAATATTAGTTTACATTCCTACTTTGGTAAGTATTTTTTATACACTTTTGTGACATCCGCACTTTTCCTTTGTCATTTCGAATAATTCTATGTTGTGGCAATTTGGCTTTGTAAGGTTTAGTTTGGTTTGATTTGGTTTGATTTTATGACACATCAACCATTGTATGTTATTAAAACCAAATCCATTTTTCTTGAACGGTTCTATTTCAAACAATTCAATTTAGCACAAGTATACAGTTTAGTTCTATTTAACCCATAGATAGGACCCTATCAAGTGCTACCACTCTGGACCAGAATAGACCAGGTGCGATGGCAATGAAGGGTACTCTATATTTTCTAAAGCGCCAGCATTACTGAAATCTCACTATTATACTGTTTAATGTCATATAAAAGACACTCATTCGGTGTGTCTAACTCCTCTGCAGAGAAGTCGGTGTATTCTATAATCCCAGCTGACAGGGCAAGCTTAGTATGTTGACCTCACACACACACACACACACACACACATATACACACACACACACACACACATATATATATATATATATATATATATAATTTGTGTGTGGGTTCTAAGCCGCTGGCAACGTTCTGTTTCAAATCTATATGACGTCATTTGAGTTCGAAATTTATGTTAAAGCATATGGTATTTCCGATGAAGTTTTGGAAACTTTATAGGAAATTGATTTCTTTTTCTAGATGTTAGTAATTTAGAAATAATTATAATTAGATGTAGAATTAAGAAATATTACAAAGTGAGTATAAATATAAATAATCAATGAAATCTAACTTATACAGATTAAGGATCTTGTAACTTTTTGGAACAAATTTGACTAAATAAGGAGATAAGTTGAAAAAACCGGGGCTTTGTTTGAGGATAATATAATTTAAAATAATGCGAGATTCAACAATTATCCAGTATTTTTTTTGCATTTGGGGATGAATGAAAAATAAAATAAAAGTAATTTTTAAAAAAATGCAGAATCTTCTAGAAGCTCCTGACAGAAAATGGGGCGACGCATGCACGAAAAAAAGGAACCATTCTTGCGAAAGGGAGAGATTCGCCATCACTTCAGCTGGACCCTTCAGACTGAAAGGACTTTCTTCCACCCAGCTTCTTGAGGTAGCACGCCTGTTTTACCAACTCATTTGAGCTTTGTGTGCGGGTTGTGTCTGTTGCTAGCGAGCCGACACGCGGAAGAAAGCAATATGATAACACCACTGAACATGACCACACTGAACTTATTAACCACCGGAAACGACTAATATATTTCAACGCCTGGCTTGGGAGAAACGACGGTTCTCAAATAATCCGGGACGGCATTCCTCACGACAGAGTAGCTGTGCGAAAATCCTAAATGAAATAAATTTGACATTGAAATGTTATCTTCTCTTTCCACTTCCTTCCTTCATTCCTTCCTTGCAGCCTTCACAGACAAGAAGACGCCAGAGAATTAAGATGGGGTAAAAAGAAACTAACGGAGTAAGATATTGATAATCAAAGTAAAAAAAAGTTGGCGACCGTAGTTGAGGTTAACCCGAAGGCTCCCTTTTCGATAGCTACAACACCGAGGTGTCGGGGAGGGCGCTACTTCTGTCCCTGAATTGCTCCACTGTACCCTTGATACGTACCTTATAATGCAGAGTGTTAAGCAAGATAGCATCAAGTATCATTTTTTGAGTCTTTGGTATGACATGACCAGGGATTAAGCCCAGATCTCCCAGGCGATTGGCGAACACTCTAACCACAATTCCAAAATATCATGAAACCCCATAGGTATGCATAAATTATATTTGTCTTATGTATTAGAAACAAAGATTTCGAACATTATATCAAAAGTAGAATTTGGGTCATCCACAACTGATTTCATTTATCTTCCAAGAACATCATCGTTTTCATTGACATAACCTGAAATAGTATATTATGTAATTACAGTAAAACAAATAAGATTGCAAAAGATTAAATATAGTACAAAGTGTTTTGAAAGAATTTAAATGAGATGTCATCTGCTGCATCATTTTTTTTTAACGAAATGTGTGCTTTTATACATTTATGTCTCTCACAGACTTTCTCAAGTCAATATATATATAATTGGCAATACAAACTGATAATGATACTAAGCATTCATTAAATATGAAAACATTGATCGTAGACTACAATGAACAAAAATCAATTCTCATCGAAATAGCGACCATAAAAAGGCAGATCGCTTGATAAAACTTGAACTTTACTACTACTACTACTACTACTACTACTACTACTACTACTACTACTACTACTACTACTACTACCTAGACATGACTAATAAAGGAAAACGTAATAATAGAAACTAAATCGTTTCTAAGAGTATTAAAAAACAACACCATAAGGACCAACTATGTTAAAACAAAAATAGATAAGACGCTACAGATTAGCGGGTGTAGATAATGTGGTGATAGAAAGGAAATAATTAATCACATAATAAACGGATATAGCAAGATATCGCAAAAAGAGTTCAAGACTAGACATAACTGGGGCTGAAAATAAGCCACTAGCAACTGTGCAAGAAATTGAAATTTGACACATACTACCAAATGGTTTATGCACAAATCAGAATCCCCCCTGGAGAATGAGATGCATATAATCCTTTATGATTTTGAGATGCAAGTAATTCATTTATCCTAACAAGAAGACCAGACCTAGTGATAGTTAACCAAGCAAAAAGAAGAAAACCCTCTGAATAGTGTACTTTGCCGTCCTGGTTGACAAAATTGTGTAACAATTAAAGAAAACGTAAAGAGAGACAATTACTCGGATTTTACCAGAGAATTAGGGAAGTTGTAGAACATAAAAGAAACATTGATATCAATTTTGATAGGATCGTTTGGAACATCTCTGAAATTCTTGGAAAGGGAGCTGGTAGAGTTGGAAATCGGAGGACTATAGCATTATTAAGATCAGCCAGAATCCGAAGATGGGTCATGGAGACTTGAGGAGACTTGCTCTCACCTAGACCCCAGTTAAAAGCCCTCAACTAATTCTGGTTGGAAAATCTTGCAAGGAGTAATAATATTGCAAACATTCTAACAATTACAGACCTATGAAATATTTTAAAAGGTGAAACACTTGAAATAACAATTTACGTAGAAAATAATGTTTCCTTACAAAATAAAATACATCTAACCGAAGATGAAAAAAAGAGGAAAAATGTTAGAAACAATGTATCATTTATTAATAAGAAAATTCTGAAATCAATAAAAATAAGTTGGCTCGATCCTTCAATAGTGGATAAAGGAATACTGAAAAAAAAAAAAAAAATTTAATTCGGTGCAGTTATAATGAGAAACAGGATGAAAAAAATCTCTAAAGTAGATCTCTATTAAAAAAGTAATTATCGCTATTTTTATATACTCATTTGGTAGTGGTAGATTAAATATGGCAGAATAATAAAGCGAGATAAGAACTTAATAATTTATCTGAAAGACTCGACCACTTAATAAATATTACACCACTACATACATAAACTTGAACTTAATCTACACCCTTTGATACTGTGTCCACAATCAAATTATGTAGAAAGGAATGAGATATCGTGATTACCATTTGATTAATTTTTAATGCTTATCACCGTCATATGAAAGAATGATCAAAATGAACGGATGTGGACCTTTCAAAAGAATTCAGCGGTGAATTTGTTTGAGAATTGTATTATTTTTTGAGTTATAACTTTTTTCAAGAATATTTCTCAGTTAAAATTCTGGATATGATGTGTATTTTTGTTGAATTGTAGTATCAAGCATATACGCAAACGAACACATAATCGGAGAAACAGAAGGTATTTAACTGCTCCTCAGGGATATGTTCTGAAGATTAATTCAAAAAGGTACAACTTTTTTCTCTGTACAGGAAGAGAATTTGGTTTAAACGAAATGAAACACAAATTAAAGCTTAAAATGAATGCCTTAAATTGAGCATTCAAGATGATCTGGCATTAATGTCGACCTCTAAATTTTTAGCTCGAATTAATGGGATAAACCGACGCCTCCTGTAATGCTCAATCGACAAGCTATTGGTCGAATATACGAAACATACAAATCAAATAGATTCAAGCTTTTATATTAGTATGAATTCACAATATATTGCGCAATCATGAAATTAGGCAGATAAACAACAAACCGTAGTGTCTGACTAGCTGCCCGGGTGTTATGACATTCTGGTTTATGTATACAGTCAATGTATCAGACGTTGCAAATGGTGTGTGATATAGCATTAATATAATACTGAATCTGCACTACAGTTTTATTATTTTACAATAATTTCTGTGATAATCTGATAAATAAATTCACCAAACGTGAATTTATGCTGGAAATGATTGAGACAGTCAATTGATTTGGTTTGTTTTGGTTTGGTTTAACGGTACATCAAACATTGAAGGTCATTAATGCCAAATCCCTTTTTATCCATATAAACAGTTCTATTTTAAACTATTCGGTTTAGCATAAGTACACAGTTTAAACTGTTCTATATATAACAATTCAGTTTAGTGTAAGTACAGTTTCAATGTCAAACATAGTTCCATTTCAAACAATTCGGTTTAGCATAAGCACCCAGTTTAAATGTAAGTATAGTTTAATTGTCAAAAACATTTATATTTCCAGCTATTCAGTTTAGTGAAACAGTTCCAATTTAAATAATTCAGTTTAGTATAAGTATGCAGTTTAGTTCTATTTATCCCATAGATAGGGCCTTATCAGGTGCTACCATTTCAGGCCAGAGTAGACCTGGGAGCGTTGGCAATGAAGAGGAGCTCTGTATTCCCCAAAACTTCAGATCGTTTAGTGTTATATCCAAGACACTCGTTGTAGGGGGTCTTACCCCTCTGCAGAGGTGCTGTTGGTGTATTCCACTGCCCCAGCCGACTGGGCAATATACAGAGTTAATGTCAAAACAGTCTTAATTCAAACGATTCAGTTTAGCATATTTACACAGTTTAGTTCTATTTAACCCATAAAGAGCACCCTATCAAATACAACCTCTCTGTTCAAGAGTAGACCTGGGAGAGATGGCAATAAAAGGGTACTCCGCATTCCCCAAAGCTCTAGCATTACTGAAATCTCACCATCAAATTGTTCAGAGTCATATCTAGGTCACTCGTTGAGGAAGTTTTACCCCTCTGCAGAGAAGCAGACTAGGTAATCAGTCTAAGATTACCAATAGACGAACCAGACAAGCGGGACACTACTGAAGAAATAAGGAGGAACTCATAAGCGACATATTTCTGTGGACCCCTTCACATGGACGAGCAAAGGCAGGACGACCGGCTCGAATCTCTATACAACAGCTCTGTGCCTATACAGGATGTAATCTTGAAGACCTACAGTGTGGCCAGAGAGGGCCAGGGAGATCCATGTTGGCAGCGTGACATGATGACGATTATGGTATATATCGGTTGATAGGAATACAGTTACACTGTTTTTTCCACTCAGTAGGAAAGGTTTGGATTTTATCGCGGTCGTATAAAACGACCCTAGAATTATTTATTTGTTTATTATGTCTCGTTGGGCTGTTTCTGCTTTTTACTATCTTCTCACATCAACCTTTTAAAACATTATGAAATAAAATATAATATTTGAAATGAACATAATGAATGTAAAGTAAACTCAAGGGCGACCAGAAGGCTCCCTTTTCAATAGCTACAACACCGAGGTGCAGGGGAGGGCGCTAGTTCTTTCCCTGAATTGCACCACTTTACCTTTGATACGTACCTTATAATGCTGAGTGATTAGCAAGGAGGTATCAAGTACCATTTTTAAAGTTTTTGGTATGACGAGCTGGGATTGAACCCAGGTCTCCCGGATCATTGGCGCACACTCTACCAATGAGCCAATTTAGTATACATGTACAATACCTATACAGAGATCAAATTCTGTTAAATAATTCATCATGTAGTTCCCAAAAGAACTTTCGGGAATTATTTTTCGAGCCATTTAATCCAATTAAATTTGATTTTTTTACAAAATTGCTTTTTTAAAAATCTGATTAGACAATTTTATTATACTCAATTACCAAAAAATATCCAATTGCTTCGTAGATTTACTTTTTAAAATCTGTCTTCACAATATATTTTCAGTTGGAGAAGAAATATTGAAAAAATGCCAATCGTAATCAGAAATAGCATTGCTTATTTTGGAAGTTTCTAAAAGGTCAGCTCTCTTTCTCCTTTCTGGTAAAGTACGTAAATTTGGTGACCGTGGTAACAGGTGACCTGATTGTTCCCTTCTCAATAACTACTACACCGAGGTGTAGGGGAGGGTGCTACTTCTTTCCCTGATTGCTCTATTTAACCTTTGATCCGTACCTTATAATGCTGAGTATTAAGAAATGCGGCATCAAGTAACATGTTTTGTGCTTTTGGTATGACTCGACCTGGGATAGAACCCCGGCCTTCCGGGAAATAGGCGAACACTTTACCCACTAGATCAGTTAATCCTAATTTTTCTCATCTCTCCTTGTAACTGTTATCTACCCAATGATATTTTATAGATTATGCAGGAGAAGGGAAATGTTGTGAAAAACGTGCATAGTATTAAAATTGAAATAACATTTTTTGATGCATGAAGAAAAAGTTAAACACACTAAACCATTTTTTAATGGAAAATCGTTACAAAACTTCCTGCTTGATTATTTAAACAACCTAAAAATTATGAATCTTAAAAAAGGGCTTTAATTGATTGGCTGACATCAAGAAAAGCCCAAATAAACACTTTTTGTTTTAAATCACTCCTGATATTTCTAGGTTGATACTCAATTTTAGAGTGCGATTTATATTTGAGAATAATGCTAAAAAATCCATTTGGAAAAGATAAATATGAATTTATATCACTAACTATGATAAGATAAAACATTTGTAATTAAGCTTTTAATTGAAAAGTTTATGTCATATTCTATTAAAACCAACGTCTATTGTGTTCACTTTCTGATAAATACCCTTGGGAAAAGTCTGAACCCCCTTATACTCCCAGCTGTGAATTAAATTGTACCGCTACTGTTCTTCTATAAGGATGGCTTTGGCATTAAAGAACCTGCGAAGGTTGATATGCCTTTAAACAAAGAAACCAAACCAAACCAAACCAACCAAAGTGTATTGGTTTTTTTCAGTCTTGGTTTCTCTATCCCTGAATCTATATGTACAAGCCTGTAATATCATTATCAATATACTGTGTATTTATTTTACAATACTTAACTGCTCGTTTAGTAAATACTATCTTGTACAGATTTATCAATTATATTTAGAATGGCTTATGGTAAAGCTTCTAACTAATATACGAGGTGCATATGATAAGTTCCAGGACTTTTTTCGTGTGGGCACTTTTATTGATAGTACACACATGAAACTCTACTCCCCTTCCAAGTAATCTCCTCCGGCTGCAATGCACTTGTTGTACCGTTCCAATAACTTCTGCAAGGCCCCATGGAAGTTCTCTTGTGTGAGCGTGACAATAACCTTCGTGACAGCCTCTTTCATCTCCTCAAATGTCTCAACGACAGCCTCTGAGGTTAGGGAATAACCAAAAGTCATAGGGACCAAGGTCTCGACTATAGGGAGGCTGACGGACTGTCTTGATGCCCATCTTCGTCAAATAGTCTGTGACAAGGATGGAGTTGAGGACTGGTGCATTGTCCAGCTGGAAATGCCACTGACCCGATTTGAAGAGTGCTGGCCTCTTCCGACGGAATCTCTTCCTGAACTCCGTTAAAACCTCAATATCGTAATCCTAACCCTAACCCTTTGGCTAATCAACTCTGGTGTATTGACTTCCTTTACTCCTCCCACACCTCTCATCATCCCTCTCAGACTCCCTGCCTTCCTTTAATCTCTTATGCCACTCAAAAACTGATGCTCGATTCATGCAAGTTGGTTGAAAAGCAGTCTGAAGCATTCCATACGTTTCTGTGGCATTTTTTTCCAAGTTTAAAACAGAATTTTATTGCATATCGTTCTTCTAAAGTGTCAGATTGTATTTTTGAAATTCACCAGCTATGACAATCAGGCTTTAGTAAGGTGTATTCCAATTGCTGCTGTAGCTGTTTATTTGAACCTGAAATCATAAGAATTGGTAGGTCATCTCATAAGATGTATAGTAATAACATACTGAATTTTCATGAGTCTACGACAATTTTAAATGCCCATACGAAAAAAGTCAGAAAACTTATGGTATGCTCCTCATATTATAACTAGTATACTCTTTACTTCATAAATTGTACACACATTTGATATTTTATGTTAAACAGATCTTCCATATATTTTTAAAAATACATTAGAGTATTACCGAAAATTAAAAAAAGACTATGACTTACAAATTCAGCAGAAGAAAAAATATAGGACGATAATGTCTAAAACTGGCCAATGAATAAATGAATAGATGAAAAAGTAGATAGATAAATAAATAGATAATTTAAAAAACTTAATTAATTTATAATGTAACTCAATATGCAGTATTGTCTATAAATGGATAAAACCACTTCCACATTTTTATACAAAGTTAATTTTCTTCTATACCAGTGTTTCTCCGAGAGTTTATTTCGGCAAAACCAAAAAAAGACTTGGATTCTCACTTTCACTTTTATGTAATAAAAATAACTGATAAAGATCAAAACGACACTAGTCTGCACCTCGTATGCCAATTTATTTTGATATATGATTATTTAATCGCTTTCCAAGAAACTGCAAATTAAAATAAAAAGCATCAATGAAAACTTCACGTCGAGATGGATGGATAGTTTTTTTCCGACGCCGACAGGTCAAAGCTTATTTCATTGAAATATCCACGCCAAGAATTATATCAGGTCTCCGAGAAATTTGTATTTTTCTTAAAGTATAGAATGAACTCTACCATTAATAACGCATTCATACATCCATACATTTCAAAAATCGCCTGTTTATAACCAAACATTCTTAAAATAACCATTTTCAAAAGTTGAATCTATTAAAATATGATAAAATTTGGTATCTTCATCAGTTGTTCTTCCCTTATCTTTACTTCACTGCAAATCTTGCTGAACGCTTCACTTAAGACTCTAAAGCGTACCTGAGTATGAAAATCTAGCTCACCACCACATAACTCTAAACGCCCCCATCCTCTGGGGCGACAGAGACCATGTTTTAAAATACGATTCGAAATCGACTATAGTAGGATTTTATTATAATCAGCGGGCAAGTAATCAATCTAAACGTTCTTGGCGAAACGGTTATAGTCGTAGGAAATGAAATTGGTGACCCGAGTTCAAATCTAGGGCGAAGTTGTGGGCGTTTTTTCTCACGCTGATGCCCTTAAAAAAATATTTGTTCCTCACATCTCCCCCAGCTATTGATGAATAGTAAGTCAAACTAGGTTATTTAGCCTTGGTAAGGCAACCAGTCTTGAAAAAGGGAAATTCAAACTTGCTATACTTCACTTAGAAATTTGATATTTTGTCACTTTTAGCTCGTGGAGAAGGAGTTGCTTCAATAGCCAATCAAAACGGAAAATATAGGATATCATTCATGATCAATCTCGCATAGAAACTCTGTTGTTAAAAATATGGATCTGATGAGTATGTGAACGTCTTTACATAATATTCATTTAAAATAAATATTTAGTGCAATTGGGTTATTATTTTCTATTTCTGCTTGTAATCTTGACAACATCGAATTTCATCAACCACTTAGATTGAACTGCCACTGTTGGAGTATCACTCCATTGACATTAGTCCAGCTTCACTCTAACACAGAGTGCTAGTACCGTTTAGTGTCCAATCTATCGGTCAAATAGAACTATTTAATTATTTTCCTTACCTGAAACTATTTAAAGAAGAGAAAAAAATTATTAATATTAAATTGAATAATTGATATAAAAGAGCAATGCTTGGAATCATTTTGCCACTTCAATTGCCATCATGATGTGGAAAGATTAATATCGTGCGTTTGTAATGGAAACTTATGGCCATGTGCTGGGTGTATCATTGCAACACAGCCGGTATTTCTATAACCAGATCTATCTGCTTACACTGTGGATAGCTAAAGGTTCATGTCTTTAAATACAGACCATAAATAACTGAGGAAGTGAAGCATCTTATGCCATGAAAATGCTGCTATATGGCGAGCACAACAGAATTTTAGGGTAAAGATCTTAGAGTGTATAGCTCATGTCGGTATATATGGAGAAAAAACAATCATCAAAATAATTTGATGACAACAACAAGACTAACATGCAAACATTGTTTTTTTTTTTTGTAAAATTAAATTTTGAATAGGTTATTTGTTGCCTTTCCTTTATTTGCGTTCCAAACCCAGGAGATGATTGTGCTGCACTCTGTATTAACTTCAGGGTGAGGCTTCAAGATCGTATAAATTCTAAAGACAACTATTTGGATATTATAATCTTTAAAACAAAGTGATGACAATATTAAAACAAAAAGGTAAATATAACTATTTCTAATAATAAAAAATCTTAAATAGGATCTTTGACGCCTTTATTCAATCAAGTTCCAAACCCAAGAGATATTCTGCAATATCTTGTTTTAGACTCAAGCTGCTCCACAAAAGAGAATAAGTGAAATTTAATAAAACTTTCTTATCAAAATAAATATTTGGATTCATGCCTGAAGACTGTACCAAGATATTTTTAACCAGTAAAATAATTCTTGTGCAAAAATTAAAGTTGCTATTTCAAGAAACTATAAAAAATCGAGAAAAGTTAAGATCAGTTCTGCAACGGTCGCTGGAAAATTTGAAAAAAATGTGTTACATGAAAGATGTGACTGTACCAATGATCACTGGAACCGTCTAAAAGAAAATTGCCTAAGGATTAAAAGAATTGGAAAAATCCGACACAGTAGCTTTACTCATATGAACAATAATGCTGGTTTTTAAAGCAAATTAGTTTTATTATCTGAATTTACCGCGCTGCAAAATCTTCCAGTTAAGATAAACTTAGCTATGCTGGGTATTTTCTAACTATAAAGGTATTTAGTTCTTAGTAGTAGTAGTAGTAGTAGTAGTAGTAATAATAATAATAATAATAATAATAAGAAGAAGAAGAAGAAGAAGAAGAAGAAGCCAAGTGAAAAGTCAAAGAATTGGAAAGCAGTATACTATAATGCCCAAGGAGGTGCCCGTGGTGTAATGGTTATCGTCGGTGGAAATGGACACGGCGACACGAGTTCAAATCTTAGAGGAGGCTGATTGCATTTCACATAGCACTAATACCCTAGGGAAAGGTATGAATTCAATTAATCTCCCTCCAGCTATGGGCAAATAGTAGGAAAGACTAGGTTCTTCAACATTGGTGAGGCAAATAGTCTAGGAGAAGGAAAACTCTGAAAGTAAACCTATTAAACTACACTTAAAAATTGACCTTGTGTCACATCCTGCCCGAGCGGAGGGGTTGGTAAATATATATACTGTCATGCCCAAATCCTAAGATGACGTCCCGAGAAGGTAACTAAATTATCGTTCAAATATTGGTATTAATAAGTAGGTTTTCTGTCTTTGGAACTAACATTATTATCATTATTATTGTCTGAGTAAGGGTAGTACCTGTTAAATCAAAATATTTCGTTCCTTGTAAAGTAATTAAGAGTAGAGAGGGGGGAAGAAAAAATGAAGAGGGAAAGGATATCGTTGGCTGATGGTCTTTCATTGGAGTTCGGGTGATAGCAAGTTCCTCAAGTCCCCATTACTCTTCTCACTATTCTAGCCGTTCTCAATAATGCTGCAGTTTGGATGATCTCCACTCGTCCTGTTATTTCCAAGTCCTCCAGTCTTTTTAATAATTCTTTAGTTACTGTACCAAAAGCACAAATCAAAATTGGTATAATTGTCAACTTCATGTTCCATAGTTATTTCAGTTTTCTAGCAAGGTCGAGGTACTTATCCTTCTTTTCACATTCTTTCTGTTTTATCCAGTATTAAGCTGGGACAGCAAAGTCAACAGTTTTGCAGATACTCTTTTTTTGTTGTTGATTATTATAAGGTCTGGTCTTCGGGCCGAGATTAGGTGATTCCTATATATGTCAAGGTGCCAAATGTGTTTATGTGTGTCATTTTCTAGGACAAATGCTGAGTTGTGCATATGCCATTTCTTCGTATGGTCAAATTTAAATTTCTTGCACATCTCACCTTGCCCACCCAGTCGTGTCTAGTCTTGAACTCCTTCTGTGCTAATTAGCTGCATCCACTAATTATGTGATTGATGGTTTAATCTTTTTGACCACATAGTTTACATTTGCTATTTTGTTGCGTCTTATCTATTCTCGCTTTGTTAGGATTGGTTCTTACTGCGTTGTTTTGTATGGCTCTTAGACATGTCCAGGTTTTTTCGTGTGAGATGTTGTTTATTAGTCATTTAAAACGCCCATAGAGTTGTTTTCCTTCCCATTTTTGTTTCCTTGTTATTGACATTCTGTTGTCCATCATGTTATCCGTGTCGTTTCTGATGGCTGTAATCAGTCCTCCTTCATGTTTTTCAATATAATCTTCGAGTCGGTGTATAGATGCGTCAACGCTGTCTTCAATGCTGGCAAGTCCTCTTCCTCCCTCTTTTCTTGGTACATATAATCTATCAACCTAATGTCTGGGATGTAATGCCTCATTCTTAGTCATTAATTTTCTTGTTCTTTGTCCATTTGTTCAAGTTCATCTCTGGTCTACTTCAGAAAGGGTCCCGAATATCTAACGAGGGGTACAGGCCAGGTATCTATTCCTTTGATAAGGTTTCTTCAAGACAGTTTTTTTACTATTAATTTTTAGTTATTATTATAATAATGATAATTATTATTATTGTCTGTGTAAGGGTAGTACCTGTTAAATGAAAATATTTCGTTTCTTGTAAAGTAATTAAGAATAGAGAGGGGAAAGAAGAAAAACGAAGAGGGAAGGGACATAAACGCTCGCACATTTGTTCTCAGAAGCCAATTGGAAAACGATGTATTATCATGCTCTAATCCTGAGAAGGTAACAAAACTATCGCTCAAATGTTAGCATTTGTCGCTGGTTGTAACATATTTACTATTGTTAATTGTCAGTCTAAGAATAACCAGATTGTAATAGTCCTTACAGAGCTTAATCCTCCAATAAATGGCCCCTGCTAGTCAATTGCTCGTGACCTACAATAACTCTGAATTTTAAAATTAGCATAAATGTGGTCTTTATCTAAGTTAAAATTTAATGTATATATGGGAGGGAATGACAAGATTTAGAAAGAAAGAAAGAAAGAAAGAAAGAAAGAAAGAAAGAAAAGAGAATTTTTGTGACACGTCTGTGTCAGGCGCGCAGATTTCAAACAACCCTGGGTCTGGTAAACCCACAATATATCCCTCAAGATAAAAATGTTGAATCAAAATATGATACAGGCCTGAGTGTCATGATCGGCAAGTGCTCCCCTGATAGCCAACATGGGAAATCCAACCGTCATCCTGCGAATGCTGGTTTTTCTTTTTTCAGGTACGCGAATGACGATTTAAAGAACCACACAAATCAGAGATGCAAATACAAAACATAGATTAGGGAAGATAACCAATTTGCACTACACTGCTGTTTTAGGAAAAACCCTACACAAAGAGGGTATAGAAAAAGATTGATAGATATCTGGCAAGAACGCGCTAGTTTTCAGTCAACAAGCCAAGTTGCTGAACAATTTAGAACAATAATGAAGAAAGGTTGGTTTTCGGACATTGAAATACGAGAAATACACCAGAAAATAAATCATGAACAAGTTAGTAATCCAAAATCAGACACACCAAGTATTGACAAACAAGAAAAGTCTAACCGAAATGAACCACCGACTTCGGAAAATTGAAACAACACACAGAAAACAATACACAACCAAACAACACAGAGCAAACAGTAATACAAGGACAAAAAATAAATTTACAAAATTTTAAGTGAATTATTGACGGGGAAAAGAATACCTTACCATCACTAAGAAACATAGAATGAAGTGCAGCCAAGACGGAAACGGAAAAAAGGAATCAAGTACTAACTTATATATCAACAAATAATATAACCGAATCAAATGAACTAATCTATGTAAGGGCGAAATTGGTTTGTGAGAAAATTGATATCATCTTAAAAACCACGAAGACAAATTCAAATTCAGGATGAGAAATTCGACTGGAACCGCAGATAAAAAAATCTTCGAAAACAGGCAAAAAATATAAAACAAAGTAAAACGCTGGAACATGCAGATACAAAAAGGAAAATACAACAAAAGAAAAATAAAACAACTTGAGGAAATAAACGAGAAAGTACTCATGAAAGAAGGATGATTAAAAAGATATCGACAGAGGGTAAAGGAATAGACAAAACTTTCCAAAACAATGAAAGGAAATTCTACTTACAAGTGTGTGTGGGGAGATGATATGAAATCATAACAACACCCGCGTACAAGAGAACCCGAACACTTTTGGACAAATGATAACAAAAACAACAACAACAATAATAATAATAATAATAATAATAATAATAATAATAATAATAAGAAGAAGAAGAAGAAGAAGAAGAAGAAGAAGAAGAAGAAGAAGAAATTTCGACTCATCGACCATACATTATGATAATCAAAAACATCGAAAAATACTTGCAGAATTATGGACGTTGCTTCATCGAAAAAAAAAAACATGAAAAACTGGAGAGTTGAATTTACAGCAGGAGGAAAAAGTCTGGCTGAAACAAAGATCCAAAGAAGTATTTTCCAAGGAGATGCACTGTCACCCTTACTATTTATAATTGCCATGATGCCACTAAACCACATACTCAGAAAATGCACGGCCGGATACAAACGTAGTTGATCGCAAGAAAAGATCAACCACCAAATGTACGTGGATGACATAAAACTATTTGCAAAAAATGAAAAAGAACTGGAAACCCTGATACACAGAAGTTAGAATGTACAGTTGAGACATGGGAATGGAATTTGGCATTGAAAAATGCGCTCTGCTCGTCATGAAAAGTGGCAAACAAAATCTAACTGACGGAATAGAACTACCAAATCAAGACAAGATCATACCGCTCAAAGAAAACGTGACCTACAAATACTTAGGAATCTTGGAGGCTGACAGCATCAAACAAATGAAAATGAAATACAAAATTCAAAAAGAATATCTCAGGAGAACTACAAAACTACTCGAGACAAAGCTCTCTTGCAGAAACCTTATCAAAGGAATAAATACTTGGGCTGTACCCCTCGTTAATACTAGGGACCCTTTCTCAAGTGGACCAGAGATAAACTTAGACAAATGGATCAAAGAACTAGAAAACTAATGACCATGCACAAGGCATTACATCCCAGAGACGACGTTGACATACTATATGTACCAAGAAAAGAGGTAGGAAGAGGACTTGCTAGCATTGAAGACAACGTTGACACATCGATACAACGACTCGAAGACTACATAGAAAAACAAGAACGAGGACTGGTTACAGCCATCAGAAACAATACTGACAACATGATAGATAACAGAATGACAATGACTAGGAAACAAAAATGGGAAGGAAAACAATTCTATGGGCGTTTTAAACGACAAATAAACAACATCTCACACGACAAAACCTGGACATGACTAGGAAAAGGAAACTTTAAGAGAGAAGCATAATCTCTCCTAATGGGAGCACAAAACAGCGCCATAGAAACCAACCATATCAAGGCGAGGATTGATAAGACGTAACAAAACAGCAAATGTAGGTTATGCAGTGACGGAGAAGAAACCATCAATCACATAATAAGCAGATGCAGCAAATTGGCACTGAAGGAGTACACGGCTAGACACAACAGTGTGGGCAAGGTGATCCACTGGGAAATGTGCGAGAAATTTAAATAAGAAAATCAGTAAAATTGTCGACTTTGCTGTCCCGGCTGACGACAGAATAAAACTGAAAGAATGTGAAAAGAGAGATAAGTACCTTGATCTTGCTAGAGAATTGAAAAAACTATGGAACATGCCGGTGACAATTATACCAATTGTGATTGGTGCTTTTGGTACGGTAAATAAAGATTATTAAAGGGCCTGGAAGATTTGGAAGCTGGCAGCCGATTACAGTCTATCCAAACAAATAGCATTATTGAAAACGGCCAGAATACTGTGAAGCGTCCAGGAGACTTGAGGAGACTTGTTGTCACTCAATCTCCAGGGAAAGACCATCAGCCATGTGAAAGACTCTAATGAGTAAATAATAAAGAAAATAAGGAAATATTTTTGTCAAATAGTGAATATTACTATTCCAAACGATCACAGAATAAAGTTATAAAAATAAACAAATAAATGAATAAATAACTAAATTACTTGAAAATCTAAGATCATGCTGAAATGTCTCGCGAGTAAAGTAAATTAAAATTTTTCACATATTACGATTGTACCAATGATTACTAGGACATCCCAAGAAAACGTTTTCAAAAGATTTGAAGAATTAAAAAAAAACAAGTACATTATCCAGGTGATAGCTTTACCAGAATGATCAATAATTTGTTTTTATAAAGCAGCTCGGTCTTTTTATCTGAATGATTGGCGTTGTATAATGTCCTAGAATGTACCAAACTTATCTATGTTGGATATTATCTAAATCTGAAAGAGTTGCTTACTGAGAAAATAAAAAAAATAGACAATATTGACTAGAACAGATGAGACCTAAAAATTGAATTCATTGGTTTTATTATTTTGAAAAGGATTCGTCTAAAGTAACACACATCTCATGATTACGTTGATTAAAAAAAATGTTCTCTGAAATTCTAACCAGGGAGATATTCTGTCTTTAGTAATAAAATCAGGTTCTGGATGAAGTGAAAATATAAAGACCTCTCAATGTGACAAAAAAGTATCTGAAATAAAAAGGAAGATCGAGTGTCTCTATTGTTTTCTCGTCATGCAAGACAGTTGTATTCAGTAGGAAATTCTAGGAATAAACATCTGTTCACTGGTTAGCTGAACAAGACAATCCTAATAAAATTGTTGTCGGCAAGAAGTGAACTAATCAGTTTCCTATGTTCAGTTTATGTCTTTACATGTCATTTTAGTTGGGCCTCATGCTGGGTAAACCTGCTTAGCAACCTTCACTATCAGAACAAACTAGAGTTAGATTTTCACATCGATGCCCTAAAATTAAAGCCTTGTGCCATAATCCACTAAGCTTGCATTGTTGCAATGCTCATTTTACAGACATTTAACACTGAAGAGTTTAATCCGCTTAAAAATTGTCATTGTTTCATATACATTTCGCACGGAGGGCTTGGCAAATACAGATATGGTTTCAAATGATTTTCTAATGATTTTCAAATCGATCGATTTGATTCATAGATCGGAATGTTATGGGAACAGATGGGACTTGAAAGTAATAACAATAAAGGTTTACTCCTCATTCTTTGGAGCACTAAAAATGAAGTTGAGTATCATACTGAGAGCTCCTTAAGTTTTTTTTCTTTCTTTCTTTCTTTGTTTAATGGCATATCAACTCTTTTTAGGTTATTTAATGCCAAAGCCATTCTCCTAGAAGAACAGTAGTGGTACTATTTAACCCACAGCTGGGAGGATAAGGGGGTTCATACCTTTCCCAAGGGTATTTGCCCGAAAGTGAACGTAATAGCGCGACTGGAGTACGAACTCGCGTACTACGATTCCGCAGTCCATCGCTTTAACCATTACACCATGAGGACACCCCCTTTTTTTTTGTAGGAGGTGTTATTCTAAGCCCCACCGACATGTCAATTATAGGTTTGCAATGGATCGAAACAGTTCCTGTCAGCCATCTTTGTGAACTATCAAATGTTACCGATAAAGAAAACTGATCATTTAATTCGACAAAACAGAAAATGGGAAAGTCCTAATCGCGTAATGGCTAACATGCGGTATTGCGATATCGTAGTAAGAGAGTTGAATTCCACTTAGCCTATTACGTTTAATTTTGCTCAAATATCCTTGAGATAATTATGAACTCTCTTTCGGCTCTACCAATGGGTTAAATATATCATTGGTATTATTATTTCTTTGAATATTCAGACTATTGACGTCATCCTTATTGTTATAATCACAACGTCTCAGTTGATATGTCCTTTGGTCTTCTTCAGGTAGTTAATAATGATCTCGGGAATCCACGCAGAATCTCGAACAGAACTTATATTTGAAAAGCAGGGATCAGTTCGAGATTCTGTGTGGACTACTGAATCTAAGATGAAACACCTGAAGAAGGCAGAAAGAACATATCGGCCAAAACGTTGTGATTCCAATCAAAAAAGATTTGTTCAAAAGTAAAAATATTAGAAGTAATAACAATTATCGAACGTCATCTCAGAAATTTTGATAAATAGTAAAATTTCTGTTCCTTTTCAAGGATGGCTTTCGCATTAAATAACCCATGAAGGTTGATATGCTATTAAACAAAGAAATTAAACCACCCCAAAAATCTGTTTGATGCTATCTTTTCACATTGGACTAATTCCAACGAGTTTCTATCAATCATCATCTCTCGCAGGACCCGCGAGAATTCCGCTCAAGAAAAATATTTTTTGTAAACAATTCAAAGGGGAAAATTATGAATAAAAAAAAGTTTGCTTCCTTTATTTATAGCTTTGTTTCATCGTTCTAACAATTTATCATTCATTTCCTTCACACGCACACACACACACACACACACATATATATATATATATATATATATATTCCGTTTCTTTCTCTTTCTGTTCTTCCTTTCTCTTTCTCTTTCTTTCATTTCCTTCCATTTCATTGAAGTAAACTAAACGTGACTGATATACTGTGTTACTGCTTCCTTCTATCCCCCTTTCTTTCTTTCTTTCTTTCTTTCTTATATTTGTTTTCTTCTCTCTGATGTGTACCATATACTTTTATTCCTTTTCTTTTTTCACAATCAAAACAGAATGGTCCATAATTTATCTGAGATGTTATCAGGACAAATCATACGAATGCATAAGTTCATATTTTAATCTTTGAATTATAAATTACTTATTTTGTGTACTCTTTCTATAATCTTTCCATTCTATTTACTTTCAATAAAAAATCGAAGAAAATACTCGTCAAATTTAAATATAGTAATTGATAATGCTTCTAATTGAAGAAAAACAAATAGACGTATGATAAAGATATGGTTGGTTGGTTCGTTGTGTCACATCACGCATCAACCTTTATAGGTTATTTAACGCCAAATCCTGTTTATATATATATATATAACCATACGTCACTATCAAAACATTTCTGGTTTTTAAAAAACAAAGGTTTAACCCCTGAGATTGAATGGTCTATTTTGAGAAAATCAAATACTCCAAATAGTTTTAACGGTAGATGCAATTTATGCCTAGAAGAGAAAATTTATATTTTAAATTATAAATGGCCCGATAAGTTATTAAATAAGAGAAGCGAATTGATAGCTAGATGTAGACACAAGACTAAATTTGAACTATAAAAATTTAAAAACGTAGAAATAAATAGTGAAACCAGGAAAAAAACGTATCCAACATATACACTAAAAAAATAGGTAGTTAATTAAATGGTATTGAAATTGATATAAGTATTTATATTTCTCTTAAATGTTAATTATCGAACTTAACATGAAAAGAAAATAAACTAAAAAAATAAATAAAAAAAGTTAAATTACCGTAGTTATAACTGACAGATGAAATTTGAAAAATTAAAATAAAACGGAAATTCAATAAAACGAGGAGGTAACTCCTAAATCTCCCCCTACACCCCACGTGTTTATTCAGGTTTAATTTTAATTTTAATTTTAATTAATTATCCATTGGGTCTGAAGAAGTCCTGTATTAATTTTTTCTCCATGTTTTTGGTTCACACCAGAAACTGAAAATACGGGATGGAAATAAATTTATAATCCTGAATTAACCGGTCTTTGTTTTTTTTTCTTATATATATATATATATATATATATATATATATATATATATATATATATATCCCAGCTTGAAACGTCCTACGTGTCTAGCCCTTCTGAAGAGTTGTGAAAAGGCATTGAGCGCTCTGGCAAAGGAATTTACGACTGCCAAACGCATAATACAAAGCTCTTCTAACGAATAGAGTACTATGGTCTCCGATAACAAAAAAATATAAACATGCGATAGCCACTATATATGCGTTATAATTCGTTAGTTGACGTATGTCACCAAAATGACTGAGAAGTTATCTGCCATATCTAGCGTAAAGTTAAGCGGGTTTTAAATCCAGCTTGAAACATCCTACGTGTCTAGCCATACTGAAGAGTTATGATTCAACGAAACATCGTCTGTGGATTACGATATGTGTTTGTGTGTGTGTGTGTGTGTGTGTGTGTGTGTTTTGCAAACGAAAAGTCTGTAGGTAACGTTTTTGAATGAACCAGAGGTCATTTGTTTGCTCACAGTTAAATGGTCTCAAGTATTTCAAACATTAATCGTTTTATTTGAATACAATTAAATGTCTCCAAGTATTGTTATGCAATGCTAATAAATCAATTTAGCGATCATTTGTATACACACCGTGGAATGGTTTCACGTGGAGGAAATGATTTAATGTTTCTATTTGACTCGTAGATAGTACCCTACACGGTACTACCTCACTGGTTCAGCACGGAACTGGAAATAATAGCAATAAAGAGGTACTCCACATTCTCAAAGCTCCAAAACTGAAGCCATGCATCAAATGTTTTAGGGTCAAGTATAGGACACTCGTTAGAGTTGTGTCTTACCCCACTGCTGGCGTATTCTACCCACCTCCAGCACACTGGATTGAAAATATAGTGGCATAATTTTTCAAGACTATATATAAGTAAGTAAAGTAAAGTTGGCGACCGTAGTCGAGGGTGACCCGAAGTCTCCTTTTCGATAGCTACAACACCAAGTTGTAGAGAAGGGCGCTACTCCTTTTCCAGGATTTCTTCACTTTACCCTTGGTCTGTACCTTATCGTGCTGAGTGTTAAGCAAGGCGGCATCAAGTACCATTTTTATAGTCTTTGGTATGACTCGAGATTGAACCCAGGCCTCCCGGGCCATTGGCGAACACTCTAACCATTATGCCAATGTCCGGTCCTATATATATATGAGTCAAAACAAGGCAAATTTTCTTAATATCTAGACATAGACATGTAAGTAACATTGGCAATTATCTTCTAAACTACAAAAAATCTGTTTAAACGTTTCACGATCAAGTTCGCTATTCTCATACGATGATAAAAGATCCAAGGGATAAAATATTTAATTTCCTCTGGAATAAAGTGCAATTATGCTGCTTATCGCCCGAAACCTTATTTACATGTATTGTATTATGTAGGGTTTCAGTAAGTCTACTTGCAAATCATTCAGTAGTGAGTTAGTTTTATGACAGCTCTTGGAAATTATTTTTGAATTTTTATGTAGCAATTTATTCAGTTGGGGAAAACCCACAATATAGGATTGGACTATGAATCGAAAAGAAATAAAACAATATCTTGCTTTACAACTGTTGTACTCCCTACATAATGGACTCGCCCTTCTCTATAAATATGTCAACGAGACAGACTTAACCAAATCAGCATGACACAATCACGTGTGATACCATCTGCGTAGTGGACAGATAGTCACTACCCCATTGGACTCTTAACTTCATATCAACTAACTACTTTTTAACCAGGTTCACTTGTGTCTTCTTTCAGTTACTTGAATATATATGTTTTTCTATCAACCTTTTTGTGTTCCCCGTGTCTTTCTTTTGTCAGCATCACAACAACATAAAAGTGGTTTAAGGCTTCTAACAGTGGTTGTTAATTCCTTGAAAAACATCCTAGTAGTGGAAGTTCCTGCGGTGTGATGGTTATGGAAACGGTGACACGAGTTCAAATCCTAGACGAGGCTGATGTATTTCACGTAGAACTTATATCCTTAGAATAGGTATGAATCCAATTATTCACCCTCTAATCATGGGTAAATAATTAAACGGACTTCGTTCTTTATCCTTGGTTAGGCAACCAGTCTAGGAAAAGAAAAATCTGAATTCAAACCTGGTAAACTCCGTTTAAAGGACTGACCTTGTTTCACACCCTGCCCATTGCAGAAGGGCTGATATATATATACATCGTAGGAATGGATGTTCATTTTTGATAATTATTCGGAGGTGAACCCAATCTCTGCACTAGAAAATATTCAGTGGAGCATGGTTCATTGACAGATTATGAATGTTGAGGACTATGTGAGATTCAAAAAATAGTTAAAAGATAGTATGATTCTCTGAAGATATTTGCAAGATTTTTCTGTAACATTTATAAGACACTTTCTTCTATTGATTCCGCCTGATGTTCTTTGATTGCTCAATTTCAATCAAAAATGTTATTCTTTTTTCATTACATCTTTTGCGAATCACGACCCGGAATTTCATACCAGAATAATCAGAATTGGCATGTGACAGTTTGTGGCTTCTCTTACTTATAAGAAATTTTAGTTTTCAAGGTTCAACTAATTTCAATAATAGAGTACTTGAGATAGTAATTATAGATTTACCCAAGCTGATAAGCTATCTACTTGTTCCAGTGAAAATTAATAGTGTATTAATCTATGGATCTTGGTCGATTCATATCTATCTATCTATCTATCTAGCTAGCTAGCAAGCTTTTTATATAATTCGTATCCAACACCCAAAGCTGAGATGGACACAACAATGGATTTCTTTTACGGTCTATCTCTCATTGTGCAAATCAGTTGTCGACCTTTAATAGCAGAATCCATGACAATGACACATGACAGTCTGCAGCTTTTCTTCGTAGAAATTTTAATGGGAAAGGGTGAATTAAATTCAATAGTAGCATATTTAGGATTGTAATTTTTTTTTAGTTCTTTACTTGTCTCACTGTTTTAATATTTAGTAATATTTAGTAATCGGTTCATATCTATCTATCTATCAATTTATAAACAAATAGAATTAGTGTTAGATAAGAATACTTGAAACCATTTAATTGTGAGCAAGTAAATGATCATTAACAACGCCTTTTTAAAAAGCTACCAACAAACTATTCACGTAAAAATTATATATATATATATATATATATATATATATATATATATATATATATATATATATATATATATATATATAACCGTCTGTACATTGAATACCTATTAATACATTCTCAAACACATTCAACGAGAAGATGAAGAAAGAGAAAAGAAAAAACAAAGAATAAATCGATGTACATGCTTGTATGCAAATTTATACACAGACAAACACACAAAGTATATATCAGTTAATACGTAAAAAGTAAATAAATGAATAAATTTGAATTTAAAATGATCACATGTCAGTCATAGCAAACACATTATTAGTCTCTTGAAAAGGACCACAAAGTTTGAAACACGTACAGAGCATCCTTATATGAAATAAAACCTAAAGTACCACATTCAAAATCACTTCCAGATTTATCCATTTTAAGATATCTACTTTTCTCTTATTTGGCCGACGAAAAATTATATACACAAACATATATATATATGTATATATATATAAATATAAAGTATTTGACATAAAAAAAAAAAACCCTACAAAAATGACCAACAAATCATCAAAATTTCTTATAAACATTCGAAAAATCATTGGAACAAATAGAAGGTTGGCTGATGCCTTTATTTCAATGTCAGTGATATTACATATAGATTTTTATTCTGTGTGAAATTATCGAAATATTTGTAATCTAGCCTTTTTTCGTATCATGGTTTTTAACAAGTGTATTCTGCACGTTATAAAGCAGTCATAACAAACCTGCAGCCTAAAAGTTGAGTGCGTCCTTCGAAAATGTCAAGTATGGTCTACCTTGACGTTGTTAAAAACAAATCTAAACTGAGTACTTCTACTAGACAATCCAATGCTTGTTTGAAAAGAGCAATCTAAAGAAATACCATGAAAAAGTTTGTAAAGTAATTATTTTTTCTTATGTTTTATATATGAAATATCTTCAAAAAGTTTGGAGATTGATGTTATTCTCACCACCAGCAACTCACGTCGCGATTCCTTAGTATATATGTGTCACTGCTTCCTGATGGGGTCAGAGAACGGTATATTCCTTCACAAACCGAAAACTATTCCTCGATATGAGTACATCATTACAACTCAATATCGTCAGCGAGAGGGAATTTTCCCCAACAAATTGAAAAATATTTAATACTGTGAGTCGTTTTGGAGATATTTTCAGACTGTTTAGGCGTCTGATATATAAAGCATGTGGTTTTATCAAAGAAATTGTAAGAGGTTTGGTTTGGTTTTGTTTGGTTTTATGGCATATCAACCTTTGTAGGTTATTCAACGCCAAATCCATTTTTATGTAAATAATCTGTTCTATTGAAAATAGTTCAGTTTAGCATAAGTACACAGTTTGATTGTCAAAAACATTTCCATTTCAAACTATTCAAGCAGTTATATGTAACAATTCAGTTAAGTGTAAATACAGTTTTAATGTCGAAAAACAGTTCTATTTCAAATAATTCAGTTAAGCATAAGCACGCAGTTTAAGTGTAAGTACGGTTTAATTGTCAAAAACGTTTCTATTTCAAGCTATTCAGTTTACTCAAACAATTCCTTTTAGCATAAGTATGCTGTTAGTTCTATTTAACCCATAGATAGGGCCCTATCAGGTGCTTCCACTCCGGGCCAGAGTGGACCTGGGAGCGATGGCAATGAAGGGGTACTCCGCATTCCCCAGAGCTCCAGCATTGCTAGAAATTGTTAGAGAAAATCTATTTAATTAATGTTGTAATGTGTACATTTGTTGGTTGGTTGGTTGGTTTTTTGACATGTCAACCCTTGTTGGTTTATCTTATGTCGAACTGAGCTCCTAAAATGCATTACCACTCTGTGTCAGAGTGGACATTAGAATATTGGTAACGAAAGAGTGACTCCACACTCCCTTAAGCAGTAGAATTAGAAACAGTTTAGATTCAACCTGTTTTTTTTGCGAGTGGGGTCTTATTCGTCAGCCTCTTCAAGGCTTCGTCAAAAGGCTGATTATTGAAAGTATGCAGATAATGTGTGCTTGAAATATATGTATTTATGTGCTTTAATCATATATTACACCTCGTGGTGTAATGGTTAAAGCGGTGAACTGCAGAATCGTAGTACGCGAGTTCGTACTACAGTCGCGCTATTACATTCACTTTCGGGCAATTACCCTTGGGAAAGGTATGAACCCCCTTATCCTCCCAGCTATGGGTTAAATAGCACCATTACTGTTCTTCTAGGCGAATGGCTTTGGCATTAAATTACCTAAAAAGAGTTGATATGCCATTAAACAAAGAAACCAAACCATATAAAATCAAGTAAAAAGAATGGCTGTACACTATGTGTATGTATGTATGTATGTAAAATATATAATTTATGAATGGATTTATTTTTAGAAATTGTTTAAAGAAATACATCTAATTCATGTAATACCAGCTTGTTGTTTATGCACTGTACGTAATATATAAGTGTAAAGTATGTATTATATATTGGAAATCGTAAGATAATGTATGCATTTAAATAATTCGTCTCTAAATAAGAATAACTGTAAGTCATTTTAAAGGCAGATTTATGCCATAGCAGAGACATCAAGATGCTAGTGAAATTCTCTGTATTTCCCTGGAGTGAGTATATATCTAGTTAGACTAAATCAGGTCTGGCAAAAGGCCATATTGAATGAGGCACGGATGAGATGTTTCTCCAGGGACTGTAAGTAAAAATTTTATGTGCAGTGGTAAGTCGCTTTTAATATATCGACATCTGTCGAAGTCCGTTCTCATCCGTCTTGTTTTCTTCTATCAACCGACTGTTTCCAATCTAGCTGTTCCTTTCAGTCTTTACTAAATATACTTCTGTTCGTCTTTTAGCCAATTCGAGTGAAAGAGGTAGCAAGGATATTAAATTTCACATGGATTCATAATGCAACTAACAAGCCCTCCAATCACACACACACACACACACACACACACACACACATATATATATATATATAGGCACTGTTGGAGAAGTCAGAATGAACTCAAAAGTAACGTTTCCTAATGGGCTCTTCATATGGAAGCGCCAGTGTGGATCGTCCAGTAAGGACTTACATACATCAGCTCTGTGCAGACACTGGATACAGTCTAGAAGACCTAACATGAGCAATGTAAGAGAGAGAGAGAGAGAGAGAGAGAGAGAGCGAGAGAGAGAGAGAGAGAGAGAGAGAGAGTGTATGGTACTATACAAATTAAAGTTCCTGGGGAATAAAAGGGTTCATACGTTTCCCAAGAAGATTAGTCTGAAAGTAAATGTACTTGTATGACTGGAGTTTGAACTCACTTACTACGATGTCACAGACAAGATAGTTAGCCACTACGCCACGGAGACACCCCGATTCCTTGGTTGTTTAATTCAGTCTTGGTAAACACAGCTTCAGTGTAAATATTTTTTTCCTGAATTTCTTACATGCATTAATCATGAACTACTGAAAATCAAATCACAACAAACTTTTAAGGATAACACGTTATCCAATATATCCGGGAAGCAATAACCCACAAAACAGCAACAGCACGTCAATCTATCTTCTATCTCACAAAATATCAAAACAAAATGAGCAAGACAGATGAATACTGTTTTAGATGTAACGAGGAAATCATCGAGGACACAAACCGATGGACTCCTACACATGGACATACCGTTACTAGTTAACTAACCGAGACTTGCATACATGTGCTCTGTACGGACATATGAAGCAGTCTAAAGACCAGCTGAAAGCAATGAACGATAGGGATCGACGTAATCGAGAGTTAAGGGTGTACTTGTTATCAGCAAGAATTGATGATGATTAAGTTATATATATATATATATATGAAAATGAGTGTGGATATGTGTCCATGTGTGTGTGTGTGTGTGCGCGCGCTTGCGTTAGGCGAGAGAAAGTTATAGAGAGGAGGTGGGAGAGATGTGCCCGTGGTGTAATTGTTATCGTCGTAGGAAATGAACACGGCGACTCGAGTTCAAATCCTGGACGAGACTGATTGCATTTCACATAGCACTAATACCCTTGGGAAAGGTATGAATCCAATTATTCTCCCTCCAGCTATGGGTAAATAGTAGGACAGACTAGGTTCTTCAGCCTTGGTTATGCAACTAGTCTAGGAGAAGGAAAACTCTGAATTCAAACCTGTTAAACTTCGCTTAAAAATTGACCTTGTGTCACGTCCTGCCCGAGCGGAGGGGTTGGTAAATAGGAGGAGGTGGGAGAGAAATGATGAGAGCGTGACGGGCTTCCAATGTGAAAAGAATATGCCAAAAGGTTTGTTTAATGTAGGTATCCAGTATTTCACCTGGGGGACGGGTGAAAAAATTCCACCTGAATTTCTCTTCGGAAGCGCCTTTGGCGCTGGACAATAATAAACTTCATTTTTTTTAGGTATGGAGTGAAGAACCCCTAGAAGTATACTGATTAGGTTATTTTGCACTTAGCACAAATGCCAGGTGTGTATATGTGCGTAGGTCCTAAAGCTTTTTGTTTTTAACTAAGTAAATTTTATTTGTATTTTTTTATCAGCGCAATTTTTTTCTCTTTCTTGCTTCTGTCCGTAGAGATGACGATTTTTTGTCTCTTCTAAATTAAAATGAATTCTGATTACCAATTTTTATTCGGTACACTCCTCTCAAGAGAAACTGTTCATAGATTTAAAATGCATCCACTTTTAAAGGTTTTTTTACAAATCTTATAATTTCACTGTCGCACCTACTTATATATATATACATATATATATATATTAAGAGAGAGGAAGAAGATGAGGAAATCTATATTTATGAGTAAGTTGGCAAACTGTAGTCGAGGGTGACCCGAAGGCTCCCTTTTCGATACCTACAACACAGGGTATAGCACCACTTCTTTTCGCTAGATTGCTCCCATCACCATTGAGTTATACCTGAAAATGCTTTGTTAAGCTAGAAGGCACCAAAAACCATTTATTGAGTCTTTGGTATAACTTGTCCTGGGATTGAACCCCGTCTCCCGGATCATTGGCGAACACTCTAACCATTTTGCCAATGCGAAAACTTCCGTGTACATCGAATATTGTACACCTAACATGCACACACGCACACGCACACACACACACACATATATATATATATATATTCCTGTCTCTCTCTATATATATATCTTTCTCTCTCAATATATATTTATATATATATATATATATATATATATATTGAGAGAGACAGAAAGAGTGAAAGAGACACAGAGAGGGAAAGAGAGAGAGAGAGATGAAGGCAGGAATACAAGTAAATACAGGTAAACATATATATATATATATATATATATATATATATATATATATATATTCTCAGAAAAATATAGGAAAATAAAAAAAAACTTTCTCCTCTCAGGAAATATTGCAAGAATTTACACACTATTTTGAAAATAATTTCTTGAAACCTTTCTTTGAATCTTAGTAAATGTTTTCATTTAAGATAACTACGGTTTTCCATTTTTAATTTTTAGATATCTCAATCAAGACGTATCCTTTACTGCTACCCTGTTTTTTAAAATTTTTTTTGTATTGATCTTTTGTTTTGTCTAATAAGCATTATTTTATTGTTACTCTTTTTTTTTTCGTCTATCTTTACTTCTACTATTTATTCTTAACTTCTTAATTTTTTCATTATCTCGATCCGTCCTTTTATATGAGATTTCTTCTCGTTCAAGCAGCAGCAAAACATTGCATGCTGGGATATCAACCACTCTCTCTGTCAGTTGCTTCCTCCATTCATCTATTATTTCTTCCTAAAGTTTTACATGAATTAAGCTTTGTTTGCCAGAGTTCCAGGTAAATGCAAGAAAATGGCGGCAGTAAGATTCTTATATGTCATTCAGAAAAGTCTGCTTAATGAGAAAATCAACATTATTCAAAATCCTAGTTTTTATGTTGATCGAACCCTGCACGGAGGCACTTTTGTGGAATCGTCACTAAACGAACTGTTAGTAATGATAATTACTGAGCTTCGTTTAGTAATATAAACGAACACAAGCGTTGAATTACTTGTAAAGAATGAACATATTACACCAGTATTAATGGGTGAGGCTAGCTTATTGACCTCTACTCCATAACAATGAACTAATTCCACTTCTCAGGTCACTAAGTAGTAAATCCAAACTAGTTTATAGTGAGTTTGATTTTTACTGAGTGCCTCATACATATATTTTTGTACTAAACAAAACTATGCTTTGTAGAGGACTTGACACTTTCCTTTTCAACGAAGAGGAGCACTTAGCGTAACAGTTATCATCGTGGTTAATGGAATCGGAAGATCCTATCTAAATTTCTGGGCGAGGCTGATTGCGTTACAATTCATGTTAATACCCATGGAAAAGGCATGAGTCGATCTCTTCTCTCCCCGCCTCCATATCTTGCAAGCGACCATTCTAGGTGAAGGTTAACTCAAATTTTAAACCTGCTTTACTCCACATGAAAATTGACCTTGTGTTACACCCTATCTGTTGCAAAAAGGCTCGGTAAATTCATATTCTCTTTTCATTATTACACACTCTCTCTCTCTCTCTGTTTTGTTTTTGTTTACTTTTTATTGGGTGTTTATTATTTTATGTTTTTCTCCCACCATCTGTTGTAAATAGTTGAATAGACTGTTTTCTTTAGCTCTGATTGGGCATCCAGTCTAGGAGAAGGATAGCTCTAAATTTTAAACCTGCTTCACTCCACATAAAATTTGACTTTGTGTCACATCCTATATGTGGCGAAAAGGCTCTGTAAATTCATATTTTCTTTTCTCTCTCTCTCTCTCTCTCTCTCTCTCTCTCTCTCTCTCTCTCTCTCTCTCTCTTATCATCAATCCCATCTTACTCTTAAACGGTAAACACTCATCCAACCTTTACCTCTGCTGAACGTTTTCCCTTCTTTCTTTCTTTCTTTCTTTCTTTCTTTCTTTCTTTCTTTCTTTCTTTCTTTCAATTTATTTTCTGTTATTCATCTTTCTTTACTTTCTTCTGCCGCGCTCTTTCTGCTTTGTTCCTCCTTCCCCAATAAAATCAACCAACCTTTGCATCTAAGAACACCTCATCTTGGAATCCTTTCCATTTTCTCCTGGGAATTCTCATTTTGTCACTTCCGTCACAAACAGTGACACTCCCCGGACCGCCTTCCTGCGTTCGACCATTCCAGGCCGGCCATAAAACAAACCCCGCCAGACACTACGTCTCCAAAGCCCTCACGAACACTTCATCTCTCCGCTTGTTCGCCCGTTGCTCGCATCTTTCGACCAGCGAGCACAATTTCCATTAGAGAAATATGATGAAGTCTAATTTTATTTCACAGTCCATCCAATAGTAATTCATACCGCGCTAAGATAATCTTATTATGGCGCCGTTCTGTTTCTCTTCCTGGGCAACGTCTTCGTTGAACAACTCGTCTTCATTAGTATTGCACTGACGTGTTTCATTTAAAATTTTCCATATTTCTTTCTTTCAGAATGTGTACGAATGGTAGAGTCTTAGCCTCTGCCCGTGTGTGTATGTGTGTCTGTGTGCACATGCGCGTTTGGTTTTAAGAAAAAGAAACGGATACATTTCTTAGGACGCAGATCTGAATTTCAGTCTAGCGTTGATTCTGTTTACAGGTTTAGATAAATTCTTACGAACTAGGTCTGTTCGGAAAATATCCAGTCATGATGACTGCCTAAAGGTTGTTAAGACATGATGAATTAGGTAGATAATTAAATAGTGCTTAACTACTTGGGAATAGTCCAACTCTCTCTCTCTCAGATGTTTGTATTTTACCCAAACTCTTCACAACTGGCAAAACATGACACAAGACCAATTTTTAAACAGAGAAAAACTGGTTTGACTTCAGTGTTTTTCTTCTCCAAGAATGGTTGTCGAACCAAGGCTAAGAAATCTTGTCTGTACTACTATTTACCGATAGCAGTATGAAAAAGAAATGGATTCATGGCTTTCCTAAAGACATAAAGCAAAACACAACCAGTATCATCCAGGATTTGAACTATGTTTGCCGATTCCATTTCCTGCACCGATAACCGTTCGTGTTTCAGCTCTCTGATGCGATTACTAAATTGGCAATGACTTTCCATGAATACAATTTGACAGTTACTTTCAAAATGATCGTGTGAGTAGATCTATCATAACTCGTGCCGGTAATTTTTCCTCTGACATACTATCCAGCTTTGTCTATTTTTGACTGTTTCCGAACTTCACATCGCCATTGAAATGGAAAAATGAGATCAAGAACATAGTAAAACAGGTGATCGTAAACTGGAAAGAAGAATTTATACTATATTTTGTAAAATAGGAAAGAAAGAAGTGGTAAGTGATGTTCAAGAGGAGTAAATTAAAGAAATGAAGGGGCTGTTGTTATATGTAGGCTACTTTTTGTTAATGTCACGTTCGAGAAATATATATAATGATCACTAAAATTAAAAATTGTTTGAGATTAAACTTTTAATGAATTTGGATGCTGACAACAATTCATTTTTCTTTATTTTTCATGTGCAAGATGCTTGATTTTATTCATGTTATTAAATGTCATATAATAATAATAATAATAATAATAACGGAAAGAATATGAAAAGAAGGAACTGAAAATAGTTGATATACCTTATATGTCTTTCAACGGTCTAAAATCTTTGGGAAAGTTGTCAAATTCATCACAAGGGTTATTGAATACTATACCAAAATAGCAGCTGTGGAAGAAACCCTGGTAAAAGTAAAAATCGCAAAAGCCATTTTCCTGGGGAATCCTGTTTCCCACCATTATTTGTTATGGCAAAGATACCACTTAATATATACTAGGGAAATGCAAAGGAGGTTACAGATTCTTAAAAATTAGAAAATCTAATACAAAATTTGAGAATCTGCAGCCAAGATAGAGAAATGGAATTTGGAATTGAAAAAGCTGCCATGTTTGTTACGAAGAAAGAAAAAGAATCAACAGAAGGAATAAAACTATCTAATTCGGAAATCTGTCCAATCAGGAAATCATCAGATTCCCCCCCACCGCATAATCGTCCAATCTGAAAAACATCAGAACACCCGAGAAAAAATATGACCAATCAAAAAAGCATCAGAACAGCCGGAGAAAAAATCAGTCCAATCAGGAAAACATTTGAACACCCAGAGACAAAATCTGTCCAATCAGGAAATCATTAGAACACCAGAAGAAAAAATCTGTCCAATCAGGAAATCATTTGAACACCCGAAGAAAAAATCTGTTCAATCAGGAAAGCATTTGAATACTTAAGATCAAAGAAAACTACAAATACCTAAGAATATTAGAAACAAACACTTTCCAGCAAAGAGAGACGAAAGAAAGAGTAAGAAAAGTGTACCTAAAAAGAACGATAAAACATTTTGAAAGTCAAATCTGTTGAATAAATCGAGGCAAAGTAATAAATAACCAGGCAGTCAATCTCTTATGATATATTCTGAGACTTTCTTATTGTACATAAGTGAGGAGCTCAGAAATATTGATCAGAGTACAAAGAATTGATGCTTATGCACAGGGCCTTATACATGAGAGATGGTAAAGACAGACTCTCTGTGATAAGAGAAAAGGAGTAAGATGACTCGCTAGCATTGGTAATTATGCAGATATTTAGGGAATCGAAACTTATAGTTGGAAAAAAAAAGAAAAGTTAGATTGATTACGACAGCCAGCAGTAGCAATACCATGAGCAATAAGTTAAGGGCAAAACAGGAAAAAATAGTCACGAAATTCAGACAATGAATATATATATATATATACATATATATATATATATTGATAGAAATATAAGAAAGTTGAATAAATCAAATACTTAACTCAAATTTAGGTGTGTGATATTTCGTTCGGCTTTATTTCATCTTCACAAACTTCTTCAGACTGAAGATGAAATAAAGTTAATATAGAACACAAAGGAAATATCGCACATATAAATTTGAGTTAAGAGTTTGATTTATCCAACTTTCCACTTATTTCTATATTACTGTCAGATTCACTACAAATCTTTTCAATACACACACACACACACACACACACACATACATATATATATATATATATATATATATATATATATTGGACACATCAACGAAAGGAAACTCTTAAGGGAGGAACTGAATCTTTATTTATAGCAACACACAACAAAGCCACAAGGACTAATGACGTCAAAATTATATGTTACAGACCAAGTGTAAGTGTGAACAAATTATATAAAGGAGTAGCACCCTCATCTAAAACTCAGTGTAGTAGGTATTGAAAAAAAGTATTCGGTCGCCCTTGACTACGGTTGGTAAACTTTCTTTATAAATATATATATAATTTCTAAACGAATTTTTAGTAAATTTGGCGGCCGTAGTCAAGTGTGACCCGAAGGTTCCTTTTTCGATAGCTACAACACCAAGGTGTTGGGGAGGGCGCTACTCCTTTGCCTGGATTGCTGAACTTTACCATTAATCCGTACCTTATAATGTATTGTGTTCTGGTTAGTGAACACTAGTAGTAGTAATAATAAGACAAACCACGATATGTGAGGAAAATAGTTATATTTACAGGAAAGAGTATTTACAAGAGAGAGACTGTTAGTAATAAGAACATAGGATTAGTGATAGAGTATTGATATACTTTTACAATAGGAACGGCTCTTCTGGTCTGACTCGTAGGCTTATTCTCAGATTTATTTTCCTTACATACAGTTAAATATATCCTAGTACTGATATCTAATATTTGTAATTAAATTGAATATCGATCATTTGTTTGCACTTAGTTAAATGGTGTTTAGTAAATGATTAAGTAGTTATATTTGCCCCATAGTTGGGACTCTATCGAGCACAACGACTCCAGCTGAAAGTGGATGTGAGAGTAATGGCAATGAAAGGGAATTCAACATTTCCCAACGTTCATGGAATGGAGCCGCACCATCAGATGAAGTTTTGTGTCATATCCAGGATGCTTGTTGGGGTGGGAGGAATCTTATCCTTCTACAGTGGATGCAATGTGATGATAAAGATCAAACAATTAATCACATAATGAAAGAATGCAGTCAACTCGCAAAATAGAAATATAGGAGTAGGCAAAACACGCAAGGGACTCTGATCTACATAGAGTTGTGCAAGAAGCTGAAGTTTGACCATGCTGTGAAATGATATATGCATAAAGCGCGATCTGTCCAAGAAAAAGAGACATATGCTATACGTTGGTTCAAAACTCGCGATATTCGGCCGAAATTAGCTGCGATACAAACGTATCACCCAACACCATTCAGAAGACCAGGCAACTTTTTGATTAACAAGAGAAAAAGAACTTTCGTGTTGCGGATTCTGTCATTCCAGCAACCCATGTAATACCAAAAAAAGCGGCAAATACAAAAAAAAGCTGCACTTTACTAGAAAGCTGAAAAATTTGTCGAATATGTCGGTGACGGCTATACTAAACGTACTTGGAGATTCTTACCGGTTCCGACTCGAAACTAAGACCAAATAAATCAGTCTACCAGTAGATGTATGAAGAAGAATTGATGGATTCATGCCTTTCCTAAGAGCATTCACGTGAAAGGAAATGCAAACAGCCTAGTCTAGAATTACAAGGACACCGATTCCATTCAGCAAGACGATGACCGCAATTTTAAGCTCGCCTCCGAAATTTTAAGTTAGTAGTTAAAAAGGTATTAATATATTCTTTTTTATTTCAAGAAAAGTCTTTTAATAAAGCATTATCACTTACGGGAATTATTACACCCCATCTTACCGTAGATAGTGAGGATAGCTAACCGGTTATCGGCATGAAATGCTTAAAATTACTTTCAAGATGGTTTCTGTTCTTTTCTCATCACTTCTGCTGGGGCTGTAGAATACACAGACTGTATCTCTGCAGAAGGGTAAGACTCCGCCTCCCCGGCCAGTGTCCTGCATATGACACGAAAGATTCTAATGGAACTTTGGGGAATGTGAATTGTTTGAGATAGGACTGTTTTGACATTAAAACTGCGTAACCAAATTGCTTGAAATAGGACTATTTATCACATTGAAACTGTGTACTCATACTAAAATGAATTGTTTGAAATAGAACGGTTTATATGTAGAAAAATGGATTTGGCATTAAATAACCTACAATGGTTGATATACCATAAAACCAAATCAAACCGTTTTTATAGATATGTGTAAACAAAAAAAACGTACTTCCGCTAAACTGAATTGTTTGAAAAATTAGTTAATTCAGCGTTAAATGGCCCGAAAAGAAATCATTAAAAAAACAAACAAAAAAAGACAAACAACCATTCTCAACACTTTTTTTACAAAAGGTATTACATATTTTGTACCTTCAATCTAAATTGCCAGTATCAAAACCGTCTAAACTCCTTTGGACTACTAATTTTAAACTTGTAAAATTGCAGCCACGAGTTTCATGTTAGAGAGAGGAATGTCACAAATTATCAAAACAAAGAGTTTTTGAAATCTTTCGCTTCGTGTTCATCTTCCAGACGATCACTTCGGTCTTCAAATCAAGAGGAAAAGGCTTTTAATCACGTAGTCTTTGATACGCCAACCAGCATTAATACAGTTCCATCATACGGTAAATGCAATATCGGGATACGATATACAATCTGCAAACCCCGGAGATTCGGTTGGACAATTATGTCAAATAAGATCACCATAATTTGGGCTGTAATCTACTTTCGCACAGAGACATTCATTTCGCCTGGACAGGCATAAACTTATCCAAGCGTTAAAGAGATGGATTCGGACATGTTGAGGCATGTTGATATCCATATGCAAATACACGCCAATACAGAAAAACGGGTTCAGGCACTCTCATATCTAATCGTAGATATATGCCTTCATTCACTTGTCAATTCAAGTACGCATGCGCACACGTACAATGTTCCACAGTGATAGCCTAAGAAGTTAGTAAATCGAAATGACGGTCACGAGTTTCGCCGGTCGATAACTAGCGTACGTATAATCAATTCCTTTGGCTGTAAATAAAAGTTCTCAGGGCATTTCTTTTTTAGATACGAGTTAGATGGAAAAATAAGTTTTGATGGAGTAGGATTGAGGGAATTGATTAATATTGTTTGAGGGTTGTTTATGCAATGTTATTATTGTTGAATTCTTTTAAGTACACAATAAACCTGGCAGAAAAGAGGCTGAAATACAGTGTCATTCTTAATTTTCAAGAGTGGAGGACATTGACAATTAGCTGTTAAAACATGGGCTTTCACCTGAAATAAATCAACAATCGCAGACAATAAAAGGAAAAATGCCACAATCTGAGCAATCAGATAGATAGATAGATAGATTACCAAAAATAGATAGAGTTTCCAATAGGTACATCATTGTCTAAATCACGTAAAAATGAAACACACAATGACTTCTCACTTTATCGGATATTTTTTCTCACCAAAATTACAAGAAAATATCTTGTAAAACTACTTATTAGATTTATTCAAGGAAATCGCCATGGACTTCAATCACAACCTCCAGGTGACTTCGTAATCTCCTGCAAGCTTTTTTGGTTTGCTCCTTGTTTAAATTGGTTAATGTTGCCATTACCTTTGCCTCCATTATATCTTTGGTGTTACGCGGAGTTTTGTTGGTTTCTCGCTCAACTGGGCACCATATATAAAAATTAAGAGGATTGCAATCTGAAGAGTTTGCCGATAACTGTTAGGGGTGATGTGGTCGCAAAGAATTTCTTGCAGCCGACTTTGGGTTATCCTGCTTACGTGGCATGACGCAGTGTATTGTTTTCTGATGCAGGTTCTTTCAGTAACCCTCTTCTTGAACCAGGGCTACACTAACTCCACCAGGCACTTCATATAGACCTCTGAGTTGAGTCTGAGGTCACGTAGGAGAGTGAATAGAGGCCTAAAGTAACCATTGCGAGGGATGACTGCTCCAAAGATCATGATGTGGAATGAGTGTTTGTTTTTCATAACTATTTGTATAATTTGAGGTTCTCCAGAGGATTAACCATCTGATACACACTGAAATCTTTCAGACAAAAAGAAAAAAAAAATTTCGGTTAAAGGAAATTTGTTAGTTGGTTCAAAATCTTTGCAGCGCGATCTTTCCGTTTTGAGCATTTGGGCCCAAGATAAAAACTGGCCCTTTTTCATTTGGTATAAGAAATACCAAATGTATTCAAGCACTATTAGCTTGATAAGAAATTCAGACACTTCCACGTCTCTGCCAATGTACCTGGCTGAATTGCTGAGATCGTTGTCAACCATGGCCTGGATCTGAACTGCAAATTCGGGATTTCTATTTTTATCAGAACGATAACGAGCTGCGCTACCTTCCTAATAATCATTGGTCACATCGAAAACTTTTTGAATCCTGTGCACTGTAAAATATTTACATCGGAAATATAAAATATATATATTATAAAATATATATATATATATATATATATATATATATATATATATATATATATATGTATATATTATAAAATATATATATTATATTGGAAATATAAAATATTTACATTGGAGTTTTAGTGGTGAATGCTGATAGGACGACATGCCATTTACAAATTTCTGAGTTGGTTGGTTGGTTGGTTGGTTGGTTGGTTGGTTGGGTTTTATGGCATATCACCCTTTGTAGGTTATTTAACACCGAATACATTTTTATGTAAATAAGTAATTCTTTTTAAAACAAATCAGTTTAGCATGAGTACACAGTTTGTCAAAAACATTTCTTTTTCAAACTATTAAGTTTATTCCAACAATTATAAATAACAATTCAGTTTAGTGTTAGTTCAGTTTCAATATCAAAAACAGTTCAATTTCAAACAATTCAGTTTAGCATTATCAGGCAGTTTAAATGTAAGTACAATGTAATTGTGAAAAACATTTCTATTTCTAGCTATTCAGTTTAGTCAAGCAGTTCTAATTCAGCTAATTCAGTTTAGTATAAGTACAGAATTTGTCTACACGCAGTTAAATGTCAAAACCGTTCTACGTTAAACAATTCAATTTAGTGTAAATACAGCTTTAATGTAAAAAAAAAAACAACAGTTCCATTTCAAACAATTCATTTTAGCACAAGCACGCAGTATAAATGTAAGTACGGTTTAATTGTCAAAAACAATTCTATGTCAAACAATTCAGTTTAATCAAACAATTCAGTTTAGCATAAGTATGCCGTTAGTTCTATTTAGCCTATACATAGAACCCTATTAGGTGCTACCACTCCGAGCCAGAGTGGACCAGGGAGCAATAGCAATGAAAGGTGCTCCGTATTCCCTAAAGCCCTCACCATCAGAATGTTTAGTGTCATATCCAGGTCACATATTGGTGGGGGGTTACCCCTCTGCAGAGATGCAGTCAGTGTATTCTACAGCTCCAGCCGACTGGGCAATACACAGAGTTAAAATTCAAACAGTTATATTTCAGATAATTCAGATTAGCATAAGTACACATTTTAGACGTCAAAACAGTTCTATTTAGTGCAATTCAGTTTAGCATTAGTACCCAGTTTATAAGTCAAAACAGTTCTATTTTAAACAATTCAATTTAGCTTGAATAAGCAGTTTAAATGCAAAAATTAGTATAGTGAAGGAATCACGGTTTAGTTCTATTTAACCCATAGATAGGACCCTTGTCAGGTGATACCACTCCAGGTCAGAGTGGACCTGGGAGCAATGGCAATAAAGGAGTACTCGCATTCCCCAAAGCTCCAGCATCACTGGAGCCTCACCCTCAGATTGTTTAGTGTCATATACAGGACACTCGTTGGGCGGGGGTCTTACCCCTCTGCCGAGAAGTAGTCGGTGTATTCTACCTTCCCAGCTGACTGAGCAATCTGAAGAAGGGTTTTACGTCATAATGCTGCTTTTCAGATAGACAGTGCAAAAAGGAGTCTACCTTGCTGCATATTAGAAAAAACTGAGAAAAAAAAAAGTGCGTCGCGAAATTTATAATCTAAAAAGGAGACAATTTACTCACCGAAGCTGATAGATAGCTTGATTGATAGATAGATATGAACTGACTGTAAATCATAAATCTATATAGATAATTTGGAATGCACACATTCATATATGTATATATATATAAAGAGAGTGGAAGATTTGGTTTGCTTTGGTTTAATGGCATATCAACCATTGTAGGTTGTTTAATGCGAAATCAATTTTTATACATATAAACAGTTCTATTTTAAGATAAGTTCCAGTTTAACATAAGTATGCAGTTTAAATGTCAAAGCAGTTCTATTTCAAACAATTCAGTTTAATATAAGTTCATAGTGTAGATCTATTTAATCCATGGATAGGACCCCATCAGGTGCTACAACTCAAGGCCTTGGAGCGATGGCATTAAGGCGTACTCACTATTCCCCAAAGCTCCTGCATTACCGGAGCCTCAACAACTGATTGTTTAGTGTCCTATCCAGGGCACTCGTTGAAGGAGTCTTACCCCTCTGCAGATATGCAGTCGGTGTATTCTGCAGCTCCAACTGACTGGGCCAAGTGTGAAAGAGTAATAGAGAGAAATATAAATAGATTGCAAAAGATAGATAGATAGATAGATAGATAGATAGATAGATAGATAGATACTACATTCTGTTTAGTGTCCTATCCAGGGCACTCGTTGAAGGAGTCTTACCCCTCTGCAGATATGCAGTCGGTGTATTCTGCAGCTCCAACTGACTGGGCCAAGTGTGAAAGAGTAATAGAGAGAAATATAAATAGATTGCAAAAGATAGATAGATCGATAGATAGATAGATACTACATTCTGTTTAGTGTCCTATCCAGGGCACTCGTTGAAGGAGTCTTACCCCTCTGCAGATATGCAGTCGGTGTATTCTGCAGCTCCAACTGACTGGGCCAAGTGTGAAAGAGTAATAGAGAGAAATATAAGTAGATTGCAAAAGATAGATAGATAGATAGATAGATAGATAGATAGATAGATAGATACTACATTCTGTTTAGTGTCCTATCCAGGGCACTCGTTGAAGGAGTCTTACCCCTCTGCAGATATGCAGTCGGTGTATTCTGCAGCTCCAACTGACTGGGCCAAGTGTGAAAGAGTAATAGAGAGAAATATAAATAGATTGCAAAAGATAGATAGATAGATAGATAGATAGATACTACATTCTGTGAATTCTTCAATAAATATATTGATATTTTGCATAAAAAGCACAATACTTTAAGATAGTTTGGACACCGATGATCAATAATTTTCAATCAAAGTTATGAAAAGACCGTAAAAGATAGATTTAGATGGCACTGAAAAAAATCCATAAAAAACATCGTGACTGATCTACTGTCATTTAAGTCAAATCCGTGATTGTTCCATGCAACGAGAAATATTTAAAACAATAAAAATAGTCACATGTTATTCGGAGAAGAAATATGCCCAGTTAAGTAAGTCTGAAAAATGCATTGAATAGTCTATACCTGCACCCTCACAATGGATTCAGCAATGAGATAATTGAGTTGATTTGATACATTCTCTGAATTATTTCAATTTTACGTTTAATTCAATGTTATAGATAACCTTGTTAGTTTGATATTAGTTTTGAAATTGATAATTTTTTTTAATATGTATTTTTATTTCTGTTCCAATTTAATTGGTTGACGAATTCTTCTCTTCCATAAGTTTAATATACTGTCCGATCTAATTACCCTAATCTGATTACTTTTATGATATAAAGACTAAAAGTTTCCATATATTCATAAACTTCTTGGTATCTCTTATAAATGCTCAAAAAATGTTCATATTATATGGCATTTTTTGATAATTTGAAAAGCAGAACTAATTTTACGGAGACTACAAGAAGATTCCAATAATGTATTGACAGCAATGGTGAATTTGTGGAGACTTTAAAATCATTATATGGAAAAGGAACTCCCATAGAAATCTTAATTTTTGGTTTGTTGTTTGGTTGAGCGCTATGACATATCAGCCGTTATAGACTTATGAAAACAAGTTTATATATATATATATATATATATATATATATATATATATATATAGTCATCCATAGATAGACTATTTTATTGTATTACAATTCGTCAGTGTGGCTAGACACGTAGGACTCTTCATGCTGGAGTCGAAACCCACCTAACTTTACGTTAGACTTTGTAACTTACCGCTCAACCAACAAGTGAGCTTCGTCAGCTCGGGAATTATAACGCATTATGTATTAGCTTTCGTTTGTTTACATTTTGCCTAACCGGATAATGGAGTGCTCAGTTCATTAGAGAAGCTTCGTATTCTGCGGGAGGCAGCGATTACTTAGTAAGTAACTCTCTTAAAAGAACCAGAGCTCATTTTTTGAATGCAGTGAGACGGTTTCAAGTAGTCATTTTAATACATTAAACCTCGTCAACATTATTCATTCATCAGCACAGTTAGACGTTTCCAAGTATTACAATGTAATACTTATAATTCAATTTAACATCAGTCATCTTTTGCGGACATTTAATTGGTTTCAAGTATCATAAAAGATTGAGCAGTTGTATTTGACCCATAGATAGAAAACTCACAGGTACTACGACATAGAGTCAGAGTAGAGCTGGGATTAATGGCAATGAAGAGTACTCCACATTCCCTTAAGCTTCAGGACTGAAGCCTCGGTATCAGATAATTTAGTATCATATATCTCGTTGGTGGGGGACGTTATACTCCTATGCAGAGATGTAGTCAGCGTGTTCTAAAGACTAATCAGAATGGAGTGCTTCTTTTTTTTATAAAAAAAAAGTCTGTATATTCGTTACAATTTTAGGAGTATTCGTCTATGTAAAAAAAGAAATACTCGTTCTATTTCTGTTAAATTTATTTCATTTTCCATTTTAATTTCAGGTTGTTCATAAGCATTCAGAGCTTTCTTTTCTGTTATCTTCTTGTATCCATTTTCGATGGTTTTTCTTTCTTTCTTTCTTTCTTTCTTTCTTTCTTTCTTTCTTTCTTTCTACCGTTGACTTTCTTTTTTGTACATTTTTCTTTAATTTTTTCGTGCTTTTTTCACGCTTTTTTCTTTTTTTTTTCTATCCTTCATTATCTTTCATTTTCTTTATTTCGCTGCTTTTTTTTTTCTTAACTTTTCATTATTTTTTTACCTGCCTTTTTTGTCTCTTCTTTTTCATTATTTCTTTTTCTTCTTTTTTTCTTTTCATTTCCTTTCTTTCTAGCCTTATTTATTTCATTGAATTTCTTTTTTTTTATTCCTTGTTTTCTTAACTTTTTTCGCATTTTCCATTGTATTTCGTTTTTATGTTTTGTTTCCTTTCTTTCGCCGTTTTCCATTCTTTTTATTTTCATTCTTTTAATTTCTCATTAATCAGTTCATTTTACTTTTAAAAGCTTTTTAAAATATTTCACAGTTTGCAGTACTTTTAATCTTTAGTTTCTTCCTTTTTTTTTTTCTCTCACTGTGTTCTATTTTATATTGCATATGCTCACCTCTTGCATAAAACGAACAACTATGATTCGTTGCACATCAGTTAATTCTGTCGAAATCAGAATGCAAAAATAAAAAGAACAAAATTGAATGAAGAATTTCCATTATAAATTTCACTCGCCTGCCGCAACAAATCTTACAAAACTCATAATTTTTTTCTTCGTAAAAAAAAAATGGAAAGGAAAAAAAAAAGGAAAGGAAATGAGACTTCACCAGAAAGATGAATACAATCTCACGTGGACTAGAATATGCGAGAATGATGAAATAAAACATGAATTCTAACACATTTTTATATAATTGGACACACAGGATATAGAACAACCACTAAAAATGAATGCAAAATTTTGAAAGAGACATTTCATTTTCAGTTAGAAATGAAAGAAGAAAAAGACAAAAAAACATACGGGGTGTCGACATGATGATTTCAAATTATTGCTTTTTGAACCAGTAAAGATATGAGAGATTATGTAAAAATAAGATAAAATGAAATTGAATAAAAATATACCATTAACAAAAACAAATAAATGAACATGGGTACATTTTTTTAGAAAATGACTTATACACCCGTGTGCATGAAAAAGGAGAAATACAGAATAAATTTCAGACTAAAAAAAACTTATTTCTTGGCATATGAAACATTAATCTTCCACTCTATCACTCACCCAGAATGCCAGAATGCGTACACACAAATACTTACTTACACCTACATACGCACTCATACTCATTCTATAAAATAATTATATGTATATAATTTTACGGAACAGAGTGCTTAAACTTGGCCGACATATGCTGCTTTTATAAGGTTGATCATCCATAAAGCGTTTTTAATTTGTAGTCTTGTGCCCAACTAATTTAGACTATTAACATAGTATCCCCTCGACATATATTGAGATATATCGTTCATTTTATGTATCTTGCCGTATATTCATAGGTATAACAAAACTGACCTGCTTTCTTGATGAAGCTGAGAAAACGCTGACCATATCCCGTTTAGGGTGTGGGGTGAAGACCCTCAAAAATGGGGGGGGGGCCTGGGCACAATACAAAAATTCATCTGATAATGACGTTATAGGTCTGGAGATATAGAGACAGTGAAATACTCCTTAATCACTATTACTATGACTCGGAGTGGTAGAACCTCTTACCATCATATCTCAAATAGATCTGCTTAGAATTACTCGTATTAAAAAAATAATATGAACATAAATAAATGTAGTCCCCTAACCTGTAAGCATATAAAAACCCTAGACGTTTTGACATGCCGTTAAAATCAATCAATCAAAAGTAGCCAAAAATAAAAAATAAAAATTAACTCAGAAGTATTATGGCCCAATCGGTGTGTGTGTGTGGGGGGGCTGCAGGATACATCGACTGCTTCTCTGCAGAGGGGTAAGACTCCCTCAATAAGCGCCCCGTATATGACATTAAAATTTCTGATGGTGAGGTTCTAGTAATGATGGTGCTTTGGGGAATGCGGAATACCCCTTTATTGCCATCGCTCTGGCACGGAGTGGTAACTCCTGATAGGGTCCTATTAACGTGTCAACTTGAACTACACGTGTACTTATGTTAAAGTGAATTATTTGAAATAGAACTGTTTTTGACATTTAAACTGCATACTCATACTAAATTGAATTGTTTAAAATAGAACTGCCTTGATATCAAACGGTCTGTAGACAAAAAACTATGTACTTATGCTGAACTGATTGGCTCAATGATTAGAGTGTTCGAGAATGATCCGCGAGACCTGGGTTCAGTTCCAGGACGAGTCATTCCAAAGACTCCATGCCACCTTGTTTAACACTCAGCATTATGAGGTAAGGATCAAGCGTTAAGTGGAGCAATCATACACCTCGGCGTAGTTACTATTGAAAAGGGAACTTTCTGGTCACACTTAACAAAGATCGCTAACTTTAATCACTAATATGTATAAAAATAGATTTGGGAGAAAATAACCTTCAGTGGTTGATATAAGTTAAAATTAAACCAAAATCAAACCAAATCAGAAGAATTGATTTTCAGCATAAACTCCATCCTTGTTACTTTACTTAATCTAGTAACAAATATTAATCTCATAAAATGAAAATTATATATATATATATGCTCCCCCATGGGGGTTGTGCTCTCTGGCGAAGGAATTGTCGGCCGCCGCTAGCGTAATGCAAAGCTCTTCGAAAGAATTGAGCACTCTGGTAGCCGATGGGGTATAAGAAATGTAAACAAAGGCTGCTGCTGCTGTTGCTAAAATAAAATACCTTAAAATTCCCTTAGCCAACGTGGTCTGATTGGTGGCCGACAGGTCTGAATCACAGTCTAACGTAAAGTTGGACGGGTTTCGATCCCGGCTTCGAGCGTCCTGCGTGTCTAACCACACTGAAGAGTTCTGATAGAACGAAACAGTCTGTCTGTGTATAACTATATATATTTCGGATTAAATTTTTCTGATAAATATATGTTCAGCTGTGGGTTTACTGATCCAACTTTGCTCATATTTTCTTTTACAATCTGAGTTGTCAGATTCATCGTTTGGTTTGGTTTGGTTTTATGGCATATCAACCATTGTAGGTTATTTAATACCAAATCCTCTTTATACATATATATTAAATATATATGATTTGGTTTGGTTTTGTTTGGTTTTAGGGCATGTCAACCATTGTAGATTATTTAATACACATATATCAAATATATGATTTTTAATCACATTTTGTAGATAACATTTTTAAACAAGCCTAAGTTCCTTTTTTCACAGAGTTAAACGGTTTCACTTATTTTTATCTTATACGAATAATTCTGTTTTATTATTTGTTTCCACAGTTTGATGTTTACAGTTATTGCTATGCATCAATAACTTGTCAATTAAACATCAGTCATTTGTTTACACATAAGTAAATGGTCAAATAGTTAAATTACAAGCAATTCAGTTTGACATAAGTACAAAGTTTAAATGTCAGACAGTTCTATTTGATATATAGATAGGTCTCTATCAAGTGCTACCACTCTGGGCCAGATCGGACCTGGGAGCGATGGCAATGAAGGTGTACTCCGCGCTCCACAAAGCTCCAGCATTACTGAAACCTCACCATCAGATTTTTTAGTGTTATATTTAGGACACTCGTTGGGAAAATGTTATCCTTCAGCAGAGATGCAGTCGGTTTATTCAGCCGACTGGGCCAATCGGATTCATATATAACTCTCTATTATTAAAGTTTTCTTGATTTTTGTATAAATTTTGTAGAGTCGCTTGTTCTAAGCTGTTAGCGCTATGTGAAATGCAAACAGCCTCGTTCAGCATCTGAATTTGGTAGTTGACTTTACTTGTAACAATAATAATCGCTACGCTACTAGCGCCTCCCAAAATGTATTTTAAATAGATTTTTAGCTTTTGTCTAAAGATAGCTTGATTAGGAGCATCACGTAGTGTTATTGTGAGCAAGCTATACAGGCAAATCATTGTTAGTGTTTTCTAGGCTCACAGTCTGCTCCCTACCCGCAGCCTTTTACCTCAATTAAACAATGCATAATAAATAACTAAAAAAGCTTGATTACCACAGTCGGTACCTTTATTGATGATTTTAAAAACTATTTTACATCTTTTAATTACCGTATTTGACGGCATATAAGATGCAGGGGTGTATAGGACGCACTCCACTTTCAGCAAGGCAAATCTAGAAAAAAAAAACCCAAAGTACTAATATTAAAGTTGATGAAATTATTATAATGAATATCAACAAAGATAACACAATTAATCTGCATAATAGCCTTTTAAATAACGACAATAGTTATGTGAAAGTTACTCTAAAGTCTAAACAAATAGGCATTGCCAGGCAGCTAATTTCGGCCGAAAATCGCGAGTTTTGAACCAACATATAGCATATAATACGCAGAGGGATTTAAAAAAAATATTTTTAGTAAAAAAAAATACGCCTTATATGCCATCAAATACAGGAGTTTATTTTCAGTACACGAAAGACTTGGGAACAGATCGACCGTAAGACTATGTTAAAACGTTTGGTTTCTTTGTTTAATGGGTTATTCGTGGGTTATTTATTATCAAAGCCATCTTTGAAGAAGAACAGTTGTATGTAATTCATTGCTAGGGATATAACAAGGTTCATAGCTCTCGCAAGGGTATTAGCTCAAAATTGAACGTAATAGCTTGACTGGAGTTCGACCTCACTACGATGTCACTCACAGTTGAGCACTTTAGACATTACGCACTGGGTAGTCTACCTATTTTAAAAGATAAGAGTATTTATCATTGTAAAGATCACGTAGTTCTGACATCCCTTTCTTGACTTCTCTTCCTGATCTGTCCCTATCAGCAATCGTTCCTGGTTAGTCTTCTAAACGGCATCCCCGAATTCGCACTGCGCTGATGAATATGTATTCACTGGGTGGCCATCGCTGACTTGTCCATGAGTCCACAGGAAAACGTCGCTGATGAATTCGTCCCTACATCTTAAGCAGAGTCCAACAACTTTTACTCATCTTACTTAGATAGTTTGTGAGATGGGGGGAAAGTGGTCATACATTTATTGCTTTGGAGGGTTCTGCTTTCAGGAATTTATTCATAACAGTCCGAAGGATACATTGATTTAACTGAATGTTGGTGTTAAAGCATTTAGGATTTTTTTTGAAAAATTATTTATTGATAATAGTTGTGAGCGTGACTATTATTATAGTGATGGAGATTTATCTTTTTGTTATTTTCATACGAACGATAAATCTCTTCGTTTTTTATTGTTTGGATTATGCACTTGGCAAACATTCATTTAATATTGCTCCTCACTCGCATCTTTTTTTCTAAATCGTTCTGTTTTCTACCTGCCAAACAGATCTAAACTCCCTTTTTATTAAGCAGAAATAATCGTAAAGGAGGAAACAGTGGTGATCACTGCATCAATAATTGACGAATACACACACACACACACACACACACACACACACACACACACACACACACACACACACACACACATATCTATATATATATATATATATATATAACTCGACCACATAGAAGAAGAAGAAGAAGAAGAAGAAGAAGAAGAAGAAGAAGAAGAAGTTGCTTATAAAGAAACGCGGACTTGTGGTTTCCTGAGAAGAGAGGAAGGAAGTTGCTCTTAGAGAAATTCTACTGGACATGATATCAAAACAGACTTTTCTTGAGCCCTACCCACCGCAATCAAAACATGCTATCAGAATATTTTGGATCAAAGCATTTGATATGAGTTTCCCACGCAGGTGTTAACGATCGTCTTTGAGATGAATTAGGATTTTTCTTATCGATTTTTGGGTTGGGATATGATCATATCAACTCTCCAAACAGAAATAATTGGGAGACCTCAAAATCTTGTTACCGGCTGTGATGGTTGATCACGAGTATATAGCAGGGTTATCAATCGGTAAGGTAAGGGAGAATAGCCATGGTGTTATGGGCAATACACTGAACCGTAACATCATAGTTCAAACACCAGTCCCGTTATAACGTTCACTTTCAAACTAAACCTTTAGGAAATGTATGAATACAGATATGCCTGAGCTATGGGTCAAATAGTAGATCTACTGATCTTCTACAGAGATAGTTTTCGCATTAGATAAACCAATTATCAAAGAAGCTAAACCATACCATGCCGATATTGTTTTGTTTTGTTTTTTTTTGGGGGGGGTTGTTGCAAAATTTAGGAATTGTTTTGAAATTTTTATTGAAGTAATACTGGAAATGTGAAGTGTGAAGTGTGCAGTCGTAAAAATCAACATTTAGGTGTTTTGCCAAGAGCAAAAGATCTATATGTTGTATAAATGAGTATATGGTGTGTTGACTATATATATATATATATATATATATAGTCCTACGCTAGTCATGGTGCCCAATGTGGTATGACTACTAGTCACAATACTTGTTGTGGCTGTTGTTTTTTTGACTACTACATTTGCTTCCAACTGTTTGCTTTGTCAAGTCCTTCCGTGCTCACGCTGCGTTTGAAATATCCCCGAAGGGGGTTTGATACAATTCAGCCTGATCTTCTTCTGACGGACAGGTAATATGAGCACCTAGATTGTTTAGCAACTCAAAGAATAGAGAAAATCCGTTGTTAACAAATAGCAAAGATGTTTTTTTTTGTTTGTTTTTTTATTGAAATATGTTTGTGAGACAATAAATGACAAGCAAACAATGTTTGCTTTCCTGGCAAAAAGAAGAAAGAATATCAAGAGAGGAAGAGTGACGATGAGGTGTGGTTATATATATATATATATATATATATATATATATATATATATATATATATTATACAATTAGAAAAAAATTCAAACTTGGTTAAATTGTCATTATATATTTATTTCGGGAAAGAATATCATTATATTCTTCGTCTCTCCAGATGAAAACACACCTGATATTAGAGGTTAAAAAATAGCGAATATAGATTACAGTCTATATATATATATGTATAAATAAAAAAAAGGAAGAAGAAAAGAAAAACCTATATAGATTTAAATTCTCAGGCGAAATTAAAGGGGGTTAAAAAAATAAAGTATAAGAAAAATCAGGAAACCAGGAAAAGAGTGTTCCTGTATATTAACCCATCCTAATTTGAACATATGCTAAATTTTTCGTAGATGTTGGAATTTTATGAATAATGAAAGCTTGTAAACTAAATCGATTTATTTAATATATTTTTCCTTATATATATATATATATATATATATATATATATATATATATATATATATATATATATATATATATATATATATTTGAAAGATATATTTAAGATTAAAGATGTAATTAGTTCTGTGACAAATGATAAAATACGAAGAATATATAAAGTATTTCCACTATGGTCAGGGAGATCATGATTCAATCTCATGTCGCTTTATACCAAAGACTCAAAAAATGGTATTGGGGTGTGCTTGCTTATCACTCATCATTATAAGGAACGGATCAAAGGTAAGTGGGTCGATCTAGGGAAAGGAGTAGTGGCTTCCCCAACACCTCGATGTCGTAGCTATTGAAAAGGGAGCATTCGGGTTGCCCTTGACAACGGTCGGCCTACTTATATAAAGTATAAACGTGCAAAAAATCATAAATGATTATATAGATTGTAGATGATAGTTTGCTGTTATTAGTGTATCGGATAGTGTTATTAGTGTATTAGTGTATATTATAAGCATTGGAGTTATTAGTGTATATAATAAGCATGCACTAATTTTCAAACATGACAATTCACACTATATGTATAGTTATAGTTACAGTGTAATGATAAGATTTTAATTAATTCTTATATAGTTATGATTCGTGCGAGAAAAATTACACACGTGGAATACTAGAAAGTTAATGGTCTAAACACAGTGAGATCTATTTATCTATTCATTTGGTTTATTTTTATTTAGTTTTATGCTATATCAACAATTGTTTGTCATTTTCTGCCAAATCCTGTTTATATATATATATATATATATATATATATATATATATATATATATATATATATATATATATATATATGCTTTTAAACATTATGTTGATAACAATTTCAAACGAGTCTAACCTCTTTTTTGCTCACAATTAAATGGTTTCAAGAATTGCTATATAACAGTCACAGTTTAACATCTTTCATTAGTTGCTAAGTCATTTGTTGACACATAGATAGGACCCAATCATATGCTACCACTCTGGGTCATAGTGGACCTGGGAGCAATAGAAATGAAGGGGTACGCTATATTCCAAGACTTGAGCCTCGCCATGAAATTTTTTAATGTCTTATATCAGGACACTCGTTGGGTGGGGTCTTACCCTTCTGCAAAGATACGATCGTTGTATTTTACAGCCCCAGCAGACTGGGCTATTTATTTAAAATTTTAATTGATTTCTTAAATTGGGGATAAAGAAAATTGAGAAACGTTGTGTTAAGTGTGTTGAAGTTCGGGATGAATATTTAGAAATGCCTCCAAGCCACATCTCGCAAACACACACACACACACACACACACACACACACACACACACACACACACACACACACACACACAGATCATTAACATCATCATCAAGTATCACAGACGGCACAGCGTTCTCTGACTTTCTCTCTCACCATCTGTCCTCATCATGCATTACTTCTACCATCCGTCCTCATCATGCATTACTCCTGGTAGGTCTTTTAGGCTGCACTCAGAGCTGATGTATATGAATTGGCTAGTTGGACAACTCTGGCTCATCAATGTAAAAGAGAATGTCGCTTATGAGTTCATCCTTACTTCTCCAAAACTGCTCGGAATATCTTGTTCGTCATACTTGAATGGTTTATGAGATGGGAGGTTGATGGTCGGATAAAAACTATTTGTTAAGGAACGATAGATTATATATATGGGGGGGCATAATATTACCTGAAAATCTTTTGCGTGAAACGCTGAGTTATAAGTGGTCATATTTTTTCCTATTTTTTCTTATGAGAATACCATTATATTCTGTAGTCTTGTGCATGATATTTGAGCACTTTTCATGTTGTTTTGTTTTGAATAACTATAAGTTACCCTCAACAGATAATAAATTTTGTAAGAATTAAATGTTTTAGTTATTGAATATTAAAAAAACCACATTGTGTAAAAGTGTAAATCGACCTGTGTTTTTCTATTTTTGTATTTTAGAAGTAGATTTTATTTGAATACTTTAAACACAGCCCTGTCACTTGGGGCTGTAAAATACACCGGCTGCATCTCTACGCAGAGGTAAAGCATTTCCCCTTACGAGTGTCCTAATATGGCACTAAACCATTTGATGGTTTGTGCTAAATAACAATTCTTGTAATAACTTCACTGTGAAAAAACAAAGGATTAATATTGAATAGAATTATAAATGTTAGATTGTAATATTTGAAACTATTTATCTGTGTGTAAAAAGAAAAATGAGTTCAGGCTCGTTTAAAAATATTATCAAGAAAATGTGTTTAAAATTATATATATATATATATATATATATATATGTATATATATATACAAACACACTCAGACAGACATATATATATGTGCATAAATACACACACACACTCATATATATACATATATGTATATAAATAAAAATGTAAATGTTTGTTACAAACCGATAATCTCGAGTTTTATACCACTAATTGGTTTAAAATTTTCTGAGAGTATTTTAATCGAATTCAGGAGTGTTTTTACATTCTCATTATCCAAAAATATTACAATAATTAAAAAAAATACTTTTAATAAATCGTTTTTCTCCGACAAAAGCCGAAGGCGAAAACATAACTTCCGTTTCCCAAGAATTTTACACGTGATATATTTTTCTGCTTAGTCACTTTTCTTTCTTTTTTGGTTGACTGAAACAGAGACAGTAAACTTTAAACCATATTTCGTTGGTTCAGTAGTAAGTAATTATTTTTTACTCTAACGAATTGTTTACAAAACATTTTTTGTGTTTAACTTCAACGAAAGACATCCATTAAAACGTTTTCTTTCTTAAACCATATTTTGTTGGTTCAGTAGTAACGAGTTGTTTACTAAATATTTTATTTTCTTTTTTCAATATGACATTTTTTTTCACTTAAAGTTCAACGAAAGACATCTATAAAAATAAAAATCTGAAACATGCATTTTCTTCTTTTTTTCCCATTTAAACAAACTGAGTCACAACAACGCGTGGCCGGAAACAGCTAGTAGTTAATAGATATGTAAAAACAGTTACTGGCATGAGATAACCTACAATGGCAAATATTCCATAAAACCAAACCAAGCCAAACTAAACAATGCTAATATTTAAATAAGTTACTTTTTACTGAATGCTTCTGAATTGAATTCAACTACATATAAGAATGTGTATGTATGTGTGCGTGTTTGAATATACGCTTTTCTTTATGTAGGTATCTGGGAGCTGGCGCGTGCACGCGCGTGCGCGCGTGTTTGTGTGTTGAAGCATTAATTATCAATACGTTGGCGTTTTTCGCTGAAAGAAAATATAATTGTAAGCCCAAATAGACTTTAAATAAAATCCAGAAGTTTGCTGGAGTCGGTTCCCGTGGCGTAGCGGCAAACATGCTGGTATTGCTCGATCAAATTGCAACTGCGCAATTACATTCCCTTTCATACTAATACTTTTGAAAGATCTGAACTTTCTTATCTCTTTAGCCATGATCTACATTTTTATTTGTTTTCAAAAACATATCAACCTTCGTAGGTTGTTTAATGTCAAATCCATTGTTGTTGAAGAACAGTAGCGACAGTATTTAACCAATAGCTGGGGAGATAGGGTGTTCATAACTTTGCCAAGTGTATTGTTCCGAAAGTGAACGTCATAGCGAGACAAAAGTTCGAACTCGCATACGACAATCTTGCCATCCTACATGTTTGTTATTTTGCAAAGGGGACTTCCCCAGCTAAAAGCTTAAATCAAAACTATCCTTCAATAAAGAAGGATTTGATATCAAATAACCAATGAATATTAATATGCCATTATTCAAAGATAAAACAAACAAACTAAACCAAACTAAACAACGCAAATTCTGTGTAATGCAGTGAACTAAGAAATTACAAATAAAAACCGTATTCTTCTACGTGTTTATTTTAGTTTCGAGTGTTAGGTATTGCAGAATTTCTTTTACACTAATTAAATGATATTATTACTGACCAGTGAAAATTCTGAAAAATTTTGATAGTCAATTTATAGTCGACATTGCATTGAAATATAGGAGTTAACTTGCAATATAACAAAATAATCTCATCTTATGAAAATGAACTATCTTATATTTTGCTTATTGTTATGAATCGTCGAATAGAATTTTAAAGATATCAGCGAAAATAAAATGAATGAATGCTTCTTCAATGCACTAGTATTGCGAAAAAGTTTTTTTTAAAAGAACCGAGATATGTTCATGTAAGATAGTCCATAAATAAAATGCTCTGGTAAATTTACTTTTCTTTTATTTACAAAGATTAATTAATATATATATATATATATATATATATATATATATATATATATATATATTAATTAATATATATATATATATATATATATATATATATTAATTAATATATATATATATATTAATTAATATATATATATATATATATATATATATATATATATATATAATCATCAAGTCACGCTGCTAGCCATTTGTCCCTATCATCTATCGCTCCCGGCAGGACTTCCAGACTAAACCGAAGTACATTCACATAGGCTCCACATATGGAGCTCTGAATACCCTTTCATTGCCATTACTACTTGGTCCTTACTGACCTTTAATAATAGTATTTGTCAGGGTCCTAACTATCAGTTTATAAGATACTTAAGAAATTATTTGTATTGGATACAAATACTTGATACCAAATACCTCTATGCAATTTATATGTATTAAATTAGTTACTTGAAGTTATGAGTGTTCACTAAGGATTATTATATACATTTTTAGTTACTTGACACCTGATAATATTTTTGATGTTTTGAAAACTTAAAAAAATATTTCATTGTAGGAAAATTACTTTTACGTAGAATATTTACTTATAGCTATAATTGTTAACTGTTCATTATTATTAGTAGTATTTTGAAATTATTGGTGTCAAGAATACTTGATACTATTTAAAATATAAATAAGAATAGTTTAACTATATAATTGTGTATAAATTTTCAGGTATGAATACTTGATACTATATAACTGTGTGCACTTCATTTGTGTTAGGTAGGAATTAGTTTGGTTCGGTTTCTTTGTTTAATGGCATATCAACCTTTGTAGGTTATTTAATGGCAACGTCAATCTTCTAGAAGAACAGTAGTGGTACTATTTAACCCATTGCTGGGAGGATAAAAGGGTTCATAACTTTTCCCGAGGGTATTTGCCTGAAAGTGAACGTAATAGCGTGACTGGAGAATGAACTCGCTTACTAAAATTACGCAGTCCATCGCTTTAACCATTACAACACGAGGACACCCACCGCAGGAATTTGTAACGTTACCATAGAAATTAACGTCGCTCTGAGAAAACGGTATATTTTAAAGTAAATAAGGAAAGTGACGATTTTTGTCTATGTATTAATTAATTTGTTTTATCATATTCTTTAGTCATCTATCAAAGGATATATACATTGTATATGTTTTAATCATGCACAAATTTATGATTAGTATTTTGCATTTACCATATCAAATTTATACATAAATTGATTTACTTAAAACAATATAACTAAATAATGTCATGAAAATGAACTATATTATATTTTGCTTATTCATAAATTTACTGCAAGCGACCGAGCTTTATTATTCACTTATTCCTTAACTCATATTTTAGCATTATATTAAAATATTATATTAAGCATCGCTACTTGATTCTTCTGAATTTTAAAATTTGCACGGATTTTATTTTGCGACAGTTTGAGTACACGTCTTACACAGTAAATTAAAATATGAAACTCAGCGATGCAAAATTAATTCTTTTTATTTCTATTTATTTATTTATTTATTTATTTATTTTTGTTATTCCTTTATAGATAGAAAGATTACCGATGACCGAATACATATTAATTTAATTATATAGTTCTTTTTATTTATAAATGCCTTTGTTTTTTAAGTTACTTTAATTGAACAGTAGGAGAAACGTCTCAATTTCTATGGTTAATTTTAGCTTTTTTTTTTTGTTAATCTTATAATGACATATTTTTAAAAACTTTTATTAAAAATATTAGCGTTGATAATAGTAATAGTAGTAGTAGTAGTGGTTGATAATAATGACGAGAAAAACTTTTTGTTTTAGTTTGTTTATATGTAAAACAAATATATAGGGTCAGGCAAAAAGATCTGACACATTTGTAGGTTTAATAAAAGACAAATAAAGTAAAGAAACAAAAAAGTGTTTTTATTTTCGAAAAGTACATATAATGCCATTCTGTTTCATTAGGTTTTGAAAATTAAATCAGTCAAATGGGATCCGTTATTGTCTACACACTGTCGAAGGCGTTCTCGAAAGTTGTCTATAACTCGGCGGGTCATTTCATGTGGAATGGCAGTAATTTCTTGACGAATTGCATCTTTAAGTTGTTCAATAGATTGAGGGAGATTACAGCATACCTTTGACTTGAGGTATCCCCAGAGAAAAAAAGTTACACGGATTTAAATCAGGTATGTCAGATCATTTTGCCTGACCCTAGTGTTCGTCAATGCTCCGGGAGACCTGGGTTCAATCCCAGGTCGCGTCATACCAATGACTTTTAAAATGGTACTTGATAACTCCTTGCTTAACACTCAGCAATATAAGGTAAGTATCAAGGGTAAAGTGGTACAATCCAGGGAACGGAATAGCGCCCCCACTACACCCGGTGTAGTACCTATCGAAAAGGGAGCCTTTGGGTCGCCTTCGACTACTGTCGCCAACTTTACTACTTTACTTTTACGAGCCAAATATATAGTTTTATGGGAGGCAAAAGCATATTCGAGCAAATACGAGATGGCATGAAAAAACATAAACCTGTTTGAAAAATATTATGAGCCAATAGACATTAACTAGGACAGGTTATGGAGGAAGAATTTAACGCAGTGCTGGAAAAAAATTAAACTTAGAAAAGCTGCGACGAAATATTTCAAGATGTATAAAAGACAACACAATTTGAAGACATACTAGTTCGATTATGCAACTCTATCTAAAAATAAAACGACAAAGAAATGGACAAAAGACTTGATTCTCCTCTTCCCTAAGAAAGGTAACCTCGGAATCACAAAAACTACAGTGGGAAAAACTTTAATTGCTAGAGTTGCTTAAGTTTAAAATGCCTTGATTCTTAAGCTAATCAAATCTGAAATCGAAAACATTTTTCGGTAATATCAGATTGGTTTTCGAAGAAGTCAACAACTTCTCAGATTCAGACTATCCGCTTAATCATCGAAGGAGTACATGTAAAAAATCACAAGGCAACACTATTGTTTGTATATTTCTCAAAAGTATTTATTCCATTCATAGACGGAAGATAGCGCAAATACTTATTGCATATGATCTCGTCAAAGAAAATATTCCAGCTACAATGATGTTTTACAAAAATACGAAAGTAAAGGTTCGCTCATCTAATGGCAACACCGACTTCTTTGAGATTTTAGCTTTAGTTTTGCAAGGAGATTTATTAGCATCATATATACTTATAATCTACCTAAACTACGTACTTCGAAAGTCGATAGATAGAATAAAAGAAAATAGCTTTATTTAAAAAAAAACAACAAAAAACAAGTAGCAGACGATATCATGCAGGAACTATAACAGATGCAGACTACGCAGATGTTCTACTGCTTCTCGTAAATACACCTGCCCAAGCCGAATCCCTACTTCTTAGCCTATACCAAGCAGCAGGAGGGATTGCCTCTTCAGGGAATGTAAATGTAAATGAGTCCATTTGTTTAAAACGATCAGGAGGCATCTCGACTTTATGTGGCCGGCCTTTGAAATTATTCAAGAGGTTCACATACTTCGGCAGGAATATTTCATCTACTGAAAGTGATATAAAAATACTCTATGAGAAGGCGAGCACTGCTATTGAGAAGTAATCGATTACATGGAAATCTAATCTCTCCTATAAAATTAAATGGGATTTCTTCCAAACTGTGGCTGGGACAATACTATTGAGTGGATGCACCACCTCGATGCGTTTAAAACCCTTAGCTACAAGGAAACAACGCCAAAATGCTATGAACTAATTTGAACAAATTTTGGAAGCAGCACCATATCTGAGAGTGGCTGGATGATTCACGTAAGACAAAAAGACACGCCGGACACTGCTAGAGAAAAAATGAAAAAAATCATCTGCGACATTCTATATTGTACCCCTGCCGACCAGCAAGAACTGACATCAGCTCTGCGTGGGATGTAGTTTGGAGGACCTACCTGGAATGATTGATGATAAGGATGAATGTAGAGAGAGTCTGGGAAATCCGTGCTGACTGTAGGACTTCATGATGTTGATATACATATATATACTTACTTCCGGTAAATAATCAAGCAGGCTTATCAAGGGAATATTTCTTTTGAATAATCCTGGAATGAAAATGAAGCTCTATAAAGAAATGTCCGGTAATACCCTGAATTAAGATAGGATGAAAGCTGACCTCTGAGAACTAAATTGCTTTGCCCATGAAAGGATGTATCTGAGGAGACATGACGTTAAAAATCATTCATGTACACATGAAAGAAGAACAGCGGTGGAATATCAATTACAATGCTTGCTATATTTGAGTATAAGAATGCAAGTCAAGGGGATTGCTTAAAAGGCATATTAAGTACCTAGAAATTGTGTGACAATAATTTGACATGAGACTAAATCTTTAGTTGACCAAGTTTTTGCCTGAGATTGAAGAAGCCACATCGGTTATTGGCATGGTTAATTATTCTTATAAAAATATCACGTGACGGCAATTTTTTAATCTGATTGGTTTGGTTTGGTAGGGTTTTATGGCATATAAACGATTGTAGGTTGCTTAATCAAAATCCTGTTTATACATATACATTGAATATACATGATTTGTAAACATATTTGGTACATAACATTCTTTAACGAGCATGAGCTCTTTTCGGCACACAGTTAATTTTTTTCTAGTATTGCTATATAGCAGTCACAATTTAACATAAATCATTTGTTAAGACACAGTTTGTTCTATTTAACCCATAGAAAAGATCCCATCTGGCGCCACAACTGCAGTTCAGAGTGGACCTAAGACCGTTGTCAAGAAAGGGGAATTCCACATTCCTCAAATCACCAAGACTGGAGCCTTTACCTTCAGATTTTTAATGTCCTATCAAGGAAACTCGTTAGTGAAGAGGTGATCTTTCTTCTCTGCAGAGATGCAGTCGGTGTATTTCACAGCTCCCGCCAACTGGACTGTTTTTGATTTCAGTTGGCAGCCTCTTCACACGTATAAAAAGTTGGCGACCGTAGTTGAGGGCGACCAGATGGCTCCCTTTTCAAAAGCTACTACACCAAGGTGTAGGGGAGGGCGTTACTCCTTTCTCTGAATTGCTCCACTTAAACCTTGATACATACCATATATTGCTGAGTGTTAAGCAAGGAGGTATCATGAACCATTTTAAAAGTATTTTGTATGACACGACGTAGGATTGAACCTAGGTATCCCGGCCCATTGGCAGACACTCTATCTACTTGGTCAAAGAGCCGGTTTATATCTATACATATATTTATTGTCCGACTCTTAAGATTAAGTTTGCCGTAAATTGCGGCGTACAAGTCCACATCTTAAACCTAATAATTCTTCTTCTAAACTAGGGGTCGTCTTATTCTAAACTGCACATAACCAGACTGTTACCACAAAGTGGTCAAACATTGGAACAATACTCCTAACAATCGATATAGCCCACTTACCTTTATTCCAAATGACTGCTACGAACATTTTCTACTTAAAATTCTGTTTGGTGAACATGTCTTACTATTTAACTAAAAAATTAACATAAAATAAAACTGAAACACAATTTAAGTACTATGTTAGTGCTATATCCCACGCTGTTTCCAACAGTTAATGCACTATCAGCAAATAGTAACAGGAACGTCCTAACACTCATTCAGCCTGTCGGCCAACCACAATATATTGTTTACCGGCGCAATTTCATGAGAGCGATTCAAACAGTGAATTCACATGAATATAAAACGCTAATGTGTAAGATCAGCTTGTTTCCGAAATTGCTGATTTGATTCTGATTTCAGTGAAAAATTACATATATCATATACTTTTGAAGTAATGACTGGTTAACATGACCCAATGGTAATTTATTGAAAACACAAACATTGACATCATTACTGTACGTATATGTCTCAACGTTTTAAATGAACATTACTAGAAGATTGAACTATTGATGATTACTTCATTGATTCTAAGATACCACACTGTAGTTGTAGAAGTACACATTTGGAAGTCGACCTCTACACCAGATGAAGGTCTAAGAATACTGTACTTGGAATGTAGTGATCGACTTATATTTCAGACCTTTATACTAGAAGTCGACCTATACAGCAGATATTTTAGAATTCAACGTATAGAGTCTAAATTGAATATTGGAGTAAAGAAGTTGTGATTGACTTATATTACAGACTTATATACCAGAGTTCGACCTATACTGCAGATAATTTGAAAGTTGTCCAATAGCGTCTAACATTGAATATTGAGATCGATTTCCCCGCCTCATATTACGGAATATCTTTATCATTCAGGGTTTTCGGACAACTGTCTTCATATTTACATCTTTTCAGCTGATACATCCCCCGGCCTTCTCAGGTGTTACTAGTCGAATTAGGGAACTTTGAACCCCGTCCTTTATTTAATCCGCAGGAGTCGATTGCTCTGATTCCGTTATCCGTAACCAGATACAAGTGTTAAGCATTCCTATATCTCTACTTGCCAGCAGCCAGGATTGAATCAGCAACCTCCAGTTGATTGTCATCTAGGGAACCAACGCCGATAACAGTTGACTTATGTATCCTGCTGCATACTTCAGAGCAAATTTTTGGGACTTATAAAATAAATGTTCTTATATCATTATGAATTACTATTATTATGTATGATTTTTTTTATCTGAGCTCAAATTACGATTTTTTTAAATCGAAAAAATCATTAAGCTTCGTCTCAGAAATTCAGATAACTAATCTTTTACTTAAAGAGATTAGATGTTTTTCTGGATTGATCTTAGATATATTATAATCTAATATCGACATATTTTTATTGCATTCAATGCAGTTTAGTCCTGTATACGTTAGACTTTTTTTATTACTCTATATAGTGAAATTTTAACAAAAAATATATAGAGTACTTTTTTTTTCTTTTAATGTTTACATATCCCAAACTTAATCCATTTGTACCAAATATATTTTAAGACACACCCGTATCACTCAAAATATATTAGCATCAAGATTAAACAAGATCTCGCAAACAAAATTATTTGGGATGGCAAGAAATAAAAAAAAGAAACAAACAATCAGACAAAAAATGAATAAGATAATAACTCCAAGAGAAAACGCAGAACAATTTGGAATTTGTAACGACCAAAGGTTATGACATTTTCGTCTTGTTAAATTTCCGCTTGAATCACATTCACGCGAGATTTGGACATTTCCGCTAAATACCGCGTTACGGTTCACCATAAACCCACAATGAAATCTTCAACAAAAACCTGGCTCAGTTCTCATATCTTGTTGACCATAAATACAAGATTATACCCTTAAAAGAATGCAATATGGACAATTATGTGAATGTATCACAGTTACCAGCGCACCAAATTATTTATCAGAACTGAAACTGATATTTTAAGTGCGATGTAATGTTTCCTCTTTTCTACAAGCGCCAAATATTTTGAAACTATGCTTTGCTTTTGTTTTTTCTGCTGCTATGTTGTAATTCATCTGATCTGATTTTATGTGAGTGTAAGTGTTTGTATTTGTGTATGCATGTGAGGGAAAAAAAGGGGGAGTTTTAATTTTTAGTATGTTCATACGGAAATGTGTGTGTGATATATACATTTGCACCGAGGTGTTAAACTATATATATATATATTTATAAAGGAATAACATTAAGTCCAGTAAAACAGGAACCAAGATAGTATTTTCGTGGAATATGCTTGTAAAACTTTTTAGTGAATATGAGTGGGATTTTGAATAATTCTGCCCAATACAATATATATATATATATATATATATATATATATATATATATATATATATATATATATATATATGTCCTAGTAGAAGATGTTTTCGTTGAACATTTTGGTAAAACTCTTAGCTGAAATCGTTACCACGACACATATCTAATGGGTGCCAGTTCTGCACAGCAGAAATAGCAGAATTGTTTTAGGTAATAAATGTCACAGCGAAATGATTACAAATGCACAGAATATGACTTACGAAAAAAAAGCTAGTAATTGATATATATATATATATATATATATATATATATATATATATATATATTATACAAAAAATACATCATGGAAACGCCCACCAACAGGCTATTTCTGATATTCATTAAATTTGAAAAAAATAACTTGGTACATTGCAGCAAGCTTCATGGCGTAAGCAGTCAGAAACATTCAGAAAATTTCATAGTCTGTTTCAACGCTATGCATTGTACATTTCATTGATCTTGAACAATTTCTGAAAGAAAATTGGAAAATAAATTGCTTTAAGACGCTACACGCGTGTTAATTAACGATTTTTTTAAACCCACTAGGCTGGAGCTGCAGAATACACCAAATGCATCTCTGCAGTGGAAGAAGACCTCTTAGAGAGTGTACTGGAATATAAAACTAACCATAAGATGGTGAGATTCCAAGTCTGGAGCTTTGGGGAGTGTGGAATACCTTTCATTGTCATCACTCCCAGGTTCACACTGACCTGAAGTGGTAGCGCGTGATAGAGTCCTACCTAAGGGTCAAATAGAACTGTTTGACATTTAGACTGAGGACAAACAAAGCCTTATGCTAAATTGAATTGTTTGAAAGAGAACTGTTTTATCATTTAACTGTGTGTAAACCAATGACTAAAGTTTAATTAAATTGTTATTGAGAGATATTAATACTTTGAACAATTTAACTTTTTTTCCAGTCTTGGTGATTTGAGGAATGTGGAATTCCCCTTTTTTGTGTTTAGGAATTCTCTATATCTAATACATTTGTATAAAGATCATTTCTCAATTTTTACTAACAATGATTGATATGCCATAAAACCAAGCCAAACCAAAACAAACCAGTAAATCGATTACATTCTTTTTTGTCCATCGTCTTTTTTTTCCGTTACAGTAAATTTTGTGTCTGCTTCAAATTTTTCTTAAATCCCAATTTGATTTCTTTTTTTTAATTTATATTAGTCATATTTACCAACCCCTCCACTCGGACAAGATATGACACAAGGTCAATTTTTAACCGGAGTTTAACAGGTTTGAATTCAGAGTTTTCCTTCTCCTAGACTAGTTGCCTCACCAAGGCTGAAGAAACCAGTCTACCCTACTATTTATCCATAGCTGGAGGGAGAATTATTGGATTCATACCTTTCCCAAGGGTATTAGTGCGATGTGAAATGCAATCGGTTTCGTCCAGGATTTGAACTCGTGTCGTTGTGTCCATTTCCTACGACGATAACCATTACACCACGGGCACCTCCTTTAAAGTTATATTATTATCCTTAGCGTAACAGATATTATCGTTGAAAATGGAATAGATGACTCAAATTCCTATCATGGACGAGATTTTTTCAATTCTAACGGCATGAATCCATCTATTATCCATGGAGTCCCTATTGGTGAAGAGTAGGACAGATTGGGCTCTTTAGCTTTGCTTAGGTATACGGTCCGGTAAAAAAAAATACAAATCTGAATTCAAAACCAGCTTTTTACGACTAAAAATTGACTGTGTCACGAACTGTCTGCAGTGGAGGGTTTCGGTAATACATATTTTCGATATTTAATAAAACTAAAAAAAATTTATAAAACTATAAAAAATTAATATGCGGTTAAACAAATAAATGAAAAAATATCTTGATAATATATAATATATATATAATCCGAAGAAAAAATCCAAGACATAGGAGTATTCAACATGAGGGTACAATGCCAACGGCTATGGACGTATAATTAATTTGTGACTAAAAATATATCCAAACTAAAGGTGTATAGCCAAAATATTTTTTTATATAACAACAAAAAGAAAGAAAATTCAATTCATTTGTGTCATTATACATTTATTTCAGGTGTATGATGAGCCACTTCAGATGTTAAATGGACACCAAAGAATTGAATTTATATATATATATATATATATATATATATATATATATATATATATATATATATATAGTGTGTGTGCATGTGTGTGTATAATTTCATTGACACAATCTCCTTTAATTTTTTTCCAAAGCTTTACCAAGTACACTTGCAATCTTCTATTGAGATGGAGTATATACAATATCGATGAGTAATGCAATCTTATTATTTTCTTCTTTGTCTCTTACACACAACCAATTTCTCTGTTTATTCCTTCTGTCTTTCTCACTTCTCTTGTTTTTTCTAGAGCCTTATTATTCCTGAGAATAGTTTCCTTCTTCGCTCATACACATGAACGTTTTTTTTATCAAGCTTTCTTTGCAATATATTCCATCATCAATTCTTTTGAAGATATTCAAATGCGATTGTGTGAATAAAATACCCTTTCCTTTTCCGTTTCTTTGTTTTAAGCCTATTTGTCTTCTTTATTTCGTTGTTAGCCAAGTAAATCTGACGCGATTTTGACTTACCGACTGCCCGTGTCCCTCTCAATTCTTTGAGTCACTAATCGCTCTGATGTCCATAACTGTCACATTCACATTATCTCTTTTCTAAGCGCCAAAATCACCCTACATCAAGCGATTGGGAAAAAGATGGTCACGGCGGAAAAACCATCTGGAACAATTCCAACAAGTTGACAAGTTGGAAGGGAAACCAGAAAGTCGACCCAAGAGATTTGCGTCTGATGTCAGTGAAAAAGGTGAGACTGGGGTAGAGTCAGTAGTGAAAGAGACAATTTTTCTTCCGCTGTTATATTGGTGTCGTGAAGTTTGAGAAGCAAAGGCAAATATATATATATATATATATATATATATATATATATATATATATATATATATATATATATATATATATATATGTTATTGATGGAACCAATCATAAGAATATTCATTGAGCAGTGAGGTATGAAGATACTTAAAATGTTCTTCTTTATGATAACGTTACTGCAGGTTCTCAATAGAATCAAAATAATACTGGCATGATGAGGATTTTTACCGTACACATGTAGTTATGGAGACTTAAAAAGAGACATGTATTAAAGATTTTAGCCAAAGTGGTAGTACCTGTTAGGGTCCTATCAGTAATATCACAACTAAGCATAAAATGCTTCTTTAACCAGCTTGAAATGATTGAGAAGATACATTATTGTACTATGTCCTTGGATGAATCAAAAGTTTTGCAATAGCTTCGTACATGCTAATTTGTGGCGCGTATATCACGTAACCGATCCTGCACAAGCTGTGGTGGGGACTTGCTGTGGTTGGTAGTACCTCAGTGGTTGGTATGGCCACATGTTATGCATTTGAGACTATAATTGTTAAACTGATTTCGGTCAAAATAACCTTACAAGGTTTAACATTCCTTAAAACCAACCAACCAACAAACCAACCAACCAACCAACCAATGATAAAATTCTTCCATTTTCCTCAGGACTTTAGAATCGATTAACCTGTTTGACACCATCTTTATTGGTAGGTATTATTTCATGGGAATTGTCTTCTGAAAAATTGTAAAGTTTCTTTTCAAGTTCAGGTTAGCTTGGCCTTTTTCTTAAAACTCTATAATTATTCTATAAAAATAGTTATCAAAGAAATATATTTCTGAGAACCTAAGCATGTTTCAGATTATTTAACTACCTAGAAAATTACAAAATGTCTCTTTAATCGACTGAACTCGTTGAAAAGAATTATCGCTAATACACAAATTAAGATTCACGGAAGAGGTCTCAAACAAGCGGCCTTCGAATCACATGCAACACATAAACGACTTTTATGTGACACGTGGCAGAATAATTTCACGACTCATTCAAAAACAATAATTTTAAAACGAATTATTTTATCAGAATACTGAATTCTAGAGTACATTGCTTTTTTTAATAGTTTGTGAGATATCTTTAGATGAAAGATTATTTGATAATAAGAATAAAAACAAAGATTAAAGAAAGGAATTAGAATAATGAAAAAGTAAAACAAATGTCAGTACCTGAAATTTTAATTCTATTTCGCGGTTGCATATCTTTAAGAAAAAAATAAGATTACATTATTATCACCCAAAAATCCTATATTGAGTGAAGAAATTCGGATATTCAAATATCAAGTCGGTTTTATTATTGCCGGGTATTTATTGGTGTGGGTAATATATGATTCAATATCAAATTTATAATAAATTTTCTGTATTTTTATAAAAATGTAATATAAAATCAAAAGCATTTGTGGAAAATCAACCCATCTCACCATAACATCCAGTGTGCTAAGAAAAAATCTCGGAAATATCCAATTATTTTATTTAGTAATGAATGAAAATTAAATTTGGTTACAATAGGTGTATCAAGTAAAAGGTTTGAAAAACTCTGTTCTTCGTAAAAAATTTCAAAACTAATGCGCAGGATTTTGCAAGATTTTAGATACACCACCTAAAAATAATGAAAATAAGATCCTTTCAATTTAAAAGTTTACCTTCTTTTATAGTTGGCAAAAACTTACTCGATAAAAATTTGTATTAATCTTAGTTAAAAAATTTGTATCTCGAAGAAAAATCTTTCTTTTTCACCAGTGTTTTGACTGTGGGAAGTATCGGAAATGCAAGGCTTTTACTCAGATTTTTTAAGTTTAAGTGCAAGAGATTTACTAATACTAATTTTTAATTTTTTATACGAATTTACTTGCTGTAATTCATAATCATAAAATTAATTAGCAGTTAAAACTGTTACGAAAAACTCAAAAGAAAAGTGTACATTCTGAAAAGGATGAAACGCTTACTGGCACAAAAATAGTAAAAGACTCGGGTAGGAAAGGCAATCCACAAGAGATTGAGCCTGAGATTGAAACTTGATCATACAACCAAATGATCTATGCACAAACTAGAATCTGTCCAAGAGAATGAGACCCATAAAATTTTCTGGGATTTTGAAAATACAGCAGATCACCAAATCCCGGCCAGGAGACCAGATCTTGTGTTAATTTTTTAAAAAAAGACAAAAGATAATTTGTCGTCTGGTGGATTTTATCGTTCACACGAACCACAAAATGAAAATTTTAAAAAGCGAAAAGAAAGGCAAACACTTGGACCATGTCAGAGAACTGAAAAGGCTGAGGAACACGATAATCAAGGTAATATCAATTAATGCTCGCAGAACTGTCTCTTGCTCAGTCGGCTGGGGTCTTTAGAATGAATTGACTGCTTCTCTCCAGAGTGGTAAAACTCCCCCAGTGAGTGTCCTGAATAGCACACAAAACAATCTGATGGTAAAATTCCTGTAATGCCGGTGCTTTTGGGAACGTTGAGTACCCTGGGTCCACCCTGGCCAGGAGGGGTTGCACCAGATAGGATCCTATCTATGGGTTACATAGACCTATACAGCGTACTTATGCTAAACTGAATTGTTTAAAATAGAACTGTTTTGATATTTAAAATGTACATACGCTAAAATGAATTCTTTGAACTAGAGTTGTTTTGATATCTAAACTGCGTACTTATGCTAAATTGAAATGTTTGAAATAGAACTGTTTATATGTATATAAATGGATTTGGCATTAAATAACTTACAAATATTTATGTGCCATAAAACCAACCAACCAAACAAACAAACAAACAGAAATGTCCCTAAGAAGGAACTGGAAGAATTAAAATCAGTGGGAAAATCTAAACAATCCAGACTACAGTATTGGTGAGATCGGTTAGAAAAAATGTTTGATGACCTGAAAAAAAAAAAATGTCTACTTGATATAAAAGGAAACATACAAAATGAATAGATATAGAAAATTATAATCAAAAAGGAAAGAAAAAAATTAATAAAAAAGAAATGAATAATATCAAGAAGTAGGATTTTAGAGGAATACAATTGTGGAGAGTTTAAAGCAGGAAAAATAGACGAAAAAAGAAAAACTAGAAACTGAAACTAGAAACTAGACAATTACCTGAAAGCAAAAAAAAAAAAAAAAAGGATAGCATAAATGACTAAAAACGGCTAGAAAGGAAGTAGATGGAAGTATGTTACAAAAAAGATAATCATTGTGGAAAAAGAAAAGAAAACGAGAAGAAATGCCGGCATCAAAAGTAGAAGAAAATTCATTATAAGACGATAAAAAGAACAGAATACACAACAAAGGAGAGAAAGAAGGAATCAGGTTTTAAGAAAGAAAAAAGTCCATGAAGACAACCAAAGACACTTAACGACAGTTGGATGATCGTAGCTTAGATATATCAATAATACAAAAATTGTTACTGAACCGAACTAAGTTGTACATTATTTTCCACGCTAAGATTGGAAGGGAGAAAATCCTCTCTCATCCCAACACCAGCACACCAAGAACCCTGTGATAGGAATGGGGTCGTTTGTTGGAGTCCAGGGGTTTTATTTGAGAGAAGAAAAGGTGACTGAGAAGTCAGTTGAAACAATACTATTATTAACACAAATCATATGTGTGTCTCATCTATAAGATTTCTCAATAATCAGTTATTTACATTTCTTTAGCGATGCGTACGTTAAATCCTGCATCTTGCCAGAGAAAAACATCCATCTTTAATATTAGGTTGTTTTATTTTCCGAGAGAAAGTTATAGATAAATAAAAGGTAATCGTAATTTATTGTGTCTACTTTACCAGTTGGTACAATGAACCGTTCTAAAAGTCAGGAATAGCATTCAAGCGTACCAGTTTCATATTTCGATAAGTTAATTTTGAAGGAAATTTCGATATATTCATCTTGATTTTCCTAAGATTGAACAGCCACTCAATATGTCACAATAAAAGCTTTGCTGTTTAAAAATAATAGGCAGGGAACTCTGAATTCAAACCTGTTAAACTCCGCTTAAAAAAATTGACTTTGTGTCATATCCAACCCGAGCGGAGGTGTTGGTAAATATGATTATTGTAACTCCAGCTGAACAGCGGACATCCGGATCATGTACTATTGAACTCCGCTTGATATTTTGGATTCATGTTTGCGAATAAAGGATTAAAAATCCTAATATACTAATCGTTTGCCTTTCAATAAGTATATTTTCTTAACTCCATCATATGTGGCCCTTAAATTGAGTCCGATGATATTATTTCCTAAATTGTGAAACACTATATATGTATATGTGTGAGTTTGCGTGAGTGTCTCTCTGCTTACTTGCATGTATGTTAGTGTGTGTGTGTGTGTGTGTGTGTGTGTGTGCTTGTATGTGTATATACATATATTGATGAGAACGAAAATTTGTTTGTTATATGTTAAAAATCTCGGTAAATAAGGTCAAATGTTGTGGCTAGATGTTTCATTTAGATGACACTACAATCATCTTACAGTAGAAATTTCTGACGACAATCTGATGATTGTAATGCTCACGTTGCATAGAACATTTATGGCATTTGAAATCATTTGCAGACTCTTTTAAAATTAACGTTCTTGGTTGATATATATATATATATATATATATATATATATATATATATATATATATATTGTGTGTGTGTGTGTGTAACTCGAAATAATCCATTTTGCCGTAGAATTACTGCAATTTTTCGTGATATCTCTAGCAGTCTCGAATAGCTTGAGAAATCATGTGATATAATACTGATTATACTTTGCTGATGCCAAATATATAAGATGGATATGATAATGGTTTAAGGGCAAAAATATTTTTAGTACTTTAGCATGGTCTTGTCAAAACTTCCGCAAATATATTGCCAATAAATGTCTTGTGTATGCAGTCGATTTTCCTTTTACTAAAACGAACAGATTTACTGCACATGGAAAAGTTTGTTGTATAAGTTTTATCGCATATTTTTCTTGAGGTTCTACAGGAACGATGCCGAATGTTTAAAGACAACGACTGGACATCATATTAAAACTTCGAGGTTATAATCTCTTGAAAAGTTTGGGAGGTTATTCCATGGTGAAATCAAAATTTTAAGCAGATTATTATAAATGAAAGATTCACATAAAATATTTTATTAACATGAATGCCAACCGCGTTTTATGCGAAACATTCTCTTATCACCTTCGGCTTACCATTGTCTATAAAAGAAAAAGGAGATGGTGTCAGTCTATGTAGATTGCTGCTGAGATAAACGACCTCAGTCTCGTGCAATACGAATGGTGTAATTGTCTCTGGCGTTGGATGCCTTCGAAATGCATTTCCCTACTTCACTGAATGGATTTCTATTACCTGCATTCTCATTGCAGAATCCACTATCAAATGCAAGCGTTGTAAATGGCTTTATGACATTAAATTTGAAATGGCAAAGTTTGAATTAATGGTCAGAGTTGTGTGATACCGTCGGTTGGTGAAGAAATTAAAGGAAGTTTTCCCGCATGCGCACAAATTCATAGGCCATTTTATAGGAACAGTATACGAACTTTAAACTTTAATATATAAATGCGTCATTCATTATTTATTGAAATCTTTATTGATATTTGATGTTGAGATTAGTTTTATTACTTGTACCTCCCTTTTCAACCGTTTGACCACATATGCTTATTTCTCAGCTTTGAAATAGAATTTTGTGGAAGATAGTAACAAGAATCATTTTTAAATAGATATAACTTTAGAGTTGATTGTTTTGATGTTTTTTTATGATATTTATTCTACCAAAACTTTTTATACTAGCGTTGTAATTTAAAAACCTTATACTTTTACTATAAAGTCAGATTTTTTTATTTCCCCTACAAGCAAACAGGAGAGAGAAACAACTAAATTCCAAAGATAACCGTCCTAATTTGATAATTAGAAATCTTACCTAAATTGTAATCACACAAAAAAATAATTGTCAGGATAAAATGAAAAGGGTGACCGAAGAAGAATATCAAACAAGAAATAATATGACAGTTTCTAACATACTGTTCTCTTGACATGCTTCATTTTAAAGATCAACTGTTCATAGTGGTATGAAGAGCCAAATATTCTCACTTATTTCTGGGTGTGGGTTAAAAGTTTGATGAAACATCCAGATGGAAACACGTGGTTCTTGCAGAGATCGATATTATAGCAAGTAAGAAGCGGATACATTAAATCTTTTCAACACTTGAAGATTACTGAGTTTTATGGTAGTTGGTGTCGTAGGAATCAACATCAAAAAGCCAAGTGGTATTTTCGAAAGTTGTGTTTGATGGAAAAAGGGGCCTCGGTTGATGTATATGGTTCGTAGAGCAAGCATTGGGGTTACCTGCTTTAAAACATTCATAAAAAAGCATATCAGTTAAGGTATTGATAATCACTAGATAGTAACGTGGATATTTTATAAACGCACCTGACTCTTCACAATGCTTTAGCATTTCTATACAGAAAGTAAGACCCGTAGATTTCTTTGGGATCTATGGACTTTTAATAAATTCATTTACTAAAGAAGCCTTTTCCAGAGTTTTCGTAAGATTTTCTAAACAGATTGGAGTCGAATACTTTTCCCAGACCTTTCCAATGGTTTCAAATCTCTTTTCGTGAATCATTAAAGAGTGTTCTATCCGTTTTTCTGAAATTTATATGTCAGGGCCGTTTCATACCAGTAAAAATATTTTTTTAGTGTGCATCAATATACTGAATTGATTTTGGAAATCATGTTCAATATACTGAATTGATTTTGGAAATCATTTTTAAAGAATTATCAGTTGCTTTTGTTGATACACTTGAGGTTCAGATTATTAATGACTTTATATATATATATATATATATATATATATATATATATATGTATATATATATAAGAATGAAAAAATTGCCCTAAAAACCTTTTCTTGAAACGAGAAATCCTTAAATACTGGCAAGTAAATAAGGATAAGCCCAAAATCAGACTATTATAACTGAAATTATAATGTGTTTCAAAGTTAAATAATAAACATTTGTGAGCACACACACACACACACACACGCACGCACACATAAATACATACACACACACACACACACACACACACACACACACACACATATATATATATATATATATATATATATATCAGTTGGCTGTCTTTTATGACATGTTAACCCTTGTAGGTTTTTTAATGCCAAATCCTATATTTTTCCAAATTATTAACATCTATATATTAATGGAGGGGATCATTGTATGTCAATGTGACCGTTAAAAAAACGGGTGTGTCTTGTTGGTTGGATTATGTTTTATGGCATATTATCTTGTAGATTATTGCAATGGTTATCGTCGTACGAAATGGACACAGTAACTCGAGTTCAAATATATATATATATATATATATATATATATATATATATATATATATATATATATATATGTGTGTGTGTGTGTGTGTGTTTGGTAAATTCGACAAGTTGAAAAAATAAATGGAAAATTGGATGAACTGAAACACAGACAACAAATAAAAAAAATAGACAAAAGAATATTTTTGAATCCGTTGTATGTGTTTCGATTTATCCAATTTTCCATTTATATATATTTATACACTCACTCGCGTTCGTGCGCGCGCGCGCACACACACACACACACACACACACACACACATATATATATATATATATATATATATATATTTGGTTTGGTTTAGTTGGGTTTGGTGATATACCATATCAAGCATTGTAGGTTATTTTATGCCAAATCCATGTTTGTACATATAAACTATTCTATTTCAAACAATTTAGTTTAGCATAAGATTATTTTTGTTGTTTGCACATAGTTAAATGCCAAAATATTTCTATTTTAAACAATTTAGTTTCGTATGAGTACAGATTAAATATGAAACACTTTTATTTGACCCATTAACAGAGTTCTATCCCACATTCAATAACGCTCTAGTATTACTGGAACCTCATCAGATTGTTTAGGGTCACATTAAAAGCCACTCATACATTTTGTAATAATATTTATTTCAGCTGAACCTATACTTTTAAAAATGTTAGATCTGCATCTTCAAACAAGGAAATAATGATAATAATTATATTATATTTATATATATATATATATATAGGTATTATTCGGTCCAGTTAAACCAGAGTTGGGAGTAATTCCTTCAGTGCAAGAAAATCATTCAAGAGCTGAACATTAACAGGACTTCTTCAAATGTAATGGATAAATAAAACAGAATAGACACGATGGGAAAGGGAGAGGGAGAGAGTTGAAGAGTTACCTCCTCGTTTTATTGAATTTCCGTATTTTTTTTTTGATTTACCTATTTATTTTATTTTCAAAATTCTTCCGTCAGTTATAATTACGATAATTTAATTTTTTTGTTTATTTTATTTTATTTATTTTCTTTTCTTGTTAAGTTCGATAAATAACTTTTGTGTTCTATGTCAATGTAATGAATTTTTGTAAGGGAAATATTAATGTTTATATTAATTTCGATACTATTTATTTAGCGACCTATTTTTTCCCTGTGTGTATATTGGATACGTTTTTTTGCCTTGTTTCACTATTTATTTCTATGTTTTTAAAATTTATAGTCTATAGTTTAAATTTGTCCTATGACTACATCTCGCTATTAATTCACTTCTCTGATTAAATAACTTTTCAGGCAATTTATACGTCATTATATGTATTTTCTCTTCTAAGCACAAATTGCATCTACCGTCAAAACTATTTGGAGTATTTGATTTTTTCAAAATAGACCATTCAGTCTCAGGGGTTAATCCTTTGTTTTTCAAACACCAGAATTGTTTCGATAGTGCCGTATGGTGTTTTAGGTGTTCGTGGGAGAAGGCAAATTTGTGGTTTGAATACCTCTCCTTCCATTTCCTGGATGTCAACCCGATATAAGTTTTTTTATCCGTAATATTCTCCTTTGGGTAAATTATTGCTTGATTAGTGTTCGCCAATGGCCCGGGAGACCTGGGTTCAATCCCATGTCGAGTCATACCAAAGACTTTAAAAATGGTACTTGATACCACCTTGCTTAACACTCAGCATTATAAGGTACGGTTCAAGGGTAAAGTGGAGCAATCCTGGGAATGGAGTAGCGCCCTCCCCTACACCTTGGTGTAGTAGCTATCGAAAAGGGAGCCTTCGGGTCACCCTCGACTATGGTCGCTAACTTTACTTTACTTACTGCCCGATCCTAGGCCGTCATCAAGGGTATGTATATTTCAAAAGCGACGTTACTTTTCCATGTAGAATAGTACTTTGTAAGTGTTTATTATCTATACTGGAGTTTCATTCGTTTCTATAAGTAGCAGCAGTAGCTAAAGACATTTAAGTACATTAGCACTGGATTCGAAATTGATTTGGGGTTGTTTTATTCTGATATGGAGTGCCTCGAGAATTTGAAATTTTTCTTTTGTATTTTTTAATTGTAATGTTTTCGGTAAGAATTTTCCGAAACTCAGTTTTTGAGCAGAAATGTTTTAGATGTTGTGCTATTGAACTGGTATCAAATAGATGCATAGTGAGTCGTCTCGATATGGTAATATACTGTTATTCTTAGCGATACAATCTCCTAAAGTGCATTCAAATTGATATACAACGTTAGTTTTTTGCAAAACCCTAATTGAGGAGGCGGAATTATTGTAAATAACTAAGTTGGAGGTTCTAAATTTGTTATAGTATATGATAATTTTTTTTTTTTATTAGGATCAGAGGGGAGTATGTTTCTTTTTATCAACGTTTTTAAAATATTTTCATTTAATTTATAATTTTAGGGCATTTGGTTACGATAAAAAGTTAAATAAATTTTTGTTTATTGATTGAAGTGTTGCAGTGTTTATCTTATCGACTGAGATTTTTAATTGTTTAAAAATATGTAGACAAAAGATATTTATATTGTTAAAATGTGTATTAATGGAGAAATGCTGCTCACATAGTGGTGTTTGTATTAAAACGGTTATCATCTTTGGTCATGGGTATGGTTATCCGTGTTCAAATACTCGATGCAGCTGGTTGTATTTCTCTTCACGTTAATAACTTTGGTAAAGGTATGCATATAACCATTCTCCCTTTAGCTATTAATTAACATTAGGGTAGACAGAGCTCTCAAACCTTGGAATGGCAATCGTTCCAGAAGGAGGAAAACTAAATTCAAACCTGTTAAATCCCGGTTTTAGACTGACCTTGCGTCATATGCTCGTAGTATGGTGGTGTTGGTAAGTACATTTTCAAAGCCCGTTTTCTTTGTTGATATGAGTCATTGAGACAATTTCGTCTTCCCTGAAATAAAAGCCACGATCTCAGGTTGCTATTTAGGAATTGTTGATAATATGCAACAGATCATGATCATCCAACTGAACGCAGAGTCTGCTGAAAATTTCCAGCCGTCTTTCCGCGAATAGAAACCACGTCAGTGTGTGATTTCCCAACGGAAGTATTCGAAATGGGATAAAGCTGATTTATAATTAAATTGACAACGAAGATTTTCTTACACAATCAGTCACCTTACTTTATAGACCCCTAAGTATAGACATGTGAAATATTCTCTGTGTCATTCCCTGATTTAGATATTTACCCCTCAGTGTAGAGACTTCGCTCTCAAGTCTAGAATGCCAACTACTGAAGTATACTTCAAGATAATCTTAGTAAATACTTTTAATAACGATGCTAAACAAATGTTCATTGAATGAGACCATGAAGATCTCGTAAAGAATTATATCATAATACTTTGAATTATTCTGCATGTTTCCGACTAATTATAAAATATTAAAAGTTTTTGCCCTGTAACAGTAAGCAGAAAATAAATTTGAAATAAATTTGGGTAAAAATCAATAAGGTGTTAAACTGACGAGATATTTTATTATGCTCTCAGATTTGATGAAATTTGGCCGGGAATGAATATTCAATGTCAAGTTTATTTTAACAAGCACTAAAAATCGTTTCATTAAAGAATGATAATAATTTCAGTGTTCGTGCTTTGCATACTTTCGTTGTTTCCTGTGTATAACCAACATAAACATTTATACATAACTAAATAAAATATCAATACTCATATTTATTTTAAATATTTTCCCACTCTTTCAGATTGTCCAATTGGCTGGGACAGAAGAATACACCGTATACTTCTCTGCAGAGGGGTAAGACTCCCCCAACGAATGTTATGAATATGACAATAAACAATCTGATGGTGAGGCTTTAGTAATGCTGGAGCTTTGGGGAATGCAGAGTACCGCTTCATTGCCATCGCTGCCAGGTCCACTGGCCTGGAGTGGTATCACCAGATAGAGTCCGATCTAAGGTTCATATTGTATTAAACTGTGTGATTACGCTAAATTGAATTAAGAGAAATTAACTGGTTTTATATTTCAACTGTGTCAAAACAAAAAAATGTGTACTTCTGTTAAACTGAATCGTTTGCAATAGAACTGTTTGATCATTTAACTCTGTGTAAACAAAAAAACTGTATTTAAACCAATGACTAAATGTGTAAACAAAAGGCTGTACTCATTGTGAACTGAATTGTTTGAAATTAAGTGAAACCATTTAACTGTACCCTCTCCCCCCCAAAAAAAAACAAGCATAGGTTTGTTTAAAAATGTTATCTTAAAAATTTGTTTAAAAATCGAATTTTTGATGTATGTATAAAAAGGATTTGACATCAAATGACTTACAATGGTTAAAATGCCATAAAACTAATCTCAAGCCAAACCAAACCCAACGCTTTTTCAAATTGAATATTCTAATTATTCTATCTATTCCTTTGATAATTTGCCTTCTACCTATCCCCCTCTGTCAATTAAACCTCTCTCTCTCTCTCTCTCTCTCTCTCCATATATATATATATATATATATATATATATATATATATATATATATATATAATAACTTGCAACCAAAATACACACACACAATATATACATATATATATATATATATATATATAAATATATGTAAATGTGTGTGTGTGTGTGTGTGTGTGTGTGTGTGTGTGTGTGTGTGTGTGTGTGTGTGTGTGTGTGTGTGTGTGTGTGTGTGTGTGTTTTGCTTGTGTATTTTGGTAGCAAGTTACTTTTCAAAAGGTTAGTAAAAGACTTTGGAACATTCATGTTTTAATACTTAATGTTCTTTTTAGCTTTCTTGCTAGAATTTTTTTCTTTATTTTTAATCGGTGTCTAATTGATGAAGAAGCTGTCAAATATTGTGTTTCCAAGCGCTTTCGGTTATAGCCATTGATTGTTTTCTGCAAAAATTTCTTTCTATAGTTTTTTTTTTAAGAAACAAGGATCATTATTAACTTTTAAAAAAGTATTCAGTATACAACTCTCTTGAAATACCACTATAACATCCCTTGACCGTTATATACACATCGATGTGTCATGAGGCCGGGTTCTTTCATTTATTTATTTATATATTCCATTATGATTTAGGGTAAAGTTCAATGCCGCATGCATAATGTTCTTAGAGGCCGGAGAGAGGCACATGGAAGAAGTTTGGTTTAAGAATCCTTGAAATGGTTTTGTGCCCCGCTTAAGATTGAATTTATGAGGGGAAAGAATTGTCTTCACTTCCAGGAGAATCTGCAGAGTCAAAGAATTTCACTTCCAGAATCTCTCGCATTTTATGGTTGCCTGGTTATCTTTACGTCAAAGTTCGTTTTGCCGACAGTGCTGAGTTCAATTACAACTGCAAGTAATGTTTATTTCTTTGAAGCGAAATAAATATTGCAATATCAACGAAGATGCTTGTATATCTTTTCCACCCTCACTGCATATATTTGTATAGATCTCCCTGTTTATATCCGCCAGACAATCTTCCAATCTATCTATCTATATGTTAATTTTAAATTGGTGGTTTTCGTAAAGGACTTCTGAAGACTGGGATATTAAACATTTTAAAAGTACTTTAAAAGTTTTCAAAAGTGACTTTAATCATCGGTCTACAGTTATATATATATATATATATATATATATATATATATATATATATATATATATATGTGTGTGTGTGTGTGTGTGTGTGTGTAAATATATCCATATAGGGTCCAGAGACGACTAAGAGTTTGGAATATTCATATATAGAATACATGAGAAATTTCATATAATTAAAAAGGAGTGCTCGATGTATGACATTAATATACAGATCTATCATAATATGTATAAAAACTCTCTTATATTGAGCGAATATATCGGTAACGACAATCGAAGAAAACTTAACGTGGTTTCCGAGCTGTAATGAATTTATTTCGACGAGTGATAACTGGCCTCTTCTGATGGGGTATTCTACGGTGAGTTTTCTTCCATTTGCTTTACACACACATAGGAATATATATATATATATATATATATATATATATATATATATATATATATATATATATAACCATGATTAAAATTGCTTTTAAAATCTTTTAAAACGTTTATTATTTCGGTCTTCTGAAACCCTTTCCAAAAACTATCAATCTAAAATTTCCTAAAATATAATTATTTCAGAGCATTAAAAATGCTCTCTGAATAAATCATTTATCCATGAACTCAGCGCGTTGACTCAAATCAGCATTTAATGGCACATAAACCATTGTAGCTTATTTAATGTTAAATCCATTTTTTTAAAAGATATAAACAATTCTATTTCAAACAATTCAGTTTATCATAAGTAAGCAAACTAAAAGTCAAAACAGTTCTATTTTATTGAATTCAGTTTCGAATAAGTATACAGTTTAGTTCTTTTTGACCCATAGATTGAGCCCTAACAGGTACTACCACTCCGAGCCAAAGTAGACCTGGGTATGATGGCAATGAAGGCGTATTCTACATTCCCCAAAGTTTCTGCAACACTGGAGCCTTACCATGAGATTGCTTAGGGTCATATCCAGATAACCGTTAGGGTGTCTTGACCCTCAGTGGAGATGCTCATCATAAATGATCATTTTAATGCACTACCCTATATAGTTTTGTTTAACTTTGATGCTTTAAAATGTTATAGATATTTTTTCTGACTATGTTTATGATAATGTCAGCACCCCCACACACACACTTGATATTAAATAAACTTAAAAAATAAATAAATAAATAAATAAATAAATAAAAATAATAAATCTATTAGAAATATCAAGTCCCATGTAAATCGGACCTAAAAATCAAACGAAATATTTCTAATAACATGACACAAACGAATAGATTTTTCGATGACATATTAACAATAATCTATGAAAATTTTCAAATTTGTTTTCCTCCAAGTATTTCAAAGAATAAACTTTTATTTCATTTTAACAGGTGAATTACGACTGTAAATATTTTTTCTATTTATCATATTATCTGAAACAGGATTTTATAACACAACATCGGCTCCAAAAGATTCGAGCATCATCAAAATGTGTGTGCGTGTGCTCCCCTACCCCTGTAGGGTTGAGCTCTCTAGCGAATGAAGTAATTGTGTTGCCATTAGCGTATATGCAAGGCTCTTCGTATGAATCGAGCTCTCGGAAGCCGTTAAGCGGAAATATGTAAACAATAACAATTGTGGTTCATAACTGTTTAAATTTACTTCGCTGGCGCTGGCTTCCTCGTGGCTGAGTGGTAGAATCTTCGATTGGCGTTTGAGTCAACCGGGTTTCGATCCCAGCTTCGGGAATCTAGCCCGTCTAGTCACATTGATGAGTTCTGATAGAACGAAACAGATCTGTCTGTGGATGACTATATATATATATAGTCATCCACAGACAGATCTGTTTCGTTCTATCAGATATATACTCCCCTATCCCCGTAGGGTTGAGTTCTCTAGCGAAGAAGTATTCGTGTTGCCATTAGCGCCTTTGCAAGTCTCTTCGTATTTGAATTGAGATCTCGGCGGCCGTTTGAACGGATGTATGTAAACAATACTAATTGTGATTTATAACCGTTTAAAAATGTACTTCGTAGCTAATTTCTCCTTGTAGCTAAATGGTTAGAAGCTCGGCTTGGTGTTTCAGTCAACCGGGTTTCGATCCCAGCTACGGGGAGATACTGTCTAGCCACACTGATGAGTTCTGATAGAACGAAACAGATCTGTCTGTGGATGACAATATATATATATATATATATATTATAACAGTGTATGGTTGTCACTATTTCAGTTGGTGGGGTTGTGGCAGACAAAAAGCAGTATAATTTGAAGAGTGATCAATATCTGTGACCAATCTTTCATAAACTAATATTAATAATAATACCACAGAATAAAACTAAAATAATTTTAAAAGAAGAATAAGTACATCGACCTTGCTAGAGAATTGAAAAAACTATGGAACATGTTGGTGACAATTATATTAATTGTAATTGGTGTGTTTGGAACAGAAAGTAAGAACTGCTAAAGGGACTGGAGGTCTTGGAAGTTGGTGGACAAGTGGAGACCATTTAAACTACTACATTATTGAGAACGGCCAGAATACTGAGAAGATTCCTGGAGAATTGATGTCACTCAAACTCCAGTGAAAGACTGCCAGCTAACGCTGATGTGAAAAACTCTAATGAGTAAATAACAATAATAATTATAATAGATAAATATGTATTGGGTTTTATATATATTTAAAAGTGTGGACGTTTATCAGCGACACAAGGTTTCCTGCCGCCCTATTACGACATTCATCAGGCAGAGAAAAAGATATATATATATATATATATAGTAAAACTGAAAATGACAATGAAGGGGAATTTATTGTTATGAGATATGCCAGTGAAATTCATGTGGAATGAGTAATAGATTTGATTAAAAATTCCGTGAAGGTTACTGAGTACAATAATAGACCCCTGCAGAAAGCCGAAGAATTCAGTATCCGAAGCGTTTACATTAAAACAACCGAAACGACGGCATAATCTGAAACGGAAGAATAATGTAAATAATTACTCATATATTAGTTCAGCCACACACAGCCCAGCCGGCTGTGGCTGTAGAATAGGCTGATTGCAACTCTGTTAAAAAGTAAGAACGCCACCAACGATTGTCCTTGGTATGACAGCAATTTGATCTGGAGGTTTCGTTCTCAGAGATTTGGGGAGTATGGAGTACCCTTTTATTTCCATTACTCTCCGTCCCACTCTGACCTCTATTGGTAGTACCTCTTAAGGTCCAATCTAAGTGTCAAGTAGAAGTATTTAATAATTACTTTACTTGAAACCATTCTACTCTGTGCAAAAAATGAATAATTTGTAATTGAATTATTAATGATAAATACCAATGCTTGTCACCATTTAACTGTATGCAAAGAAATAATGTCAAATAGAAGATTCAATATCGAATTGAAATATTAGTGTTTGATAGCAATACTTCAAACCACGTAGAATTATTAGTGTTAGCTATACTTGAAACCATTTAACACTGCAAATAAATGAGATTTGGTATGTTTAAAAATAATAAACACCAGCGTCTGAAAATATGTTACGTTGAGGGCTAGAATGTATTATATCCAACACTGCATATACACCGACGACATACTACTTATCTATCCACAAGATCTTAATTTATATATCATTTCTGACAGACTAAACAATGTCGAACCTTCTATAAAGTTTGCATATGAACTTGAATACAACAGCACCTTACCTTTTCTTGACATTTTACTAATTAGGAATATTAATAAACTAGAATTCAAGGTTTACCGTAAACCCACCTGTAAAAACGACCACATTCACTTTTATTCACACCACAACAACAATTCTAAAAGAGGTATCATCATAGGTTTTTACATTAGAGCTCTACGTATTTGCTCCTCAAAATATTTAAATGATGAATTCATCCACATTGAAAACTCCTTCCTTAACCTTCAGTAACCTAAATCCTTTATACTCTTTGCTAAATCTAATGCCCTCAAAATCCACAATAAGAATCAACCTCAAACTCACTCAATATCTGATAAAACTAGACCCCCCCCATACATACATAACTTTGCCATACAATTAATCCTCTCACAGCATCAAAAGCAACTTAAATAAACTCAATATCAAAACTACTTCTTTACCTTCTAGCCCTCAACGTAACATATTTTCAGACGCCGGTATTTATTGTATCCCTTGTAAGACTGTAAACTTCACGTTCGCTTGAAAGAACACAAAAGAGACATAAGAATTGGTAATTTAAACATTGCATTATTCCTAAACATTTCTCACTTTGATAACAACTTTGACTTCAATTCTGCTAAGATGCTCATTTACATCCATAATAAAAGTCTAAGATGAATTTTCAAAGCCGCTGCTATCTCATTCTTTAATTCCCTAAATACTCGTCCTGGCTTTTATAATATTTCTCCTTACTTGAGCAAATCCATTTTAAATAGCTACAATATATTCCATCTTTGGTTAATATTTTCCACAAAAATCATAATTTTTATGCTTTCTATTTTTATTTTTATTTTTATTTCTTTTTCTTCCTTTTGACTCGAAATCTTTCTCGATAAACAAACGTAACATAAATTCTATACAATATTCCTAATTAGTCAAATGACGTAATTTAAAACAACAAACGCTGATTCACCAATTAAACGGCCAACTTTTTTCTTGTTCTACAAATTTTCCCCTAGATTTTTGTATTTTGCATGTTTAAACATCCATCGTTGACATAACTTCGCTAATATCACCCCTCATTATCCTGATGATGGTTCAGTAGAACCGAAACGCTATTGTGTAAACTTCTCAATAATGTGTAAACTTCTCAATAAATCTTTCCTTCCACTTGGATTACCTTGTTATCAATTTTTCTCTACATATCCTCGGATTACAATCCATTATTTACTTCCATATATATATATATATATATATATATATATATATATATATATATATATATATATATATATATATATATATATACGTGTGTGTATGTGTGTGAGTGTGTGTGTGTATACACACACATATATATAGTGGCGAAAGGGAAATTAAAAAAAGAAATATTTACCACTTTACAAAAGTGACGACAGGGAAACTAAAAAAAAAAAATAAGTATTTGCCATTTTTCGAAAGTAGTAACGAAATATTCGCAGGAGAAACTAAAAAAATATTTACCACTTTACAAAAATGACGAAGTATTCGCAAGAACTTTGGTGAGGAAACTGAAAAAGAATTACCATTTTACCAAAGTGGCGACAGCATTTTGCTGGACAACTGATAAATAACCATGCCATGTTATTCAAAGTCTAATTTAGGAAATATTCAGCAAACAACAGAAGAATGGAAGAATTAGAATATATCGTGATTCAAAAGTTGGCCATACAAAAACGATAAAAGGAACAATAATTAGAACAACAAAAGCAACAGCAGGATCAATTAAGACAACAACAGGAACAATAAAAGTAACAACAGAACAACAGTTAAAACTAGAAAAGCAACAACAAAATATTTTTGAATTGTTACTTAATAGAACTTCGAAAGAGGGAGAGAGGGTCAGCTTCATTCACTCCAGGTATTGTCACCAATTCAGTGAGCAAATTTGTATACAATCCAGACGATGGAACGACAAAAAGAGGTTGTTCACATTGGAATGATGAGATGAAAGTTTGCTTATTATTTGAAAATTGTCCCACGCTGATCACGAGTAATACGTGAATTTTATTTTGCTCCGAAAAACCAGGTGGATATGTTGATGTTTATAACTTCCTTAAGCGTAATAAAATTGGCGTATACGTGTTAAAAAGTTCTCAGTACAACTTATTGCCTTAGTTGTATTGAGAACATTTTAACACTTATACGCCAATTTTGTGACAAAAAAATTCATGCTAATATTTAGTGAATAAGCTGAAATACTTGTGTCGAGATATATTCACTTAAAAGTAGTCTCAATTTCTTATTATATCAATTTTATATTCAAAACATTTCCATAAATATCCATCTAGTTATCATCAATCATAAAAGAGCTTACGATAATATTAACTTTGGAAACATTTTTAATGGGAAATTAAATTTCTATAATAGTCATGCTTTCCTTTAAAATTTTATGTAAATAATGACCAAAGTACATTTCCTACATTAAAACATAAGATATATATGATGGGAATGCTTTTACTTTGTATTATAGTAAAGATGTACACTATAAAATGATTTTTATAGTAATTTTGATTGTAGCTTACTAAACGATGTCTAAGAATGCATTTTATGCAATAAATAATATAATATAATATAATATAATATAATATAATATATGTATGTGTATGTTTGATGAAATATCTAAAAAATAAAAATGTGATATTTTAGTTTTATTTAATTATTTGAAAATTTATTAAATATTCTAATTTTAAAAATGGTATTAATTTCATTATTTTTTCTAAAGACATACCGTTATTTAAATAGCATCATGATAATCGTGGTTTCTATGCAATATTATGTGAATATTGACCCTATAATGGGAAATGTGTATTCCTAAGAGAAGAACAACATTATATGACGCTTAAAGCTCGCGCCTATGTATAAAAGTCTTCATAGAAATATTATTGGTTAAAACTAGAAAATGACACACACAAACTCCTATGGAAATTTGATATACAAACGGATCACCTAATCTCAGCCAGAAGACCAGGCCTTATAATAATCAACAAAAAAAGAAAAGAAGAAAATATGCAAAATTGTCGACTTTTCTATCCCGGCTGACCACAAATTGAAAAAACTATGAAACATGAAGGTGACAATTATACCAATTGTGATTGGTGCTTTTGGCGCGGTAACCAAAGGATTATTAAAGGGCCTGGAAGATTTGGAGGTTGGCGCCCGAGTGAAGACCATCCAAAAAAACAGCATTATTGAAAACGGCTAAAATACTGAGCAGAGTCCTGGAGACTTGAGAAGACTTGTTGTCACTCAATCTCCAGTGAAAAACATCAGCTTACGCTGATGTTAAAAACTGTAATGAATAATAATAATAATAATAATAATAATAATAATAATAATAATAATAATAATAATAATAATAATAAACTTGCTGTCACTCAAACTCCATTGAAAAAACGTCAGGTAAAACTGATTCGAAAAACTCTCAGGGAGTACTAACTAAAGGATTACTAAAGGGACTGGAGGACTTGGAAATTAGCGGAAGGGTGGAGACCATCCAAAAGACAGCATTATTGAGAACGGCCAGAATACTGAGAAGAGTCCTGGAGACTTGCTGTCACTCAGACTCCAGTGAAAAACCATCGGCTAACGCTGATGTGAAAAGCTCTAATGAGTGAATAATAATAAATAGTAATGGTTATAATTCAAATTGTAATTGGTGCGCACTAAACGATTCCCAAAGGCGTTCTAAGAGTTCTGAATGTGTTAGAACGCGGTGGACAAGCAGAGCTGAGAAAATTCAAACAATATCATTGTCATAATAATAATAATAATAGTAATTCTTAATCTAGAATAATTTATATCGAACTAGAATTCTTTAAAGTACATGTTACAAATTTCGGGTGTAAAGGCGAATAATTTTATAAAACATGATTTCTTATCATTCAATTTTATTTGAGCAAATCCCTATATCCACTTTTTATGTTGGGAATCAAAAATGTGGAAAATAAATAACTTTCTGTTGTCAATAATTATTGCAAACACTATTAATACAAAATGTTTAATATATGTTTAATTTTAACAATATGTTATATATTAAAAATTTCTAAAAGCATATAAAATACTACACCTGGCCCATAAACGTTATTACAGGAAGTGTAGGAAATTTATTTGCAGATCTAACTATTTTTGGAAGGAGTTAATATTTGAAAACTTTTTCCATGGTGTAATGCATTTAAAATTCTAACTCCTATTTCTAATTATACCAGTGGGAAAAATACTCTGTGATTAACAATCCCTCGATCTGCCATTTTATTCGGGATCTTTTACATTTCTCTTCGATATACAGCTGCAATGCTTTAGGCTCTTTGTTCATTGGTTTATGCAGGTGCTGACGTCATAAATATAGGCAAACAGTATGGCAGAAAAGCCGTGACACTGTTTCCAGATGAGCCTTACTTGAGATTATATTTTGCATTTTTAATGAATTCTAATATTTATTTTTGGTCTCTTGACGCGTCTCTATATTCGAGAGCTGAGGGATCATATTTATTCTTTGATTTATGGGAATAAAATTCTTCATCTGCTCTTTTTAAATTTTGTTTCGCCTGAATATTTTATGCGACCTTCAAATTAGACAAACAAATGTCAAAGATAATTCACTCTCCCTACTTCATCTATTCTTCCTAATATATTATTTGAAGTATGCATGTATGTATGTACGTATGTATATATGTTTGTATGTGTGTATAAATTTATATCTGAGACAGAATTTAAATTATATAAAAAAATCAGATAGTTCTCTGCGCAACCTCCCCAAGAAAAACAAAAACTAAAAGCGAAAAACGAAACAAAAAAAAAACAAACAACAAACACACATAATTTATTTGAATGTTTTTCTTTCTTCCTTTTTTTTTTTCAGACTCTGTTCATAACATTCTCTGTACATATCTATCTATCTATCTATCTATCTATCTATCTATCTCAGTCTATTCATATCATGCCCAGAATACACCGACTGTACCTCAGCAGAGGGGTAAGAGCTCCCCCTCTCCATAACGAGAGTCCTGGATATGAGACAAAACAATATGATAGGGAGGTTCCAAAATATTGGAGCTTTGGGGAATGCGGAGCACCCATTCATTGCCATCGCTCACAGATCCACTCTGACCCGGAATGGTAGCACCTGATAGGGCCCTATCTATGGGTTAAATAGAACTACCCTGCCTACTTATGTTAAACTAAATTACTTGAAATAGAACTGTTTTGATATTTAAACTGCGTACTCATGCGAAACCGAATTGCTTGAAATATAACTGTTTTGGCATGTATCCTGCGTACTCCAGAGATGCAGTCGGTGTATACTACTGCCTCAGTTGACTGAGCTGTTAAGTGTTTGTACGATATGCTTTATTTATGGCGCTCCTAGCTCCTAAAACGCATGGTCATAAATTCATTCATATTCTTTTGACGCTATACCTCTAGTTAAACACTTACATTTGAGTTTCCAGTTTTCGAAACTGATTCATTTTCTTCTTTCTTGTTACATCGGATTTCATTACAAACTTTACATATGCACACACACACACACACACACACACACACACACACACACACACACACACACACACACACACACACACATTATATATATATATATATATATATATATATACTTAAGGAAAAACAACAAAACCGGTCACAGGATTATAAATTTATTTCCATCCTGTTACGCATTTTTGAAATTTTCAGAAACATGAAAAAAAATTAACAGGACTTCTTCAGATCTTTTAGATAAAAAAAATAGAATAGACACAGAAAAAGGTGGGTGGGGATAGAAGAGGGGTGAAGAGTTATCTCCTCATTAAGCCCACTTCCGTTTTTAATTTTAATTTCAGTTAGAAATGTAGTAAATTTATTTTTTTTTTAATTTTATTTTTTATTACATTTTGACCTAAATTACAGATTTTATATTAAATTAGATTTAAACTTTAATCAATAACTTTACATAATGATACAGTAATAGATATATTAAGCTAAACAAAGATTTTATTTATTTTAAATTATTTTAAAATTTCAAAACTATTTAGAACCTATTAATCAGTTACACATTTTTATGAGTAGTACGTATGTATTATATGCTTTTTCACAATTTTCTATCTAACATTTTATTTTATTTATTCATCTCCATTAATTCTCAGTTTAACTCTATGCTTTTTTTTAAATTTTAAGTTAATTATTTGAGTGTGTCTGTTTCGTCTATCGCCAAATTCATCCTTGTAGAATTTTAGTGGTACTATTTAATATGTAGCTAGTGGATTCAGAGGCTTCATAACTTTCCAACGGGTATTAGTCCAAAAGTGATTGATGTCGCACGACTGAAGTTCGAACTCAGAACGATGCCACAATCCTGCTGGTTCGCCAATGAGTGTGTGTTATTATTATTATTTTACTGTTCTGTTTTTGCGATATTCTGAAATGCTCAAATTTACAACGACCACAATTATTACTGAGTGGGGAAAGTCCCCGTGGTTTAGGGGTTAATATGCTGCCATGTGACATTGTAGTAGCCGAGTTATGTTATTACATTCACTTTCGAGCTAATACCCTTGGGAAAAGTATGAAAACACTTATCCCTCCAGCTATGTGTTACATCATACCACAACTGTTACTTCATGCTTTGGCATGAAGTAACCCACTATGGTTTATTTACCATTTAGCAAAAGAGACAAACGAAAATACTATTATGAATAACAATATTAAGAAGAACAAGAATGTTCTAATTTGATAGACTAGGACAGATATGTCTTGCTAAATACGATTATTCGAATAAAGCTCTCATGTTCAACAGAATTATTTTAAAATATAAGCACCCAGACAGTAGGAGAGACACTCTGACTTTTACGTATGCACTTTCTCAAAACTCACACACAATCACGCTATAAATATATATATCTATATATATATATATATATAGTCATCCACAGACAGATCTGTTTCGTTCTATCAGAACTCATCATTGTGGCTAGACAGTATCTTCTCGTAGCTGGGATCGAAACCCGGTTGACTCAAACGCCAAGCCAAAGTTTCTAACCATTCAGCCACGAGCAGACATCAGCAGCGAAGTAAATTTTAAACGGTTATGAATCACAATTACTATTGTTTACATACATCCGTTCAACGGTTGCCGAGACCTCAATTCATCTACGAAGAGGCTTGCAATAGACGCTAATGGCAACACGATTACTTCTTCGCCAGAGTTGATACAATACATTTTTTTTATGAGACGATTTTAAAAAGAGGTGAAATATTAGTGTATTTCAGATTGTACTTGCATTTTAGCAGTTTTTGATTTACAAATCGTTTTAAACAATGTTTAACAATACATATACATAGTCATCAACAGAAATATTGTTCTGTGGTATCACAACTCTTCAGTGAGGCTAGACATGCGAGATATTTCAAGCTGGGATCGAAACCCGGTTGACTTGACGTCCGTCGGACACCTTAACCAACATCCATCGTCATTCTCAACGTAAGTGAAGGAAGATTTTACGTATATAATTCTACGTATACGTTATCAGCGACCAGGAGTACTAGATTCTTGAGAATAGCTATTGCTTTTCAGTGTATGTGGCAGCTGGCAAATTTACCCTCAAGAGTGCAATAACCTCGGGAGAGGAGTATATATCATCATCATCATGTCGTGCCGCTATCACGGATATCTCTGACTCTCTCGCCACTTTTCCCTATCGTTCATCGCCTCTGGCAGGTCTTCTGGGCTACATCCCGTACCCTCACATAGCTGCTGTATGTATGTTCTAGCTGGTCGACCTGCTTTAGCTCGTCTATGTGGGGGTACATAGGAATACATCGCTTATGAGCTCGTCCCTGCCCCTACAGCAGTGTCCTGCGTGCCTGGCTAGTCTAACTTGGATAGTTTTCGTGATGGGAGGCAGGTGGCCGTATAGTTGGTGCTTTGTGGGGTGTTGCCGCCAGGACTTGTTTAATATTGCTCGCAACATTCTTGTGTAGTTGCTCTCTAGCTTCTTCTCCAGCCGTTTTATTAGCGTCCAAGTTGAGTATATATATATATATACATATATATATATATATATATATATATATATATGTATATATATATATATGTATATATATATTAGTACACTCACAGAAACACAAACATATACAAAGAAAGAGAGAAAGAATGCGATGGCTGTGGTGGGTCATGGCCTTTACTCTGTGATAGTGTGCAGTTCTATACTACATGAAATAGGGACAGAACTCAGGTCTTCAAGTATACGTGGTTGAGGGAAATGCCAGTTGCGTTGTGGCTTATGTGCTGATTGTGATATCGTAGTTATCGAGTTCGAATTCCAGTCACGCGATTACGTTCACTTTTGCACTGAGAAAGGTGTGAACTGCTTTTTTTTACTACTAAGCTAAGGGTAAAAATAATACCATTAATGTTCTTCTACAAGGATTATTTTTTCATTAAATATCCCACAAAGTTTGATATGCCATTTGTTGTATCGTCGAGGTGAATGATACACACAGAAGAATGAGTGCTTAATATATTTATTCAGCACCAGTATCCGAACCTAACCGATACATACAAAAACGTCTAAATACAATAAGTTACAAACAATCTACAAGATAATTCACAAGAATCTGAGGAGAGTCAAAATGTTGTATAGCCAAACGAAGTAAGATCAGTGCGAATGTTATTCAACTTATTAAATCAACTCTCAAAGTATTGTATCTTGGGCAATTTATAGCTCTGATCCAGTCCATCTGGTAGAGTGCTGAAGGGATGTTTAGGCACTCTATAACACCATTAATCCAAAGAAATCAAAAATTCAATCATACTGAATGGTATATAACGGTATTTTTGTTTTGTTTATCATTTATCTTCCTAGTTCTGAAATTCTTGAAAAGATTGGACTTGACTGGTTGATCGAAATTAATTAAATTTGTCTATTTGTTATTCCAAGAAGTTTACCAAAAGTGACACACAACTGAAGAATGTGGGAGTCAAAAGAAACCGAAATACACTAACGATGAAAAAACCTGATTATTAGTATAAGAAAAAATTGTGAAAGATAAAAACGCTCTTCCAATCGAGTGACGCTGAAAGTTCGAATTCCCACCAGATTAGAAAAGCAACGCATCATTGACCCTATTTTGCTGTTCGATGAGTATCCATTTAGAAATAGCTAGTCACCATAAGCAATTTGAGACTATGTGTCAGCTTATGCAAAGCTTAATAAATAACAAATAAAGAACAAGACAAATCAAAGAAGGAAAGGACAGAGAGCTTAAAAACAAGAAAACATCGAAAAGGAAAAACGAAAAAATATCAATAAAAAATTCAAAAACCACGATTTGAGAGATGGGGGTGGGTAGATTTATTAAAGAATGAAGTTATACAAAAGAGGAAATAAAGATGGGGAAAAAAAGAAAAAAAATATTGAAAAGAAGAAAATAACAGGGATAAGTAGATAAATAGAACACAGTAATATACTCAAGTCATTTAAAATTCTGTTGGGTATCACCTACCTTTTCAGCATAATGAGCTGTTCCATCTGCCATATATGGCAGTAGCGGAAATCGGTCTGAGAAATAAGTCTACAAGTCAGACCAGAAGAGCCGTTCCTATTGTTGAAGTATATCATTACTCTATCACTAATCCTATGATCTTATTACTAACCTTCTCTTTCTTGTAAATACTCTCTCCTGTAAAAATAACTATTTCCCTCATATATCGTGGTTTGTCTTATTATTATTATTACTACGTATGTTCACTAACCAGAACACAACAAATTCTAAAGGACTAAGAAGGAATTCACATGGCGTCATAGCTAACTTACTGCTCTATAACATCGTTGTAAGGGAGCTCGAACTCCAGTCACTCTATTATGTTCACTTTTGGTCTATTAATTTTGGGAAAGGTATGAACCTTCTTATTCCAATGGTTACTACTGCTATTTTTTTTTCATGGATGGCTTTGGCATTAAATAACCCACGATGGTTTATTTGCCATTAAACAAAGAAAACTAACCAATCAAAAAGTTGTTGTAACTTCCAGAAATGAAATTCATTTTGAATTAGACTAAATAAGTTATAATGTATTTGTCGCTGCCTCCCACCAGACAGGACTTGACACAAGGTCAAAAGCCCGAAGGCCAATTAAAGTGGGGATAAAGGGGAGGGGAAGGTCGGGAACGAGCCGAGACTCCAACCCTGCTAGTCATTGACCCACTAAGTGCAATGTGGGTCTAATGAGTCAAGCAGTATCACGGACCTAAATCTAGATCCAGGCACGTATGCCAGAATATAGATTGAACTAGACCGTGAGGTCTAGTGCTCTACAAGGGGTGCATAGGGGACAAAAAAGCAGCTCGCCCACCCGAGGGTGGTTCAACCGAAGTTGGGAGTCTTTCGGCCTCGAATCTGTCATTGATTTCGATACCCCATCTGACACGAATGCCAGACGGCCCAGCCAAAAGGCCAGGGAAGTATCTAAATAAGAGGAAATAAAGACCAAATAAGTTAAAAGGATGAAGTAAAATAAGATTCAATATGCTATCCGGAAATTTTTCGATATATTTCCGACTTAAATTAAGTATTTATATGGCTGTAAATTTTCCATATCTTTAAATAGAAATAAATTGATCTAGACTGAGTGATAGCGAATAGAACACTATCCAATCAAAATGAGTATACTTTGGTGTTTGTAATTTATTTTTATCGTTTATTTTTGTTATTTATTTTTCAAATCATATTGCATTAAAACTCTTAAATTAAAAGCAAAATTGCAAAATTATTTACTTGATTTATACTCACACGTTTTGGACATTTACATATATTGTTAGTTACACAGTTTCAGTACAGTGGAGTATGGAAATAAATAACACCTAATAACATTAGTTTTTATTAGATAATGTTCCAGTAGAAAATAAAATCCTGCCATTTTAGTTTAGAAGGAAATAGATAGATGACAGATAGATCTTGTTTTTTAGCTGAACTGGGACATTGGCCCAGCGGTTAGAGTGTTCGCCAATGGCCCGGGAGACCTGGGTTCAATCCCAGGTCGAGTCATACCAAAGACTTTAAAAAATGGAACTTGATACCACCTTGCTTAACACTCAGCATTATAAGGTACGGTTCAAGGGTAAAGTGGAGCAATCCAGGGAATGGAGTAGCGCCCTCCCCTACATCTTGGTGTAGTAGCTATCGAAAAGGGAGCCTTCGGGTCACCCTCGACTATGGTCGCTAACTTACTTACTTATTTATTTATTACTAAAGGCTATCGCATTGAAACTCTGTTACTAAAATAAAATTTTCTAACGAATTGAGCATTTCAGTGTCCGGTAATGCAAAATGTAAACAAACGAAATCTAATACAAATGCGGTATTATTCCCGAACAGACTTAGGTCAGCAGTTGGCAGAGTGGTAATTTACTAACTCTTACGTAAAATTGGGTGGGTGTCGATACCAGTTTGAAACATTCTGCGTGTCTAGCCACACTGAAGAGTTGTAATACAACGAAACATTCTGTCTGAGGATGACTATATATAAATACTTTTTGGACTTTTGCATAATAAAAATTTAAAAAATCCTGAAATGTTTGGTTTAGAAGAAAATTAATATTATATTCTAAAAAATTAAAGGGGCGAAATAAGTTATGGGCGATAGATAGATAGAAAGAAAAACAAATCTACTTTATATCTTGGCCACGTTTTCTTTCTTTATCATCTATTATACTTACAAGTATATTTACCCCAAAACTCTGCAACAGACAGGAAGTGGTACAATTTTTCAGCAGAATAAAGCTGGTTTGAATTCAGAGTTCTCCTTCTTCAAGACTGGCTGTTGTACCAAGGCTAAGGAACCTTGTCTGCCACACTGTTTTACTCAAGCTGCAATGAGAACTGGTAGATTTACGCATTTCCCCAAGGAAACGGAAAGTGTCGTTCAGGTTTTGAAATCGGTTCGCCGATTCCATTTCCTACGACGATACATGTTACGTTAAGGGCACCTCCTATTCTTCCAAGTCTCTATTGTTATTATTTGCCTACTTTGACTTAACTACTGAAAATCAATATATCACTTTCCATGCTTCTTTCTTTCATTTTCTTCACTTTATATTCTTTTTTCTTACCTTCTATCCTTTTTACAAACATTTCTCGTCAGTTTTCTAATTCTTTTCCTTCTCACCTTCTTGTTCTTGCAGACATCTACACCGCCTCATACACACTGCCTGCTATCCTCTCTTTTGCCGTTCCTTTCCTCTTCAGACGCCGTCCGAAAACCTCCCTTAGATTCAATCGTTTCCTTAACAACTAATCATAAGAAATAAACCTAGTTTCCTGACAATCTCTATTTGACTATTTGTGGTGTTACGTCGTTTTAACGGACAATTCATCTTCCTGGATAATCCTTATCGGCCAGCAGCGTGTGAACGACCCGGATAAAACGGAGTTGCAAAAGCACAAATCAACATTTGACTCTCTTTGGCCTGGTCGATATTAATGACGATTTTATCGGTCGTAGCACCCATTCTTCCACTATCAACAATACAATCATGACTACACAGCTACCAAGTTCTTCAGAAAACCCACAACTACCACCACCAACACCACAGATACCATTACTACACTGCCACAAATTCGGAAATCATCAATACCAGTACCAACGGACAACTTTTCGTGTAGCAGAGGTTAGCGAATAGATTATGCATTCCATTAAAAATTTAGTGAGTTCGATACTAAGTTCCGTCCTCCTAAGCCAATCTTAGCTGTATTATCAAAAAATAGTAGGCATTTATAAATCGTTGCAGCTCAGTACAAATCTCTCTCCTTAAACGCGGAAGATATTTTTTATGACACTCAGCAGATTGCTAAATCTGCGGATAGTACCAAAACCTTTTTCTCACTCTGTCTTTCACTTCACACACACACACACACACACACACACACACACACACACACACACACACACACACACACACACATATATATATATATATATATATATATATACGAGGGTCATTCAATAGATATGATGAATGTTGTCATTCGCAGTTGACAATATTAAGCTCTATATACATTTGCCTTTTTCAAGGAAATCAATAGTCAAGGGTCCTTTCATGTATCAGAACCCTGACTGTATGACTTTTGTTATTGACCGCTGCGACAATAATATTTTCTTTACCGGAAAGTCTGTATTTAAAATTTTTAACCTATGATCTTTTCAGCCCAACCAACTAATTGATTTATATTCCCTATTTTATTTTATTGATTTTTACGAGATATTATGTCGGACGATGTTTGTTTCACCAAATAAATATGTTTTATTTTTAAACTATTACCATGTACGTGCACATATATAAAATGATATAGAAGAACAACTTTAAGTGATATAAAATAACATTCAATTACATATGCACTTTCTTATATGGCTCAGAAAAATTCAAGGACGAACAAAGTCGGCATATGTCAACGGACATCAAAAAATAAATGAATAAATAAAAATAAACAAATAAAAAAGACAAACTGATTATTTTTAGAATCTATATATCGGCTCATTGGCCCAGTGGGTAGATTGTTCGCCAATGATCCGGGAAACCTGGATTCAATCCCAGGCAGCGTCATAGCAAAGACTTTAAAAACCGTACTTGATGCCTCCTTGCTTAACACTCAGCAATATAAGGCACGTATCGAGGGTAAAGCGGAGCAGTACAGGGAAAGGAGCAGCGCCCTCCCCTGAAACTTGGTGTAGTAGCTATGAAAAAGGGAGCCTTCTGGTCGCCCTCGACTACGGTCGCCAGCTTTACTTTACTTACTATATATCTGAATATCTATCAATATATCTATCATTTATTTTGTTCATGTATTCATATACGTGTCTATGCAGAAGTTTATATTTACAAAAATATCAGACAGGTCTCTGCGAATAAAAACAAACAAAAACAAAACCTAAAAGAAAAAAAAAAAGAAAAGCATTTCTTTAAATTCTCCCTCTCTATCTCTCTCGATACTATTTACCAACCCCTCCGCTCGAGCAGGATATGACACAAGGTCTATTTTTAAGCGGAGTTTAACAGGTTTGAATTCAGAGTTTTCCTTTTCCTAGACTAGTTGCCTAACCAAGGCTGAAGAACCTAGTCTGTCCTACTATTTAGCCATAGCTGGAGGGAGAATAATTGGATTCATACCTTTCCCAAGGGTATTAGTGCTATGTGAAATGCAATCAGTATCGTCCAGGATTTGAACACGTATCGCCGTGTTCATTTCCTACGGCGATGACGACTACACCACGGGCACCTTCATATAGATAGTGTGTGTGTGTGTGTGTGTGTGTGTGTGTGTGTGTGTGAGTGTGCATATTTACTTTTGCTCAAAGAATCTCAAAGATGCATTGAATGAACTCACGTTCATCAATAATAATCAATATGTTTTGTTTTATTTTGATCCTTTGAGCAACGGTTATGTATTTTCGCATAAACAGCATACTGTGCATCGATGAATTTGCATATGCACCTTGATAACGTGTGATGTTGCATATAATCAACGCCTCCTCAGCTAAATCCAAAACCAATTTAAAGCGCGCCCGTGAATCTGTCAGCATTTGTAAGTGTGCATGTGCAAGAGTATCACGAATCCCAAGTTTAAGAAGAGCAGATAAAGTCAAGTTTAGGAAATTTGCCGTCACCTTACTCCACTTTATACTGCATAAATCCTTCCTTAATTTAGTACCCCTAGCAATTCAGTAACGATTTTCTAATCTTTAACCCAAAGGTTTAACGGCGTTCTACATAAAAATGGCTCTCTGTCCCTTAACGATACTTCATGCTTAATGATTGGCGCGAAAATTTATTTTATTCCATTGGACGTTTTGAAAAAAGATGAGAATCCATTGTTCTCCAAAAGATTCAATTTTGGTTGTTTTATAAATTGCTTTTATGTTTATTTCTTTAAGATCCACACTCACAAGGAATAATTAAAAAAAAATATCTTTCAGAATGAACCCAGATAAGGACTTGCTACCGAGATTTAAAAATAATTTTACGCAGCCTACACCTAAAAAAGGTTGTCATCAAGTTAGTTTTACACATTTTCCGAGCTGTAATAAAATCAAACCATACGACAATGACTCCCGAAAAGTTACGCCTCATCAAATTGTTGCGACGAAAATATCCATGCATTTTACAAGAATTCAAGAATATCGAAAGTACTTAGCAGGAATTTTCGGGACAATTGCAACTTTTCTCACGATTCTGGATATCAAATAAATTTTTTCGGTCCATTATCTCTTCAACCCTCATTAAGTGTATAAATCTTGAAAGAATGATTGATTCATTGAGGCACTTCAACTTGTCAGTGTTATTTCATGTCTAAAGATTAGGTAATCGTGTTCATTATTCTTTCCTATTTATATTTTTGTGTAGATGTTTTGTTATCGTTTTTTTTCCATACGATTCCATCGAATAGTAAAACTTTTTATAATACCTATTTGACCCATAAATGAAATCCTAACAGGTACTTACTGTCCAAGTCAAAGTGAACCTGGGTGTAATAGCAATGAAGAAGTACTATCCCCAGATTTCTAGAACTGGAGTCTGGCCTTCTGATGCAGTTTAATGCCTTACCCATGATACCCCGTTTTATGGAGACCTCATCCCTCTGTGTGGGATACAGTCAGCGAATTTCAGCTCCAACTGGACAGTAAAAACATCTAGGGTTGCTTAATGCTAAGAGCTTAGAGAATCTATTTCATTGTACATTTATATTTATATTTTTTGTGTTTTTTCTTTAAATTTGTTTGCACACAGTTATATGATATCATGTTTTTCAATTTAATACATATAATTTACACCCAGTTGCATGGTTTCAGGTATTCCTATCTAATACTAATGAATATGATTTCGACTAATTATTTTTTGTTTCTAATAAAGACTTCTTTGCACGCAGTTTAATAGTTTTAAGTTACTAATTTTCATGGTCAAGGGGAGGTTCAAATGATAACATGACTTGGAAATGAGTGATAAGAAATATATTGAAAGAAAATAGTACATGCATAAACGATAGCTGGGAGAAACCCCACCTCAGCTTAACACAATCATGAATATTACCGTTCTTGGTGACTGCTCGCCGAGTCTGCCCCGAGAGTGTGCAGAAGAGAGCTTAGTCGGTATATGTCACAAAAACATGGAGGCGAGCCCATATCTAGGGGATACTCCCCAACACTAATAATAATCTTTGATAATTAATTTCAGTTTCAATTATTACAAAAAAAGTAGTTATAGGGTATCAAGTCTAGGAGAAGGAAAACTCTGAATTAAAACCTGTTAAACTCCGCTTAAAAATTGACCTTGTGTCTTATCCTGCCCGAGCGGAGGGGTTGGTAAATAGGACAGTTATAGGGTATCAAGTATTTCTATCGAATGAGAATAATTCTAAACATCTATTTTATCGAGAGATGTGACCTTAACAGTTACTACCACTCCACATCAGTTGACTTGGGAGTCATTGAAATGAAAAGGTTCCTCTACACTCCATTGGTTTCCATAACTGGTTTGGTTTTTGCTATATCAACCATTGTAGGTTATTTAATGCCAAATCCGCTTGGTACATATATATTAGATATATATGATTTGTAAACATAAATAAAAAAAGTTAACAAGTTCAAAGTATTGCCACGTATTACTAAGAATTCAATTAAATATCAGTCATTTGTTTACTCACAGTTAAGTGGTCGACAGTTCAATTTAGCATAAAGTATTTGTTTGCAATCTGTTTAAATTGTCAAACAGTTCTATATGACCCATACCAGAACATGGAGCAATAGCAATGAAGGGGTACTCTACATTTCCCAAACCTCCAGCATTACTAGAGCCTCACCATCAGATTGTTTAATGTCATATCAGGACATTCATTTGCGAGTTACTCTCTTGCAGAGATGCCGTCGATATATTGTGCAGCCCCAGCTGACTGAGCTGAGATGGCTTAATATCATATCTAGTATACTGTTTTACCTCTTGGCAGAGACGCACTAGGTGTATTCTACAGTCTCAGCTGACTGAGCTGAGATGGTTTAGTGTCATATTCAGGATACTCGTGGGCGGGGGTGTCTTATATCTCTTCAGAGATGCAATTGGTGTATTTTACAATCCCAGCCGACTGAGTTATCCGTAACTGAAACTCCCCATCTGATATAGTTTAGTGCTATACCCAGAACAACTTCGAAAAAAAGTCCTGAAGATGTGAGTGAACACATTTGTACTCTAAATTATTTTCTTTGCTTCGTAGCGTGTGTGGTGGAGAACCCCTGACTCTGGAGTAGACTTTGATATTCGCTTCTTCAATGAGAAGATCAGCTTGGCAAATTGGTGACTATTTTTTGCCATTTTGGTTTTAATCTATTTTTATACGAAATAAATTATCCATATTTACCCAACCTCACCGCTTGGGCAGGATATGACGCAAGGTCAATTTTTAAGCGGAGTTTAACAGGTCTGAATTCAGAGTTTTCCTTCCCCTAGACTAGTTGCCTCACCAAAGCTGAAGATCAGTCTGTCCTACTATTTAGCCATAGCTGGAGGGAGAATAATTGGATTCATACCTATACGAAATAAATTTTCACTGTGATCGTTTTACTCTTCAAGTTTGAATTAAAGCAACAATTCTAGTTACTGCAAGGGGATAGTCCACATGGCGTAGTAAATAACATTCGTAGTAAGCGAGTTCGAATTACATTCACTTTCTGATAAATACTCTTGGGAAAGGTATGAACCTTCTTATCCTGCACCCACAAGAATACACAAAGGTTGATATACCATTGAAACAAAGAATCCAAGTCAAATCGAACTTTAATTATCTGAGGTAAATACGGAAGTCTAAAAAGTAAGAAATTTTCGTTTGAGATGAATTGGCCATGTGAAGCTAAGCACAACAACCAATTTCTATTTTAACTAGTTCTGTGCTATCTTATTTAATTAAGCACAAGGTGTGGCAAGCAGAAAAACAAAATTCATATTTGGATCTCTGTTTGCCTGTTTTTCTTTTTTGATATATTTCTTCAAACATTTTTCTATGAGTAACGCAAGAAGAAAAATCTTACACACAGAAACCTCTGCGAATTAAAAAAAAAAAAAAACAAATATTACAATAAATCTTTTTCAGTTTGCTCCTTTTTTAGTAAGCTAATCTCAATAGACATACATAATTATACTTAATATAACTGGTTAACTTGTTGATTTATGGCTTGTCAACTCTTACAAGGTTATTCATTATTGCGGAAAATCATTTATAAAACAATTTTATGGTTTCAAGAAAGTATTCTTACTTGACAACCTTTTGTAAACAATTATAGTTTGAACTATTATTGATAAAAATAAGTTAGTCACAATTCCTTTAATTGAGGTATTCAAACTTAACACAAGTATATAGTTTCAAATATTCCTATCTGATACCAATTATTTTTAAACAATTTCGTTATTGGTTGGTTGGTTTACGGCATGCCATTTTTTATTGGTTTATTTCCTTATGAAGTCCGTTAAAAAATTAAGGACTCCAAATATATAAGGCAAAAAATGTCACTTAACAATTCTAAACAAAGGAATAATCCAGACTTCTTAGCACTATTATTGTTTTAAAAACCAATGTATTAATCTAGTCTTAGATAAAACGATGCGCTGAATCTTATGTGTGGATTGGCATGAAAGGAAGTTGATTAAATAAGATTTAAGAAGTTGTTTCAAAGAGAAAATCGTTAATGCCAAATAAGTGTAACAGACAGGTGATGAATCTGAGATCTTTTTCAGAACTTGAATACATTTGTATAATTATGTAATTCGGGTGACCAAGTGGTTCTAGAAGTTATATGATAGATTTTAAATAAAAATCAGTTATCCCAGAGCAATTAAAGCCTCCAAACCTATTTCCTTCTTAGCTAGAGTTATGTAATGCGTAAGAATATCAGGAAACGAATATCAGGAAACGAATAAAGAATATAAACACAAAAAATGCCTATATCATTCTTCTCAGCAGTACAGAACATGTGACAGTATAGAATCTTGTGGAAAGATGATCAGTGATAAGAACAACGACCGACCAAGTAAGTTCAAGATAGCTATACTAAAATTCCAAATTATTATAATCATAATCACTGATCAGTTAGGTTCCATTGGTAGAACACTAACAACTACGACCACTTCAGAGTTGAGAGGACCTGGGAGTAAAGACAATGAAGAGGGTATTACAAACTCATCCAGAAGAATCTACATTTTTGAAATACGTAGGAATATTTGAAAAATACTTCTTGATATGAATCAGGTGGTATCTTAAACAAAATAAATTTCTACATAGATTTACACGAAGAAATACCTTGAAGACCTAGCGAAAGCGATTGGCGATAGTGTCTGGTGGCAGGAGATGCTCAGAGATATCCGTGTTGATAAAACCTTAAATACGAATAAACTTTACGTACAAATAAAATTTTTGCACACACACACACACACACACACACACACATATATATATATATATATATATATATATATATATATATATATATGTGTGTGTGTGTGTGTGTGTGTGTGTGTGTGTGTGTGTGTGTGCAAAAGTTTTATACGTAATTTTATCGCATTTTCCAACTCTAAGCAACTGACCCTTCCAGTTACCAAGTTGGAAGGGGCTATAGAATGCACCGATTACGCATCTGCAGAGGGGTAAGACCCCCCCTCAACGAGTGTCCTGGATATAACACTAAACAATCTGATGGTGAGCGTCCAATAATGCTGGAGCTTCGATGAATGCGGAGTACCCCTTCATTGCCATCGCTTTCAAGTCCTCTTTGACCCGTAATGGTAGCACCTGATAAGGGTCCTATCTATGGGTCAAATAGAACTAAACTGTAGTTTCGAGAGTTTACTGTTTTGGCATTTAAACTGCGTATTTATGCTAAACTAAATTGTTTGAAATAGAACAGTTTAAATAAACTGAATTGCTTGAATTAGAAATATCTTTGACAATTAAACTGTCTCCTCATGCTAAACTGAATAGTTTTAAATAGAACAGATTATTTGTCTAAAAATGGATTTGGCATTAAATAACCTACAAATGTTGATATGCCATAAAACCCAACAAACCAACCGACCGACTTTTCCAATGAGATAAGTGACATATACTGCTATTTAATGTTATACTTGATTATTCACTTGCAAAATTTAAACTGTTCTGTAACGTATTTTCCACCAAATGTTATGACTTTATAATTTCCGTTACGTCATTACACTTCTTTGTTAAACAATTGTGAGGCGTTTTGTATTTCACTGCTTTAATTTACAAATAAAGACAACTTTTATTGGTTCTTACAGCCCGGGAAAAGGAAATTGTTTTTCTTTGTTTCATTTTACATTTACCCCCCCCACACACACACACACGCACACACAAATATCACGAGAAAGTTTAAATGAAATTTACAAATGTTTTTCTGTAAAATATACACGTTCTTTACCAAGCTGACAATGTTAGGAAATAGCAAATCTGTAATCACACAGATAGTATGATAAAGACTATAGAGTTTAGGTAAAAAGCCACGGTAAACCAAAAAATGGTAACAGAAACGTTAAATTCCTGATTCGAAAATTTCTATATTAGTTTTCTTTTTGATTGAGTGGTTTTAATGGCATGTCAATGTGTCGAGAGTTATTTCATGCAAAGAGATTAGGTAATCCCGATTATTGTATGTTCATATTGTTGTAAGTAATTCCCCACAACCTGCTCCCCCTGTTTGGTGTGATAGACAGACTCCAGAAATGCTTATAAAATAAGCTAGCTAAATTCTTTTTTGCGGTTAGTTGTATTAAGTTGAATAAAGGTTTCTTAGGTTTATTCGTCTCGGGTTATTCATTACACATATTAACATCATTTTGTGGAGTTGTTTCTTAAAAGTTCCTCATTTGCACAGGGTCCTTTCGAATGCTAATAATTTTTAGAGAGATCTTTTTTGACACAAAGATGGGACCCTACTAGACACTAGCGCTCCGTGCCAGTCTGTGCCTAGAAATAATGGTAATGAAGGCGTACGCACAACTCTCTAGTTCTCCAGAACTGGATCCTCTTCATCATATCTAGTTAAGTATTATACCCATGACACCCAATTTATAAAGGGGTCTTAGCCCTCAGCTAAAGGATACAACCAGCATATTCTTAACTCATATACACAGTAGTATTTTTTCTAAAGTTAAACATTAGTCAAGTTCCATATTCTAGAATTATTGACTGTAAACAAAAAAAAAAACCCACTAGAATATAATGTTTTAGATGCATCGTAAGTATGATGCAATTGCAAAATTTAAATACTGCTGCCATCTTTTACGGCAAGGGTACACTAGTATAAATATAAAATAATGATTCAATGAAATAGATAAATATTGAATTTATTCTCTTGTTACGCGACGTATGCACGCGAGCAAAGAAAAAAAAATCTTTTATTACATTTCGAGAATGTATTTTCGTTCACCCTTTACTTGACATCGTCTAAGCATTTATGCAACAGCAAAGAACAAAAAAGAAAGTCTTTGCAGCCTCGTTTTGGCGCCAGTCGCATCAAGGAATAGTACGTATTTAAGATTAGTACCATTTAAAAGATTAGCGCCATCTTTATTGTGCTTTGTTTCAGTATTTTTTTTTATCTCTCTTTACATTTTCGTATTTCGTTTTGCCCTGACACTTATGGCATTTTGTTCCGTTCATGTTTTTTTCTCTTCAGCTAAATAAAACCATGCTGAAATGCATTCATACTGCATTAATATATGTAATCCAACAAAGATAGATAAATAGATGAATATTTAAAGGATGCAGCAATTAGGAAAAAAAACCAACGTTTATTACTAACTTCAGAACGGGAGTTGATTGTGAAATTAGGGTGACGGCAAGATAACCTTTAAATACGGGTGGTGGAAGTTAATAAATTGCGAGAAAGATGGTGAAACATTGTTGGGGTAGGATACGACTTATGTTGCTTGCAATAGCAGATGGTGGAATAAACATGGAAACGTGTCTGATTATCTTTGTAAAATAAGATAAGGATGTGTCATAAACTCACATTGTTCGACGTAGAAGTCATGGGTATTGTACGCATATGTACGTAGGTATATATCGGGGTAGCCGCTCAAAAAAAAAAAAAAAGATAAAAAGAGATTGAAAAAGAGAGACGATTTAAACAAAATGTTTAAAAATACGAAGAGTCAGTGTACATATATATATATATATTTACTACCCAATATATATATATATATATATATATATATATATATATATATATATATATTAGGAAAGAAAAGGTTTTTGCGTGTGTGTGTGAGAGAGAGAGAGAGAGAGAGATGCCTCGTTTTTAAAACTGATTTTGTTTAAATCTTTTCCCCCCAAAAAGTATAAAACCGACCGGTAATCAACAACGTTTACTTTTACCGGCTGTTTCACAAATTATGTATTGATTTTATGTAATTACCTCACCCAAATACAACCGGCACTATGTAACACAAGGTCATTTTTAAGTGAAGAAAAAGCTGGTTTGAATTAAAATATTCCTAGATTGATGGTCTGATCAAAGCAAAAGAACCGGATCTGCCCTACCGTTAATCTATAACTGGGGAGAAAGCAGATAGATTAATACCTTTCTAATGGGCATTAGCGTTAAAAATGGAATGAAAACAGCCTAGTCTTAGATTTAAACTTGAGTCGTCGATTCTATTTCCTTACGCAAAGAGAGTTCGCAGCTGGTCTCAGTAGGCTTTCCCGACAATACAGTATCTGCTTTTCAGGGCTGAGTTTTTCGTTTAGTGCTTGAGGTGTTTCAGCATAGAGGATAGAGAGGGGATCAATCATTTTTAATGTCGGGTAAGTATGTACGTGGCCCATATCAAATTTGAAATTGAATTAATATATTAATAGTAAAACATTTCAAACTTTCCCCTCAGTCAACTATATGTCTCAGAACTTCTCTATGCATGTAATAGATAGGGATTAATTGGCCACGCAGAAGCATTATGGATTGATAGGGAATTATTACTTGGATTTAATAGAACGAAGAGTTACAAATTGTCCTTATGCAATATAAGAACGCCACACAGTCATAAAAAAAAACAATCATGTTTATTTTCAAATCATGGATTTTTCTTTGAATCAGTCACGAAGAATCTGGGGTGCCTTGGCGATAAAGGAAAAGAAAAAACCTTTTCGTTCATAAGCTGTCGATTCTAGAGGCAATTTCACTTAAGCTCCAAAATACTCTTTCCCGTTTCGATCCCAAATGATTCTTATAATCTAACTAACACTTTTGAATTCCAGCAAACTGCCAGGAACCAATCAAAGAGCACGAATGTATTTTTCAGGTTTCCTTCAACGGTGAACTTTCACCTGAAGTTACGCCTCTTCAGATGTCTGTCACGACTGTTACTCGATGATGTTAACGATGGGGGCTAATACGTAGCAGTTTAATTATTGTTCCCTTCTGCACAAGTTTTCCTTGCAAAACTTGATAAAAATCACAAAGTAACTAATCAAGAATTTGAGCGTTATTACCCATTGCCTACTAGGGTTTTTATATGCCCAATGTGTACCAAATTGTTATGTAAATACTTATTTCTTTTTTAGGTATTTCTTTCTTTCCTACTTTTATTTTCATTTAAGCACCTTTGGTGGTGTAATGGTTAACAAGCTAGTCTAGCAAACCTTCACGAGTGAGTTCGATTTTCATTGGGTGCCCCCATTCACACGGCCTTGTGCCATATCTGAGCAAACTGCTTTGTAAATTACTACTTATATTTTCATTTTTTAAAGTGTAATATATTCTTGGGATATCACATTTTACTCCTTGTAGTACATGTCAAGGTTCAAACAACTAGTATCTTACAATTCCAGCCTAAAACAAGTCCTCTTCGGTTTTGTTGCCACCTTAGTCGTAAAAATACAGCTTTTTCTTTAAAAAAGCAACCTACACACAATCCATCTGAAATATTTTATTTGACTGGTACTAATCCGCCAAAAAGCTACGATCAGGAAATATACGTTTTGTAGAATGTTAGGTATCGTAAAATGCGTAGTACAACTTAAATTTTGAAACCTGATGAAAGCTCTACAAAACTGGAGGTCAACTTATACAGTAGGGATAAAATCAAAACGTTTACTACAGCGTGATCAACCAGCGTAATAGTAATCCGAGCAATAGATATACAGTACTTAACACAACTCCTGCAGAGTCCCACAAACATTTTCAACTTAAATTCGTGTTGGGTAAACATATCAAATTAGCACGGAAATGATAATGAAATAGAAAAAAACTGCAATTCATATTAAGTATTGTATTAACGTCATATATGACTCCGTTTCCAAAAGTAAATGCACTGACTGTAAACATAAACCAGAACTTCACACTATCTAAGTGGCCAGTCAGACAACTACACTATGTTGTTTATTTCTGATAATATATATAATAACCCATACAGAATAAGGTATTATAGTCATTGTTTTGATGAAAGTAGTTTGGCCTTAAAATAGACTTTTCATACAGTTTATCATTGGTAAGTTTTAGTCTACTAGTAACCATAGGCATGATTCAAGGTTAGTCTATTCTTCTGGTATTGGTCTAACCCTTTCGTCGATTTATATTCAAGATCGACTTGCACTTCTAAATTTACTGTAAACATTGCAAATATTCAACTCTGTGTCAACTCTCACTAGATTCAAAAGCAAAGATATTTTTCCTCCACTTCAATATCTTTCGAAACTCGTCAATGATCTATGGCATGTGGAATAACCGTCTTTTATTCTATTCAATGTCGAGATTTATTTGCCACATTAAAAGAGGACAGGCTTACGAAATATTAGAACACTTTTAACGAAAATTGTATAGACTGATCCCCTTACAACATGAGCGGATTTTTACTCAAGTTTTATTTTTTTATTTATTTAATGGTATATCAACTTTCTCGGGGCATTTAATGCAAAATCCATCCTTCTAGAAAAATAGTAGTGGTACTATTTATTCCATAGGTGAGGGGATAAAGGATTCCAATACCTTTCTCAAGGGCATTTATCCGAAAGTGAACGTTATAGAGCGACTGAAGTTCGAACTGGCTTACTTTGATTCAGTAGTCCAGCGTTTTAACCATTACACCACGAAAACACCACTCGAATTTGGAGAGGATTTCTTCATAAATACTTGGATGGTTCCGAAATTTGTTAAGTTACTTCAACGTTACCTTTTTAGTGTGTTTCTAAGGCATTAAAAACGACTATAACCCTAAATATTAGGATGCAATGGAGATATGCAGTAGGAATCTAATCATATGATAACTAACTCATACAATGATACACAGAATGAAGTAAATTCAAAGATTATTTAAAACCTCACACACATGAATCACTTGAGTAAATAAGCAATATATAGTTTTGAAAACAAACCCTGACACAAATTATTTTCTTTGAAATGTAAGAAACTTTTTCACAAATCATATATATTAGTCGATCATCCATTGCTTTTTCAAATTTTAAATTTCTTCAGCTCTAATTGCTTCTACACATTTCAAGTGTTTGTGTAATATAGTGACTTGCGATGAACCCTGTGGATGTAGTTGACAGATACATCCAGCCGTAGATAAAATAAATAAAGTAACTACTGGAAAACAAGCAACGCGAGAGTGTAAGCCGTGACCAATGGAGAACAAGCATTGAGTGACTGAAGAAGCGTGGCCATATGGGGTTATGTGGGAGTTTTAAGATTATATAAGGTCTAGAATTTTAGCTGATATCAATATCTACTGGCTATTTCGATTCCCGACAATTCCTTTGTGTCCGCTAACTCTCTCTCTCTCTCTCTCTCTCTCTCTCTCTCTCCGATTGTTCTCCTGCTGTCATGGGATATGGTAGGTCCGAGTTATAAAGAGAATTTTTGGGCAAGGATATATATATATATATATATATATAGAGAGAGAGAGAGAGAGGGGGGGAAAATAATAAGAAAAATCAAACAGAGAGTGTGCAGAGACATCAGCTGACCTGAGTGTCAGGTCAAAGCGCTCATTGAAAGTCAGACAGTCATGGGTGATTGACTACGGTAATTTAAGATGACTAGAAAAAACAGAGGAACTAAATCTTTTGCGTCGGTGTGGAACCACGGAAAACGGATATGGTCCTCCCTCCAACACCTAGGCGGAAGTAAGGAGACGATTCGGGTTTGAAAGTTAGTTGGTTTGGAGACGTGACGAGGTAAAGACGTGAGTGAATACTAGCAAGGTCAATGAGAAGATAGCTGAAAGTTGACGCTCCCATTAAAAGTAAAGGGCCCTCACACTAGACGCGCAGCTGTGGAGACTAAACCAGCAAACAAGTACGTTAGAACTAGAATAGAAACCCAGACAAAAATTACAGCTGGTCTCTTCTCTTTTTTTACCTCATCACGTGTTTCTCTTTGTCCAGCTCACGTGATCGACTCAGATTTCATACTCTGTTTCTTTCTCCAGCGATTACTTAAAAAGTGTAGTTGCGAATAAACTTTTGTGTTAGTGAACTGACAGTGTCTTGTGAGTTCGTCACCTTTTCCCCCGGTGAGATTACAACAGGGTCCGACTACCACAAAAAATGTAGCGATACTCGCATAAACCCGTTTGAACGGTAATGGTACAAACATGTTTCGTATCGTTATGGTAAACTACTCCAGACAAGCGTCACTGTAGAAGAATAGATATATAAGATTGCATATTTATATACAGGTGTTCCTTGCTGTTAATCAAGATCCAACGATTGCATTCTCCATTTATTTGCAAAATGAATCCATCTTCCATCTCCTTCATCTTGAGTATGTTACAGAATATTCCCAGTTGTGTTACAATCTGAAGAAATTAATATGCGATTTCTGAAACCCATTCTACACTTCAAGCAGGTGACCCTTGCATACAAAATGTACGAAGGATTGTTGTCTTGTATAAAGATAAATATTAAGATTAACTATGTTGGCCAAGAGAATTGATCTTAAACTGAAGCGGCAAATTTTAAATTTAACATATGCCATAGAAGTCATGCTTTGCTCCATTTGTCACACACAAAACTAGTGTCTTGTAATTCCAATTTAGCCCCTAATTTCTTTGCCATTTGTAGTTGCCGTAATCATAGAAAAAGCGGCTATTTCTTTACAAAGCAACCAATATTCAATCTATCTCAAGCATGAAGGTTGTCTGGTACTTAGCCAAAGGATCGCTGAAACGAGTTTGCAGCTATGTTCTATGCCAATTCCATGTGTTTGTCATTGTACTGCAAAAATGTTCAAATATCTCATTAAACAAGACTGTAACATGGCAGAGAATATGAACAAGTTCTCTCGATCAATAATGGTGGATATATCTTTCTGCTGATGTCTGTTTATTTTCTAACTCTGCACTTAATTCAAAACTCCTGGACAAGCCTTTATTCACAAAACACTAAGGTCTTTAATATATTGTTTCGAACCAAGTCCTGCTCTTAAACCGTATTTCAAAGCTACCGATCAACTTTCCAAGCCACGAGGCCGATTTTCGTTACTAAAAAATTGGCAGGCAAAATTAAGAGTAACGACGAGCAATAAGGAGCAATATTAAAAATGGTGACCAGAAAAATAAAACTTATTGACCAAAAAGAAAGAAACGTTCTTGTTTCTTTTCAGTAAATCATTGATTTTGATTCGTCAATTCAATGTCTACTGAAAAATGAACTTGTAAATGTAGCAAAGGGACAACGTAGACTCCGAGGTTAACAAAAAATAGAAAAAAAGAAAAGAATAAGAAGACAACCTAAAATTCAGAAATAATGATAAAAAAAAAAGAAAGGTCTTAAACTTTCAATTTTAACTGAGTTATATCTGTAATGGTCGACTTAATGACCTGCTCTTTCTTACTATCTCAAAACAGAATTTTTAATAGTATTCAGTGAACAGTTCACCTTTTTTTTAAGGTTAATGTAACTCAAGCACCTATCCTATCTCCTTTAATGTAGCAGTTCTATCCAATGTAAAAAAAATAGAAGCGGAGGAATTTGTGTTGATATATATACATTTTTTCAGTTTGTGTTTCTTGAAATTTCAAAGGCTGTACGACATTTTCAAAATTATCTAAGGACAGTATTCTTCTCAGTCTGCGATAAAACAATTTTATTTTTAATAATTTTTCAAATTGATCACTTAAGAAATTAAATTCATATTACATGTGACTTACATTTGTTTAGCTGTGTATGTTCATTTTTACCTCTCGAAACACCGTTCGATGAGGCTAATATTTGCTTATCATTCACATCTCCCGAGAATTTGAATTTACAATAATAGCAATTTTGTATTATAATTTGCCATGCATAACACACACACACACACACACACACACACACACACACACACACACACACACACACACACACACATATATATATATATATATATATATATATATATATATATAAACTTACAGCTCATTTTGCTTTATACAAAGAACTAACAAATATATATATATATATATATATATATATATATATATATATATATATATATTCTTCTTTTAGAAATGGCTGTCAGCTATAATTCTTTATACAACTAAACGTATTTTGATAGTATGGGTAGGCACAGAAGAAATACAAATTGGTAAGTGTGGAGTTACAAATCATCACTTTTTTTTTACTGAATTGGAGGAACCATTTGAAGAAAGTCTCAAAGATAAAGTTTTTGCAACCACATGAATTTGAGATAATCTATCAAATTGTGACTTAGATGGTATGAAAAAAGATTCAACATCATTAAGATGTTAAACTGACGTCATCAGTCATTGGAAAATTCTTACGAAAGGGGCATATTTAAAGTCAGGTTTACCCCATGAATATTACATTTAAGAGGAGACACTTTCGCTTGAGGAGAAAGAAAAATTGATGAGCTTTCCTAAAATCACTTGTAACTTGAAGATTTATATGTAGGCCAAGAAAATTAAATGATGAAAACGAGAAAGTTTAACTTTTAATCTATGGACCATATCTAGACTGAATGAGCTAAATTATTATTCTTACGGAATGGAATCATCAGAAATTAAATCTCAAAAAGTTGCATATTAGTGTCTACGTCTAAAATGGCCAACAATCAAAGAATTTGTGAAAAAAGCCAAAATATCATGTTTTTTCAACTTTGGGTTCATCAAATCAAGAAGTAGCCAATCATTTGATTAGATGTTTCTCATCGATGCATAACTATTAACATTTTAGGGAATTTATACATACGGGCACCGAAGGAACAAAGGCAACTTTCCCAATTGCACTTATGTAGAGGAATAGCATAGGAGTATTTGTCACATGTTCACAATGTTTTATTTGTATAATAATAAGCATGTAGAGTTTGTTCATATCTATACCTTGCTTTTCGAACATCTTTAGTATTTCTGTTTATCTATCAAACTATGTGTGAGGGGTAATGAATTACATGTAAGCGAAAATAGCTGCCTTCTCTTCTCTCACTTAGAAAAGGGCCTAAGAGAGCGATAGAAAGAGAGAATGAAAGTGTGTTTTTATTGCTTATTTGAGATTAACTGAATACGTGTATGTATGCAAAGAGAGAAAAAAAAACATCCGGAAAAAAATAATTAACGTGATGAAAGTTTGTATAGATTTTTTCTCGATTTTTCTATTTTTCTTTTTAGTCTAATTTTTTCAAAGTGAACATAAAACTTAATCTCTAGGGCATCAAACACTCAACGCATTCACTCGATAATAATTTGTTAATCGAAGGCCAAATCTCTTGACGCCAACGGGTTATTAACTGTAAATGTTATGGCTAGACCAAAATACGTATGTTTTTGCTATGCAGACTTATGTAAACACATGGTTGTACATATTATCAATGCGTTTATTTTTTAAAATAGTGATTACATTATAATGGGTAAATTTTTAAAAAATCTAATAGTAGATAAATAAGTTTATTGATCAATACGATCAGAGTTATTTGCAATGGTCAGATCAGTCAGACGTAAAATCGCAGATGTTTGTATACCTGGTGAGTTTGATCTTCAATGTGAGCTTCTTACTTTTGACCACGTGTCATATAGATAGATAGATAAGTTGATAAGAAAATCCTTCTGAGGCGAATCAATTATAGAATTTACTAACAATAGAAGGAAATTCTTTCAGCTGTGGACATCGATGGATAACGGAAGCAGAGATCTAAATCAGAGAAGATAATTTCAAGACATTCCACATACTCGAAACTATAGTTAATTTCTATACAATATATATATATATATATATATATATATATATATATATATATATATATAGAGAGAGAGAGAGAGAGAGAGAGAGAGAGAAACAGAGAGAGAAACAGAGCGAGAGAGAGGGAGAGAGAAACAGAGAAATACAGTGAGTTACACAGGGACAGTAATAGGTATACAGACCTATGGAGGGAGACACAGACAGACATACGTTGGGACTGGGACAGAGACAGATAGAAAAACATTCATATAGAAACGCAGACAGATAGATATGGTGATTTGACTGAAGTGATCTGAAATCCTAAAATTGAAAAAAATATTTACTCTAACACCTGCTTACTACCTCCCACTGTTTAACGAATCATACAGCAAGCAGGAGCTCGAGGAAAACTTTGAACAACTTCGATTAATTAGCACCATATACACATAATAAGAAACGTGAGAGTAAGACAAACAATTAAAAACTTAACTTTAAATTTGCCGTGAAATATGTTCCTATGAAACACCAGTTTTTCTATTGTCTTCATAACTGATACATAATATCTATCAGTTTTTAATTGGATAATCTGTGATAAAACGGCAATTACACACGAATGCTACGAGCAATATTGAGTAAGTCCTAGAGGCATCAACTCAAAAAACAGTAGCTATACGGCCACCTACACCCATCAACAAAACTATCCAAGTTAGACGAACCAAACATGCGGACTCTGCTGGAGAAGTTAGGATGAACGCATAAGTGACATACTCCTGTGGACCCCTTTACGTAGACGAGCAAAGACGACCAGCTAGAACCTATATACAAAAGCTCAGTGCTGATACATGATATGGCCTTGAAGACCTCACGTGAGCAATGAACGATAGAGACGAGTGGCGAGAATCAGAGGGATCCATGTGGCAGCACGACATGATGATGATCATCTTTGTCCTCGCTGAGGGCAAACTTCAGAATATAGAATGATATAAATATTTGTGTTAGACTTCTTTAAACCTCATGAGCAACCTAGGGATGCAGTTGCACAGTATCAGAGATAGGACTGTTTTTCAGTAGCAAATAGTTTTGTTTTGTTTTGTTTTTATGCTGTGGTGTCACTATCTCCGTTCCCATTGGTTCTGAGTTCAAGGTTTTACCTCTCCAACACCGTTTTTCACATTTGCTAGGCTAAAGAGCACAGTCTGACCAACTTTAAATTCACGACTGAGAGAAAAAGAGAAAACATCATGCATTTTCAAGAGCCACTAACGGGAGGATAAAAAAAGATCAAGGTCGTCCAGGATATGAACTCGGCTTGTGTCACCTTGAATGTCTGAATATTAATAACTAAGTTGTTTGGTAAATTCTTTTGGTAATGAATAACATTTTTAGTTACATAATGTGTGACTAAGTTAAAGTTCAAAACAAACAAAACTGTTTTTTCTCTTTATGCTCTTTGAATTATTGCTTTACCCTCAAACAAGATATTGTTACAGATTCATAAATACTCATTACCATAACAGTTTAGCTAAATCACCACTAAAGTTGATAAAATCTGTGAATATAACACAAGCAGTAACAAAAAAAAAAAAAAGTCCGTGAATGACTGCACAAATGTCTTATTCGAACTCACATCCTCTGATGTTGTAACCTAGTGTGGTCGGCACCCTCTGCACCCACTAATGGGATAACTGATTTATTTTATCTCTAATTTTTATTATAAGATAAAGAATGATCCGCTATTAATGTCTTGTTGGTATTTTCATCTAAATCTAATTGATTTTTTATCACAATTAAACTGACTTATACGGCTACTAGAAAACACGAATTGAAAATAAAAAATAAGTCTCGTATAATTTTTGTCTTTTGAAGATCGTTTTTCCCAAACATCTCCGTTATTTGATTAACTTTTCTTTCACTGTTTGCTTCCCTACGAATTAGTTTTTTTATTGATTAATTTTACCAGGATGACAAACCATCTCGAGTTATCTTATACCCAGAGGTAATGGAATCACGTTCATTGTATGTTTATATTTACATGATTTCTGTTGTTATTTCATAAGAATTTTGTTTTTCTTTTGCACACCGTCTTATCAAATACGAATAATTATTAACAGGTCTATTTGATCCATGGATGGGAATCAAGCAAATACCACCAGTCTGGGTCAGACTGCATCTGTGAATATTGACACTGAAGGAATACTATTTGCTCCCTCAGATCTACAGAATTGGAAACTCGCCGTAAGATCCAACTTAAGGCAGCCATTTCATCGGCAATGAGAAGATTTTATGCCTCTGCAGGGGGATATGATTTGCATTTTCTAAGCACCGTCGACAGGGCATTTTTTGCTACTCAGTTATGAAATCATTCTGATTCCCCCCCCCCACACACACGCACACACACATGCACACACACAAGCACACGCACATGCACACACACTTTATATATATATATATATATATATATATATATATATATATATATACAAAATATTTGAAACAAATCAATGTTCAAATAACTAAGAGTTATTGACCTACAAATCTATTAAGATGTGTGATTAAATTCAAGTTAAAAAAAAACAGAACCTTTTTATTCTTAATGAGTATGTAGGGAGGGATATTCTATAACGAGAGTAGTGTTGTAGAAAAAAAAAAAAAACACACCAGCGTAGAATTTTACTCTTTGTATTGTTCGGCAATGGATTTTCTGTTTACCTGTGCATATATCTATGCAAGCGGACGAATATATACAATAAAACTTGTACAAATTCTGATCGATTGATAGAATGATAAGCTGGTTACTGTTTGCCGAAAGTCAAACGCAAACAAGATTTTCAAGTATTTAAACTTGGATTTCCGATTCAATTTCCAATGACGATAATGTTCATATGCCAATATATATATATATATATATACCAAACTCCTGCGCCTGAGAAGGATGTGACTCAAAGTAAATTTTCACGCTGAGTTCAACAGGTTTGAATTCAGATTTTTTTTTCTTACACCGGTTTACCTACAAAGGTTAAAGAATCAGTCTTCCCTACTATTTAGCCATAGCGGGAGGGAGAATAGTAGGATTCTTACCTTTCCCAACGGTATTAGTACGCTGTGAAATGCAAACGGCTTCGTCAAGGATTTGAGTTCATGTCACTATGCTAATTTCCTACAACGGTAACTATTTCACTACGCGATCACTTTACATACGTTGGTCAGTGTATAAATGTATATGCTGATTAGCCAAAAAGACTATGATGAACAACTTGCCCACAAGAAGTTTCTTTCTTGATCGATCATGAATTCTAACACACCTTTAAATTTTCCCTTGGGCATACGCGCCTGGACCTAGATTTGGGTACAAGACCAGCAAGGCTCATCAGGCATTAAGTGGGCCGATGACCAGCATAGACCTGCCCTTCCCCTAAATCCCCTCAATAATTGACTTTTGGGTCATTGACCTCGTGTCAAATCCTGTCTGGTGGGAGGCAGTAACAAATATATTGAGATTTTCCCTCAGATATCTTGTACTATCCCATTATCAGTCGGTGCTGCAACTACAACGGATTAGGCCGTGGGTATTTGCATGTAGTGAACTTTTTGATCAAATACATTCATTTAGAGCCCAATACTTTACTGGTTTGGGAAATAAGGGGAAGTAATTATGTTCTTGAAATCCTTTCCAGCTTGGCTGGCCGTTACATAGAAATTGTCCTCATTAATTTTAGGAACATTTTCCCATCGAAATTTTCTTCAAACCATCTTATTTCAGCGGACAAGACAACGTCCTTCCATTGATAAAAGGTCTTATCAATCGAATGAAAATTGTTATGTTGTATATCAGCATTATATGTTTTCTGAATGTTACACTTTATTTGACTTGCTTTGTTACCAGAGTCTCCCGGTTAGTCCGTATGGGATTCAGTATAAATGTGTGATATTGAGATATTGATAAGATATTTTAAAGTTTCTTACCTGTTTGGCAGAGCTCTCTTTATGTTTAAAAAAAATTCATAGCGTTATGTTGTGACACCATGTTCTAAATACAAGTCCACGTGTTTGCGCCGGCAATATGTATACAAGATAACTGAATACCTGGCCAATCAGTTATTCAGTCAGTAGTTATTCGTGAGGGCAGTCAAAATAGAAGCTATCCGTCATAACAGGGGCGATTGTGAGAGAGATATACGCCATTAAACCACATGACCTGACCTAACCAATATCTGGGTTGTAACATGATCATTATTTGAAATAAAGGGCGTAGAGATGCTTTTTTTTAAATTTACGATAATTATTTGTAAATGAATAAGATTAGCAGAACTTACCAACAGCAAATACCTGTTGTAAGAGGGTCAGTGTTAAAAATGAAAACTAATATAGATGGTTTCTTTGTTTAATGGTATATCAACTTTTGTTGGTTATTTAATGCCAAAGCTATTCTCCTTGAAGAACAGTGGTAGTACTATTTAACCCATAGCTGGGAGGATAAGGGGGTTCATACCTTTCTCAATTGTGTTTTCCCTGAAAGTGAACGCAATAGGGCGACTAGCGTACGAACTCGCTTACTACGATTCCGCAAACCATTGCGTTATCCATTACACCACGAGGAAACCTCCACTAATGTGGATCTACTTTTATTGTTTTGTATAATTATTCCTATTTAAAAGCAACAAACTAGCAGTTCTTGCCAAAATCGATATAATGTTTATTAGAAATAAAAGATATGAATTTGTTCTTTAAAAAGTTAGGGATGAGATAAGTGGGTAGAGTGTTCAATAACAGCCTGCGTGACCGGGGTTCAATCCCAGGTCGAGTCATACAAAAGACTCAAAAGATTGTACTTGATGCCTGTTTGCTTTACACTCAAAATTATAAGATGGAGATCAAGGGTAAAGTGGAACCATTCATGGAATGGAGTAATGCTCTCCCCTACACCTCGGTTTGGTAGCTAATGAAAAAAGAGCCTTCAAGTCGACCTCGACTGGGCTTGCCAAATTTACTTAGTATTAAAAGAATTTATTAGTATTAAAAGAATTTTGCTTTTATTCTTTATTTTCTATAGTTTACTTCCTTATTTGTACTGAACGTTATGTACAGAAGATGGTTTCGAGTTCGATCAAAGATACTCTCGAGAGATTCCTAAAAACTAATAAATTTTCATATAAAAGTTAATGCTATTTATTTATTTAGCGTTAGCGTAAACCGAAAATTTTTAAACATTTAAGGTTCTGAATCGATTTATGGTTAAGTGAATATTAAGATAAAAAGAATTCTTTCTAAGCAAAATTGAAAGGGTTTTAAAAAATTGACAAATGAAGGTAATATTTCACCTCCAATACACCAAATCCAAATCTACATAAATACAAGAGACTTACGACTCCCTATTACAGCAACAAGTGAGAATGAACGCCAGATACTCATCTCTTTTCTCGACTTATAAACTAATGAACGCTTAGCGAAAAGAATATACCCACCACCATAAAAAAAAAAATCGAAAAGTCCTAGGTTTGAAAAAGTTGTTTTATCATTGTATCGATTCTCTTCTCACCACGATAATCTGTCTCTTGTGAACTGGTTTTCCTTCTGTTACCCAGACAGCGGGTGCTACCCTACATTATAGAATGTTGGCAAAGGACATAGGTTGATATCGTTTATCAGCCGAATGATTGATTCACTTTGTGTTGTGACATGTTCCTTCTTTCAACATTGATTTATGGACTGTCGTCAGGGCTTAGAATACGCTAACTGTATCTCTTGCAGTGGAATTAGACCCCACTGAAAAGGTAGTGCTGTGTGAATGACTATCTATATCTGATAATTAGGATTAAGTCCATGTAGTCAGGTGAATATGAAGTACGCTTTTTTGGCATCACTCCAACGTTCATTCTGATCCAGTTTTCGTAATAACTGTTCGGTTTCTAAAAGACGACGTGTAAGGTTTTCATATTTTTTCAGCGTAATGCATCTCGCATGTCTAGCCACACTGAAGAATTGTGATACAACGAAACCATCTCTCTGTGGATGAGTTTGAGTATTCTCGTGGGAAAATTTATCAGCTGCCACATAAGCTGAGTGCAATACCTCTTCTCAAGGATTGAGCATTCCAGATAGCTAGTTACGAATATGTAAAAAAGTATGTAAAACATTCCTTCACTGATGCTGAGAATGACGATGACTCTTGGGTGAGTTTTCCGACTGACTTAAAGTCAGCCGAGTTTCAATCCCATCTTGAAGCATCTCGCGTGTCTAGCCACACTGACGCGTTGGGATTCAATAAAACAGTTTCTGAATGACAATTTATGGGGGTGTATGTGTGTGCCTTTATATATTATTTTTCGTGCCTTGTGAATATTTAACACCAGTTTTAACACATATTTCACTGGAGTCGGAGTGACAGCAAATCTTGTTAGGTATCAAGTACGCAGTTGAGTGTTCAAGTCAATCTTCACAATGATGTTGTCTGTATGCTCTCAGTTCTTCCTCTGACCTCTAAATCATATATTTTATTTTCCAAGCCCTAGTGAGCTGTTCATAGTGCACCCTCTATAACTGATATCACAGCCATTCTCATGTTTCAGAGCTTATTTTTTTTTATCTCTCTCACAAGATCCAACTTATTATTATTATTATTATTATTATTACTATTATTATAAGTGATGTACTCCTATGGACCCCCACATTAGGCCAGGCAAAAGCAGGACGACCAGCTCGAACTTACATCCAGCAGCTATGTGAGGATACGGGATGTGACCCCGAAGACCTGCCAGAGGCGATGAACGATCGGGAGAAATGGCGTGAGAGGGTCAGGGATATCCGTGCCTGTTGCACGACATGATGATAATGATGATGATTAATTTACTTGTGATTTTTTCACTCCTGAGATAGGTGGTAACCTTTCATGGAGTCTGATTGATAGCAAGTCTCCGGAAGTTTTCTCAGTATTCTGGGCAATCACAACAATGCACTACTGTGGATTGTTTTAATTTGTCTTCTATTTTCTGATTCTTTTAAAGGCCGTTCCAAGTGCACCAAATTCAACTGGCATCACTGTCACCTTCAATTTCCACGGTTTTCTAAGTTCTCTGACAACGTCTAAGTACTAATCTATATTTTTGCTTTGTTGAATTTCACTCTGTGGTCACCTGAGATAGCAAAATCCACTTTATGCAAGTTTTCTCATTTTTTTTTAATAATGATCTTTAAGTCTGGTCATCTGGCTTGGTTTTAGAGATCTGTTAGTACCTCAAAATCCCAGATAATTTAATGCGAGTCATTCTCTAGGACGGATATAGACTTTGAGCATTTTGTAGTATTGTCACACTCTCATTTCTTGCACAATTCCCTGTGATCACCTTCACCCACCTACTTGTGTCTAGTCTTATATTTCTTTTGTTCCTATTTGTAACATACGCTTACTGAATGATTAATGGTTCCATTACTTTCACCACATAATGTGCACTTGTTATCCTGCTGAGGATTATCTCTTTTCGCTTTAACATAATTAGTCCATATGGCGTTGTTTTGTTCTGCTATTAGAAGAGATTCAGTCTCTCAATGGAGGTTTTCCCTTTCGCAGTCATTTCCAGGTCTTTCTGTGCGAGATTTTGGCAGTTTGTCGCTTGACATGCCCATACTTTTGTTTTTCTTCTTATTTCTGTTTCCTTGTCTTTGTTATTGTTCTGTTTGTCTTCATGTCGTTAACGTTGTTACTGGCCGCTCTAATTTGTTTTTCTTCATTTTTTATAATGTAGTCCTCGAGTTTTCGCATCGATCCATCCATGCAATCTTCAATGTTCGCGGGTCTGTTCATTCTTTTCTTAACACAATATAGTCTAGGTCATATTTCGTCTTCTTCTTCTTCTTCTTCTTCTTCTTCTTCTTCTTCTTCTTCTTCTTCTTCTTCTTCTTCTCATTATTATTATTATTATTATTATTATTATTTTTTTTTTTAAACTCCCTTGTTGGCTTTTTTACTCCTATTTTAATAGGTAATCTTTATCTGGAGTCTGACTAAGAGTAAGTTTATACGTTTATTGGCTTTATCAACACACAAGTGATGAACTGTTATCTAACGCCGTTGACTAGGTACTTAAATTAAATATATACACTCTATCAATGATATTGAGCACACTTCATGTATAAATAAAGGAAACTCCATTATCAGTGATATATATATATATATATATATATATATATATATATATATATATACTAGTTGGTTAAAGACCACGTAAAAGTCTGGTTACCAATCACATTAGATCAAGTCGATTGATCGTCTTCAGGGGAATTTTTCTCGTGGGCTATATTTCTTTTTTTAAAGTTTGGGTGTGATATTTATTTTGTTGAAAGTTTTATCATTCGTTTACTATGTAGTTCGAACCTTAATTTTTAAAGATGGTTAGATGCTAGATTTGAATGCTATTTCATTTATGTTTGCTTGTTTATTTTTAATACCCATGGTTTCGAAGCCTTTTTGTTTATATATATATATATATATATATATATATATATATATATATATATATATATATATATATATATATATATATTAGTGAACCTAAAGCACAAATTTTCTTTGTTGATCAAGGAAAAGTGAAATGCAAATAACCTCGTCTGGGATGAGAACTCGGATCACCGTGTTTATTTTTAACGACGATAACCATTATACCAGTAGCACGGTCAAAAATTTTCGGATTTTATAAATTGAGGTTATATGAAATAAAAGAGTTTTCCCTTAAACACTTTTATTTAATCTGAATAAGGTCACTATTTTTGGTTTGGTTTGGTTTGGTTTTATAGCATATCAACTATTGTAGGTTTTTGTAAATATAAAGAATTCTATTTCAAACAATTCAGTTAGATTCATAGTTTTGTTTAGTTTGGTTTCATGGCATATCAACCATTGCAGATTATTTAAGGCCAAATCCTCTTCATACACATATTTTAGATATATATGACTTGGTTTGGTTTGGTTTGATGGCATATTAACCATTATAGGTTATTTAATGTCAAATCCTCTTTATACATATATATCAATATATATGCCTTGGTTTGGTTTGTTTTTATAGCATATCAATCATTGTAGGTTATATAGATATAAACACTTCTATTTCTAACTATTCAGTTTAGCATAAGCACATAGCTTTGTTTTATTAGACCGATGGATACAACCCTAACAGGTGCTACCACTCCGGCCATGAGTGGACCTGGGTGCGATCGTAGTGAAGCGGGATTCTGCATTCCCTAAAGCATTACTGGAACTACACCATCAGATTGTTAGAATGTCATATCCAGGACACTCGTTAGAGAAGTCTTACCCCACTGCAGCGGTGAAGTCGGTGTATTTTGCAGCCTCAGCCGACTAAGCCTTAAGGCAAACTTGATGGAAGCACAAGAAGGGATGATACTCTCTGTGATGACCACACACAAGTTTTTCTACCTCAGTGAGTTTCTTTGTGCATGCATGTTTAGTATATAAGATATCCTTTGTATACCCGGCATATGTAGAACTATAAACAATCTTCCAGATGTAGAAGTCAATTAAAAACAACAGCATTTAAAGTTAAATCATTTGGACAATATTTACCACCCAATCTCTCATGATTTAAGCCAGTGAGAATTTGTTGCTGGAAAATATATATTTACTCTAAGATCATTTACATTCATACACATTCATGAACACACACACACACACACACACACACATATATATATATATATATATATATGCACCAAGCATTATGACTCAGCATTTTTTTCATTAAAGCGTATTCCATATATTTTCTGAGCAGATATATTTGAAAGTGGCACACTATGACACTGAACTTCATTGGAAAATAATGTAAATTTTCTGACTAACTCATAGAATTTGCTGGTTAGATAAAAGAAATGTCGCAGTATTCACACGCACACGCACACACAAACACGTTATATATATATATATATATATATATATATTCGAAACTGATATGGGTAGAGACCTATATATATATATATATATATATATATATTCTGAGATTTATATGCTAGATTCTTTATATTTATGCCGATAGGCTGATCTTCATGCAGGTGTACATGTACAAGCATTCAAAATACACATATATTCATATGCACAATCCCTCATGCACAAAAACTCATGATATATATATATATATATATATAGAGAGAGAGAGAGAGAGAGAGTAGTGTGCGCATTTGTTTATGTTACAAATGTGCAAATATTTTGTTTCTTCGTTTCAAAATTACCGATAAAACGCTCGGTTTTTGCCAATTTGGCTAAATGAATGTTGTATCGGAAGGGCCTCCTTATCTTCACTGTTCTAAACGATCGTTATTTGAGAAGTCACTCACTCTTAAAGAAAATAAACAACTCTTCTGCCAAGTATTTTCCAGTGATAAGAAACCACACGTTTTTGCAAGTTGCAATTTTCGACTGATCTGCACGTGTGTCCTGTTTCATAAATTATTTGTAAAAGAGGGAAATATCTTTTGTTGTTTTTCGAAGTGTACATTTTATATCGACTTTATTATTAAGAAATTAGATTCGAATACTCTAACAGTGAATTCTATTAGTGAGATTTATCCTTCCTTCATTCATCATTGATTTCATTCTAATACTGGAAACAATAGAATATTCATAATTACAAGAATCATTACGCTATTCTCACTTTCACCCTTTTTCTATATACAAAAACTAAAATTCTCATATTGTTTGCATCTATTTCTTAATCTGTTTATCAATTTCTACTATATATATATATATATATATATATATATATATATATATATATATATATATATATATATATATATATATATCGAATCTCAAGATTTATACCTATCTATAGAAAAGTCTTAATTAATACCAGCTAATGACATAGGCAGAATTCTAAGATATATCTTGATAGAAAATTTCATATGAATAGCAGAAATATTAGGGACAATTAATCTATTACAGATTTCACAAAAAAAGTCATCACATAATTGATACATTTTCTCGACTTTCTTACAATCACATTTGAGGCATTATTTTAGCGGCAATATATATTCACTGAAAGACAGATCAAACTCAAATTGAAATCTTATGTTTCCTCTTTATCGTAAATGGAGAAAGGGGGTTGTTCTTGTGGCGTAATGGTTAAAGCAATGGACTGCAGAATCGTAGTAAGCGAGTTCGTATTCCAGTCGCGCTATTACGTTCACTTATGGGCAAATACCCATGGGAAAGATATGAACCACCTTATCGTCCCAGCTATGAGTTATATAGTACCACTACTGTTCTTCTCGGAGAATAGCTTTGACATTAAATTACCTATAAGGGTTGATGTGCCATTAAACAAAGAATCCAAACCAAATGGAGAGAAGGTGTTTTTCTTTAATCTAATATGCCTCATGGAATATTTCTATAATTAATGCGGCTCAATTGATATTGAATAATTTGTACTAAGAATTTAATTTACAAAATTTGGATTCCACCATTATGAACCTCTTGTATTATCTTAATGTAATACAAATAATAGAAAATAAGAATATGTCCTTCAGCTGCATAAAATCCTAGAATTTTTTAAAGATTCGGTCTTAACTCTTTCATAAGATATTAAGTAACGTGCAGTTTTTATAAACATTTTTGAATTGTCATTTGTTTTTTAATTTTTTTTTTTTCACCAAAAGTTCAGAATTCGTAACATACCTAGATTAGACGTGATGCGGATGAGATCTCAGGCAAACCTAAAAGGAAAATATTTTAATTGATTTTTGAAATGTTTAAAAATCGAACCCAAATTTTTGTAATAGCTTATATGATATTCTCTTCTTTGTCAGTTCAGTTATTTTCGGCAACCAGAACACACACACACACACACACACACACACACACACACACACACACACACACACTCTCTCTCTCTCTCTCTCTCTCACTCTCTCTCTCTCTCTCTGTCTCTCTCTCTCTCTTTCTCAAACACACAAACACACAAACACTCACGCGCGCGCAATCATAGAAGAGTTTGATACAATGAAACAATTTGTCTGTGGATGACAATAAGTACGCTCCTCTCCCGGGGTTGGCACTCTGGCGAAGGAATTAAAGGCTGCCACCCGCGTCATACAAAGCTCTTGTAACGAATTGAGCACTCCGGAATTCAATAACGTTAAATGTAAATAAACTCTGTATGTGTGAAAAGAAAGAGAGTGAGGGAGTTTTGGTCCATGGTCAGTCAGCTCCTCGGTGTAGCTGGTCTGGCCTGTCACATGCTCTTTTATTTATAGTTGAGCCACTTGCTGGATATGTTCCCTCACTACAGCAGGGATTATTTCTTCCTATAGATCAAATTAGCCTTTCTTATATACAATACCAGCCCATTGGTCTAATGAGTAGAGTGTTTATCAATGGTCCAGGAGACTGGGGTTCAATCCCAGGATGAGTCATACCAAAGACTCAAAATGGTACTTGATGCCACATTGCATAGCAATCAGCACAACAAGGTGAGGATCAAGGGTAAAGTAGAGCAATCCAGGGAATGGAGTAGTGCCCTCTCCTACACCTTGGTGTAGTAGCTACTGCAAAGGGAGCCTTCAGATCACCTTCCACCCTGGTTGCCAACTTTACTTTACTATATACTGTACCAGTCAGTCAGACCGGTGGTTGTACCAAGGTTGAAGAGCCTAGTCTGACCTGCTGTATACCCATAGCTGATGGATAAGAATTGTTGGATACATACCTTTTCCAAAGATATTTGCGTAATGAAAAATACAACCAGGCTGGTCCAGAATTCAAACTCGTTTCGCTGTATCCATTTCCTACGGCGATATACGTTGTAGTGCAACTGATTTTCAAGACTTGTTGATAAATTTTTTTTTTGGGGGGGGGAGAAGAACAAACACTGAACACAAAATCAGTTGCTGGGTAGCAACTTTATTCCATAAAAATCAATTTGTGACTGAAACTGCAGCACTATCACAAATTAAGTGGGGCAACAGCCTCATATTCCAACAGGATCTTACACACACATGTGTATATATGTTACAAGTGGTAAGAGGCCTGCTTATTGTAATTGTATCGTTGTAATAATTGATATCAGAGTCCCAAGTTCAAATACTGGATGCTTCAGTTAGAGTTACTGCCCTTGGGAATGGTAGCAATCCATCTATCATCACCTCGATGAACGGTAGAACAGACTGGGTTCTTGTTATATACCTGACGTATGAACATTAATGGGGATGTCCCATTCCTCATACTCTTATATACCCTGCCTATGAATATTAATGGGTATTTTCCATTCCTCATAAATATGTTGGACAGTATTGTGATGATGGTGAATATTGTGATTAATTAGTACAGCACTGGCAGTGGTTAACCTTCTTCACGCCGCTGGCGAGTATTGTATTTTGTTAATGTTATAAAGATTTCCATTTCATTTCCAACCTACGTTGTAGTTGTTTCTCATTCATTAACCTTTTGTTAGCTTACAACAGTTCTATAGCCTTGGTTAGGCAACCAGTATAGAAGAAGAAAAGCACTGAATTCAAATCAGTTGTATTTCGCGTAAAAATCGACTTTAAGATCTTTTCGGTGAGGCAGGCTTTGGGCCCTTCGCTTAAAAACAGACATTATATCAATTTTTTTCCGTAGTCCAGCAGATCTTTTTATTAGAATCTTCAGATTTTTTTTCTTTATATTTCGTTTACCTATTCGTATATTTGACGAAATATATTTCGTCTTGAGAATATGTATATATTGTGGCCAGGGTTTGTGTCCAGAAACGTGAAAAGACATTAAGGGTTAAAAAAAGAAACGAAAAGAAAAAAAAAAAACAGAAGAAAGAAAAATGAAAGAATAAAAGCTACCGGTGACAGCCCCATTAACAACCGACATCATAGCGGGTGGCTCACATCTGTGCTGTCTCCAATTTAAAATTCATTCTCTACTTGAATTATTTAAACTTTCATCTGACACACGCACATATATACATATACATATACATATGTGTGTGTGAGTGTGTGTGTGTGTGTGAGATGTTGTTTTATTTAGTCTTATAATTAAAAACGAAAAATAAAAGCTGAAAAAAAATACACAGATTTATGCAAGTTCTAGTTTGCTTTACCGCCAGTCACAAAAAAAAAAAAATTTAAATAGATAAAAATAATCTCTAATATAAACAAGCAGATTCTTAAATATTACATTTCTCGTTTAAAACTGTCCAGATACCATCTTCCGGGATTGTGTTGGAGCAGGTCGGAGGCATCTGTGAAATCTTAATCTTATAAAAAAAAAAAAGAAAAACAGAAATCAAAAACTAGAAAAACAAACAAGCCAAAAATCGAGAGGAAAATGTTCGGTCGGGATGAACAAGAAAACTGATCTGAACCTGTGCCGCAAATTTGCCTTTGAATGGGCTGATTTGAATTTATTTGAATTTATTATATTGACTACATCGAATAACATCTAAGAAAGAAAAGAGATTTGCATGATTCTAATGATTGGGGTGTACATGCAAGAGCCACAGAAATGCTGGTATTCCTGAAATCACCTTCAAACGTTCACTCCCATGCACTCGTATATAAGTCGATTTTGTGCATAAATCGAATTCTGGTATAAGTCTAGTTCAGTTGGCAAGGATAATATTACACTGACTCTGTCTACTGCTGAACAATAGCAAACCCCATAAACCACAAAAAGAGAGTATCCTAGTTGGTTGTTTGGTTGGTTGGTTGCTTTTACGGCATATCAACCAGTTTCGGGTCATTTAACGCCGAATCAAATCATTTTGATAATAACACTTTTAGTTTGGTTTTATGGCATATTTGTTTATTTGGATTTTATAGCATATCAACCTTTGTGGGTTATTTAATGCCAAATCCATTTTCCAAATGAACGGTTCTATGTCAAACAATTCAGTTTATCATAAGCACAGTTTTATTGTGCAATACATTTCTATTTCAAGCTATTCACTTTAGTCAAACGATTCTAATTCAAATAATTAAGCTTAGTTTAAGTATAGTTTTAGTCCACACACTGATGTCAAAACAGCTCTATTTCAAACATTTCAGTTTAGTGTAAGTACAATTTCAATGTCATACAGTTCTATTTCAAGCAGTTCAGTTTATTATAAGTATGCAGTCCAAATATCAAAACTTCTATTTCAAGTAATTTAATTTAGTATAAATACCCACTTTAGTTCTATTTAACCCATAGATAGGACACTAATTAGTCCCACCACTCCGGCAATGAAGAGGTGGTCAGCATTTCCCAAAGCTCCAGTATTACTGGTGCCTTACGATCAGATTGTTTAGTGTTGGGGGTGGGTCTTACGCATCGGCAGAGATGTAGTCGGTATATTCTACAACCACAACTGACTGGGCAATATATTTAGTTTTATATTCTGGTATAATGATAAATTACTCTATTATAAAACGAGAGTAATTTCAATTTCGAAAATAAACAACAAAATAAGAAAGATAGACACAAAACAGTAAGTTTACTCAATATGGCCACAATTTTTTTTTTTTTCAGTTATTGAATCAGTTCGCCTTTGAAACGATTTGCATGCCTTCAAATAAAATTCTTTGGACATTTTATTCCATTTGGCCTCAATAAAAGTCTTAAGAGAAGCAATCTTTGAATGCAAGATTGCATTTGTTTTGTTTTTTTGAAACGCCTTATATAACGTAATCAAGGCCATAAAGAAATTTCAATTGTTCCTGAATTTTTTTTTGGCTTAGTTTCGTTGTTAAGCAAAACATATTCTTTGCACTTTCTTCTCTTGCTCACTCATATTTGGCTGAATCTTAAAGAAAAAAAAAATGCTTGAATAATAGAATTAATCATGAAAATTTAGAATTATCGTGTTTTGTTTTGTTTTTTTTTTGTTTTTTTTGTTTTGTTTTTTTTTTTCTTTTTGCAAAAATTGAACTAGATATTTTACAAAAATTAAACTAGATAAAAAAATCATCTGGAAAATTATTACATATTTTGCTTCTGCACCCTGTATGATCAATTTAACAAATCGTAAATATTTTTCTATTGTCACTTTGATTAATTGATTTGAACTGCATATCAACCTGATTTAGGTTCTTTTATGTCTAGAAATTGGGGAAAGACGTACGTTGTATTGTCCTATCATAGGGTCAAATAGAACGAAACTGCGTACTTATGCTAAACTGAACAGCTTGAAATAGAAATGTTTTTGACAAATAAACTGTGTACTCATGCTAAACTGAATTGTTTGAAATAGAATTTATTATTTCTATGAAATGGATTTGGAATTATGTAACCTACAAAGGTTGATATGCCATTAAACAAACAAACAAACTACTAAACTGTTCTAAATATATAATTTTACTTACGCACCCTGGGTGTAAATGAAAAGAATTCAGCATAAAATTTTATCTAGTTTCACAAACCAATTAGTATATTATATTATAATAACACAAGTTTCATACTGGGGGAGTCCCCGCGGCGTAGAAGGTAACTTATTGGACTACAATATTTTAGTGAGTTGAAAAACTGCGTACACTTACGAACAAATGCTCCTGGGGATGGTATGAACTCCCGTATCCCCTAACTATGGGTTGCATAGAAACTTGTTCTTTTTTAAGAATGGTTTGGCATTAAAGGAACAATGCAGTTTGATGTGTCATTAGAAAATGAAACCAAACTAACTTAAGTTTCATTCTATTGCTGATAAATCTTTTTGGTAGAGAAAACGTATAATTATAAAAGCGAGAGAATGAAACTGGGGAGCCGGGTTCAAACTCTGATTGATACAGATAAATCAATGTCAGTTGAAGAAACTCGGATACCAGATTATTATTTTCATTCAACATATAGTTGAACTACGCCAGCAGTGTATTTTTTGTCGCTTTTCTTAAAGCAAATGAACTCTGAAAAAAACCTTTGGTAAAAAATATTTCCCCTAAAATCTTTTTCTCCAGGCGATAACCAAAGGTAGTTACTACTTCGGTAAATCAAAATCTAAAAGATTGCAATATAAGTATTCCTAAACGTCTTATCACCCTTGTTTATATATATATATATATATATATATATATATATATATATATATATACGATGGTCATTCAATAAATACAGATAATGTTTTATAAAAACTAGCATGGTGCGAAAAATAATATATGAGTGCGCACGTGCACACACACACACACACACACACACACACACACACACGCACATATATATATATATATATATATATATTTAAGCATGTTTCATAAATTATAAAGACAAATTTTGTCTGTATAATTTATTTAAGATCCTTTCAAGTTTTCTGGTAATTGTCTTAGTTTCAGGTTTGAATTGGTAGATGAATTTCCCAAAATTGTCCCAAGCGCTTTCGGACCCTTCATATGCCGTCATCAGAGGTTGCTTGCTTGTGTAAGGGGTGTTTGTATTTTTTTAAAAAGAGTTTTGAAAGTTTTTTTAGTAATTTCTACATGTCATCCCTTGAAAATAAGGTTTTTAATATCATCAATAAACCTAACATTTATTTTATGTATGCTGACGACATACTCCTTCTCAACAATAGGACTTATGAAAATAACACAATACAAGAGACTTTTCAAAATAATTCTGTTTTCAAGAAATCAACATCAATGATATAATTCCATTTCTAGGTGTACTAATAGACACTAACAATAATGACCGATTTATCACCTCGACATATAAAAAAAAACCTACGAACATTAAACCCTGAACCCTTAATTTCCAAAGCGAATGCCCCTTCCGCTATAAAAGAACAGATATAAAGACACTTATTTCCAGAGCTAAGTTACTATCCTCCTCACGAACTATCTTCCTTAACGAACTTAAAATATCAAACAATTCATTATTAATAATGTGTTTACCAACTACATTGTTGATACCGAAATTAAACAGTACATTAATGAACCTGATCAACCTAACATAGATAATAACTTAAAACATAAACAATCAATAGACCTATACCACAAAAAAACAATTTCTTAGTAATTATTATATTGATGAACAAATGTTAAAAAACCTTATCCATAATAATGTTCTCCCTACTTAACCTACCAAAAAGTTTGACTTATTATTTACAATAAGAAATTGAAAATCTTCAACCTAATTATTTCTAACAACACTTCCCTATCTACTGGACCTCTCGATAGAACCAACGTCGTATATTTGATTAAATGTCACCTTGGTGACTGAGTCTCCAAAGAAAATAGTGCGTATGTTGGTCTTACCACTACAAATCTTTACAAACGACTTACAATGTACCTAAATGGCATCAGTTCTATTGCTTTTCATCTTAAGAATCATTCTATTCCTTAATCCAAGTTTTTAAAATTCTAGTTGAAAACACCACTATAATCGCACATGAAATTGATAAGCTACGACTTCAAATCCTAGAAGCCCTATATATTAAAACAAAAAAAATACCCTAAAATTAATAGAATTAATTTTGAAAATAGCGACAATGTTTTGAAATGATTTTAGTCTTTTTTTTTTTGTTTTTTGTTTTTTTTTTCCCGTATTCCTATAGCATTCGATTTCCGTTGAAAGCGTACCCTTTTTAAATAGCGTTCCCTTTTTAGATACATCAGTTACCCTGTTTTATCCAACTCAGCGTTCCCATATTTTTGTTATGGTATAAACTTTCAAAACTCTTTTTTAAAAAAATACAAACACACCTTACACAAGCAAGCTGCCCCTGTTGATGGCCTATGAAGGGTCCGAAAGCGCTCGAAATTATACAGACGAAATTTGTCTTTATTATTTATCTAATGAAAAATGCTTAAATGAACGACTGCTGCCTAACTACTCATACTTCAAATATATATATATATATATATATATATATGGGAAGGGGGTGAGTGCGCGTGCATGTGTATGTGAATAATTAGTAAGCTCACTCACAGATAAATGTTTAAATATCTAGTGAAATCTAAACCAAAGGTAAAAACTACGAAACAATCTGGTCTCAATACGCGAAAATGCTGAATGAATACTACAAATCACAATATTTGTGTAATAAAACCAATAAAATACCTCACTATATATATATATCTCCAGCCGTTTTGTTAGCGTCCATGTAGTGCATCCATATAGCAGTATCGATGTGACCGCTGCCTGGAAGAAACTGCGTTTCATTTTATCGGTTAGGTCTGATTTCCATATAGTCGATAGCCTATTGATAGCCGTCCATGCTTTCGTTAACCTCGTTTCGATGTCCTTTTCGGTTGATTCGACGCTGCTTCCTAGGTACGTGAATTTGTCTACTAGTTTAAGAGGGGTTCCTTTTAGAGTGGAGATGTCCCCCGTTTGGTTATAGCACATATATTCCGTTTTGTGTGCATTAACATGGAGGCCTATGCTTGCTGCTGCTCGTTCCAAACTATGCAGAAGTGTTTCGGCTTGGTCAGGTGTATTTGCCAGTATCGCTATGTCATCGGCGTAGTCGGCGTCGGTAATTGTTGTTGCGGGGTATCTTCTGCTTCTTTTCTTCGTCAGTTCGAAGCCATTCTCTTTGATTTTGTCAATCGATGTTCTAAGTACGTAGTCTAGACAAATGATAAAGAGATACGGAGCCAGCGTGTCCCCTTGTAGTACTCCTGCTACAATGTCGAAGTATTCTGTGTCTCCATCTGGTGATCGTACTTTTACTTTAGTGTTTCTATAGAGAATCGTTATTGCCGCTACGGTTTCTTTAGGTATGCCGTACGCTAGTAGGATTTGTTCCATCTTTCCTCTGTGAATGGAGTCGAAAGCCTTGGTAAAGTCGACAAATATTAATGTCGCTTGTAGGTTCTTTGCCCGTACACCTTCAAGGATTCTACGGATGGTTAATATTTGTGAGGTCGTGGATCTATTTCTTCGGAAGCCATTTTGGTTTTTTCTAAGTACGTTGTCGATTTTGGGTTCTATTCGGTTTCGTAGAAGGGCATTGTAGATTTTGGCAGCTATGGATGTAAGTGTTATGCCTCGGTAGTTTTTGGCTAATCCGAGGTCCCCCTTTTTAGGGAAGGGGAGTATGCATCCCTTCGTCCATCTATCTATCGGATTTTGATTGTATACTGCGTTGCAGTGTCGGAGCAGTATGTCGTCGAATTGTCTGGTCTTCCATACTTCCGGGGGAATTTCGTCCAGCCCTGCAGCTTTCCTATTTTTAATTTTTCTGAGAACCGAGTCGAGTTCTTCTTGTGTGAACGGTCCAAGTTTAATGTCTCTGGAGAAGAAACTAGATGGCAATTACTCAAGAATGCTGCGTGCAATCCTGAACAAGTCCTGGCAGCAACACCCCACAAGACACCAACTGTACGGCCACCTGCCCCCTATCACGAAAACTATTCAAGTTAGGCGAACCAGACATGCAGGACATTGCTGGAGAAGCAGAGATGAACTCATAAAAGATGTACTATTATGGATCCCCACACATGGCCGCGCAAAAGCAGGACGACCAGCACGAACGTACATTCAGCAGCTATGTGAGGATACAGGTTGTTGTCCTGAAGACCTGCCTAGGGCGATGAACGATTGGGAGGAGTGGCGAGAGAGGGTCAGGGATATCCGTGCTGCCAGCACGATATGATGATGATGATGATGATATATATATATATATATATATATAATGGTAATTCGATAAATAAAATTAACATTTTATAAAAAGCAAAATAAATTTGCTCTTTTTTAAAATTCTTTTTCTGAAATCTAACTTTGCATTGTTTGGAACTGATTTATTACAAAAAAGAATATATTAATCTCACAAAAACCTATTATAGCAAAATAAACCGAATATCTTAAGTTTTGAGAGAAATCTCTCATGTAAAATTTGGTGACTGAGCAGTGCAAAACGTGAAAAATCTACCGAAGAATATGTGATATGCATACTTTATCAAAATAATTTTTCAGATTGGCTAAACATTGACTTTCCGGTACGAGAGGACATCGCAAATAACATACCATAGAGTGTAAACATACCGACTCTCCAACAAAGAAAAAGTTTTTAGCTTAGTTGTCTTCTTGGATATGAAAGGAATAATTGAAATGTATTTTTTTGAAAAAGGTGCAATTATAAACAGTACTACCGATTGTCTAATCTTTTAACGAAATACAATTTTTTTATTGAATGACCCTCATATATATATATATATATATATATATATATATATATATAATTTAGAAAGAAGAAAATCAACAATTATATACCATTATAAATTTATTTCAGTTGTCTGCTGGGATCTTCAGATGGAATTTTGTTTGTCGAACCAACACAAGTGAGTTCAAGTGCCATTGGGTTACCCATTGATATGACCTTGTGCCACCTGTGTTCTCTGTCGAAAGTAACGAGCTGGAAACATCCAAGTATGTAAGAAGGAAATAAATAATTTTAGAAAATACACATCTTTTAATGAACCTATTCTTTTTGAAACATTTACTTTTTTACTCTCTTTGGACAAACAATAAAAAAATCACATATATATATATATATATATATATATATATATATATATATATATACGCTCCCATTCTCGGGGGTTGAGAAATTTGGTGAATGAATTACCGGTTGTCACTCACGTAATGCAAAAATACAAAGCACTTCCAATGAATTGAGCACTCTAGTATCCGGTAAGGCAAAATGTAAACAAACGAAAGCAACTGCATAATGCCTTATAATCCACGAGCTGACGTATGTCGGCCGATGACTGAGCGGTATGACACTAAGTCTGGGCAGGTTTCGATCCCAGTGGAAAACGTCCTCCGTGTCTTGTCACACTGAAGAGTTGTTATACAATGATCCAGTCTGTCAGTGGATGACTATATATATATATATATATATATATAGACAGTATGAAGTTTTTTTTTTTGCATAAAGGCCCAACATGGATTGCAAATGATACATCATCATCATCATCATGTTACGATGCAAGCAGGGATCTCCCTGACCCTCTCTTGCCATAAGTCCCTCTCGTACATTGCTCCTGGCAGGTCTTCAAGACTACACTCTGTATCGGGACAGAGCTGTTGTCTATAGGTTCTAGCTGGTCGTCCAGCATTTACTTGTCCATGTGATGGGGTCCAAAGGAGTATGTCGCTTATGAGTTCGTCCTTACTTCTCCAGCAGTGTCCCGCATGTCTAGTTTGTCTAACTTGAAAAGTTTTCATGATGGGTTGTAGGTGGCCATACAGCTGCTGCTTTGTGGGTTGCTGCTTCCACGACTTGTTCAGTAATACTCGCAGCATTCTTGTCTAATTGCCGTTAAGCTTTTCTCTCATACGTTTAATTAGTGTTCATGTAGTGCATTCATATAGAAGTATCGACTGCTGCTTAGGAAAAATGCGTTTTATTTCATCGGTCAGGTCTGACTTCCATATTACCGATAGGCTATCAGCAGCTGTCCATGCTTTTGCTGGTCGCGTGTAGATGTCTGTCTCGGTTGATGAGACACTGCTTCCTTGGTAGGTGAACTTGTCCACTAGTTTCAGAGAACTGCCATTTAGTGTGGAGATCAGGCCAAATTACTGAGCAAAACATTTAATAGTTGTCCTAATAAGCTAGCTTTCATGATTTCGACATTTTGCAACTGTCATAACTCACACTATTTGTTGCTCTCTCAATAAAACTCAGTGTCTATCTCATCTGTTAAATCTGCTATGTTATCTCAGTCACGTTTACAATCTGCACAAGCAAGGTTATAAACCAAACTATACTTCATGTTATTGCAGCCGAATCGGCAGGTGCATCGATCAATGTCCAGAGACTTCAGGATAGAAGGCTGAATATCTAATTCTATCTGGATATTTGAACTTTTTCATAGAATCATTTACCTTCAGCTTTGTAACCCAGAATAACCAGTTTGATGGTACTTCTAGACGAAATGAACTTTGCGATATAACACACATTACCGTGAAATATATTATAAAGGAGAATAACTAAGTATCTAACAAATTGTTTAATATATTAGAAGAAGCATCGACCCAGATAAGTTTTCTTTTTATCTATTTCTATTGTACAAGGATCGTATGCATTAATTGTTGTACTCCCTACACAATGGACTCGCCCTCCTCAATTAATACATGTCAACGAGAGCATCAGAGGGAGTGAACCAATCAGCGTGACACAATCACGTGTAATACCATTTACGTAGTGGACAAATAGTCACTACCATACTGAACTCTCAACTTTCTACCAACTAACAACTGTTTAACTAGGTTGACTTGTATCTTGTTTCTGTTACTTGAATATGTATATTTTTCTATTAACTCTTTTTGTGTTTCCCGAGTTTTTCTTTTGTCAGCCTCGCAACATTAATAAAGGATCATATACCTTTATAAAGAAATAAGGAGGCGTGCTAAGTGCGACGATTATTGTCGAAAGAAATAGAATCAGTAACCCGAGTTCAATTCCTCGTAGATACCGTTTGCATTTCAGGAATCCTCTGTTCTCTTTCTAGCTATGGGTCAATAGTAGTCCATAGTGGGTTCTTTAGGCTTGGTTCGGCAACCAGTCTACGGAAATGAAAATCTTAAATTCAAATCAGTTGTACTCCGCTTGATATATATGGAATGAAGTGGATGAAATGATGTAGAATAAAGTGGATAAAAAGTGACCTAGTGTCTTATCCTGCCCGTGGCCAAAAAAATATTTTTCATTAAAAGACTGAAACACAGGCCGAGCTTTTGTTTTATTTTATTTTTGTTGCAAAATCCCGACTCATATACGAATATATACGATAAATCTGCGTAAATACGAAATTATAACAAAGTGTTTATGTCCCATCTGCTGTTGGGAAGATCGGTGGTGAGTTACCACTCATTGTTAACAGCTGGTGTAAGAAATCAGATTTCCATGTTTTAATTTTATGACCACCACGCTTCCAACTGGGTAGATTGACAGTTAAAACACGTGTGCCCCAGAGTCACATTTAACCTCAATATAAGTAAAATTATGTAATGCATCTCTGCATACATATATACACGCATATATATTGTATTTTAGTATATATATATATATATATATATATATATATATATATATATATATATGTATATATATGTATATATATACTGAAATTCAGTATATATAATTATATATATATATATATATATATATATATATATATTGCTCTCTTTCTCTCTCTCTCTCTATATATATATATATATATATATATATATATATGTATATATGTTGTGTGCGTCTTGTAGGAAAATAATGTGTATGTACACTAGTAGTTTCTTCTAATCAATTGATATTTTGTACTGTTACTTTTCATCTAATTATGCAAATATATACAATGAATAAAAAAAATCAAGTAGAAACAATTTTCTATAATAGATCATATATAAGCGTCTGTCTGAAAGCAAAGTCTACTGTTGCTTATCACCTCTTTGTTCAATCTTTATTTATATATATATATATATATATATATATATATATATATATATATATTTTTTTTTTTGTAAGAAAATATCTGCTTTCAAGCATCATTTCGAGAACGATATTTTCAAAATAAGTTCCAAAACATCACATTTGACTTGGTTGGGTTTTATGGTATATCAATCTTTGTAGGTTATCAAATGCCAAATCCTATCCATATATATATATATATATATATATATATATATATATATATATATAATTTGAAAACGAATAGCTTGTATGTAACACATTTAATCGAAGCAGAACTCATTTGCTTACGCACAATTAAATAGTTAAAGGAATTGATACCCAACAGTAATAATTCTATTTAATATTAATCATTTCTTAACACGCTTGTTAAATCGTTTCAAGCATTGCTGTCTAATACTAATAATTCGACTCTCCTAAGATGCGGTCACTTTTTTACATACAAAATGAGTGTGATTGATTTGGTTTAAATTCCAGTAATATCCTATAAAAAATTATATTCTTAAACAGGCAAGTTGGCGTGGGAATGTAGAATGGGCTTATAGCATCTTTGCAGAGAGATAATACCTGCTAACGAGTGTCCTGATTAAGAGACAAAACCATCTGATGCATATGCTCTATTCAGGGATGGTTTGGTTTGGTTTCTTTGTTTAATGGTATATCAACCTTTGTAGATTATTTAATGCCGAAGCTATTCTCCTAGAAGAACAGTAGTGATACTATTTAACCCATAGCTGGGGGAATAAGGAGGTTCATACTTTTCCCAAGGCTATTTATTCCGAAAGTTAACGTAATAGCGTGACTGGATTACAAACTCAATTCCGCAGTCCATCGCTTTAACCATTACACCACGAGGACACCCCGTTTCTTGTCAGAGAGCTTTGGGCAATGTAAAGTGCCCTTTATTGAAATTACTCCCTGATCCACTCTGAACAGGAGTGATAGTACCTGTTAGGTTTTAATCTATGGGTCAAATAGAGCTGGTAAATCATTTGATCATCATCATCATCTTGTCGAGCCACCAGCACGGATATCCCTGACCCCCTCTCGCCACCCTTCCCTATCGTTCATCGCTTCAGACAGGTCCCCAGGGCTAAACCCCGTATCCTCACAGAGCTGCTGTATGAAGGTTGAGCTGGCCGCCCTGCTTTTGCTCGGCCATGTGTAAGGGTCCATAGGAGTACATAGCTCGCCCCTACTTCTCCAGCAGTGTCCTGCAAGTCTGGTTCGTCTAACTTGAAAAGTTTTCGTGATGAGTGGTAGGTGGCCGTACAGCTGCTGCTTTGTGGACTTGTTCAATATTGCTCGCAGCATTCTTGCGTAGTTGCCGTCAAGCTTTTTCTCCAACCGTTTTGTTAGCGTCCATGTAGTGCATCCATATAGCAGTATCGACACGATCGCTGCTTGGAAGAAATTGCCTTTCATTTTATTGGTCAGGTGCAAATAAACCATTTAATACATATTTAATGAATATGTATTAACATAATTTAACATTAAATAACTTAAAAGGTTTGATATACCGTGAAACACAACCAACCGATCTGTATTATTAATTGTTATTCATTGTTTATATTAATTTTTACTCCCTCAACAGCATCTTTCAACGGCTCAAAATTTTAAAAAAATTTTAAAAAAACATCGTATTTATTTCGTAGGGTACGTATATAATTTAATTTACATAAAGATTTTATTAAAATCACTTGTAAAGTGATCTATAATTTTATTAAAATCACTTGTAAAGTGCTCTATAATTAGGATATACTTATTTTCTCATATTAGAAGTGATAATGACCGAGGTGCATGAGAACTTCAAACATTAATTATCATTAGGTTAAAGCATGGACTGGAATATGCTTTATTCTTTTCGAATTTTAACTCTCTTCTGCGCACAGTATGTCACTATGATGTTCAACTAAAATAAACACACAAAACCATAAAATCATAATTTATCATAACAATGATAATAACTAAAAGCAAAAGTAATTTTCCTTATATATCAGTTCATCCACTTTATTTCATATATATTATTTCATCCACTTCATTCCACGTATATGATTTCATCCACTTTTTTCCTTAAATATAATTCCATCCACTTTTTTTCGTTATACTTTATTTCGTTATATATCTTTCCACCAATTTTTTCCATATATATCATTCCATCCAATTTTTTCCTTATATATCATTTTATCTAATTATCCTTATAGTAACAACTCCAAAATCAAAGAATTCTAGATAATTCATTCACAAAATTAAATCTGATTACTTACCAATTTTTTTAAATTTAGTTTCTTTATTTAATGGCATATCAACCTTCATGAGTTATTTCAAACCAAATCTATTCTTGTAGAAGAATATTAAAGATATTATTCAACCCATAGTTGCAGGGGATAAATAAGTTCATGCCTTTTCCGAGAGTATTAGTTAGAAAGTGAACGTAATAGCGTGATTGGAGTTCAAACTTGCTATCTTCGCGGCAGCATTTCAGCATTTTGTTAAGCCATGGGAACCCATTCACCAATTTTTTCATCATCATCATAATCATGTCGTGCGGCCAGTACGGATATCCCTGACCCTCTCTCTCCACGTCTCCCTATCATTCATCGCCTCTGGCAGGTCTTCAGGGTTACATCTCGTATCAGCACATAGCTGCTGTATGTATGTTCGAGCTGGTCGTCCTACTTTTGATTGGCCATATACGGGGGTACACAATTTATTTAAATTAAGCAAAATTAAATGAATTAAACTTGGTTATTATTAACTATCCTTAGAATAATTTGGCACAAAACCATAAATATGGGATTCACAGTGAGAATAGATCTCACTAAGCTTTGGTAGGCTTGTTCATTACCCATTATACGACGCAAAGTCTCTTCTTAAAAATACTTAATATATCTTAGATTAGGTAAAATGTGATAGGCATGATATAGTGTGAGATAATCGAACTCGCTACGCGGTATTAGACTGCAAGGCAAATGTGTTCCCACTTAAAAAAATTCCTTTAGTGTGGCACAAAGGTTTGAGTTTTCTTACAATATTTGTTTCTTTTTTTATTGGCTACCCATTTAGATAATCTGCAGAATCATCACTGCTTAACTTGGAGGATCTGTCAGGAACCAGATGAAATGATCATGAACTGAAAATGAAAGCTTATTATTAGATTTCATCTCTATTCGCTTCGGTTTATTTTAATGGTACATCATCTGTTGTGAGTTATATAATGCCAAATCTTATTTATACATATATATATATATATTAAATGTATATATGATTTGTAAACACATTTTGTTGATAACATTCTTAAATGAGCCTCAACTTTTTTCGCACAGCTAAATGGTTTCAAGTATTATCACAATTTAACATTAGTTATTTGTTTGTGCACATAGTGTGTTGTATTTGACCCATAGATAGGACCCTATAAAGAACTACCTGCTCAAAGTTGTCCTGGGAGTAATGGTACACTGCATTCTCCAAATCTCCAAGGCTGAAGCCTGACCATCAGATAGATTAATCCTTCTTCAGAGATACAGCCGGTGGATTCTACAGCACTAAACGACTGGGCTTTCTCTATTTGGTCGTATTGTCTTGCATATTTAAAAGAAGGAAATCTTTGAAATCAAACCAGCTGTACTCTGGCTCCAATTTGACTTTGTGTCGCATCCTGCACATGGCAGTCAAGATGGTTGAGTACTTAATCAAAATAAACTATTCATTTTTTAGAGTAAGTTTCCGTGGCGTAATGATTAAAGTGCTGGACTCTAGCCTCAAAGTATGCAAGTTCAAACTCTACTCACTTTCGGATTAATTCCATTGGAAAGTTATAAACCCCTTTAACTTTCAGCTATGACGTAAATAGTGCCACTGTTATTCTTGTACGAGAATGGCTTTTGTATTGAATAGCCTGTTACTTAATTGAATGGCTCCTAAAAAATCGAAATTGAATGAATAAATAAATAAATATATTACACAGTCTCTGAATAGCAAGACCAATGTTCTTGTAGTAAAAACAAAACTCTAAAAAATCGGAAGTCTGAAGATCCTGTACGCATATGTGGAGCGAGCGGAAACGGGTGTTCCTGCTGCTGACAACGGGTGGAAAGGAGGAGACGACTGTGGTTTTGCGGGAGTTGACGGTGAGTTGTAATAAGGAAAAGACATACAGTTAAACACGAGCTGCGAAGATGTGAGGCAGATAAAGAGCGCACCCCACATTTTTTGGGGGGGTGCTTTAAAGAGAGCCTTAGACGGGACCCAGCGAACAAGCATGTTAGAACCAGGAAAAAATGCAAGGTCTCTGTCTGCACTCTTTTTCTCACCAGGTTATCTTTGTCTCGGTGACGCGGTCGTTTCAGTTTCCATACGCTCTTTCTTTCTCCCGGCGACTAGCTGCAAGTTGCAGCTGTCAATAGATCTATGGGTAATTAAACGGTTTTTTTTACGTTCGTCCATTTTTACTATGGCGTAGTCATAACAGGGTCTAAATTCACTTTTCTGCCGTAACGGTACATAGCCTACGAAGTTTGATATACCATTAAAAACATAAAAATGCAACCATCAGTTTTTTGTCTTAGGAAATGGTCTAAATGGAACAATTTACGAGAGTATCAAAAACGGGTCTTTAAATATCGGGCAAGAGTCATTAGTTACAAAGGAAAACTAGAAAAAAATGGAATAACGAATGGAAAGAAAAAGAGACAAATATTTCAAAAAACAAATAAAATGAAAATAGATTGAATCCTAGCTGCGATCATAAGTTGTCAAGCAAGTCTGTCTTTCATAGGATCGTATATTGAGATATTTGGTGCCTTATTTTGTATTATTCAATTAATATCTACGAATGTATTATTAAGGATTAAAAAGTATATAGCTGAAACAAAGGAAAAATTTGATATATTATCACTACAAAGCATTGGAACGAGCAAGAAGAAAGAAAATCAATTTTGTTTAAAATGTTGAAAGTTGAGAATAAAATATAATAATTAAGATATACAGCAATCGAATTTCCGCTTTTACTGTACATCATGTTATATGAGTTTGGTTTTTATTTCTTTGCGTAATGGCATATCAACCTTCGTCGGTTATTTAATGCCAAAGTCCTCCTTATAGAATTGCAGTGGGACTTTCTTACCCATAGCTTCTTTTGATAAGAGGGTTCACATATTTGTCAAGAGTATTAGATCGAAATTGAATGCAATAGCGTGACCAGAGTTTGAACTCGCTTACTAGGATATCACAGTTCAGAATGTTAGACACTACACCTCGAGGATTTCACCGAACCCTATCAGTAAATTGATTTAATTGTCTTTTATTAGTACATAATGGCAAGCTGTGTATAAAGAGGAAACGTGAATATGAATGTCTCAAGTAAAGTATATTAATACTTTTGTTTTGTACTTGTTCATAGGGGTTATTCCCGCATTTTTTTCTTAGTATTATTGTCTAATAATCAATACATTTTCTTACATAGATTACCAACCTGTCGACAGAGCTTATAACCGTCTGACGGTATCCCCTGCTGTGGAGTAAGTCGTCCACACAAAAAAGATATCCTAGATATCACATTAAAGATATTTTATGCTAAAACTATATTTCTGGAGATCTGGAGTGTTTAGAGAACCATTTCATTGTCATTACTCCCAGGTCCACCTTACTTGAAATGGTATCATGTAGTAGCATCCCACCTATAGATCAAATATATATGCTTAAAAAGCATTCGTATTTGATAGGATCTTGCGAAAGAAACCACTTGTACGAAAAAAAAAAACAAAGCAAAATATATGAATGGGAACATACAATGAAAGTTGTTCTATGAATCTAGGTATAAAATAACCCAACATGTGTAGACATGCAATTAATATTAATCAAGGATACATAAACTATTTTATCTAAAAAAAGATATTGACCAAGGCCCAAAGTTTCCAGGAATTTCAGCTGATTGATCAAATAGTTCTTCTGTTGTAGGATATTTCGTGTGTTTCACCGTGTATCTAACATATTTCTAAAAACGCATTCAGATGCATTTATAGAATCGCATATTTTATCATCGCTTCCTTTTCATTCATAGAGACATTTTTTGTCTTAAGTTTCATTCACTTTTGGGTCATGCGTTGTAATGTGATCAAATTATTGCTTATTCATTTCTATGACATGAATATTCTTTTTTTGTACCTTTCTTTCTTTCTTTCTTTCTTTCTTTCTTCCTTCCGCTCCTATTTCTTATCTTCCTCTTTTATTTGGTGTTTATTGATACGAAGACTATATAAATTATGTTGTGTGATATTCATAAAAATACAAGTTATTTTTTAAGTATACCTGGCATATATATATATATATATATATATATATATATATATATGTGTGTGTGTGTGTGTGTGTGTGTGTGTGTGTGTGTGAATTTGTACAAATAAGTTGGTTGAATAAAAGTAGTATTTAAAAAATTGACTTAACATCCCCTAAATAATGTGTCTCCATTAGGTTTTACGGCCGCTAACAAGGAAATAAATGTTGCTCAGTAAAATTGCAAAAACACACAAATTTTGAAAGCTTCAGATAAAATAAAAAAAGGGCATATTCTTGATCAGGAGTGAATTTTGCATTAGGGATTCAACATTACAGAGTGGAGAATTTAATTTAACGCTTTAGATGTCTATTAAAAATTGGGTGCTTGGGAAATTAAATGAACAAAATTACATATATATAAATATATATATGCACACACACACACACACATATATATATATACATAAATATTTCTTATATATATATATATATATATATATATATATATGTGTGTGTGTGTGTGTGTGTGTGTGTTGTTTGGTTTGGTCTGGTTTGATTATTTTGTCGCTTATCAGCCCTTTTTTGTTATGTAATGTTAAGACTCTTTATATATATATATATATATATATGGGTGCTTGGGAAATTAAATGAACAAAATTATATATATATATATATATATATATATATATGAATATATATATATATGTATATATATATATATATACATATATATATATATATATATATATATATATATATGCACATATATATATATATATATATATATATAAGTTTTCAGCCAATAGTTTCTACACACAGTTTAATAGTTTTAAGTATTGCTAACAATTGAATTTAACATTGTTTGTTCACAATTAAATTTTAAACAGTTTTATTTGACGCATTGATAGGACCCCATCAGGAAATGGCAATAAAGTGTTACTCCAAATTCACCTGCAGCCTTACAATCGGGTGGTTTCGTGGCATATCCAGGGCATTCGTTAGAGAGTTCTAAGCTTTCTGAAAAAATGCAGTCGGCATTATATATATATATAGAGAGAGAGAGAGAGAGAGACAGACAGACAGACACAGAGAGACAGCGAGAGAGAACGAAAGAGAGAAAGAAAGAGAGAAAGAAAGAAAGCGAGAGAGACTGTGTGATGGCTACCTGAAGAGGATGATTCCTGTTATGGAGTGGCCAGCCGAAATAAATTTAAAACAACTAAATGATGGTTTGTTGACTTTTTCCAATTATATGAATTTGCTCTATATGAAATTTATAAATTCATTTACTAATTATCATACATTAGGCACTCCTAGAGATTTCTAAGAATCCTCTTAAATATTATCAAATAGAATAATTCTCAAATTATTAATTTTGGTTATATATATATATATATATATTATAGAATTAAGCAAAAAAATTCAATAAAATTACCTTCTTCAGATGGAACTGTATTTTATCCGAGTAAAGGAAGTTATTTTATGTCCTGAAATAAATTTATAATGGAACAACAAAATTGAAATATTTTCGCTTAATTGTATATTAAAAAAAAAGGTTTTCGCTCTGTACGTGAGTTTCAATGTATTTTTCATCTGAAATTAAAAATACGTTTGACAGAGGTTGACATTGAACACTCAACTGTATATTCCTATTATCCTTGGATTATTAGTTAATAATCTAATCCTTATACTATTTTCCTTGGATTATATATGTATAATATAGAAGTCTTTTGGAAACGTCATTTAGTTTCCCTTTCCGAAATCGGATAGTCGATAAACTGTGAGGGTGCTTTGTTCATCGTAAATTCCACTTTATACTATACTCTCATCCTGTCTCTAATAGCCTGGCTAGCGATATGCATACTGAATTCTCTTCCGAGGGTTAAAACCTCTGCCCCAAAAGGGTGTTCTGGTTATGATACAAAACTGCATCTGATGATGAGAATACTGTTTTAAGGATCTGGGAGTGTATATGACACCTTCATTGACATTACTTCAAGGTGCCCTTTAAGCGAAAATGTAGTTCCAGTTCGATTCTCATCTATGGTCAAATATATCTGGATGAACATTATGAGTATTAAATAAAAATACTTGATACCATACAACTGTAAAGTATTTGTATTTAGAAAAGTTACTTGATACTATAATTGTTATATAATTTCTGAATGATTCTTTTATATTAATCATTTTTCGTTAATTATATTTTATCATTCGGTTTGGTTGGGCTTTCAACTATTCGGCTCTTAGTGCTGGTGCACGTACATTGAGTACAGTTCACGCTCGTGCGCAGAGGATAGGACAATCACAAATGTCATAAAAAAACCCAGATAGGAAATGGACTGGTGTGTGAATAACGTCATGCCCGGAAGCGATGGGCTGAGAATTTGGGGATTTTGAAAAAGAAGTTAGTTGAGATTCGACTCTGGGCCGGGCCACTCCAGCTGGGGGTTGACTGTCGACGATGTAGTTGATAGTTTGTCTGCCATTTAGGCAGACAGTTGAAGTTGAAGTCTGACCAGGGAGTTCTGCAGATCTCCACCGACAGAGATCTTGGGGGCTACGGGATGCGCAGCGCGTTTGTTGGGTCAGCATAGTAAAAATCGTGTCTCTCTCTCCTCGCGTCGAAAAACTAAAGTCAAGAAGTTAATAAAAACGTTTCGTACCTGAACAACGGAGAGTCGTCAGTGTTTCGTATTTCCCTGCATCTGTATATTTGTATAGTTGCATTGTGACTATACAACATAATTGGTAACTTGTTAACTAGTAAACTTAGTCAGCGTTCATGTGGTGTATCCATATATTGACACGACCTCATCTTGAAAAAAATTGCGTTTTGTTTTATCGGATACGTCAGACTTCCATACGATCGATAATATATCGATAGCAGTCCACGTCATCGCTAGTCGTATATTAATATCATTTACAGTTAATGAGATGCCACTACCGTGGTAGGGGGACTTGTCCACTAGTTTCAGAGAGCCAGCATTTAGTGTGGAGATGACTCCTTTATGATTAAAACTCATTATGGACGCTGATTAAACGTTTAGAGATAAAGCTAGACGAGGATTGATGAGACGAGAGATATATTGAACAAATCCTGGAAGCAACATCCCAAAAAACAGCTGTTGTACAGCCACCTACTTCTCATCTCTCAAATCATCCAAATAAGATGGAAAGAACATGCAGGACACTGTTGGAGAAGTAACGAAGAATTTATGAGCGAAGTTCTCCTTCACATGGATGTGCATGTGTTGGACGACCAACTAGAGCTTATGAACGGACAAAAGATGTTGTTTAGAATGCCTGTCAGAACCGATGGATGATATAGACGAATTTCTTGAGAGAATCAGGGAAATGCGTGCTAGCAGCATGATATAATGATGATGAAGATGGATTATTAATATTAGTTTATCATATCATATTTACCAACCCCTCCACTCGGGCAGGATATGACACAAGGTAAATTTTTAAGCGGAGTTTAACAGGTTTTAATTCAGAGTTTTCCTTCTCCTAGACTAGTTGCCTCACCAACGCTGAATAACCTAGTCTGTCCTACTATTTGCCCATTTGGAGGGAGAATAATTGGATTCATACCTTTCCCATATTAGTGCTATGTGAAATGCAATCAGTCTCGTCCAGGATTTGAACTCGTATCGTCGTGTCCAATTCCTACGACGATAACCATTACACCACGGGCACCTCCATAATAATATTAGTTTATTGAAACCATATAAATATGTGCGAATGGATGATTGAAATAAAATAAAGGTAATTACTTGAAACCATATGATTGTGTCTAAATTATGGATATCAGATAGGAATTCTCACATCAAAACAATTCTGAGCAAAATATATTTGTATTAGATCAGAATAACTGTGTGTAAAATAAACCAAAGAAACAACTACACAAAAAAAGTAAATATAAATTTTCAATGAACGCACTTCCCTAACATCTACGCTTGAATTAACCTTATACAGGCAGACATGCTGTTAAAGGTTGGTTGGTTGTTTGGGTTTACCTTTGTAGGCTATTTAACGCCAAATCGATTTTTATGCAAATACTCAGTCTGTTTCAGACAATTCAGTTTAGCATAAGTACACAGTTTAGTTGTCAAAAACATTTCTATTTCAAGCTATTCATTTTATTCAATTCTAATTCAGCTAATTCAGCTTAGTATAAGTAAAGATTATGTTTATACACAGTTAAACGTCAAAACAGTTCTATAATAAACAATTCAGTTTAGTGCTAGTAGAGTTTGAGAGTGTCTGCCAATGGCCCGGAAGACCAGGGTTCAATCCCAGGTCGAGTCATACCAAAGATTCAAAAAATGGTACTTAATGCTACCTTGCTTAACACTGAGCATTATAAGGTAAGGATCAAGGGTAAAGTGGAGCAATCCAGGGAAAAGAGTTGCGCCCTCCCTTATACCTTGGTGTAGTAGCTATCGAAAAAGGAACCTTCAGGTCACCCTCGACTAAGGTCACCAACTTTACTTACTTACATTTTCAATGTCAAAAAAGTTCCATTTCAAACAATTCAGCTTAGCATAAGTACGCAGTTTAGATGTAAGTACACAGTTTAATTGTCAAAAACATTTCTATTACAAGCTATTCAGTTATGTAAAAAAAGTTCTAATTCAGACAATTCAATTTAGCATAAGTATGCAGTTAATTCTATTCAACCCATAGAGGAGGCCCTATCAGGTGCAACCATTCCAGGCCAGAGTGGACCTGGGAGCAATGGCAATGAAGAGGTGCTCCGTATTCTCCAAAGCTCCAGTAAAACTGGAACCTCACCATCAGATTGTTTAGTGTCATAAACAGGACGCTCATTGAGGGTGTTTTACCCCTCTGCATAGGCGTAGTTGGTGTATTCTACAGCCCAAGCCGACTGGGTAACATGCTGTTAAAATCAATCAATCACTCTATCATATACTTTTATCCGACAGACGCTGTAAAGCGACGAACAAATAATAAAACCAGCAAGCAGAAAATCCACAGTGTTCATAATGTAGGTGGTTATTTATATTGACGAGAAACGTCATTCTAAAAGATAATATGATCAGTCATGTTATTAATTTTAAAATATTGAGTCAGAATGTGGCAGCTCTAAAATTTCAAATAAATATTCAATTATTGTGTTGTATCGTGGTAAGGAAAATATACACATTGGAATAAAGTTAATTGTTTATTAACTCAAGTGTTGCAGTCCGACAAGAATTATAAGTCTCAAGCTGTAGGTGTTACGTCTGCAGTTGGCCTTACTCATGACCGACGTCCTTTCAGAGCTGTCTCTCTGCTTCTCTTCTGCCGGGTAATATTTTGCAAGCTACACTAGCGAGCTATTTCTTATGCACCAGATGTCATAAGTAAGCAAAGCTTAGTAAACAACATTTGGAATCAAGCTGATACCGAAAACTTGTTTTAAAATATACTAATATATATATACATGTGTGTGTGTGTGTGTGTGTGTGTGTGTGTGTGTGTGTTTGCATGTGTATGTGTGTTTCAATTAAGGAAGTACGGTTACGTTATAGTTTTAAAATAATTTCGAACACTAATTACATCGCACAGATTTAAAACAGAACGGCACAAACGGGGTGTAATGTTCAAGCGCTGGAGTGCAGAATTTTAGTGAGTGAGTTCGACCTCCTGTCTTTCTATTGCGTTCACTTTCGTATAAATACTCTCGAGAAAGGTGTGAACGTCCTTATCCTCCCAGCTGTGGGTTAAATAGTACCCTTACTGTTCTTCTAGAAGGATGAAATCTGTCTTCACAATATTGGCATTAAATAATCTACATTTGATATTAAATAATCTACGAAAGTTTGCATGCCATTAAATAAACAAAGCCACGAACAGGAATAGAATTTTCTAAACTTTTTCTGCTTCATTTTTAAAAAATAAATAATTAAATCTTAATGAAATTAAGAAGATACAACATCACATATCAAACGCCCAGTAGAAATTTTGATGTAAAACCGAAACATTTATCGTTGGAAAATAACTCAGCTTTAAATAAAATTCTACTCTCAATATCTGTTTTACCTATTCATACGTTTATACACACACACACACACACACACACATATATATATATATATATATATATATATATATATATATATATATATATATATTCATGAACAATATTGACCTGTATTGTCAACATATTTTTGTATTCGTCCTGTTGTCGAATTGATTTTACAGTGTCAAGCGGGAATTGGTTGATGAAACTATCGAGGCGACTCACTATACATCTATTTGATACCAGTACAATAGTACAACATGTAAAAAAACATTCCTGCCCAAAAACTGAGTTTCGGAAAATTCTTACCGAAAACACAACAATATTAGAAAAATAAATTTATAAACAAAAAATTACAAATTATCGAGGTGCTCCACATCAGAATGAAACAACCAAAACTCAATAGAATCAATTTCGAGTCCAGTAATAATGTCCTTAAATGACTTTAGCTAGTGCTGCTACTTACAGATACGAATCAAACGCTACAAAAACAAACCGATATAAATAATAAACACTTAAAAATTAGTAATGTACATGCAAAAGTCATATCACTTTTGCAATATACACCCCCCCGATAATGGCCCAAGATCGGGCAGAAAGTACTCGGGTAGCAATTATTTATGGGAATTTCATCAACCAATTCCCGCCGGACACCGTAAAATCAATTTGACACCTGGAAAGGACATGTACAAAAATATGTTGACAAAACATATCTATATTGTTCAATGATATATGCATTAAGTAAGAAATGCTATTTAAACACACACACACACACACACATATATATATATATATATATATATATATATATATATATACTTGCAACCAAATATATATTCTGATTCAGGTTCATTGATATCAGTATAAGAGTTATTGAACAAAGAGTTTTAAAATTATCTTTTTCTATATTCCTTCATTAATTCTATGTTGTAATATTTCAGTAAATAACAATAAAATCTTGGGATTTATTCTTTGAGTTATTATGAAAATATACTTTTTTAGAAGTTTAGAAGCTGACCCGGAATTCCTTAACCAAAATAATTAACCTTCTATAACTGATTTGGAATTTTCATTGAATCCTTTCTGTGGAGAATCTCACCCAAAACCATATTTCAATCATTTTATTTCTGCCTGAATATGGCTTGTTGCAAGAAAGAAAAAATGAAAATGTCTCATTCTCCGACTTATTTTAATATTTTAGGCATCGTTTCCTTGTTATCAAAATTTCTTACTTTTTTACATTCAAAGATGTTGTTGAACATGCAAAAAAAGAAAAAGATAAAAAAAAGAAACTAAGATATAAAGAAACAAAATAAAAGAATCTAAGCATTTAATACTTCAGTGTAAAATTTATTCACCACTGTAAAAACTCAAAATTCTCTAAGTTAGAAAAATACAAAAGAAAGTATTTGCTGAATTTATTGCCGACGGATCGATTTTGTGAAGACAGATTTTATCATCATTTTCATATCAGTAAAAAGTTTTATGCAAATATCTAATCTGATTTATTGTATTCGTTTATGAATGAGAACGGAAAAATGCTTACAAATTAATATATTTAGATATAGATAGTATAATAATACATATATGCGCACATAATAATATATGCACATACATAAATGTTTAAATAAATATGCACATTTTGCTTTCATTTACACGGTCTCTATAAGCATATTTACAGCGATACGTGTAGATGAATAGATGTAATAACTTTCTCAGTCTTACTGTATCCTATATATATATATATATATATATATATATATATGTATGTATATGTGTGAGAAAGTGTGTGAATGTGTGTGTATGTCTAATTTTAAGGACTGCCCTTATGCCATTTTATCATGTGCATAATTTTTACTGCTTTTCACCGGAACCTTTACAGTAAATTACTATTTAAGATATTTTAATTTGTTATTAGATTTTCTAAGTGATTTATAACATTTTTTTTAATGACAGACAAAATGTCAACACATACAAGAAAATTTTTTCGCCATTTGATCTGCTAATCTGTAATTATCGTAAAAGGAATAATATTTAAGGAAAATTATGCATAAAACATCTTTATTGTCATATATTCAACAGTGAAATATGAGTTACATAATTTTGTGCCTAAAGAAACATATCACTTGAAAATATGATTGAATAAAATAAAGCACGTATGCAGGTCATATAATTTATGGTTTGGGTTGGTTTGGTTTTTATGGCATATCAACCATTGTAGGTTATTTAATGCCAAATCCTCTTCATACGTACGAGGTGAATAGGATAAGTTTCCAGACTTTTTTTTCGTATGGGCACTTTTATTGATAGTACACACATGAAACTCTAGTCCCCTTCGAAGTTATCTCTTCCGGCTGCAATGTACTTGTTGTACCGTTCCAACAACTTCTGGAAGGCCCCATGGAAGTCCTCTTGTGTGAGCCTGTCAATGACCTTCGTCACGGCCTCATTCATCTCAATTGTCTCATAACAACAGCCTCTGAGCTTAGGGAATAACCAAAAGTCACAGGGAGCAAGGTCTAGACTATAGGGACGGTGAGGAACTGTCTTGATGCCCACCTTGGCCAATTAGTCTGTGACAAGGATGGAGTTGTGGACTGGTGCATTGTCCTGGTGGAAATGCCACTGACCCGATCTGAAGAGTGCTGGCCTCTTCCGACAGAATCTCTTCCTGAACTCCCTTAAAACCTCAACATAGTAACCCTAACCCTTAGGCCAATCAACTCTGGCGTATTGACTTCCTTACTCTTCCCACACCTCTAATCATCCCTCATGGACTCCCTGCCTTTCTTGAATCTCTTCTGCCACTCAAAGACTGATGCTCGATTCATTCAAGATGGTCGGAAAGCAGTCTAAAGGATTCTATACGCTTCTGTGGTATTTTTTCCAAGTTTAAATCAGAATTTTATTGCATATCGTCCTTCCTAAGTGTCAGATTGCATTTTTGAAATTCACCAGCTGTGTCAATCAGGCTTTAGTAGGGTGTATTCGAATTGCTGCTGTAGCTGTTCATTTGAACCTGAAATCATAAAAATTGGTCAGTTATCTCATAGAATGTGTAGCAATAATCTAATGATTTTTCAAGAGTTTACAACAATTTTAAATATCCATACGAAAAATGTCTGCAAACTTATCGTATGCACCTCATATATATTAGGTGTAAAAAATTTTGTAGGATTTGGTTTTATGGCTCATCAACTAGTGTAAGGTTATTTAATGGCAAATCCTCTTTATACATATATATCAAATATCTATTTTAAACAATCCAGTTTAGCATGAATATGCAGTTTAAATGCAAAAAACAGTAAAGTCAAGAAACCACGGTTTAGTTCTATTTAGCCCATCAATAGGACACTACCACTCCGAGCCAGAGTGGACCTGGGAGCGATGGCAATGAAGGGGTACTCTGCATTCCCCTAAGAACCAACATTACTGGAACCTCACCATCAGATTGTTTTGTGTCATATCAGGACACTCATTGGTGCAGAGGTGCAGTTAGTGTATTTTACAGCCCCAACTGACTGGACAAGATTTGATTTGGTTTGTGTTTTATGACATAACCATTGTCGGTTATTTAATCCCTTATCCTTTTTATTCATATATATTTACTATATATGATTTAGTTTGTGATGGTTAATATTTGTGAGGTCGTGGATCTATTTCTTCGGAAGAACCATCCGTAGAATCCTTGAAGGTGTACGGGCAAAAAACCTACAAGTGACATTAATATTTGTTGACTTTACCAAGGCTTTCGATTCCATTCACAGAGGAAAGATGGAACAAATCCTACTAGCGTACGGCATACCTAAAGAAACCGGCAATAACGATTATCGATAGAAACACTAAAGTAAAAGTATGATCACCAGATGGAGACACAGAATACTTCGACATTGTAGCAGGAGTACTACAAGGGGACACGCTGGCTCCGTACCGCTTTATCATTTGTCTAGACTACGTACTTAGAACATCGATTGACAAAATCAGAGAGAATGGCTTCGAACTGACGAAGAAAAGAAGCAGAAGGTACCCCGTAACAACAATTACCGACGCCGACTACGCCGATGACATAGCGATACTGGCAAATACACCCGACCAAGCCGAAACACTTCTGCATAGTTTGGAACGAGCAGCAGTAAGCATAGGCCTCTATGTTAATGCACACAAAACGGAATATATGTGCTATAATCAAACGGGGGACATCTCCACTCTAGAAGGAACCCCACTTAAACTAGTAGACAAATTAACTTACCTAGGAAGCAGCGTCGAATCAACCGAAAAGGACATCGAAACCAAGTTAACGAAAGCATGGACAGCTATCAATAGGCTATCGATTATATGGAAATCAGATCTAACCGATAAAATGAAACGCAGTTTCTTCCAGGCAGCGGTCACATCGATACTGCTATATGGGTGCACTACATGGACGCTAACAAAACAACTGGAGAAGAAGCTAGACGGCAATTACACAAGAATGCTACGTGCAATCTTGAGCAAGTCCTGGCGGCAACACCCCACAAAACACCAACTGTACGGCCACCTACCCCCTATCACGAAAACTATTCAAGTTAGACGAACCAGACATGCAGGACACTGCTGGAGAAGCAGGGACGAACTCATAAGAGATGTACTCTTATGGACCCCCACACATGACCGTGCAAAAGCAGGACGACCAGCACGAACATACATTCAGCAGCTATGTGAGGATACGGGATGTTGTCCTGAAGACCTACCTAGGGCGATGAACGATAGGGAGGAGTGGCGAGAGAGGGTCAGGGATATCCGTGCTACCAGCGCGATATGATGATGATGATGATGATTTAGTTGGTTTGGGTTTTATGGCATATCAACTTTTGTAGGCTATTTAATGCCAAATCCGCTTTATACATATTTACATAAAATATAAAGGATTTTGTTGGGTTTGGTTTTATGCATATTAAGCATTCTAGGCTATTTAATGCCAAATCCTCTTCATACATTTATATTGAACATAAAAGATTTTGTTGGGTTTGGGTTTTATGACATATTAACCATTGTAGGCTATTTAATGTTATAACGTCATTATAAATTATATTATATATAAATGAATTGCAAACACATTTGGTAGATAATATATTTAAACTTGCCTGCGCTCATTTTTGCACAACGTCAAATATTTACAAATATTTCGACCTAATACGAACAATTCTATTCCCAATTAACTCTTTGTTTACACTGTTAAATGTTTTGTCATTGCTGTGATGAACTGTTGTATACTCACATACATATACAAATATTAGCGGAAACATAATCAAACATAATTTATGAATTTCAATGAACGAACGAACACATTTCAAAATCTTTTATGTTCAATAAACGAACGAACACATTTCCTTATAAACATTTGTATCTCTCACACTTTATTCTCGATGTTTCTGTGGTGTGTGAGAGATAAGTGAAGACAGGGAGAGACTGCTATATTGACCCAACTTCTTCTCCAGACCATAGCAGCACTTCTTCTGCATCTTGGCTGGGGTTGCTCAAGCGGGGGTCGCTGAGGGCCGCAGCCCTCAGTCTACAAGCTGGCCCTCACTCTGGTCTTCCTGTCACAACTGACTCAACTGCCACCGGCACCTGCCTATATTCTTTAATAAAGCCCACTTGTTTTCGCTTCTTCTTCCCCTTATTTACACAGGCGCAGCTGTGATTGACGGCTCGGTCAAGAGTCAATATACAACTGAACAAATAATGTAAATATACCGGACATTGGCATAATGTTTAGAGTGTTCGACAATGGCCCAGGAAACCTGGGTTCGATCCCAGGTCGAGTCAGACCAAAGACTCAAAAATGGTATTTGATGCTACTTTACTTAACATTCAGCACTATAAGGTAAGGATCAATGGTTAAGTGGAGCAATCCAGGTTAAAGAGTAGCGCCCTACCCTACACCTTGGGGTAGTAGCTATCGAAAAGGGAGCCTTAGTTTCACCCTCGACTACGGTCGTCAACTTCACTTTTTACTTTACTTATCATTATGCATATTGTTTTTGAATGTTAAAATCCACTTGCCCATAACATACACATGTAATTACTCATTTATTCATCATTAAACACTTCATCACATCTGCTTTTCTACTTTTAATTGTTGTCAGTACTACGTTTAGTTCATACTGCATAAACCTTCCTCGTTTGATATCTAAATGTCTTATATTAATTTTTGTGATAGGGTTATCAGTGACATTAGTGGAGTGTCTAAACAGATTCTTGAAATACTCTTTCCATTTCTGTTTTCTTTCTTCTTGGCTAGAAGTTTTTCTTTTTATTTGTCTCTTGGTGTTCTTTCTAATTCCTCCATTTACTGTCTGCCTAGTTATTCATAATTGTATATTATCAACCGTGTTTCTAATTTTATTGATTTGGCTTTGAATATATTCTAGTTGTTTTTTTGTTTTTGTTTTTTTTGTTTTGTTTTTTTTTTTTTGGTATTTGTCAGTTCTCTCCGGTCTTTCTTAAGTTTCTGGGTATTGGCATTTGTAGGATTTAATTCATTAAGTACGGGAGATTTTCTCGTGTTATCTCGTTAATTCCTAACTTACATGTAACTTCCATCGAACTGTACATTTGGCTCTCAGTTTGGTTGGTATTCACTCTGCTGCTGCTGCTTCCATATTGGCAATCACAAAGTTATCATATTCGTCATTCAGAGTATGTTTCAGATATCCCCTGAAGAGTATCGGATTACTGTTACCGTATATTTATGGGTAATATTTGAAAATTCTTATAAGAACTGGCCACAATGAGTGTTTTTGACAGTTTGTTTCTTTTTTCTTCCTAGAGTTTGTCTTTTTTTTCTGTGACGATCATGTAATCGTGACGATCATGTAATCGGAAGATAGTCCTTCAAAAGAAGAGTATGCCTCACAGTTCATAGACATATTTAGTACAAACAATTTTTATTTCTGATCGATACTTCAGTAAAATTTACCATAAACTGAAATATCGGAAAGTAAAAATCAAAGCTTCCATATGGAAAAATATTCACCTATTATAAAATGTAAAGTTTATGATCAAATGAAACAAAAATAAGTAGCTGCCTTCCTCAGTACTAATTTTAATTTCAATTACATGCTTCGCTACAAAGATGAGCAGATTTCCATCCATACTTTGCTTTTTTGCTATTATAAACTTAGAACATTGCTAAATCAACAATGTTACAAAAGGATGTCTGAGGGATATATATATATATATATATATATATATATATATATATATATATATATATATATATATATTTATATATATATGATTTGTCTGCTTAATCTGCCTTTTTTTTTTCGTTGGATTCTCTGTAAGAGTGGTTTGTCTTTGAGATGGAATGAATTTAGGAAGGCAACGAATGTTTTCCAAGTGTTTTCGGCCGTAAGTGTGGCTATCTTCGGGGAGTGAGTCATCAAATAACAAACACAATTACGAGTCAAATATAATTATGTACAAGTTGGTGGAAGAACAAATGGAAGGAGAATTTACGGAAAATAAGAATTTTTTACTTGAGGTATGATGAATAAGGGGAGGTAAATTTGCAGGAAATGTGTTATGGCTATTTTAGAGAGTGGCTGTCTTTTTTTAGTTGAACTTGTTTAAGGAAGTCTTTTTTAAATCTTAACATAGCGAGCATCAAGAATTTAGTGTATGCATTTCTACACATATATGTGTTCGTTTTTGTGTGTGAGAAAAAGTGTATTTCAATCTATTTATCTATCTATACAAGCAGGCTTATGAGGAAGTATCTATGACGTAATGGTTAACGAGCTGAACTGCGACATCATGTTTAAGCGAATTCCAGTTGTGCTATTGCATTCAATTTCCAACTAATACCCTGGGGAAAGTTATGAAAACCCCTTATCCACCTAGCAATGTGTTAAACTTTACCACTACTGTTTTCTACAAGGATGGCATTGGGATTAGATTATCCAGGAAGGTTGAAAAACCATTAAACAAAGAAACCAAACCATATCAAAAGAGCTAGTTTATGACGATAGTTTATTACTGTATAATACGTATATTTCTTCATTGCTTTTGTTGTAAAGTATAGAAAATATTCATTTTCCCTTTAAAATCAGTTTTTATGCCATGGATAATGGAATTTAGAAATTAACCAATTTCCTTATTAAAATGAGAATATTTCAGTACTATTATTGACATATATTGTGAAAAAATAATAACATTCCAATCAAAATTCACATATATTTATACCAAGTTGATGGGAAAATATTCAAATATGTCCCCAAAAATGTGAAGTGGTTCAAGATTTGCAACTGTATTATAAATAATATCAGGTGTTGGATTAGTTTTGACTGGCCGCATAATTTACGTGAATTTCAAAACAGCATGCATCTGTAAGTTAAAGTAACAAAAGACAGTGAAAATGCCAGGTGAATAGTGTGGTTGGTATGTCGGACGGAAAGGTCACCACGAGACACGGAAAATATATAACGACGGAAGATTTCAACCACGTGCAGAGGAGAAAAAGAAGTGGGTAAACAGAAGAGTGACCAGACGTTACGATCCAAGCAGAAAAAAGGAGGCATAGCGAAGGCCCCTGTAGTTTAATTGACCTTTACCAGTTTCGTGAAAGAAGCACAAAGGAAAAACGAAAATGATTAATATTTTAAGTTGGCAGAGCAAAGAAGAAAGGTTCTCTAGACCTCTTTTCCGACTCTCTCCTCACGCAACCATGACGACTATTTCGTAATAAAGAAAAAGTAGAGATTATATTTTACAAATAAGTATTGTTGTCTCTTCTTTTTCTTATTCTGATATAGAATATCAAGTATCAGCCTCCAAAAATAGTCTCCTACGATGTTTTCGTTATACGCTACTCGCTCATGGAAGCGAAATTAGAATAGAAAAATGGGTATTTTACATTTATTTTTGCATTTTAAAAATAACACCTTTATGCCTAGACCCCACCCCAAAAAGGAAATATATGGTTACATAGTGTTATCTATCTATCGATCTATCTATCTGGTTTTAAAATCAATGAAGTTCGAGTTTCATATGTATTCGAAAGGCATTTAAGATTAATGCAGACATATGAAAAAACTTTATTTTGATTTCCTATCATAGAAGTGAGTTTTTTTATAATCCTAGAAAAAAGGGGAAAGGAAGATAAAAAAAGAAAGAAAAAATACTTCGAGCAATAAATTGTCGCCTTAAAACGAAGTAAATTTTGTCAGATCAGCGAAAAATAAAGAAAATGAAAATGAATTTTAAAATATATAAAAGACTGAAAACATTTCAGCGAACTTGGTATTTTTCGGTTGGTTGGTTTCATTGAAAGGTTTGATTTATTCATCATTTCTTTTTGATTAACTTAGCAACTCATTTTTCAACCCAATGATTACGATTTTCTTGAACAGTCTATTAACAGTAACATACATACATACTTAATAAGCTTTCTTAGCCTGACATATATTATAGTGCGAAATTTTATAATTCAAAATTTAGAATTTACTATCAAGTACTTTCGAACGTCAGCTATGCTAACGAAGGAATCGAAACGAGATGTCAAAGCATGAATATTAAAGTAGTCATGACATCTCCTTGTGAAGATTCAATCGAGCTTTTGTTCCAAGGTTTTGGTTAATGTCCAAGTGGTGCAGCCAAAGAGTAGTATTGACTCATCTACAGTGCACCAAAGCAAAATTAGGAATATTTTAGTATGATAATAAACGACTCTATTATAGAACAAAATTAATTAAAACTATAAAAGAATAAACAAACAAATAAGATGATCAAAACAGTATTTATTCAATATAGCCGCCAATTTCTTTTTATTATTGTATCAACACGCCTGCTAAACGATTTATTTGACTTCAAAATAAATTCTTCTGATATTTTATTCCATTACTCCTCAGTAGCAATCTAAAGCGAACCAATATTTGGATGGGAAGTTGTTTTTGTTTTGTTTTGTTGTCTAAAACGCTCCATTTAGTGTAATCAAGGGGGGTTAAGGTCTGGGCTTGATGGCGACCATAAAAGTAAGTCCAATTATCTCGGAAAGTTTTTTGGCTTGGTTTGAGCGTTAAGCAAATCATAGATTCTTTGCCGTTTCTTTTCTGGCTCACTTATATTGGGCTGAATTTTAATTAAAAAATGCTTGAATAATAGACCTCATCAACAAAATTTAGAATTATCGCATTTTTTTCAAAAATTGAACTAATTCGATTAAAAAAACCTTTAAATATTATTCTGTATTTTACTTGGAAAAAAATTGTTTTATTTATTAGAGAAATCAGATATCCTTATGGTCTATAAACTTGCAACGCCCGTTCATGTTTTCACCCACGAATATAAATGTATAGGCTTTCAGTATATGAGATACTTCTACCAATGTGTATGAACTGTTCAACTTATTCCAGAAGCTTGCTAATTAATAAGATTGCTCCCATTTTGATTAAATAACAAAGATGCTGCATGCTGTTGAAAACAAATCCTGTTAGAAACACTCTATAAAACAAAAAATTTAAAAAGACGAACAAGAAAAGAATTCATACTGTCGGTACATTTGGTGATGCTGATGATAAAATTTGCCATAGCCTCACTCATTTGATATATAAAATTCAAAAATTCAATATTCAGAATTTAGTTTCAAGGATTTTCGAACGTCAGCAATTCCGGTTGTTAAAAGAAACGAAATGTTGAGACATCGAAATAAATTACAATTAATTTTGCCATGATTTCTAAATAAATGAAAAAATGACCGTATAAATCTAAAAAATTAAACTTTACAGTAGATCAAAATACTCATTGAAATTATTAAAGATATTTTTATTAAGTCAACTTTTCTTTCGATTTTTTCTGATATCTTTTTTATTATAAATCCGGTTCTATTTTATATTCCATTTATTAATGCCACACTCTCTTGCACCACAAACAAGATCCTTCTAAATTTGTATAACTAGATATTCCGGAAAATGTGAAGCGATTAGTCCCAATATATGGTTTTATTTTTTGGTTAAACTGCACACCCACATATATATATATATATATATATATATATATATATATATATTATATATATATATATATATATATATATATATATATATATATATATATATATATATATATATAAATATATATATATATATATATATATATATATATATATATATATATATATATATATATATATATATATATATATATATATATATATATATATATATATATATATTATATATATATATATATATACTCATTAGTAGAGTGTTCGCCAATGGTCCAGAAGACTGGGTTCAATCCCAAGTCGAATCATACCAAAGAATCAAAAAATGGTATTTGATGCCTCCTTGCTTAACACTCGGCATTATAAGGTAAAGATCAAGGGTAAAGAATCAGCTATCCAGGAATGGAGTAGTGCCCTCTCCTACCCCTCGGTGTAGTATCTATTGAAAAGGCAACTTACGGGTAACCGTCGACTAATTTCGCCAACTTTACTTATATATATGATCATCCACAGATAGACTGTTTCGTTGTATTACAACTTTTCAGTGTGGCTAGACACGCGTGATGCTCCAAGCTGGAAAAGAAAATCGACTGATTTTACGTCAGTCGGATATCTTACCCCTCAGCTGATTGCCATTACAGCGGTAGCAAAGGAATTCTTAAGGTATATATTTATAGACGCTTATCAGCAACCAGAGTGCACAATTCATTATAAATATATATATATATATATATATATATATATATATGTATTACTGTTGGTCCAAAGAAAAAAATAAATAGATATTATAAGATGAATAGGTTCATATGAGGTTTCAAATTTGGTATTTAGTTTGTTTTTTTATCTTTTTTATTTTTTCAGATATTTGAGTTTTACGCGTGTTTTGGACGATATATCTTCTTCAGATTTTGGATCATTAATTTTCGGTTGTCGTTCGTATAGTAAATATTGTCTTGATAGGAAGCAATTGTTTTTAATTCTTGGATTTGTGTATGTGAATGTCCCGTTAGAGTTAATTGTTCAGGCTAATCTAAAATATCAATTCATGCCTTCCACCAGGTAGGTTTTTACACAAGGTTTTTTTTATAGTGGAGTTTAGGGAGGGGGAGAGGAGGAGGAGGATGCTGGTCATAAGTTTACTACGTGCAAGGGGAACTATGCTAATCATTGTTTATCCTTCCGGCACCAGGTAACCTTGCTGGTCATAGATTCACTAAACCCTAAGGACTTGTACAATGTGAATCTATGCTTGTTATTGTTTGCTGCCTGGCATTCGCTATGTAAGTGTTCTTTGTATAAATATGTATGTGTGTGACGTAAAAAAGTAAGTGTACAAACGTATATATACACCAGAGAGATTTTGTTTAATTTTGATGAATTACAGATTTGTATCTATGAATGTCTTTTTAGAATCAATTTTCTCTGAAGACTTCTAGAATATATAAGCATATTTAATTTGATAGAAGACCCATTTTGTCTATATAATTTTATTAGGATCCTTTCAAGTTTTACACAAGTGTTTTGGTTTTAGGTTCAGGTTGGTAGATGTTTTTACCGAAATTGTCCCAAGTGCTTTCGGACCTTTCATAAGCCATCATCAAGGGTTGTTTGCAAGTGTAAAGATTGTTTGTATAAGCTTTTTGTTTTTTTATAATATTGGAAAATTACGTAAACGTATAGTTGGATTAAACTGAGATGCTGATGACATCGAATCAATTTAAAACAGAACGCTATCAATGGAAATAGAAAATTATCAAGAGAAATAGAATTTAAAAAAAGACTAAAGGTATTTCAAAATATTGTCGCTATTTTCAAAGTTAATTATATTTATTCTAAATTTCTTTTAATATGTTAGTCTTTTCGGATTTGTAGTCGTAGCTTATTAATTTCGCGTGCTATTATAGTTGTGTTTTTAACTAAAATCTTTCGAAAGCCGTCGAGACAATTTCGGTACATTCATCTACCAGCTCCAGCCTAAAACCAAAACACTTGTCAGGAAACTTGAAATGATACTAACCAAATTATATTGACAAAATGTGTCTCTTATTTAATCAAACATTATTAAATGAAGGAATACTTCCCTGCTACACACACACACACACACACACACACACACACACACACACACACACACACACACACACACACATATCTAAAGACAAACACATATGCATATATAGATATAAATATGTATTCTGTGCATGTGTGTGTACACATGCACGTACACCCATGTACGCACACACACCTGAACTCATATTTTCAAAGGTGGTGTATTGATTTTGTTCTTTGTTTTTTTTTCTTTGTTTTTGTTTTTTTCCCCTTTTTCCAAAATGAAAGCGTATGTTGATGGCATGATAACAGAGTAAGAATCTTTCCACCACAATCACTTTTTTTTTTTTTTTTTTTGTTTAGCTTCTTCTAAATTACCGAAAAATGAACTACGTGGACATAAATTTTCATACAAATCTGCTGTTGTTGATATTCCGAACCAGTGAGTCTATCTTATCCGGTGAAAAAATTTTCAAGGAAGAAGGCTGTTGTTCTTCGATGAAAGAAATGGATAGTAAATGGCGGTGACGGTCAGGGAAAATAGTACTTCGTAGCTCTATCGAACATTGCTATAATCCTCCCTGTATTTGTGGTTGTTTCCGTGAAAACGAAATGGAAGATTCATTTTGAGGTGCCTCTCACATATGTTGATTTCGATCAGGGCTTCGCAAAGACAGCCGGGGCTAAATAAAGTTTTAACGAGATGAATAAAAGCGTAGAGGACAGCAGGGGGGGAACTTACATCTTTGCCTTTATAAACTCCTTTATAACGAGAAAACAAAAATCGCTAGATAATGTTGACTGGTCACTAGATATTGTATTCGTAGCAGATGCTTGATTAGTTACGATGGCAACTAGTGATATGCCGTCCATATATGACCCATTCAAAACATACGGGTCATTTAAATGAACAAACGATTTAGCTCTGACCGAAAAGATCCATATCTTTTCTGCGTCGTCAACCAGTCCAATAATAGTTTCTTTACGAAAGAAAACATTTAAAACAATTATTTTTCAAATGAATTATTTTATAAAAATACTGACATCTAAAATATCCCTTTCTATAATCGGTGGTTATGAAACGTCTTTAGGGGGAAAAAAAGATTATTTGACACTAAGAAAAAAAAGTGCTATATAGCCTTGATGAGACTGATTGCACTTCACATACCACTAATACCCTTGGGAAAGGTATGAATCCAATTATTCTCCCTCCAGCTATGGGTAAATAGTAGGGCAGACTAGGTTCTTCAGCCTTGGTGAGGCAACTAGTCTAGGAGAAAGAAAACTCTGAATTGAAACCAGTTAAATTCCGCTTAAACAATTGACCTTGTGTAATATCCTGTCCGAGCGGAGGGGTTGGTAAATATATATATATAGCCTTGATGAGGAAAGAATACCCATAAGGAATGAAGAAACTAGAACACTATTATTAAAATATAACTCTCTTTTTTCTTCTTAAGTGTCAAATCTTCTGTAACTGTGTGAGAGACAGACGGAGAAAAACGGAGACGAAGGCAGGCTGCCATATTTACCCATATCTTCTTCTCTTGACCATCTTTTCAGAGCCCTACTTAGCACATCTTTTGCTTCTCAGTCAAGAGGTACTCACCCGGAGGCCCGCTGTGGGCCGCTCTGTAGGACGCTGCCTCAGCGAAAGGCCCAGCCACTAGCTGGCGCTTTCCACGACTAACTCTTCTAACCGCATGCTGAGACTAACTCAAGAATCTGGCTCTATCTCACGTGGGCATCGGCATATACGTATTATTTCATAACATCCACATACTTCCGTCCAACCACGCAACAGCTTCGGCGTACTTCCACAGGTGCATCCTGTGCAGAGAATTTCTGATTGACCGCTCGGTCAAGGGTCAGTCAATATGCAACATAAGAAAGAAAAAGGATGAAAAGTAAAAATGAGAATACAGTAGTTGATATTTTACTTCTTATTTAGGGTTTGAATAATAAAATCAAAATTACTCGATTATTGACGAAAAATTTACCTCTAATTTTTAAGATACGAATCTCTACTTTCTGTTTCAGTTTTCCCAAGTATTTGATGATGTGGATGTTATTCTATGGTTCACTATTTCATTTATAAAATATCTTAATGTATTTTGTAAAATTACTATAATGAAACCGAAAACATTTAAAAATCAATACCTCTCATCATCCAGTGGGACTAAGAAAAAGGGTCGGCAATATTCAAATAATGTAGATGGATGTGAATGGAAATTAAATTTGTTTACAAGAATTGCATCAAGTAAAATATTGGTGAAGCCTTGTTTTATATAAACACTTATCAAATCAAACAGGATGTTTAAATTTTCAGAAATACCAACGCAAAATTTGGAAAATCTTTTTCTTTTTCAATTCAAAATCTTGCATTCTACTATAGTGAGCAAAAACTTCCTTGAGAAACATTTCTATAAATCTAAGTTGAAAAATTTGTATTTACAAGAAAATGAAAATAATATTTAGTTACATGTGTTGCATCAAGCAAAAAGTTTGAGAAGCCCTGATTTAGACATTTCTTTTTATAAGAATTTATTATTTTTCAAAAGTCTTTAAAAATTCAAAGTCTGTTTAAACAAGTGTTAGCGGGCAAAGATTAGCGCATTTTACTTCAGATCATGTTCGCATAAAAACAAAAACAAATAACACCAGCCCAAAAAAAACCGAATGTTAAAATAAGAAACGCTAAAGAAAATAAATATTGTATTATTAACACAGTAATGACTTCCGTTCACAAAGTTTAACACATGTAAAATTACTAATAAATACGCGATTGGGTTCTGCTCTAAAATTCGACCCACTATTTTTAATGTTTTAGAAAGTATTTTTCATATATTTTTCTCGGAAGATTTAAAGTGTTATTGAAATAAACCTCTCAAGCTTATTTAATAAGATTTTAAAGATTTTCAGTGTCCTACATCAAAACTGAATGAATATTGACTGTCGTCAAATGGAAAGTTGATGAAAATAAGGAAGACATTTCTAAACAAAATTTTAAAATAAAACAAAACTAATGTTTAAAAATCAAAATATGAACATTTGACATTCATAGCTGACAACTTTATTCATATAAATCTTTTATCTTTGTTTAAAAATTAAATATATTTATTTTAACAGCAATTATTCATTTTTTGAAAATATGAATATTCAAACACTGTCGCAATGTCAGACAGTATGCTAGTTGTAATACATTACAAAAAGCCAAAATTACCGAGAAATGTTTAAATCATTATATGTAACGTAATATTTATACAAAGTTATATATAACAGAACATTGTTATTTGTTTACTGTGCAAGATACTTCAATTTTTCAGTTTAAGAAATGGTATTTGCGCTTATAAGAATCATTCTTAGCAAATGATGGCCCTGTCGGCTGGGGCTGTAGAATACACCGACTACTTCTCTGCAGAGAGGTATGACTCCCCCAATGCGTGTGCTAGATATGACACTAAACAATCAGATGATGAGGCTTCAGTAATGCTGGAGCTTTGAGGAATGCAGAGTATTTCTTATTCATTTATATATTTTTCCAACGTACGAGTTTTCTATACCGATTTCAACTGGTTGTTTTTCACTAAAATCTGAGTGTCGGTAAAACCCTCTTTTAAGTATTTTCAAATGCTTAAAATACTTGGTGATTTTCAAAGTGTTGTGATCTCGAGAGGCTCGGCCCTTCTCATATTTCTCACAGACTGTTTTCCGGACCTTTAGGGACTGTTCCATTGACACCTGCTACAATTGGCACAATTCACGTTTCCGGGAGTTTTCTGCTCTCAGCTGAGATCTAGATAATTTTCTCTCTTTTATTCTATGTGGTTTGCTGGAACGGCAAAATCCGCCAGATGGCAAATCATTTTCTTCTCATTAACTAGAAACGGCCAGCCGTAATTGGGCAATCTGTTCATATCTTAAAATTTCAGAGAATTTTATACGCTTCATTTGCTAAGGTTTGGTTTTATTTTATGCCAAATCATTTTATACATTTATTAGACATATGATTTGTTATCACATTTTGTTGATATTTTTAAACAAACCTAAACTCATATTTTTGCACTCAGTCAACTGGTTTCACTTAATTTCAAACAATTCAATCTACTATAAGTACAGTTTTTGTACCCACAGTTAAATGTAAAAACAGTTCTATTTCAAACAATTTAGTTTAACATAAGTACACAATTTCAATGTCAAACAGTTCAATTCGACGAAAAGATAGAACCCTGTCAGGTGCTACTACTCCGAGCCAGAGTGGGCTTGGGATCGATGGCAATAAAGGAGTACACTGCATTCCCCAAAGCTCCAGCTTTATTAAAGCCTCATCATCTGATTGTTTAGTATCATATCAAGGACACGCGTTGGGGGAGTCATACCTCTCTGTAGAGAAACAGTCAGTGTATTCTACAGCCCCAGCCGACAGGGCCATCATTTGCTAAGAGTTATTCTTATATGGGCAAATACCATTTCTTAGACTGACAAAATTGAAGTATCTTGCACAATTCACAGTAGATCAATTGTCCTGTCCAGTTATACCAACTCTGTGTTTCTTTTATGTTAATTTATTGCATTTGTTTATATGATACGTCTTGGGAGTTTTTCCCACCAGATTTAACAAGTAGAATTTCAATGAATTTTGTGAGACAGCAAATCTTCTCATGTCTCTCTAGAAATATCCGAGTATTAGTGTATCCTTTTGTTTTCTTTCATTTTAACACCGGGATACACAGGAAAATAATCCTCTTGATGACCAATTCTTCTTGTTTTTTTTTTGTTTGTTTGTTTTTTTTTCATAAATAATTAATGCTATTGGTTGTCTTCTAGCCGGGATTATAAGATCTTTTCGCATCATGAAAAAGACAAAGTTGAGAAAAACAAAAAAATGAATATAAGAAGAAACTGAATAGGCAAAAATTATTTGAGAAGTGTGAAGAAAGACGAAGATGAAACGTACTTCCTGGGAAACGAACAGAATTAGATAGATTGATTGTCTTATAGATAGATTAAAATAAAAAGATAGATAGATAGATAGATAAAAAGATAAAATACTGAGATAGATAGATAGATAGATAGATAATGTACTGAGATAGATAGATAGATAGATAGATAGATAGATAGATAGATAGATAGAATGAATGAAGTCTGCGTGTGAACAGGAATCAATCGCTGAAGAAATAATAGTATAAAATATCACAAGCGAACATTATCAGTCAAAAAGCCTTTATTGTTAAATTATGATCTCAAGTATTCGTACTTCATTCCTTATTTCCGGTCGATCCAGTTTTAATCTGTCATTAGACCAATTAGCTTTAATAAGATCACAAGCTTGATTTCCTCATTTTTTCACACACACACACACACACACACACACACACACACACACACACACACACACACACACACACACGCTTATATATATATATATATATATATATATATATATATATATATATATATATATATTAAAATATTTTCTTCCGTTCAAGTATTTGTTATGACTCATTCGATTGCATAAAGCTATTGATTCAGGACAAATAAAAAGTACAACAAAGAGGACTTAAAAGGCAAGTCTAAACCAGGCGCCTTTAAGGACTGTTTAACATTTCAGGAGCTCAATCGGAAATGTATATTGAGTATCGGTTTCAAAGTTATTAATTATTTTCCTGTGATTAATGTACAATGCATTTATGAGTCGAATGATTAGGCCAATGAAATGTATCAACTAAACGGGATCATTTCGTTTTTTTTTCTTTTGAGTTAAATGTAATTTTGTTCAGAGGTTCATTAATCAACAGACGCCGTTACTTGTTCTGGGTTGGTGGCTTATTTTAATGATTCAAAAAAGGCTGGCCATCTTCTTCAAGTGTATCGATAACAACGAATCAGAACATAGCCGACAAACTCATTCGTTTTAATGTAATTATTATAGAAAATCTAATGGTTTTGGTTACTTTATTTGTTTACTGGCATATCAACCCCTTCAGGTTTACTTAATGCCGAAATTCGATTCATTAGCAAGGTTTCTTTGTTATCATAACTATATTTTCACAGTTTCGTTTTTATCTTAAATTGTTCTTTTTTATTTGTCTATACTTATTTGTTCGCACGGTTAAATGATTAATTGAAATTAAAGGCTTTTCAACTTTTGTGCGATTAATTTATGCCAAAAGATTAAGAAATTGCGTTCGTAGAATATTTATATTTTATGTTGTTGTCTTTTAAGATTGGTTTGGTTTCTTTGTTTAATGGCATATCAGTCTTTTCAGGTTATTTAATGCCAAAGCTATTCTCCTAGAAGAACTGTAGTGGTACTATTTAACCCATAGCTGGGAGGATAAGGGGGTTTATACTTTTCCCAAGAGTATTTGTCCGAAAGTGAACGTAATAGCGCGACTGGAGTACGAACTCACTTACAACGATTCCGCAGTTATCGCTTTAACCATTACACCACGAGGACACCCCTTCTTTTAAGATTGGTTGATTCATTAAAAGATTGAGCTTAACGGCATATCAATCTTACTGTGGTTATATTTTATTTATCTGCTATGTTTTTTTTTCCTTGAGACGATAAATCAATACTACTGTAATATAAAGTTTGGCAAATGTTTTTTAAATGAATTTTGATAAAGAGCCCTGTTTTATATCATTTTTGATTAATTTCATTATCGAGTTGCATCCGGTTAATATAAATTATAATATAATCAAACTTGAATAAATAAATAAATAAGATGTTCAATGCAATTCAGATTTAAAACGTTGGTGAGTGAAAAATTATAGGGCTCACTAAGAGTACTGAAAATTTCATACTGTAAAACATTTACAGTTTTGTTTATTGTTTCTAAAGTTTTTTGTTTTTTTTTTAACTAGAAAAATGAATGCAAAAAGTCGATCCTCGTGTAAGTTAATTCGCGTGAACCTTAAAAATGACTCGGATAAATAACTCCTTAAAGGGATTTATAACCTGTCGTTTCTGTTGATTCAAATTAAGATCAATTGATTGAAAGGTTCTTCAATACTTCGGCATTTTTCTCAGTATTCATTCTGATCTCAGATATACATGTGCAGTAAAAAATTATTTTACCTCGGATGCTAACTGCACAATCAACTGAGACCGTAGAATATCATGACTGCATACAGAGAACCTTCCTTAAATAAATTTTCTGATTATGTCTCTAAACTGTTAAACTTGCAATGTGAAATACTCCTTTAATATCATTACTCCCAGGTCCACTCTGGCCTGGATTAGTTGTTAGGTTTCCATCTATGACCCAGATAGAATTCTCTAATCATTTATTTTATTTGGAACCATTTAACCGTGTGCCAATAAATGAATACTGTTGAATAGAATTATTAGTGTTTAAAAAGCAATTATTTTATCGTATCCAAACAAATGAGCTCTGGTTCGTTTAAAAATATTACCAACAAATCTTTTTTTGTTTACAAAATATGTAAACAGAATTCAAAATTAAATAACCTACAAAGATTGATATCCCATAAAGCGCAACTAACCATCCGTTGGATGTTGATTTTTTTTTTAATTCTTTAGACATAGATTCGAGGAATTTTCAAAATTGTTCGATAATTATAGGTATGGCTGTCATATTAAAATTCTGAAATAATTTCGGTTTCCTGGTAATATTCATATATTTTTCTCAATTTCCACCAAGAGATTTAATCAGAATTGGGCTGAAAATGCAATCTGTATAATCTAAATATTTTATTTTTTCGTTGACAATTAGAAAACCCGCAAGACATTGTAGTATTGTTTCAAATTTTCAAACAAGCTGTGCCCATCAGCTAATGCTGAAAATTTATCTATCTATATTCTTCTCTCTCTCTCTCTCTCTCTCTCTCTCTCTCTCTCTCTCTTATATACGTATATATATATATATATATATATATATATATATGCATTATTGAATACTAGAAATACATTATGCATAGTTATATCATTAAATGATATATGACAAAAACAAATTGAATGACGGTCCGTTTTATAAAGAAAGTATATTACATACTGAACTTGCCTAATAAAATAAAACAAAAAAATATTCGATATTCTTCGTATAATTTGTATGTAAGTGGATTCTTATTTAATAGTCCAAAGATATTTTTTGAATATATATATATATATATATATACAACGTGAAAACAATATCAAAATAGAAAATGGATAATCAAAATAAATAAATGAATAAATAGAAAAATAGAATAAAAATGAGACATTTTCTACACTCAGTACCACCACACCCTTGAGGATTCTTTCCTTATCAATTTCCTTACCTCTTTTTCGCTCCTTTTCTACCCAGACACCACATTATGGTCAATGCCTTTTGACGAAACAGGATATACCGAAACCCCTTTTCCCCCACCCTTTTCCCTATTTCTTTCCAATCACCTCACTAAAACTATTTCCACTTTCATAAGATCAAAAATCTTCAATGAAACCTGATACATTTGACTTAAAATCCTCTCCTTCTTCTGCTACGCCTTTACCCACTTCGTCATTTCATCATTTTCTTCAATTGCTTATAAATAGAAAAACTCAGAAAACGATTCAGTTTGAGTAAGTTCTTAAAAATTAAAAATGAAATAACAGCACGAAATATCCCACATCTAAACCGGTTTTGAGTGTTTGATTTATCCAACTTTAACATATTTCTATCATCTTAGATTCACCACAATCTATCATTTCAACATAAAAAAATATATATTGAGGTAGAGAGAGAGTTAGATATATATAACCAACAAATAATTAGAGATGCTTGATTTTGAAACTACGCAGAAGATTTGAAAGAAAACATCTGTTCTAAATTGTTTCCTGAAAGAACAATTACATCTTAATTTTCTGCTATCATTTTTCTAAATAATGGTTTAAATAGCTCGATTATAAGACTAAAATATATTCAAGTTTCTAAATATTATTTTTCTAAATTTCTGCGACGAAGCTTGTTGATTTTTAACATTAAGGATTTTCGGACTATTGTCTTCATCTTTATTGTTATTTCCACAACGTTTCGGCCGATATATCCTCCGGCCTTCTTCACGTGTTTGTCGAACTCGGGAACCTTCACGGAACTTTATTGAATCCACGGGGGTCGCCTCTTCTGACTCAATTAGCCATAACCGGGTACAAGTGTTAAGTATTCCTGTATTGTTACCTGTAGTGAGGATTGAACCTGCAACCTAAGGATGATTGTATTCTCAGAAGCTTAGGGAACCAACGCCTATATCCGTTACACCATGTGACCAGCTGGACAATTCAGAATTGAGTTTTTGGGACTTATATACTTAATGTTCTTACTTGACTAGAATTACGACTATATGCATAGTTTTTTTTACCTGTGCTCATATTCAGATATTTTTTCATCTAGCCTTCTTAATTATCAGTTCCCGTATTGTCTCACCTTTGTATATTTTACCACAACTGCAAGGGATAGAGTAAATACAGTTCTTGGTCATGTTGAATTCCATTGGTGGCTTGAACGGAAGAGATACCTCCGGAGAGTTGAACCACTTGTGAATACTGTCCTGATGTCATATGGACTACATATCTTTTGGATCTTTTCGGCTAGTCCTTTGACATAAGGCAGACATACCGTGGAGAGTTTTCGGGTATTATCCTCCATCCTCCTATATAGGTTTCTTGGGGCCGATGTTATGCGCTCTGGGTAGTTGTTACGATGGAGATTGTGTCTCAGACTAATCATTTCTTCTTGATATGCATCAGTATTGCTACTAATGGTTTTTGCTCGATCTTGTAAGCAACGGACCATTCCTTTCTTTACCGTATATGGATGATGGGAGTTGAAATTAAGATACTGTCCGGTGAAGGTGGGCTTACAGTACCCAGATGACCTGAATCCTTGCTCTGTGCGTGTTACTAATACATCGAGGAAGGGTATTTTGTTGTCTTGCTCTTTCTCTGTTGTGAACTGTATAGATGGTTGGATTAAGTTCACCTGATCAAGTAATATCTGAACATCTTCCTGATGAGGCCAGAGAATGAATGTGTCATCTACGTATCTAAGCCACATAGATGGCTTTAGTGATGTAGATCCTAATGCCATTTCTTCGAAGTATTCCATGTATATGTTAGCCAACACTGGTGACAATGGCGAACCAATAGCCAGTCCTTCTTCTTGTCGGTATATATCAGATCCCATCCCGAAATAGGTTGTTTCCACACAGAAAGTCAACATTTCCATTAGATTATCTATCGGGATACAAGAGCGTTCTTCCAGCAAGGGGTCTGCAGCCAGTTAATCCCGTATTACAGCAAGTGTCTCATCAGTTGGTACCTTTGTAAACAGACTCACTACATCCAAACACACTATCTGGTTAGAATAAATGGGGGCATCACTGATTCTCTCCACAAACTGAGCTGAGTTCTTTACATATGATGAGGACTTACCAGTTAGTGGGTTGATGATCTCCACAAGGAAGTGACTCAATGGGTGACATGCTGATTTCGGTTGCTGACAATGGGTCTCAATGGAATATCATTCTTATGAATTTTTGGAACGCCATATATGTGTGATAGCTTACTGTAATGTTGAATTAGCTGTCTGTATTTTGTTTGTGGTATGAGATCTTTATTCTTACTCAGGATACTTAATACTTGTACCTGGTTATGGCTAACTGAATCAGAAGAGGCGACCTCGGTGGATTCAATAAAGGACCTAGTTCGAAATTCCGTGAAGGTTCCCAAGTTCGACAAACACCTGAAGAAGGCCGGAGGACATATCGGCTGAAACGTTGTAGAAATAACAATAAAGATGAAGACAATAGTCCGAAAATCCTTAATGATAAAAAAGTTTCTAAATATCTTCCATTTCAACCTAGATAAAAAGAAGAATTTTTTTTTGTTTGTTCGTTTTTTAAGATATCACGTGTAATTCTGGATTGTTACTAGAGTTTGTCCGCTTAAAATTGTTGGTTTTTTGTTTTCTTTTTTGCTTTTTATTTTGACAGGCGATATATCCTTCTAAAAATTATGTTATATCAAGCAAAAACACATAAAGTGGACGGTAATCTATATATATATATATATATATATATGCGTGTGTGTGTGTGTTTCTGTCTGATGATAGTTACCTTCACATTAAGCATCAAGTAACAGACTTCAAGAGCTCATGGTTCAAATATGTAGATTTTATACCTGTTTGGCTATAATAGCTTCTATCACATTTTTATGCAGAATGTTTTCTTATTTGAATATATTTATGTTTTTCATTCTTTTATCGTTCTATTATGAGTGCATGCCTCTGTGTCTGTATATGGGTGTCAGTGTGTGCATATATGTATTCGTGTGTGTGCATCCGTGTGTATATGTTCATATGTGTGATTGTTTACGAGTTTCTCAGTATGCATGCATGTGTGTGCTTATATCGATGTAGTGAGAACGGCCCTAAATAGTTCATGATACAAAGTAGTAGAGAATATATTTACCCAATCACTCCGCGCGAGCGAGATGCAACGCAAAGTAGATCTTTTTCTAGCAGAGTTTTATCAGGTTTGAATTCAGAGTTTTTTTCTTCTGCCAAGACCGGTTGCTATACGAAGGTTAAAGAAACAGACTATCCTACTATTTATCCATAGCTGGAGGGAGAATAGCTGACAGCATAGCTTTTTTTAATGACAAATAATTGTGTATGAATTACGATTGCTAATGTAAGCAGATTAAAGGTGAAAAAAAAAAACATTGTAATGTTGATAAATTCATCTTTAATTCCTTCTCTCTCTCTCTCTCTCTATATATATATATATATGATTTGACTTGTTTGCTTTTTTTAATGACATATCAACGTTCACATGTAACTTAATGTTCAAGCCGAACTTTTAGATCAATAGTAGTGGTACTATTTAAATAATCGCTGGGGATATTAGGTGTACACGTATAGTGTATTATTGGGGTATTAGTTCATAAGTAAACGCTATAGCGCGACTTGATCCTTGTTTTGTCTTTCATGGGTGCAAATTGTTGAGGGGTGAGTGCTAGAAAATTATCATTCATCATATATATACATATACGTGTGTGTGTGTGCGTGTGTGTGTGCATACATGCGTGTGTATATGTCTATCTGTGTGTGAGTGTGTGTGTTTCTGTGTGTGTGTGTTTGTTTCTTCCTCTCTTTCTGTGCGTGTGTGTGCGTGTGTGTGAGCAAATGTAAACATTTTCGAGAATTTGATTTAATTTGTGCTATCAATATAAGAATATAGCTTATATTTAAGTTTGTGCCTGCAAAAAGCTTTACAAAGTCTACGAAATATATATATATATATATATATATATATATATATATATATATTTATATAACTTTTGTGTGTATGCCTGTGTGTGTGTATGCGAGAGAGAGAGAGAGAGAGAGAGAGTATCTGAGTTTGTGTGCGTGTGTGTATGGTCGAAGCTAATATATCATCATCATCATCATCCCCATGTCCTGCCATGATATATTGTTAGTCTGATGTGAATGTTTTTAGAGATGGGAGGTAGGTGACCGTACAGCAGCTGTTTTGAGGGATGTTTCTTTGGGGATTTTTCAATATAGCTAGTAGCATTCTTGTGCAATTGTTGTATAGTCACAATCCAACAATACAAATATACAGATGCAGGGAAATACGAAACACTGACGACTCTCCATTGTTCAGGTACGGAACGTTTATTAACTTTTTGACTTTAGTTTTTCGACACGAGGAGAGAGAGACACAATTTTTACTATACTGACTGTTCCTACATCGCCCACAGTCACCCCTAACCAGCTGGACTGTCCCGGCTCAGAGTGAAATATCAACTAACGTCTTTTTCAAAGTCATCAAATTCTCAGCCAATCGCTTCCGGGCATGACGTCATTCACACCCCAGTCCCATTTACTATGTGGGGTTTTTCTTATGACATTTGTGATTGTCATATCTTCTGTGCGCGAGCGTGAATTGTACTCAATGTGTGAGCACCAGCACTAAGAGCCGAATAGTTGAAAGCCCAACCAAACCGAATGATAAAATATAATTAACGAAAAATGATTAATATAAAAAAATCATTCCGTAATTATATAACACAATTGCTGTCAACCCTTTTCTCTATGTGCTTAGTCAGCGTACATGTGGTGCATCCATATAATAGTATGGACACGACCGCTGCTTGGAAATCCAGTAAAATAAAACTTAATTTTTTCTAAGCAGCGGTTGTGTCCATACTACTACGATATAAATTTATATATTTACTTAATTGCGTTCTTATGCGTGTATGGAGGATTTTTTTTTATTAATTTATTTTTAGTGCGTGTTAATACCACAATATAATTAAATAGTCCCTTTATTCTTTCTGATTATCGCAGGGATGTAAGCCATTATCTCAAGTGTTATATCCATCATGCATGATTAAATGAGTTTATTGCATGAATGCAACTGGCAAAGTCCCACTTCACACCCAAATGTCAGGAAACTGAAACAGTAGCCAGTAAAATCAAACTATCCTAGTTCTTTCGATTTTGCTATTGCACAACGGATGCGAATCAAACCCAGGTTGTCCTGTGAGGTAGGGACAGAGAAAAGAAATAAATAATCGTTATCTCTACTACTACTACAACAAGTAAAAATTTATATATATATATATAAATATATATAATTATTTTCAAGTTTTTCCACCGATAATATCTGTTGGCTTTCATCAAGTCTCCACAACTCTCCTGGACTTTTATAATTATTCTACCTGATCATACTGGGTTCCAAATCAAAATTAGGAATATCCTCGTATAATAATATACAACTCTATTATAAAACAAGTTTAACTTTAATTAACAAAAAACAAAAAAAAAACCCAACAAATCAAAATGATAGACACAAAACAATAAATTTACTCAATATGGTCGCCAGTTTTTTGGGGTTTTTTTTTTTCAATTACTGTATCCACACGCCTTCAAAACGATTTGGATTCCTTTAAAATAAATCCTCCAAACATTTTATTCCATTTCTTATCAATAGTAGTCACAAGCGAACCAATATTTGGATGGGAAGTTGTATTTGTTTTCTTTTCTAAGACACCTCATATTTGCGTAATCAAGGGGCTTGAGGTCTGGGATCGATGGAAGCCATAAAAAAAAAATGCAATTATAACAAAAAGTTTTTGGCTTAGTTTCGAGGTTAAGCAAATCATAGATTCTTTGTCGTTTCTTTTCTTGCTCACTTATATTGGTCTGGATTTTAATGAAAAAGTGTTTGAATAATAGAGCTAATCATGACAATAATGATTTATCACATTTTTGCTTTCAAATTGGACTAATCAGACTAAAAATTATGTTTTAAAACTTATTCCATATTTTGCTTCCACGCCCATAATTACGTTCATTCAGATTTCTACTTCCTGATTTTCTTTTCCTAGATTCTTTGGAATTGTTTCAATGTTTTCAGTTATTATTGATATGAATTGTATATATACGTACCATTTTTTTTTTATTTTCCTGGCAAAGGGAAAGCATTTATACAATTTTTCGCAATTATTTGCTTTAACTCTCTTACGGGATAGAATTGAAGTCTCCTAGTTGACAAGTCGTTTTCCTTTCACTTACCAAAACTAGGTCTGGGCTTTTGAAATGTATTACACATTCCTCTACAGGAATCCAGGGCCGTTTTTCTCCCTAAATCCCCTAAAAATCATTCCCACTATATGGCATTTTTTTCTACACCAGTTTTAACTGGTGTTTTTCAGTGGAGTCTAAGTGACAGCAAGTCTCCTCACATCTCCAAGACATTCCTGAGTATCCAAGATGAATTTTAAATTTGCAGTACTCAGGTTGTCTTGATTCTTCCTTTAATCTTCTGTTCCTTTTTAATCATCTTGGAGACTGTTCCAAGGGCAACAACTACGATTGGTATTAACGTCACCTTAATTTTCAAGAATCTTTTCCGCTCTCTAACAAGGTTCAGCTATTTGTCAAATCTTTTGATTTCTTTAATTTTTACTTTATGTGTCCTACCCAGGATATCACGTTTTAGGAATAAAGTGTCTTTCTTCTCTGCAGGGGGGGGGCGATTCATTCAGCATATTTTAAGCCTCTCTGACAGGGCAACTACTGTTGCATAGTTTACAACTAATGATGAATTTCTCTAATATATGGGGAAAAAATTCGAATTCGTCTGTAAATACCAATAGAAATTGTTCAAAGTTCGAGGAAAAGGCTTTTTTTTTTTTTTTTTTTTTTCTGTTTTTATTATTAGATAAAAGCTAAAGTAAACAGACTCATAAACTTACTTTTTTCTAAAATGGTCGATCTGAGCCAACCTCAGGTGTCAGAAATATTTCTCTGAAACCGGAAGTGTGAATTCCCGGGTGTCACTTACAATAAAATGTGAGTGTTAGCGTTCGCGAAGTCAAAAGCTTCTGGAAAATTTAATGTTCTCCAGTGTTTTGCAACGTCGTGTGACGAGGTGTGAGGAAGATGAGCTAATAAACAGCGGCAAATCGGAATAATTTCAAGAAAGAAAAAACTTAACGCCCTAACTAAATACTTCTACTGCCAGTAGTAGTAGTAGTAGTAGTAGGATTGCGTAGATGTATCAATACCAACACTCGGGAAATACTCTAAAAAAGCAAAGAGGACCTACAGCAACATGTAAGAGCAAAGGTGACATAGGGTCACCCAGAAAAATGACAAAAACTAGAAAACGGAAGTGAAAAAAAAACAAATTGTGTGGATACTTCAAGCGATAAAGTGAAAAAATTGCTCACGAGGATATCTGAATATAGCTGCGAAAGGAAGACCTCATGAAAGAAACGGAATCTCTTTTAATAGTAGCCTCAAATTAATGCTATAAGGATTAAGCCATTCCGGAGAACGACAGAGTGTAATGAAAAGAAAAGCGAAAAGACAGAGAAAGTCTTGAACCTTACCAGTGGACTAAAATTACGGTGGAATATGAGGGTGACAGTGATACCGATTATAGTTGAAGGGCTTTGAAAGGTTCTTAAAGGCTTGGAAAAAATATACAAGGAATTGGAAATCAGAGGAAGACCCACCAGGTGATGCTTTTAAGGAGTGATATAATAATAATAATAATAATAATAATAATAATAATAATAATTGAATGCAACAAAAAGAGTGCAAGATTGGATAGGAAATTTGATCTGCTGGGAAGTGAAAAAGAAACTGAAATTTGACCGAACTACAAATTGGTATATGGACAAACCAGAATCTGTTCTGGAGAAAAATCATGGAAATTTGAGAAAGAAACAAAGAACCTATTCCCAGCCAGAAGACCAGACCTAGCTAAAAAAAAAAAAAAAAAGTAAAATAAAATAAAACAAAACCTGCTGAATAGTGGATTTTGCCCTTCCGTTGGTTCACAGAGAGAAAATCAAAGATAACGAAAAGAGAGATATGTACTTAGACATTTTTAGAGAACTAGAAATTTATGGAAAATGAAGGTGACGGTGATACCAATTGTAATTGGTGAGCTCAGAACAATCTCAAAAGACTTGATATGTAGGCCCGAAGAGTTTGTAATCGGAAGACGATCTATGACCGTCCAAACTACAGCATTATTGAGATTGGCCAATATACTGAGAAGAATCCTGGAAAACTTCGGAGACATACATACGGTCACTGAGACTCCAGTGAAAGACCACCATCTAACGCTGATGTAAAAATCTCACAAGCGCGGGGGAAAACTGAATGCAGCCACCAGAAACAACGCTAACGACACGAGTTCCAGCGGAAAGGCAATAACCAGAAAACAAAAGTGAGAAGAAAAACAACTCTATGGACGTTTTTAGCAACTAATAAGCGACATCACACGCGAGAAAATGTGAATGTGGCTAAGAAAAGGAAACATTAAGAGAGAAACTGAATCTCTCCGAATAGAAGAACAAAACAACGGTGTAAGGACTAACCATACCAAAGTGAGAATAGATAAGACGCAACAAAACATCAGATGTAGGTTATGTGGTGAAAGAAATGGAACGATCAATCACAGAAAAAGCGAATGTAGCAAATTAGCACAGAAAGAGTATAAAACGAGGCATGACTGGGTTGGCAAGATGATGCACTGGGAATTGTGCAAGTAATTGAACTTGAATCATACGAACAAATGGTATATTCGCAAACCAGAATCTGTTCTGAAGAATGAGACGCACAAACTCCTCTGGGGTTTTGAGATACAAACGGATCACCTAATCTTGGCAAGACGACCAGACCCTCTCATAATCGACAAAAAAGAGAGAACTCGCGGGATTGTGGACTTAGCTGTACCGGTAGACCACAGGGAAAAATTACAACAATGCGATAAAAGGGATAAGTACTTCGACCTTGTTAGGTAAGTGAAGAAACTGTAGATCGTGAAAGTAACGATTATACCAATTGTAACTGATGCTCTTGGTACAGTCAACAAAGGATTGAGATCGGTCAGAATACTGAGAAGAGTCCCGGGGACTTCCTTTCACTCAAACTCGAGTGGAAAACTATCAGCTAACGCTGATGTAAAAAAACTCTCAAGAAGTAAAATAATAATAGGACTTGGTACTATTAGAGACAGCGTTAACGCATCGAGACAACGACTCAAAGACTGCATAGAAAAGCGTGGAGGAAGACTGATTAAAACCACCAGAAACAATACTGACAATACAAGAACCAACAGAACAAAAATAACTATAAAACAAAACTTGAAAGAAATAAAATTTATGGACATTTCAAGCGACAAACAAGCGAACCCTTACACGAGAAAACTTTGACATGCCTAAGAAAAGGGAAACCTTTTGAGAGAAACTGAATCTTAGAGAAGATTCAGTTTCTCTCCTAAGGTTTACCTGATAGCAGCACAAAACAACGCCATAGGGACTAAATATGTCAAAGCAAAGAGACAAGATGCAACAAAATAGATGTAGATTATGTGGTGACAGAAATCAAACGATCAATTGCATAATAAGCGAATGCTATAAATTAGCACAAAGACAGTATTTGATGAGAGAAGAATGGGTGGGGAAGGTGATCCACAGTGAATTGTACAAGAAGTTTAATTTTGGTTATTCAGACAAGTGGTATATGCCGAGAAAAGGAGTGGCACAAAATTCTTTTGGATTTTGTGATCATCTAATCTCGGTCAGACGACCAGAACTAGTAATCGTAAAAAAGTGAACCAGCCAAATAATGGATTTTGCCACACCAGTTGATCGCAGGATAAAACTCAAGGAAAGCGAAAAGAGAGATATGTACCTCGACCTTACTGGAAAAAAAAAATGGAACATGACAGTAAAAGTGATACCAATTGGAAATGGCACACTCGTACACTCATCAAAGGATTAGTACAGGGAATAGTGGACTTGGAAATAAGAGGACCATCAGTACTGTTGAGATCGGCCAGAATACTAAGTAGAGTCCAAGAGACTTGAGGAGACTTGTTCTTACTCAAACACCAATGGAAAACCATCAGCTAACGCTGGTGTGAAAAACTCTTAAATGAGTAAAATAATAATAATAATAATAATAATATAAACTCCTATGGGACTTTAACATACAAACGGATCACCTAATCCCGGCCAGGAGACCAGACCTCATAATAATCAACAAATAAAAATAGAATCTGCAAAATTGTCGACTTTGCTGTCCCGGCGGACCACAGAAGGAAAGTGAAAAGAAGGATAAGTACCTTGACCTTGCTAGAGAGCTGAAAAAGCTGTGAAACATGAAAGTAAAGATTGTGCCAATTGTGATTGGTGCGTTAGGCACAGTAACTAAAGGATTATTCAAGGGCCTGGAGGACTTGGAAGTTGGCGGACAGGTAGAGACTATCCAAACGACAGCACTGCTAAGAACGGCCAGAATCCTGAGACGAGTCCTGGAGACTTGAGGAGACTTGCTGTCACTCAAACTCCAGTAAAAACCATCAGCTAACACTGATGTGAAAAACTCTAAAGGAGTAAATAATAATAATAATAATAATAATAATCAAGAGAATATCAAATGTTGCTTTCTCAATAGAAAGATGAAATAGTCAAACTAACAGAAGCTCATAAAATCCGGCATTACCAGGTGGGGAATCTTATCCACTAGAACGTGTGCAAGTGTCTACATGGATATATATATATATATATATATATATATATATATATAAGAATCTGTCCAGGAAAATGGGACATAAAAAAGTTTCTGGTGCTTTGAGATACGAATGGGTTACCATGTTCTGATAAGACCCGATCTAGGTTTGGATAAAAAGAAGCAAGGAACATCTCCGCAAGTCAACTTCGCCGTTTCAATAGACCACAGGGTGAGACTAAGGAAAATTGATAAACTGGATGAATACTCAGACTGTCCAATGGATCATGAAATTGTGAGTGATAACATTTATTATATATATCTGCGGTCATTATATCCTGTTGAGATGGGCCCAGTCGGCTGGGGCTGCAGAATACACCCTCTGCATTTCTGCAGAGGGTTAAGACTCCCCCAACGAGTGCCCTGTTTATGACACTAAACAATCTGAGGCTTAGGCTGGGGATTTGGGGAATGCGGAGTACCAATTTATTGCCATCGCTCCCAGGTCCACTATGACCTGGAGTGGTAGCGCCTGAGAGGGTCATATCTATCGGTCAAATAGAACTAAACGGTGTACTTATGTTAAACTGAATTGTTTGAAATAGAATATGTATAAAAATCGATTTGACATTAATGACCTACAATATTTGATGTGCCATAAAACCAAATCAAACCAAACCAAAATAAACTTGTAGAGAGGTATTACTCTATAAAAAACAGTGTCCTAGTTATGACAGCAAACTGTATCTGATGGTGGGGTTTCAGTTTTGGAGTGTTGGGTATTGTGAAGTGCCCCTCGATGCCAAAACTCCCGGGTCCACACAGATCCATATTGGTATTACCTGTTTTTGTTCCATTGGTAAGTTGATACATTTCAATTTTTTTTCTTTTTCCTTAGAGCCGTATGTAAAAAACAAAGAATCTTGTGAAGCAAGTACACGAAACATATAAATGTAAATATGAATGTACAATATATGTGATTCCCTAACCACTAGGCATGAAATAAACTTAGACGACTGTACATGCCGTTGAGATCAATATTTTATTAGCCCAGAGATAATCTGGAAAAGACAGCTGGAGATCCGTAGAAAGGATTCCTAACATTCAGACCACAGCACTACTGAAATCGACTTGAATACTAAAAAGAGTTAAAAATAATTGAGATGCCTTGCTGTCATTTGGACTCCAGTGGAAACCACGACTTAAGGTTGGCATAAAAATACATACACATAGTGTTATAGTTAACACGCAAGTTTAGCAGACCACTAGGAGTGACATCGGATCTCAATGAGTGCCTACTCACTCCTGGCCAAATACCACATGCAAACTAGGCTAATAAAATAATTTCCGGCGTATATCAGTCGATTTTTATTTTCATGTATACATGCATACATAAATTCAAAAAAAGGGATATCTATCACGATTTGTTACGGCTGTCACTCGCATAATGCAAAGCTCTTCGAATGAATTGAGCACTCTGTTATCCGGTAAGGTATAAAATATAAATAAACGAAATGTACTACTAAATGCCTTATAATTCCCGAGCTGACGTGGTACGCTTGTTGGCTGAGCGGTATGATACTAAGTCTAACGTAAAGTTGGGCGGTTTTCGATCCCAGCATCACGTGTCCTACGTGTCTAGCCACACTGAAGAGTTGTGATACAACAAAACAGCCTATCTGTGGATGACCATATAAATATATATATATATATATATATATCACTGATAATTGACTGGTTAGGAAGTACAATGAAAACGATTTTTCTCAAGTTGAATCGATAACATTTTTTAAAAAAAGACATTTTTTTTTTGTCTATTCATAAGATATTCTGTTGCTATCACCGCACCTCTCCAAAGAAAACAAGATCAAAACGAAAACAAAAATAAAAAAAAACCCACAATATCCATAACTCGAAGGGGAATTTAAATTCTACACACATACGCACACGGGTGTGCACACGCACACACGCACACACGCACGGATTTACACATACAAACACACCTACATATATATGCGTGTCTATGTTTAGACAAATGAAATCAATGTATATATAAATCGATGTATGTGGGTATATGATTCAATACAAAGCAGGTGAACGTAATTTAATAAATGCGCCACTCTTTTTAAGTAATTTATTGTGTTGATTAGTAAATGTCTGCTGAAGGTTTTTTTTTTTTTTTAATACCATTAGTGATGTTTCGTTCAGAGCGTCGCAAAGCAGTCTGGCTCAAAATATCTTGGGGCCAAATGTCCAGATATTAAAACATAAAAAATAAAATGTAAACAAAACATGAAAATGAATAGCATGTGGTTTCATTTGTCGCTTTTTCTTACCGCTTCACTGAATGCGTAATTCCTGGCAAAATTTTATATTTCGGTGCACGAATTCGGAAAAGTCAGAAACCTTAAGAGTACATAACGTCTCTGGCAAGGTACGTACTTGTGTTCATATAATCAAATCACAGACATTGAAAATAGTAAAAGTGTCCTGAACCAAGCAGCTCCTAAGTTAATGCTGACTTACGGTTTAGTCACGCTTAACAAGGACAAGGGATGGAGACTTATGTACTCCATTCCAAATCTATGATACGCCTCGCAATCTATGATACTTGTCCCTCTCTCTATTACATATCAATTTTTGTAAAAAAAAACACCACTCCATGGCCCCAAGCAGTCTTTGGCTCTGGAAGTACGTTCCAGACTTCCACCAAACTGTATGTATTGCAAGAACAACCAAGCAAAGATGAATAAATAATGATTACAGAGTTAATTATTACTTAGAATATTCTTACTATTGACCTCATCTTTATTGTTATAATCACAACATTTCGGCCAATATGTCTTTCAGCCTTCTTCAGGTGTTTCATGTTGAACTCGGGAGCCCATACAGAAAAAAAAACAAACTTTATTCAATCTACGGGTGTAGACAGTTCCAATTCTTTAAATCGATTCTCTTAACCATGTTATTGTAAGAATTTTTCTTACTGAACCTGCAGCCTCTAGAGGATCTTACTCAGAAGCATTTGCCAACAAATCGCCTTATCTATTGCACCATGGGTCCTTTCTGTTGTGAATATAACAATAAAATAAAGTAAAGTCGGTGACCTAACTCAAGAGCGACCCGATAGCTTCTTTTTCAATTGCTATTACACGGAGAAGTAGGGAAGGAGGCAACTCCTTTCCCTAGATTGCTCCACTTTACTGTTAATCCGTACTCCATAATCATCATCATCATCATCATGTCGCGCTGGTAGCACGGATATCCCTGACCCTCTCTCGCCACTCCTCCCTATCGTTCATCGCCCTAGGCAGGTCTTCAGGACAACATCCCGTATCCTCACATAGCTGCTGAATGTATGTTCGTGCTGGTCGTCCTGCTTTTGCACGGCCATGTGTGGGGGTCCATAAGAGTAGATCTCTTATGAGTTCGCCCCTGCTTCTCCAGCAGTGTCCTGCATGTCTGGTTCGTCTAACTTGAATAGTTTTCGTGATAGGAGACAGGTGGCCGTACAGTTGGTGTCTTGCAGGGTGTTGCCGCCAGGACTTGTTCAAGATTGAACGCAGCTTTCTTGTGTAATTGCCGTCTACCTTCTTCTCCAGCCGTTTTGTTAGCGTCCATGTAGTGCAGCCATATAGCAGTATCGATGTGACCGCTGCCTGAAAGAAACTGCGTTTCATTTTATCAGTTAGGTCTGATTTCCATATAATCGATAGCCTATTGATAGCTGTCCATGCTTTCGTTAACCTCATTTCGCTGTCCTTTTCGGTTGATTCGACGCTGCTTCCTAGGTAAGTGAATTTGTCTACTAGTTTAAGAGGGGTTCCTTCTAGAGTGGAGATGTCCCCCGTTTGATTATAGCACATATATTCCGTTTTGTGTGCATTAACATAGAGGCCTATGCTTGCTGCTGCTCGTTCCAAACTATGCAGTAGTGTTTCGGCTTGGTCGGGTGTATTTGCCAGTATCGCTATGTCATCGGCGTAGTCGGCGTCGGTAATTGTTTTTGCGGGCTACCTTCTGCTTCTTTTCTTCGCCAGCTCGAAGCCATTCTCTCTGATTTTGTCAATCGATGTTCTAAGTACGTAGTCTAGACAAATGATAAAGAGGTACTGAGCCAGCGTGTCCCCTTGTAGTACTCCTGCTACGATGTCGAAGTATTCTGTGTCTCCATCTGGTGATCGTACTTTTACTTTGGTGTTTCTATAGAGAATCGTTATTGCTGCTACGGTTTCTTTAGGTATGCTGTACGCTAGTAGGATTTGTTCCATCTATCCTCTGTGAATGGAATCGAAGGCCTTGGTAAAGTCGACAAATATTCATGTCACTTGTAGGTTTTTTGCCCGTACACCTTCAAGGATTCTGCGGATGGTTAATATTTGTGAGGTCGTGGATCTATTTCTTCGGAAGCCATTTTGGTTTTCCCTAAGTATGTTGTCGATTTTGGGTTCTATGCGGTTTCGTAGTAGGGCATTGTAGATTTTGGCTGCTATCGATGTAAGTGTTATGCCTCGGGTAGTTTTTGGCTAATTCGAGGTCCCCCTTTTTAGGGAAGGGGAGTATGCATCCCTTCATCCATCTATCTATCGGATTTTGATTGTATACTGCGTTGCAGTGTCGGAGCAGTATGTCGTCGAATTGTCTGGTCTTCCATACTTCTGGGGGAATCTCGTCCTGCCCTGCAGTTTTCCTATTTCTTATTTTTTTGAGAACCGAGTCGAGTTCTTCTTGTGTGAACGCTCCTAGTTTAATGTCTAATTGTTTACTAATTATTCTGGTGATTGGTTCATGTGTTATTTTCCGTGGGTTTCCTAGTAGGTTTTCGAAGTGCTGTTTCCACAGTTTTATTCTTTCTTGTTGGTTTGCTGCTTTCAGTTTTGCTTTGGCTGTGTTCTTTCTTCTACTCACTTCGTTTATTTTTTGCCAGGCTATCCTAGATTGTCTATCTTCCACCGAGTCTCTAATCTTATCTATCTGATTTTGAATATATTCTGTCTGTTCCTTTATATATATGCCTGCTAATTGATATTGTGTCGTTTTTAGTTTTAAGGCATTTGTGTTTGTTGGTTTTTTTCGATAGTTTTTGGAGGCTGTTTTCACTAGTGCACGTTTTTCTCTCACCACTAAAGTTTCCCATGGGACTCTATATTTAGTTTTGAGTTTTGTTGGAATGCATTTCGCTGCTGCCTCGAGGTGCGCATTGACGAAATTTTCATATTCGTCGTTTGGTGTACGTTTTTCCGTCTTTTTTTATAGTGTTTCGAATCTTTTTCTTAATTCTAATACGTATTTATCTCTTATATATCTGTTGTTCAACAGGGCCCAGTCATAGTGTTTGGTGGTCGCTGTTCGTTAAAAAAAAATCCATAATACTGAGTGTTAAACAAGGCAGCTTCAAGTACCATTTTTGAGTCTTTGGTATAACTCAACCACCGATTGAACCCCGTTCTACCGGGCCATAGGCAAAAAAAGATGAGCTCAATCGTCCAAATATTTAAAGTAATAACAATTAACAAGTTTCATTTCAGAAATTTAGTCAAATAATACAGAGTTAAAGGCAGATAACTCTGTTTAATACTAGATTTATATTCTGGGTTCTCATTTATGGCTTCGTCATTTACCGCACAACCTTTCACTTTCTTCTTCTGTCATCGTGTTCCTGTGTCTTTTCTTTGTCATTGTCTGCGCTGGCTCACGTCCTCTAAATTATCGTCTTCTTCGATCGTTGTTCTTATCATCGTCTTTATGGCCCCAGCTTTTCTCAATTTTTCTGTGTTGGGAAAAAGAACAATTCAGAAATATTTGTTTACCTTATTACTTCCTGACAAGAACTAACTTTGCCATTGCTTTATCTTAGTCAAAGAGTCAGTGATCTGAGCATAACTTCTAAAGTTATTTGATCATGCAATTTCCTTTTAATGAAAGCTATGTTCTCAAATGAACTCCGTGTCATCGCACATCAATTAATCTAGATGACCCAATGGTGATAGTTAGAGTTTATTTAATCTAACAACGCCACCAGCCAATACATTTTATTTATCTATTATTCAATAGTATGTGTGATTTTCAGTTCTAACAAACACTGATTTTGGAAAATGAAATCTCATTTACTGTTCACAATGTCTGCATCAAGATCTTTAAATTATCAGAGACAAAGTGCCAGTAAATTTCAAAAATATACAACTTCCAGCTTGAAATTCTTGCTAACCATATCTTTGTCACCGTCTACGATAGACACATCTTTCCAGAATTATTCCAATGTCATTGCTAGGTAAAAATTATGATCAAATTACAATAGTCTGTATCATAATGAAATAATTTGCGTATGTATGTTTGTATGTATGTATGTTAAAGAGTATACTTCCTCCTTTTTACACATAAAGTCTGAATATGCAATCCGCCGAATGTAATGCTTTGCACTTCGTCATCAATTTCCTTGTTCTATTGACCATGTCTGAGTTCTGCCTTTATTGATTTTAACAAGAGTCTACACTATCTTCTCTAAATTTCTTATTTAAAAGTTGGTCACATGCTCATCTAATGAAAATGATATCAATATGCGACTAGCAAAGGTATGGATTGTATCGATAGGCTATCGAGCATATGGAAGTCTGAAATATCCAACAAAATGAGATGCATTTTTTCCCAGCAGCAGTCGTGTTCATTCTACCATATGGATGCACCACATGGACGCTGACTGAGTGTATAAAGAAAAAGATAGACAAGGATTGAACAAGAATGCTACGAGCTATATTGAACAAACCCTTGAAGCAAAATCCCACAAGACAGCAGCTGTGCGACCACCTACCTCCCATTTCTGGAATCATCCAAATAAGATAGACAAGACATGCAGGAGACTGTCGAAGTAAGGACTATCTCATAAACGACTTTCTCCTATGGGACCCCTCACACGGACGTGCAAGTATTTGCAGACCATCAAGAACTTATCTAAAACAGCTCTGTACGGACACAGGATAAAGTCTAAAAGACCATCCCGAAGCAATGGATGATAGAGATGAATGATGAGAGAGAGAGAGAGAGAGAGAGAGAGAGTTAGGGAAATCCGTGAAAGCAGCATGACTTGATGATTGTGATGATGATACTATCTTACAAGAATTACTGCCCAAGGTTAGCAAATAATTAATTAAAACTTTACCTGGTTTTCTGGATTAGTGTATGTTTTTGCGTATCAATGTTTCAGAGAATTTTATTCGTCTTATTTTTCGTTTATGGATGTACTATTGGTTAGTATGCTCAAATTTCCTTTGTCCATAGAATTGCCAGTGGTGGACCCCCTTTCCTAACCGGTCATACATTCCTTTTGTGCTATTCTGAGACATTCACTCATTATGTCATTAACTGTTACATCTCTGCTAATTCTTAGCCTAACTCAGGACTGGCTTTAGAAGGTGCGGAGCTCACTCGGGAACATGAATATTTCAATGAGTCGTAGTGTGTACTTGACGAGCCGAGAGTAGATTACACAAACGAGGTGGGGGCTCTTAGGTTGCAGGAACAATTGCTCCAAATTGGTGCGATTGGCTCAAGAATTACACTTCCTACAGTTGCTACTGCACTGCGATTCATAAATTTTTGCTTAAAAGTAATTAGTTTTTGTGACATTATTTTTTGCTGCGAGAAACAGAGATATAGTTTCTCACTTCAGGTTTCTCCTTTGAAGCTTGCCCAGGTTATCTATTATACGATTTCCTTAGTTTGTCGCACGATATATATATATATATATATATATATATATATATATATATATATATATATATATATATATATATATATATATATATTGTCATCCAAAGATAGACTTTTTCGTTGTATCACAACTCTTCAGCGTGGCAAGAATCGCAAGTCACTTCAAGCTGAGATCGAAACCCGCCTAACTTTACGCTAGACTTTGGATCTTGGTTGTGTTAGCACCTGATAGGGTCCTATCTATGAGTCAAATAGAAATTAACTGTGGTTTCGAAAGTTTACTGTTTTTACATTTAAACTGCGTACTCATGCTAAACCGAATTATCTGAAATAAAACTGTTTTTACATTTAACTCTGTGTATTATCCAGTCGGCTGAAGTTGTAGAATACACCGACTCCACCTCTGTAGCGGAGTAAGACCACTAAACTGAATTGTTTGAATTAGAACTGTTTGATTAAACTGAATAGCTTGAAATAGAAATATTTTTGGCAATTAAACTGTGTACTCATGCTAAACTGAATTGTTCGAAATAGAACTGATTATTTGTATAAACTGGATTTGGCATTAAATAACCAACAAAGGTTGATATATCATAAAACCCAAACAACCAAGGAAATTTTTATCTTAACCCTCAACCATTTCGACGACCATCGTCAGCTCGGGAATTATAATACATTTTGTATTCACTTCTGTTTGTTTACATTTTATGCTATCGTATATCGGAGAGCTCAGTTTATATCCTTTCTATATTTGTTACTAGGTTACATGATTGTTGTTTTCCTTTTTGCCATCAAGTTTATTTTTATTGCAGTTACTGACTTCTGTAATGATTCTCTCAGTGCTCTTTGCATGTATTCTATATTTTATTCACGAATGCGTTTCCTTCTTTATATACTATCTCCCATGTTAATCCTGATAGTCGATCTTCCACCAAACTTCTGATTTAATTGATTTGACCTGTAAAGTATTATTATGATTCATTTTGTGACAGAAAGTTTTCTCTGGACTTTCGTAAGTTTAGGCGCGTTGACGTTTTTTGATTAGTTTTATTATATTGGGATTTTATTCCCGTTATTACATTTTTCCCTGACTATAATTGACTCCTAGAAAACTTTATATTCAGACGTTGATTTGGGTCGTATGCACTCTTCTTCTTCTTCTTCTTCTTCTTCTTCTTCTTCTTCTTCTTCTTCTTCTTCTTCTTCTTCTTCTTCTTCTTTATCGGTGGTAACAAAGTTTTCAAATTCGTCTTTGAGTCTTTAAAATGCTGGCATGTCCTTTTTCTATTATTATTATTATTATTATTATTATTATTTGCGTATTATTATACTCCTTTCAGAATTTTTCACACCACCGATAACTGGTCTTCCAGAGGAAATTGATTGACAGCAAGTCTCTTCAAGTCTCCTGGACTTTTCTCGGTATTCTGGTCGATCTTGATAATGCTGTAGTTTGGAAGGTCTCCACTCGTCTTCCAATTACCAAGTCTTCTAGTCTCTTCACCAATCATTTTGTGATTGTGACGAGTGCATCAATTACAATTGGTATTACCGTCACCTTCATGTTCCATAGATATTTTCGGCTCTCTAACAATGTCTAGGTACTTATGTCTCATTTCCTTTTTTTAAATTTTCTCTTAGTTGTATGCTGCTACAGCAAAATCTACTATTCGGTAGGTTCTCCTTTTAGTTTTTGTTCTTTTTGTTATTGTTGTCTAATCATCTGGCCAAGATAAAGTCATCTGTTTGTATTTTAAAATCCATGTCGACATTGTGTGTCTCTTTTCCAGAACGGATTCTGGATTGTACACATACCATTTGTTCGTATCATCAAATTTAAATTCCTTTCGCATCCAGTAGTGTCTATTATTATTATTATTATTATTATTACACTCTTTGTGATTTGGTCACACTAGCCGTTTTTTTTTTTTTTTTTTTCGCGGGTTTCCAAGTGACAGCAAATCTTCCTAGATCCCTATGACTCGTTTAAGTATACTAGTTGATTTTAGAATTAGAGGAGGCTGGATGGTCTCAGTTCTTCCAATTTTCAATTGACTACGTCACTTCTCCTGCTGCAAGGGGCTTCAACTACGATTAATATCCTTGGCACCGTCATGTTTCACTAGTTTTACAGTTCTCTGAGCATGTCCAAGTATTTGACTAGTTTTTTCGCCTTCCTTTACTTTTACTAATATCTTTGCTGGAACGGCATAATCCACTAGAATACACTTTTTCCTTCTTGATAATTAACAGTAGGTCTGGTATTATTATAATAATCCTTATTTGTACTCCTTTTAGATTTTTTCACATTAGCGTTTGCAGATAATTTTCATGTGCTTTTTGAGTGACAGCAAATCTCAAGTCTCCAGGAATCTTCTCAGTATTCTGCCCAAATCTTCATAAAGCAATAGTTTGGATGATCTCCACTCTTCATCCTATTTCCAAGTCTGCCAGTTCCTTTACAAATCCTTTGGTGACTGTACCGAGTGCAACAATTACAAATGATATCACCTTCACCTTCCTGTACCATAATTTTTTTTAGTTCCCTATCTATGCCTCGGTAATTATCCCTCTTCTCGCTTTCTTTTAATTTTACTCTGTGGTTTGTCCGTACTGAAAATCAACTTTTCGGCAGGTTATCATTATTTTACTCTTTGTAAGTATTTCCCACCAGAGTTAGCTGATGGTCTTTTACTGAAATCGGTGTGACAACAAGTCTCCTCTGATCTCGAAAAATCTACCCAACATCCTGGCATATCTCAATAATGCTATAGTTTTGTGGGGTTGCCCGTGGTGCAATGGTTATCGTCGTTGGAAATGGACACGGCGACACAAGTTCAAATTCTGGCCGAGACTGATTGCATTTCACATAGCACTAATACCCTAGGGAAAGGTATGAATCCAATTATTCTCCCTACAGCTATGGGTAAATAGAAGGGTAGACTAGGTTCTTCAGCCTTGGTGTGGCAACTAATCTAGGAGAAGGAAAACGCTGAATTCAAACCTGTTAAACTCCGCTTAAAAATTGACCTTGTGTCATATCCTTCCCAATCGGAGGGGTTGGTAAATATGAATAATGCTATAGTTTGTATGGTCTCAACTTGTTCTCCATTTTCCAACTTTTCCGGCCTCCCTTCCAAACATTTTGGGGACCGTTCCAAGTGCGCGAATTACAACTGGTATTACCGTCACTTTCCTGTTCTCTTTTCAATTTATTGTAATTATTATTATACTCTTTGAGAATTCCTCACCTCTGCATTAGCTGATAATCTTTCACTGGACACTCATTGACAGCAAAATTTCCTCAAGTCTCTTGGACTCTTAATAATGATGGAGTTTTAGAATATATCGATTAGTCCTCTGATTTCCATCTCTTCCAGTCCCTTAAAACACTTTGGGGACCGTTCCATGTGCCCCATTTACAATTAATATCACCATCACCTTCATGCTCCATGGCTTTGTTAGTTCGCTGGTGTAGTCCAAGTATTTGTCTCTTTTTCCTTTATTATAATTTTCACCGAGTGGTCTGCTATGACAGCAAAGTCCTCTAAACGGCAGGTTCACTTATAATAATTACGATTATCCTTTTTGCTCCGTGAGAGTTTCTTTTTTTTTTTTTTTTTTTTTTTTTTCACCAGCCTTAGCTGATAGACTTTCATTGGAATCTCAGGGACTGCAAAGTCTCCTGGACCCTTCTCAGTATTCTGACCGATCTCAAGAATTCTGTAGTTTCGATGGTCTAGGTTTGTCCTTCGATTTCAAACTCTTCCAATCCCTTCCCAAGACATTAGGGATCGTTTAAAGTGCACCGATTACAATTGGTTTATTATTATTATCATCATTGTTATTGTTACTCCTTGCGAGGTTTTCACATCAGCGTTAGCCGATGGCCCTTTACGAGAGTCTCAGTGATAACAAGTCTCTTCAAGTGTCTTAGGGTCTTTTCAGTATTCTGACCGATCTTAATAATGCTGTAGTCAGCATGGTCTTGAAATCGCCCTCTAAGTCTTATTAATCTGCACTCGGTCAAATATTCTGAAATCAAGATAAGAAAAAAGTGTTACTCTTGCCTGTCAAAAAAATCAGTATTATGGTTTTACTTTGGCTCGTACACTGACCTTTAACCTCATTGGAATATATGTAACAAAACTAATTCTCCAGGAAAGTTTAATAATTTTCGCAATATTGCAAACATTATGGACCCCAATGTCATTAGATTTCTGTCGACTCCACTTACTCGCCCACGGTGGTCTCATAAATATGAATTCAAGTGTCGCCCACATATTCAAAAACGGTAGAATCTCTTCAGTCATACTTAAGTAAGTAGTAAGCTTAGCTTATTCTGGCACAGGGTCAAAAGGTATGAGACAACATTTGAAGTACGAACTTATTAGCCAAGTGTAAGAGTCTGTTAAGGTTATACTTTATTTCTGGAGGGTGCAGTTAGCCAAGAAGTACAGTAACTATCAATTAAGGGCCTTTTTGCTCTTATTGGTCGTAAAAATGTCATCTTATGAAACAAAAAAAAAAGATCTTTTTTATGTTTATATATATATATATATATATGTGTGTGTGTGTGTGTGTGTGTGTGTGTGTGTGTAAATTCAAACATATATATATATATATATATATATATATATATATATATATATATCTACGTAGGTAAATTTATCTATCTATCGATCTATCTATCTATCTGTGTGTGTGTGGACATGTGTGCCGGTTTGATGAAAAAAATGATAAGAAAACAGGAATATTTCTTTGTTTACTTATTTTCAAATTATCCTCATCTTGCTTCGATGACATATGGCTGTACTCCATATATATATATATATATATATATATGTGTGTGTGTGTGTGTGTGTGTGTATGTGTAAACAGAATTCATATAATTGCTACCTTCCATCACCTTAGATCTTCGGTAAAGTTTCGGAGAGGGGTTGTGAAGTCCGAAATTAAAGTCGAAAATTGAATGCACCTAATCTCGATCAGACGACCAGACCTAACGATAATTAACAGAAAAAAGTTCTTTCTTTCTACCTTTCTTTTTCACATTACTTTTTCTTTCTTTAAAGATTACAATGAAAACTGCAGAGATCTCACTTCCCCTTTTTTTCTTTCTTTGTTTCTTTTATTTCTTTCTTTTTTGAATATTATGCTTACAGACAAACATATGTACTCACAGAACGCTGCACTTGTGTTTTATATTATTAGGATATATATATATATATATATATATATATATATATATATATATGTGTGTGTGTGTGTGTGTGTGTGTGTGTGTGTGTGTGTGTGTGTGTGTTGTTTATTATTCGGTACAGTTAAACCAGAATTGGGAGTAATTCCTTCAGGACAAGAAAATCATTCAAGAACTGGTAGAGTGTTCAATGTAATTAATTTTACAGAGCAATACTTTCTTTAAAGAAAAAAACAAAGACCGGTTATTTTAGGATTATAAATTTATTTCCATCCTATTTTGCGTTTCTGATGTAAGGTAAATAAAAAAAACGAAAGTTTAATAAAACGAGGAGGTAACTCTTCTTTCTTCCTCTCCCTTCCCCCCGTGTCTATTCTGTTTTATTTTATCCATAACATCTGAAGAAGTCCTGTTATATTTTTCTTCGTGTTTTTGGTTTACA
>OY757916.1:73718792-73738792 GCA_963585895.1 Sepioteuthis lessoniana | reverse complement strand
AGCACTCAAGTAGATTAGCATACATACGCATACAAATGTGTTTTAGAGTTTAATACAGAAACACAATCTGATGTAAACTTAATGTAAAAAAGTCCAAATTTAATGAATCTATGAGAGAAATAATATTGATCAATTTAAGGAATAAAAATATCATTACTAAACGAGTATTAGTGAAGTGAACTTAAAATGTAAAGTAACTATATTTACGAGAAAAAACAGTTTTCTATGAAAGCGAAATGTTTAATCAATCAAGAGATCATATTCACACCCAGCTTATAGATCTTTATTATTATTATAATAATAATAATAATTATTATTATTATTTATTCCTTTAGAGTTTTTCACATCAGTGTTAGCTGATGGTTTTTCACTGAAGTTTGAGAGACAGCAAGTCTCCTCAAGTCTCCAGGACTCGTCTCAGGATTCTGGCCGTTCTCAGCAATGGTGTCATTTGGATAGTCTCTACCCATCCGCCAACTTCTAAGGTCTCCAGGCCTTTAAATAATCCTTTAGTTATTGTGCCTAAAGCAGCAATCACAATTGGCACAATCGTTACTTTCATGTTCCACAGCTTTTTCAATTCTCTAGCAAGGTCGAGGTACTTATCCTTCTTTTCTCATCCGTTCAGATTTATTCTGTGGTCCGCCGAGACAGCAAAGTCGACAATTTTGCAAATTCTCTTTGTTTGTTTTGTTGATTATTATAGGTCTGGTATTCTGGCCGGGATTAGGTGATTTGTTTGTATGCTAAAGTCCCATTGGGGTTAAGGCGTGTCATTTTCTATGACAGGTGCTGGGTTGTGCATATACCATTTGTTAGTATGGTCAAATTTAAAATTCTTGCACATTTCCCAATTATTATTATTATCATTATTTGAGAATTTTTCGCACCTGCGTTAGCTGAAAGTTTTCCACTGGAATTTGAGTGACAGCAAGTCTCTTCCTGTCTCCTAGTCTCTTCTTACAATTCTGACTGATCTGACTCAGCAATATTAGGTACATATCAAGGGTAAAGGGGAGCAATCCAGGGAAAGGAGTAGCGCCCTCCGCTACACCTTAGTGTAGTAGCTATTGAAAAGGGACCCTTCTGGTCGCCCTCGAGTTCGGTCGCCAACTTTACTTATTATTATTATTATCATTATTATTATAATTATTATTATTATTATTATTATTATTATTATTATTATTATTGTTAACTCCTTTGTGTTTTTCACATCAGCGTTAGCTGATGGTCTTTCAGTGGAGTCTGAGTGAAAGCAAGTCTCCTCAAGTCTCCTGGACTATTATTATTATTATTATCACCAACGTATGATTTATGAATGAAGCAATCTATCTATCTATCTATCTATCTATCTATCTTAAAAAAAACATATCGAGCTTATGTACTGGCCAGTTAAGCAGGATAAAACCTAAAATGAATATATTTTTCTCGCATCCTCATGTCAGTCTCATAACTATAATGTTCATGTATTTGTAAAAAAAATTACAATGTCAGGGTCCCATCTATGGAACAGTTCAATATCTTTTTAGGGATTATTATCTTGAGTGATTTACAACCATACAGCTGTAGGGAATTTGTTCCTATTAGAGTGAAATATTTGATGAATAGAATTACTGTTAGATGGTAATACTTAAGACCAAGTAATAGTTGTGAGCAAACAAACGAAATATGGCCCGTTTAACAATAATGTTGACAAAAAACTGTTTGAATACAATACACACACGCGCTCACACACACACACACACACACACACACATATATATATAAATGCAGTTTCTTCGAGGCAGCGGTCATATCGATACTGCTGTATGGATCCACTACTTGGACGCTAACTAAACGGCCGAAGAAGAAGCTAAACGGCAATTACACAAGAATGTTGAGAGCAATATTGAACAAGTCCTGGCGGCAACACCCCACAAGTCACCAACTATACGGCCACTTGCCTCCCATCATGAAAACTATACAAGTTAGACGAACCAGACACGTAGGACACTGCTGGAGAAGCAAGGACGAACTGATCAGTGATGTACTCTAATGGACCCCCACATATGGCCAAGCAAAAGCAGGACGACCAGCTCGAACATACATACAGCAGCTATGTGAGGATACGGGATGTAGCCCTGAAGACCTGCCAAAAGCGATGAATGATAGGGAGAAGTGGCGAGAAAGGGTCAGGAATATCCGTGCTAGCGGCACGATATGATTATGATATATATATATATATATATATATAGGAGTCGGAATTAGATACCCCGAGGAGCCGTTTTAGGCGAAACTGTGGTAGGATAGTCCCGACTCACGAATTAATTTTTGTAATTCTGCTCTATCTAGTATTGAGCACTCTTTGTAATTGTAGCATCGCAACATTTTGCGGTGGATTTTTGTTCTTTTGACCAACTGATTGTGTATCTCTTGATTTTTTTCAATTGGTGTCACAAGGTTGGCCTTTTCTTTTTTTTCTCCCGATAACCTTTTTCTTTTTCCCCAGGGCAGCGATTTGAGATATATTGTTATCTCTGAATTCTAGCGTTTTTTTTCCTATCCTTTGTCACCGTAAATGCTGTTATTTAGTAAGTTAGTTAATATATATATATATATATATATATATATATATATATGCTCCCCCATGGGGGTTGAGCTCTCTGGCGAAGGAATTGCCGGCCGCCACTAGCGTAATGCAAAGCTCTTCGAAAGAATTGAGCACTCTGGTAGCCGATAGGGTATAAAAAAATTCCCTTAGCCAACGTGGTCCGCTTGGTGGACGAGTGGTCTGAAACATAGTCTAACGTAAAGTTGGACGGGTTTCGATCCCGGCTTCGAGCGTCCTGCGTGTCTAGCCACATGGAAGTGTTCTGATAGAACGAAACAGTCTGTCTGTGGATGAATATATATATATGTATATATATATATATATACAAGATGTGGTATTGGAAAACTATCAAGAGTTGATATCCCATTAAACCAAAAAAAAAAAAAAAACCCATCACACTTTAGGATGTATGAAACAAATTTCATACATACATCTGACATACATATATACATAGAGATGATAAGTTTGTCGAAAGTTGAAATTAAGACGTAGAATTACTTTATAGAATTATGAAAGTTTTATCCATTATGAGTTTCTCATTCTATGGTCTTGAGTGATTATTAGCTTGTCACAGGAAATGCTGGAAAACTTTCCACAGGGACATACTAAGTTATCATTTCAAATTTCCTGTATTTTTTAAATACTTAAATATCCTGTTTATGTTTATATTATATTTGATTTTAAGTGAATAGTTTGTAGGTAACTGCGTTTTAAAAGTCTCATAACTCATTTGTTTTCAGATATTGCTATCTTAGGCTAACAGTTCTATTTGCAAGTAGCAAAATAGTTACAAGTCCTGCTAACATATTAGTTCTTTTTGTACAAGTCTATTGAGCTGATATATATATATATATATATATATATATATATATATATATATATATGTGTGTGTGTGTGTGTGTGTGTGTGTGTGTGTGTATCGTAGAGTGAGTGGGTGTTTAAGTTCATGTACTAAATGATCAATAAATCTTTTGGGTGTCTGTAAGAACAGCGAACCATGTTGATATTTCTTTTTAGGAAGACGTGAAAGATTTTATATTAATATCAGTTGCATATTTTTTTAAAAATGGATGCATAAAAATGACATTTTGGGCGATTGCAGACCACTCAAAATTTTCATTGAGTTGCAAATAAGGCTAGAAATCTAGAAAAATTAAGTACATTTCTTTAAATGAAAGTTTTGTCAGGATTTTTCCATTTTTGCCTGGTTATGGTTAAACGCATACAAGAAAAGCGTTCAAAAACTTCTTAGTCTCTCCCAGATTTCAGATTTGTTACACAACTTTCAATCTTGTATTGGCCTAACCTGTACAGAGGTGTACAGATTAGGCCAATACAGTTAAGATATTCATCTGAATTATTTTTCTTGTTTTGTTAGAATTGGTTGTGTGATGCCAAAACAAAAACTTTCAGCCATGACATTTCTTTCTGGGTGAAGTGTAAAAGTTTTTACCTAGCCTTTAATCCTGGGACTTATGAACTAAATGTTCTTACTTGACTAGAACAGTCCCCAAAATTCACTCTGAATCGTCCAGCAGGACATAGCGTAACGGTTATAGGCGTTGGTTCCCTAAGCTTATAAGGAGACAATCAGCTGAAGGTTGCAGGTTCAATCCTGACTGCAGGCGAGTAACAAAACAGGAATACTTAACACTTGTACCCGGTTATGACTAACGGAATCAGAACAGGCGACACCCGTAGATTCAATAAAGGACTTAGTTCGAAGTTCCTTGAAGGTTCCAGAGTTCGACAAACACTTGAAGAAGGCCAGAGGACATATCGGCCGAAACGTTTGGAAATAACTATAAAGATGAAGACAATTGTCCAAAAAACCTTTAATGTTAAAAATCGTCAAACTTTGTCTCAGAAATTTAGACAATTGAAATCTGATTTATTATCATTTTTTAGTTTTATAAGAAGTGATAAATTGCTGCCACAAAAATATTCAGTTTAAACTCTTCTTTTTGGTTGAGACTTAGAACTTTTTGAACGAAGTTTATATATATATATATATATATATATATATATATATATATATACAAACGCATATATGTATGTGCACGCGTGTGTATGTGTGTGTGAATATATACCAACAGAATGAAAATTATATATGAGAATGTGGGTATGTGTGCATATTCGTATCTGTTTTTGTATCAATACAAACAGGAATAAAGTATATTATCTCAAAGAACTTCGATCATATAATTCCTATTCAACCGACTATTTACGAACAGAATTACAGAATGTCGGACATGTCATTTTTATTCCTGCACTTTTAATGCAAATCATAAACTCTTCGAGAAAAATATTCTATTACTTTTTAATTCTTTGTTCAGAAGATATAAAATATTGTCTTAATATCCTATTCGAGAGCATAGCATTGTATTCGCCTTGTCACTTCCACGGGATTGTTTCTCGCATATGAACTAATTTTTTTTTAATAGACGGGATAACGGATATTTATCAGTGTCTTAAGTCTTTGTCCATGTTGGACAGAAGCCAGATTTCAACACTTTGGAACTAAATAGCCCGGATATTGAGTCGATGTCCCTGACAAAAAAGCAAGACCCAAAAAGGCGTAAATTAGTAAGATTCATACAAATCCTTCGAAGCGAGATATGATATAAAAAAATGAAAAACATAGATTTAAAAAAAAAAAAAAGAAAAAAAAAAATGATAATGATGTCGGTTCGAGACACAAATGTTTACAAGTGTGTGCCTCTGTGTTGTCAGTCATGTTCCGGTCGACTAATAATTCTTAAAGACAGAGCTACAGTAAGCATAGTTGTTTTGGACAACCATGCCAGTGTGTTCGATCTTCATTAAAGTCTCAATAAATGTAGACATGCATTCTAAATTAAACAATATTAAACAAATTAAAGTTCTTCTTTGTGTAGATGTCTCTTGAAAAGTTTCATTAGTTAGTTATTGCTGATTTTACAAGTGCATCCACTGATTTTACGCAATTCTAAATTCAGTATAATATCAGCTTGTAAGTTTAACATTTAGCCATCTTAGCTATTACTGAATATAAGGCTCTAGGCGATGTGAAATGGTTGGTGAGCTAGTCTCGCAGACCATTTCAAATGAGTTTGATTCTCACTGGGTAACACCTGTTTCTGGCTATCAGGAAATGTATTGGTATTATTACGGACTATATGGACAAATAATATTTAGAAGAAGAAAACTTGTTCTCTATAAAAGTGTTGATGGGCTTCTTATCTCTTTTGATGTTTATATAAAAATGAATTGGAGGTATTATTTTCGAAGCATTCCCAATCTATCTATCTATCTATCTATCTATCTATCTAAAACATGTTCGATGAATCAGGAAAGACACTTTGTGTCTGCAAATGTTATCTTTGATTCATTCAAGTCTTCCTTTGAATCGTTCGACTTTTGGGTGGAAGAAAGTCAGGAAGGCACTGTATTTCTTCCTTGTACTTTCGGCCTAAAATGAAGCCATCTTCGGTGAAACGAACAATAAAATGACGGTCACAATGGTGTGTTGCATAAATATATACAAAGAGTTGGAGGAAGAACAATTGGTATGGAGTATTTGTGGAAGAAGATAACCTTATTTGAGGTAAGAGGAAGAATTGTGGGCAAAAGTGTTCAAGTGTCTGTCTTATTTAATCAAATATCTTTAAAAGAGAAAAGGCTGTTTATATATCTACACACGTGTATTCACACAGACATGCATAATCACTACAACACACACACAAACACACACACACACACACACACACACACATATATATATATATATATATATATATATATATATATATATAAAATAAAAATGGATGTTATATCTAAAAATAAGCAATGTTCAATATCAGAGATAGAGATTATATATCTTAAAGATAGCGGAGATATAGAGCCAACGATGCTTCATGATTTTCAATCGCTTTCCTATACAAGTCTTATATATATATATATATATATATATAGTTGTTGTGTAATGATTTGATATACTTTTGACGATAGTTGTCTTGAGTGAAATGATTTGATTCTTATTTTCTTTGTGTATATAAAAACTAAAAATGTAACTTTTGCAAACATTTGTGGAAAGTGTAATTTTTTTATTTGCTGAGGCTCAGATTTCTAATTGAAGTATTAGTCCTATTTACCAATCCCTCCGCTCGGGCAGGATATAACACAAGGTCAATTTTTTTAAGCGGAGTTTAACAGGTTTGAATTCAGAGTTTTCCTTCTCCTAGACTAGTTGCCTCACCAGGGCTGAAGAACACAGTCTATCCTACTATTTACCCATAGCTGGAGGGAGAATAATTGGATTCATACCTTTCCCAAGGGTATTAGTGCTATATGAAATGCAATCAGTCTCGTGTCGCTGTATCCATTTCCTACGACGATAACCATTACACCACGGGCACCTCCTAATTGAAGTGTTAGTTTATTGTTACTTGATCCATATTATTTGAATTTTTTTTTTCCAATTCTAGAATGTCCCATAGATGTACAAATACGAACATGTATTGGTTTGTATTTCATCCAATCATTGTTATAATTATTAAACAGCTGTGATGACTGTAAAAATAAGAATTGTAAAAATAAATCTTGTGAATGAATACCAGTCTTCCCGTAATAGAATTCATTATCCAAAATAAGTATTTACCAAGCCACTTTGAACGAGAAAGGGGAGACACAGTCAATTTACAAAGTGGTCTTTAACAGGCTTCATTCTCCTAGATCGTTGCCATGCTAAGGATAAAGTGTACAGTCTACCCTATTATTTACCCATAACCAGAGGGAGACTTGTTCGATGCATAACTTTCCCAAGTGTATTAGTTCTATGTTCAAACAGCCTTGTCTAGGATTTGAACCCAGGACACTGTCCAAATTTTCTACGTCGATAACGATTTCACACGTGCCCCACTTAAAATCCCAAATGGAGCCTAGTTAAAATTTAAAAACATATTAACTGCTACAGCCAATTTCACATTTTTACTATCATCAGATCAACTGATAGTCGTTAAATGTGAAACTGTTGAAATTGTGTCAGCATTTAAAAGGGTCATTATATATTAAAAAAACACTATATATATATATATATATAGTACAATTTCGGTTAAGTCGTCATAATAGATTTATTTCGGCTGAGAATATTATTGCTATACTCTCCGTCTCGTCAGATGACTCTTTACATGCTTCCCTACTGTCGCAAAGTAGCGAAGAAACTCCACTTTCGCTACTTTGCGACAGTAGGGAAGCATGTAAAGGGTCATCTGACAAGACGGAGAGTATAACAATAATATTCTCCGCCGAAATAAATCTATTATGACGACTTAACCGAGTTTGAGTCTCCGTTATATATATATATATATATAAGGGCTTACATGTGAAAGCCTACGAAAATCTTATTTTCCATTCATCTATTTATTTTTATTGATCGGTGATGAAAGCAGAACTTTGCAAATTTGAATGAAAACAGTCCAACGCAACAAGCCACCTAATTTGACTTTTTTTGTGGTCGAAGAAGGAATAATTAGTGCGTGAAAAATTGGATTCATACTTCTCTCTTCAAGGCGGCAGTGAAAGTCATCTTTTGAAGAGAGCAGCGTATCTACAACAAGAGCAGGGAGACAATTAAAAAGCAGAACAGAATTGTTGGAAGCCAAGACCGGCAAATAAACGTATGACATGAAGTTGATAATAAAAGGCAAAAAATAAATAAAGAGGAAAGACCAAACGTTAAGCAAGGGAACTTTCTTAGCTGACGGTGTCCTTTTATTCCGTTAACTATTCTAATTGGTATATTTACCCTTTTTGCATAAATCATTACCTTATATTTAAATTGAATTAATTACATTTTAAATTCTCTTCATATATTGTATAAAAATATTATTTAAAATATAGCAGTTTGGTTGATACACTCACAGGATTTACTCGTATCTTTTAAAGTCCCGATATAAACTGCTATTACTTCCATTAAATCATTGAATTGATATCCTTTCCCGGTTTTTTAGACCCCAATAGTATTTTGTTTTTTTTCGGTAAAATCTACGGCTGTATTTAAACCATTCACAGAACAGTTATAAGGCATTGCTATTTTCCCTGCTACTTTGTACTATTTACTGTTAAGTTATAAACCTTTGCTATTTTTCCGGCTGACTTTCCACAATTTACAATTCTGTTACAAGCATTGCTATTTTCCCGGCTGCCTTTGCACAGTTTACAGTTCAGTTATAAAGCAATGCTATTTCCCCGTGAAGTAATCTGGCTAGTATCTACATTTTTGTTCCGTCCTGTCAAGCGGGTTATAATACGCAGACTGTATCTTCAGCAAAGGTTTAAGACCTTTCCAACAAAAAAACTAGTGACATCCTAACCCTCTCGGGAGGAGTTAGGTTTATTTCCCGGCGCCTGAGGCACTCTCTTTTCGGAGCATTTTGTACTCGCCAGGCATGTCAGGGCAACAACCCTGCACATGGACCCAGCTAAATCTCTGCCTTGAGCCATACTCCTTGTTCGTATGGTATGTCGTGCTACAAATACCTGAATTCTCTCTCTTTCTCTCTCTCTTTCTTTCTTTCTTTCTCTTTCTCTTTCTCTTTCTCTCTCTCTCTCTCTTTCACTCGCCATCCGTCCCTATTGGCCACCGCTCATGGTAGTTCATCTAGATGAAGTCTAGTGTCCGCACAGAGCTAATGAATGTGTTTACTTTTCGGACAACTCTTTGCTTATGAGTTCGTCCCTGCTTCACTAATAGAGTCCAGTATATCTTTTTCGTTTTACTTGGATGGTTTCTCAAATTGGGGGCAAGTAGTCATACAGCTGCTGTTTTGCAAGCTACTGCTTCCAGGATTTGTTAAAAAGAAACCCCAAAACAAGCTGCATCGTTTTATTATTTCCATCAAGCTTTTTTCTCCAGGCGCTTCGTTAAAATCCTGTTAGTTTATCCATATAATAATCCTTATAAAACTACCGCTTGCGAGAATTTTGTTTTATATTATTAGAAAAATCAGATTCCCATATAATCGGGAACTTGTCGATAGTATTCTACGCTTTTACTGTATGTTGACATCGCTAGATAAGATATTACTACCGAGGTATGTCCAATAGTCTGCCTAACAGAAATGATTTTGATAGAGCCTTTAAATTGTAAAAAATTGTTTTTTTAAGAAAATTTCGCTATGATTTTTAATTATTTGCAGTCGTTTTACTTAGTACAGCCTGAGTATCATTTCTTCAAACTAACGGGATAATGTGCATTAGAGTCAGCACTTCCCGACAAAGCCAGACTATTTGAACTATCAAACGAGAGTCAAGATTGTAGCTTCAAGGCCCTTTGACTTAGCACAAACTATTTACTCTATGCGAAAAGAGCAATAGCATCTATTTTTTATGTCATATATTCTTTTTAAAATATACAATCGTCATTCTCAGTAAACGTAAATTTCAAGGGAATATTGATCGACTACATCGAGTATTATACATTGAAAGTATCAGATCAAAATTCGGCTACAGACGTATTCATGAACCTATAGACACATAGATACATATTTACCAACCCCTCCGCTCGGGCAGGATATCACACAAGATCAATTTTTAAGCGGAGTTTAACAGGTTTGAATTCACAGCTTTCCTTCTTTTAGACTAGTTGCCACACCAAGGCTGAAGAACACAGTTTGCCCTACTATTTACCCATAGCTAGAGGGAGTATAATTTGATTCATACCTTTCCCAAGGGCATTAGTGCAATCAGTCTCGTCCAGAATTTGAACTCGAGTCGCTGTGTCCATTTCCTACGACGATAACCATTACACCACGGGCACGTCCCTAGCACATAGATACGCACACAGAAAGACATAGACACAGACACGCATCGCTTCACCTCTCACACGCACAGTTTCTGTCAATCTGCCGGTCTCTCTCCTTCTCTCATCCCTCTCTCTCTCGATACACACACACTCACACACACACACACACACACACACACATATATATATATATATATATATATATATATATATTCGAGAATGTATGGATGTTTCGTTTTCCGCTTTGTTTTTGTCAGTCTGTCTGTCTTAGATAACAACGTATATTCTCAAATTTAATGAACTGGAAAAAATGGATAACTAAATAAATAGATTCTTCTTGCTGTCTGTTCATATATCCATTCGACTAGTGAACAACTATTAGCAAATTCGATTCCCACAGCATGCTTCATAATCGAGGCCCTGTGTCAACCTAAACAATGTGTAGAAAATATCTACTCTTACCTTATGTATCTCTTCATATGTTGCAAGACAATATCAAATTATTTTATCTATCTATCTATCTTATTCTCTTCATATCTATCTATCTATCTATCTATCTATCTATCTATTTATCTATTTATCTGTCTTATTCTCTCCATATTTATCTATATCTGTTCCTCAGCAAATTGTTTTCATGCCTTTCTTTGTATATATTCACGTAAGCGCATATATATGTCACTTTCTGTTCTTTCATTTCAATTCTATAAACAAATCTTTCCGCTTGCTTCTATTTATTTTCTTGTACTGCTCATTCCTTTCTTATTCGCCTTTCTTTCAACCGACCCATGTTCTTTACCCATTTTTTCTTCTTCTTTTTATTTCTTTCTTCTTTTTTTTATTATTATTTCATTCTTTTCTCTATGAGGTGTCAGACCGGCGCACTGAACAGACCAATGGGCCTTTGACAATTACAAGGAGCTGGTTAGAGGGGTAAAAAAAGGAAGGAGGACAGGTTATAGAGAGAGAGAGGGAGTTACTTCTAAATAACACAGCCCGCCATTCGCTCTCTAAACTTCGCCAATCTGAGAGCTCAGCAATCGTGTGCGTGTGTGCGTGTGTGTACGTGTTTTACTTCGTTTATTAGTGTGCATGTGTGTGTGTGTGTGTGTGTGTGTGTGTGTGTGTGTGTGTGTTTGTGTGTGTGTGTAGGTTCTGTTTTATTAAAATTTTTGTCTTCCTAAGTTTGTCACCTTTATTTCTCTGGAGAAAGTTTTTTTTTTAGCCCACCCCTGCGAACGTATTTTTTCTCTTGTTCACTCTTGCTTCTATTATTTTTTTCTTTATTCATCATTTTGCTGCATTTTTTTTCCTCTGTCATTTTTCTTCTTTTTCTTTTATTTTCTCTCCTTTCGTATCTTTTTTTTTTTAATATTTTTATTTTAAGAGTAGGGGCGCTGACGCAGTGTGACCTAAACAGTAAGACGGAAAAATGAAAATAAAATAGGCACACCAAGCAAACATTGGTGCTCGTATAGGAAAGAGGATGACATACACATGCACAAACCTACTTGCGCACACACACATGCACAAACGCATACACACACATAAACATATATATATATATATATATATATATATATATATATGTGTGTGTGTGTGTGTGTGTGTGTTTATGTGTGTTTGGTCGTATAAAAAACAAAGAGAGACTGTAGATTATTGTATAGAAAAAGAAGGGATAAGTCAAATTAGTGGGGTCAAAAGAGAAATTGTAAATAGAAAGTAAGGTAAAAAGGAGGAAGCAAAGGATTCAGGTAGATGTTGAATATATATATATATATATATATATATATATATATATATGTGTGTGTGTGTGTGTGTGTGTGTGTGTGTGTGTGTGTATGTATGTGTGTGTGTGTGTGGTTTAACCTGAAAGATTAAAAAATATATATTTGGTTAATTTATAATAATAATAATAATAATAATAATAATAATAATAATAATAATAATAATAAACATAATGATCTGGTGATTAAAGGAAAAATCGAAAACGTGCTGACGACATCCCTTCCAAAATTAGCCAAGATTCTTAAAAGGATCCTGGAAACCTGAAGAGACTTATTGTCACTCAGATTTTGTCACAAAATTGTACAAAAAAACTTGTGTGAAAAAGTCACAAGAAGCCAAATTCATCAGCAAAAACTGATGTGGGGTAAATAATAATAATAAAAATAACAATAATAATAATAATAATAATATTAAAAGAGACAAGACGCAACAAAATAGCAGATTTGAATTGGAGGTAATAGAGACGAAACGATTAATCAATAAAAAGCGAATGCAGTAAATAAAATCAAAAAGAGTATAAGACTAGACACGACTGGGTGGTGATGGTGATCCACAGTGAATTGTGCAAGAAGTTTAAATTTGACCTTGCAAACAAATGGTAAATGTCAAACCCAGAATCCGACCTAGAAAATGAAACGCATCAACTTCCCTGGGATTTTGAGATACAAGGGGGTCACCTAATCTCGGCCAGACGACCAGACCTACAGAGAGTCAAAAAAAAAAAAAAAAAAAAAAAAAAGGAAAAGAAAAAAAAAAGAAAACTTGCGAATAGTGAACTTTGCTGTCCAGGTCGGCCACAGAGTAAAACTAAAGAAAGCTAAACGCGAGATAAGTGCTTAGACCTAGCTAGAGAACTGAAAATACTATCGAACATGAAATGATGGTGATAGCAATTGTAATTGATGCGCTTCGTACAGTCGCCAAAGGACTGGTGAAGGAACTGGAGGACTTGGAAATAAGTAAACGAGTGGAAAACATTCAAGCCACAGTATTGATGAGATTGGCCATAATACCGAGAAGAGTCCAGGAGACTTGAGGAGATTTGCTGTCACTGAAACAAACCCAAGGGAAAACTCATCAGCCAATGCTGGTGTGAAAAAGAAGGAATAATACCAATAATTTTACAATTAATAATAATAATTAAGAAGAAAAGAATATATAATCGAAGATTAGAATGAGTAGGATCGATTATTTTTAATGTAACTGTATACATATTTATGACTGCATAATATATATATATATATATATATATATATATAGGTATCTCAGTTGGGAGACTTTGTTTGATTAATATGTGCTTAAAATATTTACGCACAAGCAACACAGGTTGCGCATGTACACAGGTACGCATACATTCACTTATACACACATGCTCACGGTGATTTGATTTGTTTCTGGCAGTTTTTAATTGTTTGGGGCAATTATTCTTGAAATAATTTACCTTTATACTTAATACAGGGAATGGAGTAGTGCCCTTCCCTACTCCTCGGTATAGTAGCTATTGAAAAGGGAGCCTTCGAGTTACCCTCATCTAAGGTCGCCAGCTTTACTTTTTACTTATACTTAATACCAATATGCATTCTGATTTTCTTCTACTTTAGTAAGGCCGGTGAGTATGACGGCCGAAACTGCATGATCAAATTACACAAAGACCGAGAAAATGAGTAGAAGTGATTAGATTAAATAAAATGTTTACATCTCATTAAAATTTTGAATTATGATGATTAAGCTAAACAAACCTTCAAGCTTTCCTGTTTGACGTTACTAATTCTTCGCAATTTCTATTCATCTCTCTTTTAATTCTCGGCAGAACACGTTAAGATTAGTTAATATGAATGCATTAACGCCGTTCAGTTGTCATTAACTTTAACGTTGGATAATCTTTATTTTAGTTTGACAGTTTTAAGAAGAACAAGACTGACATTTTGTCGCTTATAATTCAATTGTTTTTTTCTGTTTTACTATCATTTTTTAAAAATTTATATGCGGATCTTTATCGGACTGGGGGGCTTAAGAAGAAGGCATAAAATTTCTTTTTCTGTGTCAGTGTTTGGGCAAAGGTGAATATTCGACAATCAGCCAACGATAAAAGGAAGCTAAAAGAAATATTACCAACAAAGACAAGGCATAAAACAGAAGTAAAACGGGAATTATAAAAATCCCTAAAGAGGATTAGTGGGAATTAAACTTAAAAAAATAAAAAACAACCAAAGAGAAACACGGTATAAAAAATTTCAATCAAAGGAAAAGAGTAAAAAAAGTATTGAGGATAAAGGATTGGGTCGAGAGAAAGAAAAAAAATATTTTGAAGCTAGTGAATAAGATTCCAAGGGAAAAAAATGAAAGCTGGGTAGAATGAAGAAGTATAAAAATTTAAGAAAATTTCAAGTGATTCATAAAGTGAAGGAAAAAGGAAAGAAAAATGAAGAAAAAAAGAAAGAAAGAAAGAAAGAAAGAAATTCAAATGAGCCATAAAATGTAGAAAAAAGGAAAGGAAAATGAAAAAAAAACGATTTGCATTAAAAGAAAGAAAGAAAGAAAGAAAGAAAAAGAAGAAAGAAAGAAAGAAAGAAAGAAAGAAAGTTCAAAGTGATTGATAAACTGTAGAAATAGGAAAGAAAAATGAAAAGAAAAAGGTTTACATTAAAATAAAGAGAGAGATTATTGAAAATATAGACATAGAAAGATAACTGAAAAATTAGATCGAATGGAAACTTGTTATGAAATTATATAAAAAAGAAATGAAAAAATACGGAGACAAATAAAATACAACGAAACAAGATTTAAGAAATGTAAATAAGAATAGTTCAAAATATTTTTAAAGATGATTGATTACAATTAATTAAATATTAATGATTGATATGGTTTATTAAACATAGATGCTTATCACTGAAATAAGTTTTGAAATGCCAAGTTTGCCAATAAAACAAATTTCACAGTGTCATTAAAAGAGCATTTTGTCGTACTACTCTTAACTTCCTTTTGCACTAGTTTGATGAATTAGCTTATGTGATTAATCCTTTCATCTTTGTCATCACATAACCTCCACTTTCAATTCTGTTGCGTTTCAGCAATTTTTGCTTGAATATAATTGGTCCTATTGGCGTTGCTTTGTGTTGCTATAAGAAGAGATTCTGTTTCTCTCTTTAAGTTTCCCTTTCTTAGCCATGTCCAGATCGTGTGTAATTTCTCCAGTTTATCGATTTAAATTATGATACAATTGTTTTTCGTATTTCTCTTTCTAATTCTTTGTGGTTATTTTTTTGTCTTTATATTATCAGTGGTGTTACTGGTCGCTGTAATTATTATCTTATTTTTTTTTTTTGCTTTTTAATGTCATCCTCGTACTGATACATCCCCGCAAACTTCAAAGCTAGCAATTCCTCTTCCTCTTTCTTTTCTTTTCTTTTTTATGTCATCTTTTGAGGGTCGGGTCTTGTATATCATCATCAATTTTCTTGTCCCTATCTCTGAGTTCCTCCTATGTTCATTCAGATTATTTTAAAAGGGGAAGCACTCGGGTGTTTACCCTTTGCTGAGATTTCTGCTGCTGAGCTTCGTTTCCAGAAACTTTCTCGTTCATCCGAAATATTCTTCTTATTATTATTAGAGTGTTTCACATCAATTTTAACTGATGGTCTTTCACAGGAGTTTGAGTGACAGCAACACCTTCAAATCTCCAGGACTCTTCTCAGTATTCTTTACGTCCTCAATAATGCTGTAGTTTGGGTGGTCTTCACTCGTTCTCCAGCTTCCAAGTCCTCCAGTCTATTTAATAATCCTTTAGTTTCTGGCCGATTTCAACAATGCTGTAGTTTGGGTTGTCTACGCACGTCCTCTTATTTCCAAGTCCCCCAGTCCTTATACCAATCCTTTTGTGACAGTGCCAAGAGCGCCAATTATAATTGATATAATCGTCATAATCATGCTCCACAGTTTTTTCAATACCTTAGCTAGGTCAAGGTAATAATCATTCTTTTTGCAATTATTATTATTATTATTATTATTGGCTTATTTTCTAGGTTTATTATAATTATTTTTCTTTCATATATATATATATATATATATATATATATATATATATATATATATATATATATCATTGTTATTATCAGTTTTCTTTTTGTTGTTTTGCTGCTTACTAAAAACACATCATGAAAAGCAAAAATAACATCAATGAATTTAGCTTATATATATATATATATATATATATATATATATATATATATATATATATATATATATATATATATATATGTACAAATAGAGAGGTTGAGAGAGAGGGAGATCATCCGAGTAAAAATGTCCTTACTAGGCGTTGGAAAAATTTTAGACAGTTAATAAAATACTCCTTGTCCGATTAAAGAATGCTAATATTTGCATTTGACAAAAAAGACAGCTCAAACAAACAAAAAGACTATTTGTTGCTTTTAACAATACCGAATGAAAAAAATATTATTAAAAATTTTCCTTAAATCAAGAAAATATTAAGTGGAGCAAGATAAACCATCAACTGAAATATCTCGCCTCTTCATATCAGCTTCAGAGCTAAAAGTTTCCTAGATGTGAAAAAAAATACACTCTTCAGATGAAATTAGTCCTCTATCTAACATTAAAATATGTGATAAGAATATATATATATATATATATATATATATATATATATATATATATATATATATATATATATATTAAATATGTAATTATTTATGCTTGGTATTACTCACATACATATGTATTCATATATATATATGTATATATATATATATATATATATATATATATATACAAACACACACACACACATACACACACCCATATATATATATATATATATAAAATCGCATATCTAAGTGCACCATTAAAAATCATTTTATTAAATCTTCATTTTCATCCAAGCCAAAAACACCAACAGTTCATTATTTCTAGAGGTGTAGTGTACACTCAAAATTGAAATTTTTATGTGTTCTTTACTTGTAAATTCGATACCATCTAATTTTGAAACCAAATATACAATTGCAACACCTGTGTGAAAATATCAAAATGCTTCAATATAAGTGTACCGGCCCACTGATAAAATGGTTAAGAGTGTTCGTCAATGCCCAGGTAGACCGGGATTCAATCCCAGGTTGGGTCTTACCAAACACTCAAAAATGGTGCTTGATGACTCCTTGCTTAACATTCAGGTTTATAAGGTACAGATCATGGGTAAGTGGAGCAGTCCCTGGAAAGGAATATCGCCCTCACCTCGGTGTAGTAGCTATTAAAAAGGGAGCCTCCTGTTCACTCTTGATTGCAGTCTGCCAAATTATTTATATATATTATAACATATTTTTCATGAAGTAGATTTTGGTAATAATCTCTTGATCGAACCCAGTTCTTAACAACTGTACGCATGACTGTAGTTTTATTCCCTTGTTGTTTTATTTGTCATTATCGGGATACATCATTTTAAAGAAAAAAGGTAAGTAGCAAAAACCTTTTCGCTTACGACGCACAAATACTGTTGGAAAGGGCATGCATTTACATAACCAAATAAGCAAGGTCAGATCAAAAAACACTCCGTGCTGAGACAGTTTTATCCAACAGCAACCTGTTGCATTTTATTTAGAGAAAAGTTTGTCACAGTCAAGCAGCCGCCAGAAATGCAAGAACTCATAATGATAAACGGAAGATCTAGTTACTACGCGAGGATGTATATATATATATATATATATATATATATATATATATATGTGTGTGTGTGTGTGTGTGTTTGGTTTCTTTATTTAATTGCATGCTAACCTTCGTGCGTTATTTAATTCAAAGTCATCCTAATAGGAGAACTGTAGCTGTATTATTTAACCTATAACTTGGAGGATAAGAGTTCATATATTTCTAAAGGCATAAGGCTGAAAGTGTATTAATTCGAATGTAAATTACTCAATGATTAAATAACCAAAGAAAGCAAGTCACATTCATTTTACCAGAAAAATATATATAGTTACTGAATAATCCATTTGGATGTATGTAATATATAGACCTCATACAATGGGTATACAAGTCCGTCATATATATATATATATATATATATATATATATATATATATATATATATATATATATATATATATATATATATATATATATATATATATATATATATATATATATGTGTGTGTGTGTGTGTGTGTGTGTTGGTGTTCTTCGATGGTCTGGGACACCTGGGTTCAATCCCAGGGGGAGTCATACCAAAGTGGAGCAATCCAGGAAAAGGATAAGTGCCCTTCCCTACACCTCGTTCTAGTCGCTATAAAAAAGGGAGCATTCAGGTCACCCTCGACGAATTTCGCCAACTTTACTTTTACTTATAATATTAAACAGGAAAAAGCTCAAGTCTTTGAGTTTCATGTTGCCAATCCCAGGTTGGATAAGTATTCGATACGCTGAAATATGTTGGCAACGTGATTTGTGGGGTTTTATCCCGTTTTCTTTTTTTATTTTAATTGAAATCTACTGTAAAAGTTTTCTGGATTTATGTACATGGAGTACTGTAAAGATTTTTCTTATCAAAGATGCTTTCAGCATTATATATATATATATATATATATATATATATATATATGTGTGTGTGTGTGTGTGTGTGTGTGTTCAAAAGATTTTGAACACCCGTTCACACACACACATACATACATTAGTATATTACAAATAACTATAATTCCTTAGTTTTTCGGGGATTTTGAAGGAATAGCGTGTTGTCGATTTGAACTGTCGTTTCACCTTTCCAAGACGTTAACCTCTGCCCATCTTTTTGATGTAATCTGGTCTCAAGTGCTAATTTCATTGAGTTAACTGTTACTTTTTGAAACATATTGACTGGGCATATCAACCTAAGCAGAAAATACAGAAAAATCTAGGAAAGCATTGTATTAAAAAAAAATAAGGAAAAAAAGCAGTTTGACGACTAATATATTTTTCTTTGAAGTCTGATGTTGTGCTTTTATTACTAATTTGACCTTTCAGTATCTGAAAAAACTCAGCTTATCACCAACAAAAAACAAGAAAAAATATTAAATGACAAAAACAAAAACAAATATGTCAAGAAGCTTAAAGATCAGAAAGACTCTCCATCTGTATGGATCTAACTTTACCAGGGTGACGTAAAACCAACGAAGTCTCGATATCGTAAGGTATTGCTAGGGTACACGAGGTTCATAGTATGATATTTAGTCCGCTTAACCATACCTGACCTTAGGGTCATTATCTGAAGTAGGCTTTATTAATGGCACTGATATCATTTTTTACTGCTGCAGTTGCTATATTATCTTTCTCTCTCTTTATCTTTCTCTCTCTTTTTCTTTAGCCTCTCTCTCTGTATACACACACACACACACACACACACACACACACACACACACACACACACACATATATATATATATATATATATATATATATATATATATATATATGCACACGTGCGTGTATGTGTGTGCCTTCATGAGCAAGTTTGAGTCAAGATCAATTTTTTAAGCGGAGTTTAACGGGTGTGAATTCAGATTTATTTCCCTCGACCGGTTGCAATGCCAATATTAGAATATATAGTCTTCCTGGCTATTTTCGCATAGCTGGAGGAATAAATACCTTGGATGCATACTTTTCCCAAATGTATCGGTGCAATTTGAAATGCATACAGCCTCGGGTCATCGTGTCCATTCCTACAATAAACATCTAGCCACGACAGCCTCCACTTATATATATATATATATATATATATATATATATATATATATATATATATATGTGTGTGTGTGTGTGTGTGTGTGTGTATGTGAAATGTGTGTGAAATGTGTGTGCATAGGT
>OY757916.1:73712065-73718592 GCA_963585895.1 Sepioteuthis lessoniana | reverse complement strand
TTGTCTGAAAATTTAGCTTAATCTGATAACTTACAAGTAATAATGTTTTTTAACAGATTTTTTGGTCTCGAAAAAATTCTTTAGCATGGTATTAGGGAGAAAAATTCCCGGAACATAACAGGCTTCATGATTGAAACAACTATTGATAAAAAGAAATTATTCAACTGTAGTATTAAATTGTTGATATTTTTTTCCGACAGTAAAAGATTACTAGCTCATTATATTCAACTTGTTCATGAATTGTTTAAACCTAAGACTAAACCTTTGATTGCAGCGAGTAATTTCTGGGATTACCAACAGTAACCTTTCAATCAAGTTTCTTGAAATTTATAAAATACCACATACACACACATACACACGCACGCGTATATATATAATATATATATATATATATATATATATATGACTAGCGCCCTTCCCTACACCTCGGTGTAGTAGTTATCGAAAAGAGACACCTTTAGGTCACCCTCAACTAAGGCCTTATATATATATATATATAATATATATATATATATATATATATATATATATATACGTTTGTGTTTAAAGTTTGAGAATTGGATTTGCAAGAATTTATAGGGGCCTGAAATAAATTCATATTGATATAAAAAAATTCAATGTTTTTCTTTTCTCTTTATGTAATATATATATATATATATATATATATATATATATATATATATATATATATATATATATGTGTGTGTGTGTGTGTGTGTGTGTGTGTGTGTGTGTGTCGATGAAATATACATATATACACTCATATGTATTATGTAACTGTGTTTCTTTTACTGTTTCTTTCATTGTCTGCCAACCTGTCAGTCAGTCTCTCTACACATATACATATACATATAAACGGTTTTAAAACCTCATGCATTTTACAAAGTTTTAAAATTCTAAAACAATTTCTGTTAGACATGTAGTAATGAGGACATTTTTCTTTGATGAGACTGTGACCAAAAGGAGGATTTTCTACTTTTTAGATTTTAAATATCAAAAATATTTTAAAATGCACACGCTTTTTAAAGCCATTTTCACACTTTGCACGCTCTACAGATTCTTTACACACACACACACACACACACACACACATATATATATATATATATATATATATATATATATATATATATATGTGTGTGTGTGTGTGTGTGTGTGTGTGTGTGTGTGTGTGTGTGTGTGTGTGTGTGCTACATCATAATCTTTTTAATAGATATACTACTATTTCTTGCTTTCATGAAAGACTAAATAAGGCTCCAGTCACGCTCTTGCGTTCACTTACGTGCTAATGCTCTTCAGATAGATAGGTATAAACTTTCTTATTCCCCTCTGCCCAGCTATGGATTTAGTAGTTTCGTTACTGTTCTTCTGGAAGGATAGATTTGGCATTAAAAAACTCACCAAAGTTTACTATACCATTAAACAAAGAAACTAAATCAAACGAAACTTAATAAGAGAAATATCTCAGATAGAAAAAATATTTGTTCAAAAACCAATCTAATTCGAGAAAAACTGTGAAAGTCGAAAAACTTTTTCGAATACAAATAACAAATATTATCTTCGCAATTGTTAATCAAGTTCAGTGGGTTCAGTATTGAAATATTTTTAATAAATACTTTTAATAAATTAAAAAAATATATATACTATGTTCAAAACAAAGAACGAGAGAAATTAAGAATTTTCGTATTTACAGAAGTTTGATTTATTATACATTTACACCGCTGTTACAGGTCCACAACGGGTGTTTTTCCCCCAAAAAAGATTAACTATTGTGAGAACATAGTTCTAGAAATGATATTTAAACAATGATGTCTATATTGAGAGAAATATTCATTTTTTAGACATTGCAGATTACATTAATTTTGGTTAGTCAAAAACAAATTTGAAAAATGTATTAAGAAAAAAACTAAAATATTTAAAAAAGAACTAAAAATATATATAGATAAATTTAATTTGTATTTTCAATATTTTGGTCGGAAGAAATGTTCATCACTTTTACTAGTAATCTTTTTTTGAAAAACTAGCTTCCTAACTACCACGCAACGGTAGGCTATAATATATATATATATATATATATATATATATATATATATATTATATATATATATATATATATATATATGAAAGGCAGACAGACAAACAGACATTCATTAAAGTTTGACTGATATGTTTACCTGTCTTTTTACTTAACGTTTTCCATATGTTGCCAAACATTGAATAATTTTTCACAAGTTTATTCTTAAGTAAATATATGAACACACACTCGTGTGCGCACACGCATCCACACACTCATATATACGAGATTTGTTTAAAAATTCTAAGATTCAGCAATAAAAACCAGTCAAAACTAATGATTGTTTTGATGTGACAACAAACGACATCTTGTTACAAAAATATAAAAACTAATTCAGATTTGTTTGAATTTCTGGCCAAATGAAGCCCTTACAAACTTTCGAGATATGCAGAAAATGTAAAATATAGTTCGGTGTGTGTGTGTGTGTGTGTGTGTGTGTGTGTGTGTGAGTATTTGCACTATATACAGGTGAGAGTTCCACAAAATACACACTAAATTATTGCACGAATTTTAACTAAAAATAACAAACAGCGATAAATCGTCGTCAATTTTTTCATCTATTTTCTACTTTGATAGATTAATCAAAACACACGTACAGAGGAAAATAAATAAAAAATGTATCTAAAACAATGAACCCTCAGGTTTGTGATATATGCCTCTTTCGTTAGTATATATATATATATATATATATATATATATATATATATATATATATACATACATATATATATATATATATATATATATATAAATTTCTTGTGGGTCCAACAAGAGAAAAGTAAATATTTTAACTTGAATTGATCCCCAAATGAATTTGAATGTATTACTCAAGGATTGTTATTTCATAAAATTATGCTCCACTCGTTTTTCAGTCTTTGTGGTCCTCTTCAGGAGTCTAATAATGGCTAGGGTTATATCTGCTTCTAGTTTTCACAGGAAAGATTATCTTTAAATGAAGTTTGTTTACGTGCATGATGGCAAATGTATACACGAACAAATATATATAGTAGATACTTGTTAATACATACATACATACATACATAAAAAATGAATAATAAATTTACAATACTGTCAATCAATTATTTAATCAATATATATATATACATATATATATGTGTGTGTGTGTGTGTGTGTGTGTGTGTGTTTGATTAGTCCTTTATATTTAAATTAAAACAAATGTTATTTTGCGGGAAGAATAAGATTGATAACAGCATTGTTACAGAAGAGAATAGTTATGAAAGCTATCAAGGAAACAAAGAATTAAAAACAGATGCTTAAAATCATTAAAAATAAATTTTAAAAAATAAACGTTTTTTTCATTTCCAAACTGTCTTTCAATCCAAATGATTTTTCAATTTTTCTATTTTCCGTGATTTATCATAGCAAAATATGCATATTAGCAAACCATGGTAGGAAAAATCGCTACCTTTGTTATATCACATTGTATGTATTTCACAAACATAATTGAGGTGTGAAGAAGCGGTTATTTTGTGTAGAAAACTGCGCTGATATACAGACAGACCTACACGTTACTTATTCATAAACAAACGTAAGCATTTATATAATTGTTTGTGTCGGTATATATATATATATATATATATATATATATATATATATATATATATATATATATATATATATATGATTTTCGTTCAGAAAGTTTTAAGCCTCACTAATAATTTAGAATTGTCGCCCATCTCTCACATTTGTAGCGGCCTTGCCTGATCAGAAATTAAGATATAAATCTCAAATATTGTTTCTTGTTTAATAAGTGGTGTTATTGTATGGTCATAAGAAAAATCTTCAGCAATGGCGCTTCTTTGATGGTGAGAGTTAGAACTTTTTTAAAGACCCTCCTATATATATATATATATATATATATATATATATATATGATAAAATAAGTGGAAAATAAGATAAACCAAAAGACTAACAAAGGGTTAACAATGATGTTTCGTCTTTTTTTTATAAATAATTGAAGTTTTCAAAAATAAAGACGAAATTTCGTTGTTAAATCGGTTGTCAGTGTTTTGGTTTATATATATATATATATAAAGTGAGATGGATTGATATTAATATTGATAGAGTTTTCATTCGTGTAATCCGTTGTCTGTGTTTTCATTTATCTTTATCCATATATATATATATACGTTGTACATTCAATATGTTTCCAGACGTTTTTGTACAGGCATTTACAATTTTTGTAGACACTTGAAAATTCAGTATGTTATTGCTATACATCTTATGAGATGATTGACCAATTTCTATGATTTCAGGTTCAAATGAACAGCTACAGCCGCAATTGGAATACACTCTACTAAAGCCTGATGAATTTCAAAAATGCTATGTGGACGTGAGGACACTTTAGAAGAACGATGTGCAATAAAATTCTGTTTTAAACTTGGAAAAATGCCACAGAAACGTATGGAATGCTTCAGACTGCTTTTCGCCCATTTTGCATGAATCAAGCATCAGTTTTTGAGTGGCATAAGAGATTCAAGGAAGGCAGGGGGTCTGTAAATGACGATTAGTTGTGTCGGAGAAGTAAGGAAGTCAATACATCAAAGTTGATTGGCCAAAGGGTTAGGGTTAGAGTTACTATGTTGAGGTTTTTAGGAAGTGCAGGAAGAGATTGCTAGGGAAGAGGCCAGCACTCTTCAAATCAGGTCAGTGACATTTCCACCAGGACAATGCACGAGTCCACAACTCCATCCTTGTCACAGACTATTTAACCAAGATGGGCATCAAGACTGTTGCTCACCCTCCCTATAGTCGAGACCTTGCTCCCTGTGACTTTTGGTTATTCCCTAAGCTCAGAGGCAGTTGTTAGGAGACAATTGAGCAGATGAAAAAGCTGTGACGAAGCTCATTGACACGCTCACACAAGAGGACTTCCATGGAGCCTTCCAGAAGTTGTTAGAACGGTACAACAAGTGCATTGCAACCGGAGGAGATTACTTCGAAGGGGACTAGAGTTTCATGTGTGTACTATTAATAAAAGTGCCCATATTAAAAAAGTCCTCGTATATATATATATATATAGAGAGAGAGAGCGAGAGAGATAGAAATATTGATATTGATATTGATATAGTTTGTATTCGTGCGTGTAATATAATATTTAGCCCAAATCAAATAGTCGATAACCTTCAATGACAATAATATTTCTCTGATGACGATTGTTTTTTTTTCTCTTATCAAAATTTTATTCCATCCTTTTTCATTAAATTTCTATGTTTTCCATCAAAGTGAGTGAAAATAGTTGTCAATACTTTAACTTTCACTTGATATAAAATGCTATTACTTTTGTTCATTGAAGTAGATTTTAGCTTCCACTCGGGACTCATGATTAATGAACAACATACTTTATGCTTTACATATTTTACCGTAAATTATGGGTGTTTCATTTCACAATCCTTTTCTTAGGATTTCTATGTAAATTTTTATTCATTTTCAATAATTTTTTTATCGTAATATTCCTTTTTTTATCATTATGATTATTATTTTGTTCATTTGAGATTTTTTCATAAACGGGAGAGCTGATGGTCATCCATTATTATTATTATTATTATTATTATTATTATTATTATTTACTCCTTTAGAGCTTTTCACATCAGTGTTTACTGATGGTTTTTCACTGGAGTTTGAGTGAGAGCAAGTCTCCTCAAGTCTCCAGGACGCGTCTCACTATTCTGGCCGTTCTTAGCAATGCTGTCGTTTGGATGGTCTCTACCTGTCTGCCAACTTCCAAGTCCTCCAGGCCTTTTAATAATCCTTTAGTTATTGTGCCTAACGCGCCAATCACAATTGGCACAATCGTTACTTTCATGTTCCACAGCTTTTTCAATACTCTAGCTAGGTCGAGGTACTTATCCTTCTTTTCACTTTCCTTCAGATTTATTCTGTTGTCCGTCGGGACAGCAAAGTTGACAATTATTATTATTATTATTGAAATCTTTCGAGAGTTTCTTTACACCAGCATTAACTGATGGTTTTTCACTGGAGTTTGAATGACGGCAAATCTTCTCAAGATTCCAGGACTCTTCTCAGGATTCTGGCCGATCTTAATAATGTTTCAGTCTTGCTGGTCTCCACTTGTCCGCTTATTTCTAAGTCTTCCAGTTCCTGCACCGATACTTTATTGATTGTTCCAAGTGCACCAATTACAATTGGTATCACCGTCGCTTTTACGTTACATATTCTTTTTTAGTTCTCTGGCAAGTTATTATCATTTTTATATTATTGTTATTATTATTATTATTATTATTATTATTATTGATAATAAAAGTTATATTGTTATTCTTATGTTAGGTTTATTTTCAACTTCCTACAATCCCTCATCGGCTCTTTACCTGTGTGGGAGGTTTGGGATTTTATGCATCATAATTGTTTATGTTAACTGTTGCCTCTTTTGGGTGATATTTTTCAATCCCATTTATAGTGATTGCCTAAGTAG
>OY757916.1:73699565-73702065 GCA_963585895.1 Sepioteuthis lessoniana | reverse complement strand
AATTTGAACCGTAAACAATCAACTACGGCATATGTAACCAATCGTAGCGTTGGCCTCGCGGGTAGAGTGTTCACCAATGGTCCGAAAGACCTGGGTTCAATCCCAGGTTGCGTCATACCAAAGACTTTAAAAATGGTACTTGATACCTCCTTGCTTAACACTCAGCAATATAAGATACGTATCAAGAGTAAAGTGGAGTAATCCAGGGAAAGGAATAGTGCTCTCCCCTACACCTCAGTGTATTAGCTATTCAGAAGGGAGCCTTCTGGTCACCCTCGTCTAAGGTCACCAACTTCACTTATATATATATATATATATATATATAAAATGCATGAAGTTATTTTTCCCTAAATGCATGAAACTTTTAGCTGTAAAAATGACATAAGGAAGTGAGAGTATAGGTATTTGCGGTTTTCGGTTTTATCCTACTTTAGTACCCGGAATTTGAGCTCTTGTTTTTAAAGAAAAATGTTTTTATAACTATTTATACTCTGTTTCTCTGTCTCTGTCTACCTGTCTACCTGTCTCTGTTTCTGTCTCTCTCTCAGTCCTTATCTCTCTCTCTATATATAGATAAACAGAAAGAGAGTGTTGACGGTGAAAGAGAAAAAAATCAACGGGTGAGAGAGAGAGAGAGGGTGGAGGAGAAGATTCAAAACATCAATTTTGATTTTAATAGAATTAAGAGAAAAGAAAAAATTGTTTTTAATATATATATATATATATATATATATATATATATATATATATATATATATATATATATTTGTATGTCTGTGTGTGATCCAATTCATGATTCTTTTATGCGTCGTATTTTTATTTCCAATTTTCATCATTCATTACAAATATTTTTTGCTTTTTTTTTAATTCTATTAGATTCATAATAGATTCTTAGTATTTCCTTCCAACTCTCTCTCTCTCTCTCTCTCTCTCTCTCCCTCTCTCTCTCTCCGTTTGTTTCCCTATCTATCAATCTATCTATCTCTCTAGATGATTTTTTTTTCTTTTGCACCGTCTACACTCTCTTTCTGTTTGGCGTACTCTTATATTAACTGCTTTGATATTCAACATCTCTCCGTTCTAAACGCCAACCACTTAACAATACTATGTTTTAACCCCCAGCCACCACCACGATTATCAACACTGTCAACTTCCCGACCAGAGTCAATTTCTATTAACTAAGTTTCCCCTCCTTTCCTCGCTGCTCTCCCACTTTTCGCAAAACCTAATACGCCATGTGGAAACCAAGTCTCAATGAGGGTAAATGAGGGTGGGGTTTGTGATTATACTGATGGAGGACGCAGCTCTGTCGCCCACCCACCAATAATCATTCTAGTTTAGAAACCCTGGTGACGGTTCACATCAGACGTCAACTTTACGTGAGTGGGAGTGGCCGGATACCCTGCCTTACATTTGTATATGCGTGCTGTCAAGTGGGTATGCGTGAGTATGTGTGTTTGAGTGTGATTAAAAGTTTTCTTATGGCTGAGATAGTTGCGTACTTTAATCCATCCCCCTTAACTCTGTGTCGGAGCTAAGGTAAAAGCTGAGATTTCGAATATAGATATAAGCAAACAAGCACTGCCTTCCTTACTGCACACTATCCCTGAGGTGTAATCACAGATTATGAGTGATTGATTGATTTTAAGGGCATATAAACCAGTCTAGGGTGATTTCATAACAAGAGGTTAGGGAATCGCCTTTATTGTATGCTCTTACATTTTATTGTGTTGATGTTTTATCTGAGTTTTATTCATTTATTAGTTTACCCATCGTCCTACCAAAAACGTTTTCAAAAGATCCATTTGAACTATATATATATATATATATGTGTGTGTGTGTGTGTGTGTGTGTGTGAGAGAGAGAGAGAGAGAGAGAGAGAGAGAGAGAGAGAGAGAGAGAGAGTTCTGGTTGGGATTTATTGTTTGAAGGCATATAATTATTCGTGGATTAAACAATTTCAACGTCGTTCTATTCAACCTATAACTAGAACTTCATACCTCTTCCAAGGGCATTAGCCCAAAAATGAATATAATAGAGTGACTGGAGTTCGAACTTGCTTTCTACGACGTAGCAGTCCGACATTTTGACTACTACGTCCTGAGAACTGGACTCCATATATATATATATATATATATATATATATTGAGAGAGTGAGAAGCATAGTTGGTCCAATTTTTGAAAGTAAAAAAAAAAAAAAAAAAAAAAAAAACTTGATAAATCTAAATTTTCATGATTAGCTCTATTATTCACACACTTTTTCAGTAAAATTCAGCCCAATATGATGGAACAAGAAAAGAAATGAGAAAGAATCTATGATTTGTTTAACGTTGAAACTAAGCAAAAAGAATTTCCGAAATAATCGGAGTTTCTTTATGGCCCCTATCAAGCCCAGACTTTAACCCCGTTGATTACACTATATGGGGCGATTTACAAAAGAAAATGTCACTTGCCATTTAAATATTGGTTTACTTAAGACAGATATTGAGGAGGATTGGAA
>OY757916.1:73609565-73694565 GCA_963585895.1 Sepioteuthis lessoniana | reverse complement strand
TTGACACTTCACCTTCATCAGTTTATACAATGATTGGATTAGCAATTGTCGACTTTTGATAAATCTTTCAGTATTTCTTTGCAGTACATGTTAAAATAAGAATTTTGAAAAACGACTAAAATCCCAAATGCCTAGAAACAGCCCAAAACTAACCTCATGAATATCTTTATTAATTAGCTTTGTCTAATAGAGATTCACTTGAAAATTAATTGGAAGTTGAACGATGTATTTTTAATTAAATACTCTGCATTATTGATATTTTTACCATGGTTAGTCTTACATTGGTAATGTTAAAGTTATTTCATCATCGATTATTACAACCCTTCAAAAATTGAGTCATCTCCCATATAAAACTGGGTGTTTCTGGAAAATTGAAAAAAAATCATTTTGAAGTGGCTGCCATGTTCATCTGACCTGACACCTTGCGATATCCTTCGCTGGGACTATGTAAAGGGCCTGTCTGTGTCCTCCATTTATCATTCAAATTTTGATTAATAAATCTTATTTTCATCGACATTACGCCTTTTTAGCTTTATTTGCCTTCTCGGTGTAGTTACTCAGATATTTACATCTCAAATGATCGCGGCCATTTCAAAATGAAAATGATATCAATTTTTTCTGAAAGCACACTTCTTTATTTCCATGTGTTTGATTAAGTGTTTGACTGATTTTAAGAGTAAGCCAACTCATCTAGGGTTATCTTATGCCTGGAGGATAGAAAAGTGCATTACTTTAACGTTTATATTCATATTTTTGTGTGGAGTTTCTTAAGAATTGTTTTATATCAAGCATTCCTATTAAAAAAATTGCAACCAGATCAATTTGATCCTAGCTGGTAGAATAATTTCGGTTCGGTCGACCAGGAAGTAATAATAATGAATGGGTACTCCACATATCTGGATCTTGTAATAGAGCATAGAGGCAGCGTATTCTAAGCTTTACCGATGTCATGTATTTGTCTATGTATATATAAAGTTGGGGACAGCAGTCGAGGGCGACTCGAAGACACTCTTTTCAATAGCTACTACACCGAGGTGTAGGGGAAGGCACTACTCCTTTTCCTGGATTGATCTACTCTACCCTTGATCCGTACCTTATAGTGCTGAGGTTTAAGCAAGGTGGCATCAAGAACCATTTTTTGAGTCGTTAGTATGTCTCGACATGGGATTAAACTTCTGGACCTTTGGCGAAGACTCTACTCATTAACCCATTATATATATATATATATATATATAGTGGGGAGAAAGAAAGAAAAGGAGGATGATGTGTGTATGGTGAAACGTTTATCATAAGAAAATTCAATCTTCGAAAAGGGATGACTCCATCTATTATCCTCTCTGCAGGGAGTAAAATAGTTGGGAAGACTGGGATCTCTCACCAAGGTAAAAAAAACAGGTTTAAGTGAAGGTAAAAAATCAGAATTCAAAACCTTAGAAAAGTTATTCGGAATATCTGTAGCAGATTGGTAAACAAGCCATCTGTTATGCAAAAAGTGTGGTTGTATCAACTCAAGCTTTTACCACTGTAAACAAATTACCTGTGCATGTAGTCAAATTGTTGATATTTTAAAGATAATTGTTACCCCTTCATACATCTCGAATGACGTGGGTGTATATCCTGTGCAATGGGAATGAGTTAAACCGAAATAATGACATGCTACAGAATATAACGGATTACTTATATATATATATATATATATATATACTCACAAGCTCACACACACACACACACACACACACACACACACACAAATATATATATATATATATATATATACGTTCATATTAGGAATTCTGAGTAAATATTGTCATGGAACTTCGACTGGTTTACTGTCGGTAACGGTGACAAGCTTCTAGTCTCGACCCATTTACCTACGCCTATCGCCCGGACAACGCTAAGCATATTGTTGGTATTTGGTCGAACAATATCTTATTTCGGGATGTCATTCAACCGTAAGCGAACCGGGAAATCTATGGCACAGATTTTAGAACAAGCCGAAAATGAAGACATGAAATGCACAATTTAAAATACAAATTATTTTGTTATCAACCCTAAAAATAAAGGTATGTATGCGAAGTAAACTAGTTTTAGAGAAAAGAAAAAAATCCACTTAGAAATCTTCTTGAGATCATGTTTGCAAAAAATCTTTTTTTTGTGTGTGTGTTTTGTGTGCGGTAAGAAAGAGGTAAGGAAAAAGATGAAACAACATCAAAATGAAAGCTTTTCTTAATTGTCCCTCTCCTTTTCGTTTATCTTTTTTTTTATTCATATATCTCTCTCTTTTTTCTAGTGTTGCGTTTCACCGACCGTTAATTTTTCTTTCTTTTTTTTTTTGGTGTCCCGTTTCACTGACCGTTAATTTCTCTTTCTTTCTTTCTTTCTTTGTATATCTTCAGATCATTTTTTGTTCTCTGGTTTCTCTCATAAGTCGACGAACAAAATAGTCATGCAATTCTTATCTTTTTCTGGCGGTATTTTATTCTCCCCATATGAGCTGGCCTGGGGAAAACAGTTTACATATTGCGCAACATACACGTCTGACTTTTACGGGATCTCTTGGCCAATTGACTTGTATGATTCTTCCTCTTTGCAGATTCGACCTTCCCGCTGCCTAGTATCACGTGGGCTTCTTGGCCAATCGGCATTCAGTCTTCAAATATGTCGCTTCTCATCTATTTCTGTCGGTTAGCAAGGGAAACAGAGAGAGAGAGAGAGAGAGAGAGAGAGAGAGAGAAAGAGAAAGAGAGAGAGTCTACATTTATGAGTAAAATATGAATTTGTTTATCCCCAGGGTCCAAATTCATAACACTATTTCAGAATTTATCTTCTTATTACGGATCTGTATATCTTCAACTACAACAATTATCATTCATCTTTTTTAACAACAACAACAAAAAATAATAATGATAATGTATATATATATATATATATATATGGTTTGGTTTCTTTGTTTTAATGGTATATCACCTATGTAGGTTATTTAATGCCAAATCTATTCTAGAAGAACAGTAGTGGTACTATTTAACCCATAGCTGGGATATATATATATATATATATATATATATGCTGCAATTAAAAAAAAACGAAGAAATCATTGTAAAAGTTGAATATATATATATATATATATATATATATATATATATATATATATATATATATGTATATATATATATATTATCAAACACTCCCGTGGGAAATTTTAGTCGCTGTGAAATTTTGAGTTTCTATTTTACTTTGTCTTACGTCATAATACGGATCTGGATATTCGTAACTGTATCAATTTTTTTCACTCTTGTTATTTCAATATCAATGATGATAATAATAAAGTAAATAAGATATTTACTGGACCAAATAAGCAACGTCAGATGAAACTCTGGAAATTAGTTTTGAGGTTAAGTAATAAGTTTCATAGTCGGTTTCTCCGTAATTTTAAATAGCACGTCTTCAATAGACATTGATTGGATGGAAGCACATGTAAATATAACTAATATATTTTGATTGTTTCACTATTGTCACTGTTCAGTCAATTATTTGATCGTTTATCCTCATGTTTATTGTTTTGAACCCAAGCAAGGAACACTTGTACAATTAATTTTATATGCAAGATTAAAAAATCTGATAAACGGAGGTTTGGTTCCTTTTTTTCAAGGCGTATCTTGGGTTATTTAATCTCAATGTCTTCAATGTAGAAGGATACTATTGGTACTATTTAACTAATAGCAGGGGTAATAGGGTATTCCTACCTTTCTCAAGGGTATTAGTTGGAAAATGAACTTAATAGCACAACTAGAGTTGGAACTCGCTTAAAACTACATCGCTGTCCAGGAAGTTAGGAAGAACGCTATGCGATTCTCTCTCAGATTATGAGAAACGATAAAAACAAAACTGGGTTCCTTACTGTGCATATGACACAGATAATAATTAAATTTTCATTTTAATATCATATTTTATAGCTTCAATGGAAACTATAACCAATCCCTATTGTCCTACCTCCCGTCAAAAAAACTATCCAAGTTAGACGAACCAGACATGCAGGACACTGCTGGAGAAGCAGGGACGAGCTCATAAGTGATGTAGACCTATGGAATCCAACATATGGCCGAGCAAAAGCAGGACGACCAGCTCGAACATACATACAGCAGTTCTGTGAGGATACGGAATATAGCCCTGAAGACCAGCCAGAGGCGATGAACGATGGGGAGAAGTGGCGAGAGAGGGTCAGAGATATCCGTGCTGGCGGCATGACATGATATATATATATATATATATATATATATTCATAAACCCTATCGCAGACATTTGTGTTGAGAAAAGTGAATAGCTTGTAAAAACCTGTCTGTAAAATAACCGTGGGAGACTCTTGGATTAATGCGCTTTCTATGAAGCGTGGTCGTGATGAATTATTTCTTTTATTAGAGACGCTGTTCACATGTCGAATTTGAGTTGTTTAGTTTGAAAAAAACTTCATTCAAAACGATCGACTTTGATTTAAAATGATAACTATATTATCAGTGTATGATTAAAAGAAACATTAGAATTACCGTATTTTAAAAACTGATTTTCACATGACAGTTACTACACGATCTGGCCGTCAACTTGCAATAAAAATTCAAATTAAAATATCGTTTACGATTAATCAAGGTTGCACTGGGCAGAGATTGCTAATATACAAAAAATATTCAAATTAAGAGCCGAAATGATTTTCAACAGATTGGTTATGTTAGCCGCTTTGATGTATGGCTTCTAAATGAATTAAACAACAAAAAGTCTGGACCATTCCGACTTAAACATGAGGAAGTTTTCAATTTTTGGAATATTACTTGAGCCACACTAAGGTAAACTTTCAAATAAGATAAATATTAATTCAAGAAGATACACATGTTAATAACATTTTCATGATCACCAACTATTAATTCTGATAGAACTCATGATTAATTCGAATATACATTTTATTTATTTTATTTTACTTGTAATGTTTAGTTGATCAGAATCGACACAGTTTATTCCAGGAACTGTTGACATTTAAAACCAGCCGATTCATAACTACTTTCTTGTCTACGATACACGCTTCAATTCGTTCACTACAGAATAATTGCCTACTTCTGTAAATTCATCTTTGAAAATGAAATTCTGTGATTAATATATCAGGTATCTGAGAAATTATAATTCTCAGGAGTGTTATTTTCAAATGATTTTAAGGAATATTGATATAAGATTTCGAATGTTGCTGTTGAAAACAGGCAGAGTACCTGTCTTTTAAATGAGGCGCTCGTAGTGTAATGCCTAACCTAGAAGAAAATGGACACGGTGGCCTGGCTAATAACAATTTACATAGAACTAATTCTCTTGGGAAATGTATGCATTCATTCTTCCAGTTTTGGATGAATAGCTAGGAGGTCTGGTTTCTTTAACTATGGCATGTCAACGAATCTAGGAGAAAGGAAAACACTGAATTCAAAACTGTTAAGTAACACTCAAATATTGACCTTGTGTCACATCCTATTTATAGTGGAGGGACTTGGCAAATACATAACTGTCTTCGACAATGAAGAGCACAATATTTGAAACGTAGATGCTTATTTGCCCAGACGGATTGGACTGTAGAATCCATCAACTTCTTCTCTGCATAAGGATAACACTCCCTTAACGAATATCCTAGATATGACACTAAACAATCTGATGGTGAGGTTCCAGTAATGCTAGAGCTTTGGGGAATGCTGAATACCCCTTCAGTGCCATCGCTCCAATGTTCTCTCTGGCCCGCAGTGGTAGCCCCTGATAGGGTCCTATCTATGGGTCAAATAGAAGTAAACAGTGTACTTATTCTAAACTGAATTGCTTGAAATAGAACAATTTTTGTCTGTTAAATTGAATTTTTTAAAAATAGAACTGTTTTGACTTTTAAACTGTACTTAAGCTAAACTGAATTGCTTGAAATGGAACTGTCATGACATTTAACTAAATGTAAATAAAAACTATATTTATACTAAACTGAATTGTTAGAATTAGAACTTTTTGACTAAACTGAATACTTGAAAAAGAAATATTTTTGACTAACTCTGTACTTATGCTTAGCTGAGCTGTTTGAAATAAAACTGTTTATTTGTATAAAAATAGATTTAGCATCGAATAATCTACAAAGGTTGATATGCCATAAAAGTGCTCAGTTTAAATGTCAAACAGTTCTATTTGACCCATAGATTGAACTCTGTCAAGTGCTACCACTCCAGGCCAGAGTTGATTTGGGAGCGCTGGCAATGAAGGTGTACTCAGCTTTCCCCAAAGCTCCAAGATTTCTGAAAAATCTGCATCAGATTGTTTAGTGTCATATACAGGACACTGATTGGGGGAGTCTTACCCACAGCAGAGATGGAGTCAATTGATTCTACAGCCCCAGCCACCTTTGATATATATACATGTGTGTGTGTGTGTGTGTGTGTGTGTGTGTGTGTGTGTGTGTGTGTGAGAGAGAGTGTGTGTGTATGTGTGAAAATTGATAATTCAGTTTGGTTTGTTTTCTTTGTTTAATGACATATCAACATACGTGGGTTACATTTCGCCAAAATCAACCTTGGAGGACAGCAGTGTACCTATTTAATACATGCCTGAGTGAATATTAATTATAATTTCCCAAGGGTATTAATCCGAAAGTGGACATAATAGCATGACTGGTGTTTGAACTAGCTTCCTACGAAGTTGTAGTCTGGACACACATGTCATTGCGCCATGGATACTAACCCTATTAGTGTAAGAGAATTTTTTAAAAATTATCGAAAACTGCAGAATATAAGTCAACCTTTTAAGCCTGAAATAATTTGTGCAAAACTAGGGGTTGACTAATACGACAGGGATAAATTTGGAAACTTTACAACAGAATAGTAAAGGTTTGGATTTTAGCTCTACAGTATAACTCGCCCCCTTGTTTTGTAGACATTTTCAATCTTAAAAGTTTGGCTTATACGCCACCTTCTTCCAGTTCTGGGTAAATTGTAGAGCCCTCGGGGCACTTTAGCCTTGGCATGACCATCAGTTCAGAAGAAGGAAGACTCTGACTTCAAACCTGGTAAACTCCGCTCAAAAAATTGACTTTGTGTCGCATCCTGCTCGTTGAGAGAGGTTGGTAAATACATATACGCCACACTAAAAAATTAAACCCGAAGATGTGGGAGAATCAAACTTTAGATCATTCAGTTTAAAAGTAAATCAAGCACTGAGTTCAAAAATTGCAATTGCTCAAGTATAGACCCCCAAAAAGGAACCACTATATTCCTTGTACGGTTTCATGTAAATAGATAATGAAATAGGGAGTTAGACACACAATGAAAATAAAAACGGATAACAACCAATTATTCTCGTAAATTGTGCAATCATTTAGTCTGCAAAAGCGAGCACAATGAAAATACATGATTTCAGTGTGAAAAAAAAGTAAATTAATATATATTTTAAAAAAGAAACTACATCGCTACAAAATTCATTTTCGGTCACCACCTGGAAATCTGAAATGAACGGGTGCTGTATTTCGTTAACGTGATAACAATCTTTTATAAATAAACGCATATAAAAAGGAAAAAAAAAATGCCGGCTCAATAGAGTTCTTTAGAGCACATCTCAGCAGAATATCCGTCTTTTATTGCTAAGATATGGGAAGAGAAAGGTGTTGCTCTTATCGAGATTGGAGATGAAACGGAAAAGGATATTTATGATATGGAACCATAAAACAATTAAAACACGTGGAATGAATGGGGTAAAGTACACTACAACGCCATAAAAGCCTAGTTGGGAGGGAAAATAAAATTATAATATACTTTACAACAGTGGGACACTTATACGTGTGTTTGTGTGTGTAAAAATGTGTGAGTATGTGTGAGACAGAGAGTGCATATACATACACGCATATATATTTATGTGTGTGTGTGTGTGTGTGTGTGAGGGAATATAAATCGCTAAATTGATATGTATGTTTAAGAATAAGCCAAAATACATAAACACAGACACACACGCACGATTCTGCAAAATTTTAACTTCATAGGTATTTATCGTTTGGGTGCCTCGGATGGTGTAATGATTTGAAAGCTGGACGAGCGAACTAATACGAGTGAGTTTGAGTCTAATTTCGAGCTCAGTTCATGCAGCCTTGTACCATATCTTCACAAAAACCTTAATAATTCTTTTATCTACATAACCACGTCCTTGTTTAAAGAAGCAATGAAGGCTTATTGACGTTACTACTCCTTTCTCGGGCCCTCTTCATATATATATATATATATATATATTCTACAAAAGAACGCGCCAGTGTTGGCCGTCCAGCAAGGGCTTCAATGTTCGGACACTGGATTCAGTCTAAAGAGTATATTTGTGTGTGTGTGTGTGTTTGTGTGTACGATCATACTTGTCATTTAAACTCAGATTTAGCGATAAAAGTATTTTATGATATACGTATGTTTGCGTGTGAGTTTGTGTATTTGAGTGTCTGTTTTTATGTATGAGTTTATGCATTCGTAAGTATGTTTGTTTGTGTGGATGTAGAAATCCTGAATATCAAGCTGTATTTTCTTAGATCCATATTTGACTGGATTTAATGTTTTTCCATTGATTAACATGTGAAATATCTCTTACTGTTTGTTTTGTTTTTGCCAAATCCATTTTATACAAATGAACAGTTCTATTTCAAACAATTCAGTTTAGCATGAGTAAACATTTTAATTGTCAAAAACATTTCTATTTCGAGCGATTCAGTTTAGTCAAATATTTCTAATTCAAACAATTCTGTTTAGTATTAGTATAGATTTTCTTTACACACAGTTCATGACAAAACAGTTCTACTTTAGATAATTCAGTTTCGCGTTTTCTTTTTCAATTTAGCATAATTAAGTATTTTTTTTCTTTTTCAATTTAGTATAATTAGGTATAATTTCTGTTTACACACAGATATCAAAACAGTTTTTTTTCGAACATTTCAGTTTAGCGTAGTACAGTTTCAATGTCAAAACAGGTTTATTTCAAACAATTTAGTTTATCATAAGTACTCAGTTTGATGTCAAAACAGTTCTATTTTAAGCAATTCAGCTTTTCATAACTACGCAGTTTAGTTCGATTTGACCCACAGATAGGACCTTATCAGGTGCTACCACCCCAGACCAGAGTGGACCTGGGAGCGATGGCAATGAAGGGGTGCTCTGCATTCCCCAAAGTTGTAACATTACTTGAACCATACCATCAGATGTTTTTCATGTCATATCCAGGTCTGACCCCTCTGCATAGGTGCAGTTGGTGTAATTTACAGCCCCTGCCGTCTGGACAATACACATCATCATCATCATGTCGTGCCGCCAGTAGGGATATTTCTGACCCTCTCTTGCCGCTTCTTCCTATCCTTCATCGTCTCTGGCAGGTCTTTAGGACTACACCCCGTATCCTCACAGACCTGCTGCATGTATGTTCGAGCTGGTCGTCCTGCTTTTGCTCGGCCATATGTGGGGGTCCATAAAAGTACATCACTTATGAGCTCGTTCCTGCTTCTCCATCAGTGTCCTGCATGTGTGGTTCGTCTAACTTGGGTAGTTTTCGTGATGGGAGGCAGGAGGCCGTATAATTAGGGCCTTGTGGGATGTTGCCGCCAGGACTTGTTCAATATTGCTCGCAACATTGTGTAATTGCTGTCTTGCATCTTCTCCAGCCGTTTTGTTTGCGTCCAAGTTGTGCATCCATACAGCAGTATCGACACGACTGCTGCCAAGAAGAAACTGCGTTTCATTTTATCGGTCAGGTCTGATTTACATTTGATCGATAGCTTATCGATAGCGATTAGCCGCGTGTCGATGACTATTTCGGTTGATGAGACACTGCTTCCTCGGTAGGTGAATTTGTCTACCTGTTTCAGAGAGGTTCTGTCTAGTGTGGAAATGTCGCCTGATTGATTAAAGCACATATATTCAGTTTTGTGTGCATGGAGGCCAATGCCTGCGGCGACTCGTTCCAACCTATGCAGTAGTGTTTCGGCTTGGATGCGCGTATTTGCCAGTATCGCTATGCCATCGGCGTAGTCGGCGTCGGTAATTGTTTTGCGGGGTACCTACTGTTTCTTTTCTTTTTCAGCTCGAAGCCGTTTTCACGTGCTTAGAACATCGATTGATAAAATCAAAGAAAAAGGGCTTCGAGCTGACAAAAGAATACACATAGTTAAATGTAAAAACAGTTTTTTTCTTCAGATAATTCAGTTTTGCATAAGTACGCAGTTAAGATCTCAAAACAGTTTTATTTTAAAGAATTCAGCTTAAGAATGTGGTATGAATATGCTGTTTCAATGAAAAAACAGTAAACTCTAGAAACTACGATTTAGTTCTATTTGATCCATAGATAGGACTCTATAAGATGCTACCACATTGGACCAGAGTGGACCTAGGAACGATGGTAATGAAAGAATACCATCTGATTGTTTAGTGTCATAATCAGAGGTGCTGTCGGTGTATTTTAAAGCTCCAGCCGACTGGGAATTCTCTTACTATTGGGCATATGCTATTTCTTTATTTTTCTTATTTTATCCATATTATTTTCGGTTGAATCTACACATATATTTTCTTATGAAGTCTTTCTCATGGTTCTTGATGGCTATTATTTTTAATTTACATTTTTTCGAGTTTTTCTCACTAGTGTAATACGAAGGTTTCTTTACGGTATTTGAGTGATAGCTAGTCTCATTGGGTCTCCAGGACTCTTCTCTGTATTTTAGCCGATCTTAATAATGATTTAGTCCTCTTATTTTCCGGTCCTCCAGTTCATGTACCAATTCTTTGGTGACTCTACCGAGTGCAAATATTATAATTGGTATCACCATCATTTTCATGTTCTATAGTTTTTCAATTTTCTAGTAATGTCTCGGAACTTAACTCTCGTTTCGCTTTCTTTCAGTTTTACTCTGTGTTCAGCAGGAACGGAAAAGTATACTATATAGCAGGTCTTCTTTTTTCGTTGATTATCACGAGGTCTGGTCGTCTGGTCGAGATTAGGTGATCTGCTTTATCTCAAAATCATAGCGAAGTTTGTGTATCTCATTTTCTTGGAGGGATTCTAGGTTGTGCATATACCATTTGTTCATATGTTCAAATTCGAATTTCTTGCAAAATTTCCTGTGGGTCACCTACCATATCCAGTTGTGTTTAGTCTTGTAATCTTTTTGCGCTATTTTAATTCATTCGCTTATTATATGATTGAACATTTTGTCTCTATCACATCAAAACCTACATCAACAATTTTGTTGCATCTTGTCTATTCTTTTTTTTATCTTATTTACCAACCCCTTCGCTCGGGCAGGATATGACACGAGGTCAATTTTTAAGTGGAGTTTATCAAGTTTGAATTCAGAGTTTTCCATCTTCTAAACTAGTTGCTTCACCAAGGCTGAAGAATTCAGTCTGTCCTACTATTTACCCATAGCTAGAGGGAGAATAATTGGATTCATACCTTTTCCCAAGGGTATGAGTGCTATGTGAAATGCAATCAGTCTCATCTAGGATTTGAACTCGTGTCGCTGTGTCCTTTTCCTACGACGATAACCATTACACCACGGGCACTATTCTGTCTTTATGATTGTTTACTCCTTGAGAGTTTTTCTCATCAGCGTTAGCAGATGGTATTTCATTGAAGTTTGAGTGACAGTAAGTCTCCTCAAGTCTCCAGGACTCTTCTCAGTATTCTGGCAGTTCACACTATTGTAGTTTTGGATGGTCACCACTCGTCTTCTTATATCCAAGTCCTCCAGTCCCTTTAATAATTCTTTGGTGACTCTATCAAAAGCTCCAATCACAATTGGTATATTTGTCACTTTCAAGTTACACAGTCTTTTTCAATGCTTTAGCAAGGTCCAGGTACTTTTCCTTTTTCTCATTTTCTTTCAATTTTACTCGGTGGTTAGCCGGGACTGCAAAGTCCACAATTTTGGAAGTTTTCTTTTTTTTTTTTTTTTGTTGATTATTATGCGGTCTGGTCGTCTGACTGAGATTGGGTGATCCGTTTGTACGTTAAAATATCATAAGAGTTAATGTGTTTCTTTCTTCAGGACAAATGCTCTGTTGAGCGTATAACATTTGTTCATAGAGTCAAATTTAAATTCCATACACAACTACCAGTGGTTCACCTGGCCCTCCCAGTCGTGTCTAGTCTTATTATCATCATCATTACTATTACTTACTCCTTTTCGAGTTTTTTTCTCTCCAGCCTTAACTGATGGTTTCTCATTGAAGGTTGAGTGACAGCAAGTCTCCTCAGGTATCCAGGACTCTTCTCAGTATTCTGGACGATCTCAACAATGCTGCCTTTTGGATGGTCTCCACTCGTCTTCTTATTTTCAAGTCTTCCATTCCTTGTACCAATCCTTCGGTGACTGTACCAAGAGCACCAATTACAATTGGTATCACCGTCACTTTCAAGTTCCACAGCTTTCTCAACTCTCTAGCAAAGTTCAGGTACTTATCTTTTTTTTTTCGCTTTCTTTCAGTTTTACTCTGTGGTCAGCTGGAACAACAAAGTCCACAATTCAGCAAGTTCTCTTTTTTATTGCTTATTAATACTTACTCCTTTAGAGTTTTTCACATCAGTGTTAGCCGATGGTTTTTCACTGGAGTTTGAGTGACAGCAAATCTCCTCAAGTCTCCAGGACTCGTCTCAGGATTCTGGCCGTTCTTAGCAATACTGTCGTTTTAATAGTCTGTACCTGTCCGCCAACTTCCAAGTCCTCCATGTCTTTTAATAATCCTTTAGTTATTGCGCCTAACGCACCAATCACAATTGGCACAATCGTTACTTTCATGTTCAATCCTCTAGCATGATCGAGGTACTTATCCTTCTTTTCACTTTCCTTCAGTTTTATTCTGTGGTTTTCCAGGACAGCAAAGTCGACAATTTTGCTAATTCCCTTTTTTTGTTGATTATTATAAGGTATGGTGTTCTGGCTGGGATTAGTTGATCCGTTTGTATGTTAAAGTCCCCTTAAAGTTTATGCGAGTCATTTTCCAGGACAGGTGCTGGTATGTGCATATACCATTTGTTTGTGTGGTCGAATTGAAATTTCCTGCACATTTCCCAGTGGATCACCTTCCCGACCCAGTCGTGTCTCGCTTTATACTCCTTCTGTGCTAATTTGCTGCATTCGCTTATTATGTGATTGCATTATTATTATTATCATTATTATTCACTTTCAGTTTTTGCTTCAATCCATTTCTCTGGTTATGTCTTTTTCCACTTATGGATATTGGGGTTTTTGTAAAATTCACTGGCATCATTTTTAGCATGCTGTCATAATTAGTTCTATTTCATGAAGTTTTCGTGATCTATCCTTTGGCCATATATCATGGGTGAAATGTTTACTCACGGCCTAACTTCTTGTTTAATTAATTGATCAATTGATTTTAACGGCATGATAACACCTCTTGGGTTGTTTTACGTCTAGAGGTTTTGTAATCGAAGGCATTGTACATTCCTTTTTATATATTTAGTGTATTTGTTTCATAAGTGATTTTTTGCACCTAGTCTCATCGAATATAAATAATTTGATAGATCTATTCAACCCATCGATGTGATCCTTCCAGATACTACCAATCTGGGTCAGATTGTACCTGGAAATAATATAACTAAAGTGGTACTTTATATTTCCCAGATCTGGAGATCTTATAAGCATCTTACAGTCCTACCTAGGAAACTAACATTTTTGCGAGAAGGGTGGGGATCTTACCTCACAATAGAGGCTACAGTCAGAGTATTCTAAGCCCCAACGGTGGGGTGGTTTTCTTCTTGGAGACACCTTTGTAAGTCACTGTAAAATATTCTCAACTTGATTTCAGTAAATTTATCATATCCTCAAACCCACTAAGTTCTTCGCTCTCTAGTGGACGTAATAACAAAATAATCTAGCACACTTACAACGGTTAGCAAGCTAGACTAGACTAAACGATGGATTTCGAGTCTCGTTAGGTGCCCCATTCTAACAGCCTTGTGCTGTATCTAAACAAAAAGTTAGTCAATTAGAAACACGCTTACAACGATCTATAATTGTAGCCAGCTAACCGTCTAACCGCAATGATATATGCCCGTCTTTGAAAGCATATATGCAAATGTAAAACTAAGTTTCTCTTTCAGATTTTACGAAGACTCTAGATGAGAAAATAACTAAAAAAATCAGTTCATCATTCACAAGCTAGAAACTTTTAAATGAATCAATGAAAATACTTTGGATTTGCCCTCACATATTGTTGTAGGGTGGCTAAATATGACTTCAGAACACTACCAGATAGACTGGCTCAAAGCCATAAATAGCCTACGATTAAAGACTTCGAGGTTTGATTTAATAAGCTAGATCCAGTAGATGGGACTCACTTCGGCAGGCTGTGCTATCAGCAGCACGGATCTAGTCGGGTGAGTCACGTCTCTGGATATGGGGGTCAGCCTGGGTTGCCTAGCGCGCGTTACATTCGAGTCATGCGGGCAAACTGACAGACCTCGAACCTCAGGGGACCGTCCCCTCAGGTTCTAACCTTCCACAGAGGGACTAGGTTTTTGGTTTGGCGCCTGAGGTGCCCCTTTTTAGGAGAATGCTGACGGTGCCCTAGGCATTTTTGGGAATGCTGGGTGTGTCTGGGCTACAGCCCTGCACTTAGACTCGCGTTAAAAAGGCCTTGTGCCACACTCACCTGTTTGGTGGGGCGTGCGATAAATACCGTTGATTTAATAAGCTGGGTCCAATAGATGAAGCACACTTCGGTCGTGGCATCGCGTCATGGATCTAGTCAGGAGTGTCACGTCTCTGGATGCGGTAGTCAGCCGAGGCTACCTGGCGCGAGTGCCGGAGAAGCCAAGCATTCATGTTATTCCTCGGGCTTCAGGGGACCGTCCCTTCAGGTTCTAACTCTACTCGGAGAGGCTAGGTTTATCGCCTGGCGCTTAAGACACCTTTTTTTGGGGGGGGATGCCGACGAGGCCTGTGCCATTTGTGGGAATGCCGAGCGTCTCTGGGATACTGCCCTGCACCCGGACCCACCTTTAAAAGACCTTGTGCCACTCCCGCCCTTTTCGTGAGGCGTGCGACAAATACAGTTGATAAATATTCAGACTGATCTTACTTCGTTTGGCTATACAGCATTTTGACCCTTCTCAATATCTTGTGAATTCTCTTGTTTGTAACTTATACTGTGTCCTTTTTGTATGTATCCGTTAACACCGGTGCTGAATAAATATATTAAGCTTTATTTCTTCTCTATGCATCATTCACATCGACGATACAACATTTATAAAGAATATATTTTCAAATATCTTTTGGAGGTGCAAGTGGTATAATGGTTATTGTCGCAGGAATTGGACACGGCGACACGAGTTCAAATCCTGGACTGATTGCATTTCACTTAGCACTAATACCCTTGGGAAAGGTATGAATCCAGTTATTCTCCCTCCAGCTATGGGTAAATAGTAGGGCATACTAGGTTCTTCAGCCTTGGTGAGGCAACTAGTCTAGAAGGAAAACTCTGAATTCAAACCTGTTAAACTTCGCTAAAAAATTGACCTCGTGTCATATCCTGCTCAATCGGAGGGGTTGGGTAAATATGATATTTTCAAATATCTTACAAAATATTCTTTTAAATTTAGAATTGACGGAAATCTCAATTTAAATCTTAATTGAATTTATTTTCCTATTCAGGGATCCGAACAAATGTAGTTCAGTTAATAAGAATGCCAATAATGACTTAAGTTTTGTCTCCAAAAGGATCGTAACAAGGTCGTATTGTCTGTAAATTTGATATTACAGAATTAAATTATTTGATTCAATTTATTGATTGATAGAATTTAACCACATTTCAATGGTTTGGTTTGGTTTGTTTGGGTTTTATGGCATATCAACCTTTGTAGGTTATTTAATGCCGAATCTATTTTTATACATAAACAGTTCTATTTCAAACAATTCAGCTATGCATAAGTACACAGTTTAATTGTCAAAACAGTTCTATTTCTAGCAATTCAGTTCTAATTGAAAAAATCAGTTTAGCATAAGTATAGTTTTTGTTCATACATTGTTAAATGTCAGAATAATTCTATATTAAACAATTTAGTTTAGCGTACAAAATATGTTCAATTTCTTGCAATTCAGTTTAGCATTAGTACACAGTTTAGACCCATGGGAAGTACCATTCTGAGCCCAAGTGGACTTGGGAGTGATTGCAATGAAGGGGTACTCTACATTCCCCAAAGCTCCAGCATTACTTGAACCTCACCATCAGATTGTTTTGTGTCATATCCAGGACACTTTTTGGGAGTGGTCTCTCCCGTCTGTAGAGATGCAGTCTGTGTATTCTATAGCCCCAGCTAACGGGGCAAACTTTTAAGAGTTATCTTACGCTAAATGTTAAGGAATCTTACTCAACATAATTTTCATTTTTACATCTTTTGTCCGGCCGTTTTTTAAGACTATTTTTTCACACACTTAGGTAATAAAAGATATTCCTACCTGTGATATATTTGGCTGATAGAATTCGCCAACTGTATCTCTTCAACATAGGGTGTCAAGTGTTTGATACTAAACTGCATTTTGTGGTGAGGCTCAACTTCTGGAGAATCTGGCGAGTATGGATGTGTTTCATTGTCATTATTCTCTGGTCTAATTTGAAGCAAAGTGGTATTACCTGTTCTCGTCCGATTTATTGGTTAAAAAGCTCTGTTTATAGTCATTCCTATTTATTGGGACCGTGTTAAAAAAAACAAAAACGACGAAAAACAAAAACAAAACCAAATCATGAAATAAACTACCGAAAAAATGTGAGTATATACGTACAATGAACGCGATTCCATAACCTCTAGTCATAAAATAACCATAGATAAGTTGACATACCGTCAAAAACAATCAATTTTTCAATCTATAACAGAGTAGCCTATCGGTTTTAAATACTTCTGAAAAGAAATAAGGATATTCTCAATGTAAAGCATGCAATTTTTTAAATAGAAATTCCAATACTTATTACGAATTAACACAAGTGGCTGTTAGTGGTATGGCAATGAAAGCTGAACATTCCCACAAATACCAATTACTCTACTTGTCACAAATAGTACTTACGTGACATATAAATAGAGATATTTTTAAAAATTATTCCATGCAGAAAAAATAGCAATTATTAACATACATCGATGTTTGCTAACGTTTACTGAATGAAAGTGGGCACAGCTATAAAATATTGCGCAAAAGAAAGCCTAATTGCTTTAATTCTCACACTTATCTAAGAGAATTATTTGTCGAAATATTGGCCCAGTCGGCTGGGGCTATAGAATACACTGACTGCATCTCTGCAATGGGAAAGACTCCTCCAATGAGTGTCCTTGATATAACACTAAACAATCTTATGGTGAGGCTCCAGTAATTCTGGAGTTTTGGAAAAACTGAGTACACTTTTAATTCTATGGCTCAAAATTCCACTCTGGCCCAGAATGGAAGCACCTGAAAGGGTCCTCGCTATGTATCAAATAGAACTAAACTGTGTACTTAGGCCAAACTGAATTGTTTGAAGTAGAAGAATTTTTGACATTTAAACTGCGGACTTAAGCTAGACTGATTTGTTTTGAAATATAATTGAGTAAACAAAAACTGAACTTATGTTAGGCTGAATTGTTTGAAATAGAACTGTTTCTATGTATAAAAATAAATTTCGGAATAAATAACCTTGTTGCTATACAATAAAAACCAACCAACCAATCTTGTCTAAATATGTTGGGTTACAGTGACCTGCTGAGTAGAACGATTACAGAGATGAATACGATATGGGAACCAATAATCAAAAGGTCTAGATGTAAAAAAATTGCAATATGAGCTAAGTTTAAAAAAACAAAACACTTTAAAAAGGGATAACATGTGAATTTATTACTCAGCCTCTAAAGGAGAATGAAGATGAAATCGAGCATTTTTTAACTGCTGCGGGAATGTTCACTTCCCGTGTGGCAGCCCACAACAAAATGACCTTGTGTTCTATTTTATCTTCGAGGAAATCTAAACATTCTTTATCATTATTCCCATGTCCACTCTGATCCGGATGTGCAGTACCTGTCAAAGCCATATTTATGGGTTAAAGAGATCTGTTAGAAAAAATAATTGTATTTGATAGGACCGTTTGAAAAAAAAACAACCTCTAAACAAACAAGTTCATCAGGAAATATAAATATGAACGTAGGATAAACGCGATTCCCTAACCTTTAGGAATAAAATAACCGTAGATGGGTTATCATGCCGATACAATCAATCAATAATAAGATAATCGTTTTTGTATTGCTTTCTTTGTTTGTTTTATTAATTCTTCTTTTTTTAATTCAGATTTTTTTTCCTTCATCTCATACCTTATTTCTTATATTTACTTTTCTCTACTAATTTTTCCTTGTTTATTTTGGTCTTGTTTGGTTTCTTTTTTAAATAGCATATCAGTCTTTGTGGTTTATTTAATGGTAGAGCCATCCCTCAAAATAAACAGTAGTGGTACTAACTAACCCTTAGTTGAGGAATAAGAGGATTCATACCTTTCATTCGGGTATTAGTCCAAAAGTGAAAGTCATTCGACGATTTTAGTTCAAACTCGATTAATACGTCACGAGAACACTCCCTTGCATACATTTAGTTCTATTCAGTGTCTTATTTTTATTACTTTTTACACTGTATCACTTAAAACTCTTCTCTTTCATTTTTGTTCTTTTTTTTTAGCCTGTTTAATTTTCTTTGTTATTTTTCAATTTCATTTATCTTCTCTTTTTAGACGTTTAATATGCAGTCTTCTTTCCTATTTTTTTTCACTTCCTTTTTTTTTCCTATTCCTCATTATTTCCTATTTCATTAGTTCTTTTCCTTCTTCTTTATTTACATATTCTTCTTTCCCTTTCCTTCTTTTCCTCCCACCAATCATGAGATAATTATTTTCTTTCTTTCTTTCTTTTTTCTTTCTTTCTCATAAAGTATTTAATTTTGTAGCGTGGGAGCCATATAATTACCGATATCGTTCGAACTTGCACGGTTGTGAAGCATGCAATGTGACGAAGAAACATTTTTTCGGACATTCATTACTTGATGATAAAAAAAGATATCGCCGGGAAGGCTAAATCTTTCTTCGTTAAAAAATGGATGAGCTTTTGAATGCCGTTCGGCAAAAAGGAAAGACATTTTAGCACTCCACTGAACTTGCCACAAAACAAGCAGAACGTCTGGAGCCTTCAAACAAGGGATATAATAATTCAACTTTACAATGTGGAACTGATTACTAATACGTTTTTCTTAGCTAACATTATCTTATTATGCACACACACACACACACACACACACACACACACACACACACACACACACACACACACACACACACACACACAGTGTAATGTTTCTCTATTTGGGAGGTTAAGTATGAATTTCAAGATAGATTCGCTATTTCGGATCTTAGCTTATTATGCACAGTTAAAAGCATTGTATGAAGAATATTTTGAGCTGGTCTTTTCTATGATGAGAACCTGCTAGACAAAGTAGAAAATAAACATTCAGGTTCATGAATATATATGTATTCAAAAAGCCAGTGAACGTATCGATATTAAAAGAAAAAATGGAGAAAATAATTTGCTTGGTTTGGTTTGGTTTGGTTTCTTTGTTTAATGGCATATCAAACTTTGTAGGTTATTTGAATCCAAACCCATCTTTCTTGAAGAACAGATGTGGTAACATTTAAAACGTAGCTGGGGGATAAGGAGGTTCATACCTGCTTTAAGAAAAATCATATTCATAATAATATACTCATTTCACCATATATATATATATATATAAACTGCAGAAAACTGTATTTTTCAAGCATAAAAATTAGTGTTATATAACCATTTTTTCCAAAATTAGCCGTCTTTTAATGAATATACTATGCGAGAGTATTTCTTGGAAATGAGATTTTGCTGATGTCTCTATATAATCTTTATATCACTCGTTTTTTGTTTGACGTTTTATTTCATTTTCTGTATACATATCTCTCCTCACCAATGCTATCCTTTGCTCATCAGCGGAAGTGTCGAGAGTCACTTTTTTCCTCTATTCCTTAAACTTAATTCCTTCCAAATTTTTGTTACCTGACATAATCTTTCTTACAAACAACTACCATGAACAGTAAAAAGAAAAAAATGGTAGTGGAGATATCAGGAAGTTGTTTGTTGTTTTTTTGTAATTATATAACTAATAATATTAATTATATAGCCAACGTTTCTATTATGAATCTTTTTGCATATTATTGGTTTATTTAATCGTAAGAAATAATCTTAAGAAGGTGGTAATAAATATATTTTCTATTTTGTTTTTGCATATTTTTCATGTACGATATGTGTGATATTTAAGGTCTGATATACACGTTCATAACTTCGGTTTCATTTGTGTCTACCTGGGACTTTGAGAAATTGAACCGGGGTATTTTATGTCGGGGTTAGAGTTTCCTATATGTATGGTTTATATTTTATTTTTAATAATATGTTTAATATCTAAAATCTGTTCAATACTTTTATATCTTTGGTTCCTATGGACCCTCACATACTGCCGGGAAAAAACAGGACGACCAGCTCGAACATACATTCAGCAGCTATGTGAGGATACGAGATGTAGCCCTGAAGACCTGCCAGAGGCAATGAACGATAGGGAGAAGTGGCGAGAGAGGATCAGGAATATCCGTGCTAGCGGCATGACATGATGATAATGATGATATTAATAAATATATTAATAAATGAAAATGATAAACATCATCTAAGTTTTAGTTGTTACTCTAGAAAAATTATTTTTTATTTCATGTTTCAGGATTTTGTAGAGTTCATTATGTTTAATAATTAATCCTTCCCTAGCCTGTTTTTTTTTTTTTCATAACATTCATTGAAATAGTACGTCCTAACCAAATGTTTTTAATAAAAAATTAATCCTTTTCTAAACTAAAAATACCAACATTTTATTATGTTTTACTGAAACATTTTATACCTTCCTGTGAGTTATCATTATTTATCATCTATTATCAACACCTGCATCACAGTAGCTCTTTTGCTAAAGAAAGATCTGTTTCCTTTTTAAAATATATATCTATGTAGAATTTTGCGTCGGTTTGTACCTATTTTTATATTGCTACATATTCATATTTTTTTTATTACAGAGTCAGTGCTGTAAAGTTGCCGACCTTAGACGAGGGTGACTCGAAAGCTCCCTTTACAATAGCTACCACATCAAGGTGTAGGGAAAGGCGCTACTCCATTCACTGGATTGCTCCACTTTACCCTTGATCCTTACCTTATAATGCTGAGTGTTAAACAAGGAGGCATCAAGTACCATTTGGTAGGACTCGACTTGAGATTGAACCCCAGTCACCCGCACCATTGGCAAACATTCTACTCATTAGACAAATGGCCCGAAAAGCCCGATTTACAAGAAAATTTAATTGTTATTTAATTGTTATTAAAAATTGTAAGTATGTACTTAATCATGCAAGTAAAATGAAGTACAAAATATTTGAAAAAAATTAGAAGTGGATTGGCTTCTTAAAGACAAAGTGAAAAAAACTTATAAAAATAAGATTCTTTATACCCTGTGGAAAATTTAAATGAGACTGGTAATATTTGATGGGACAAGAGAAATACAGTTTTACTAGGTAGATGATTTGAGTGATCACACTTTTCACGATAACAGAAATATTTAATAGCACAACGAATACATAAATACTGTCCAGAAATTGGTAAAAGAATTGTAGCTAATCACTTGAATTTGACTAGTAAAAAACAAACATTGTGTCAGAGGAAAAAAAGGACGTTACACAAAGGGGAATATTAAGAAAGAGGTAAAAAGGAACATTGCACGAGAGGTAAAAAAGGAAGGTTACGCTAGAGGTAAAAAAAAAGGAAATATTATGCAAAAGGTAAAAAAGGAACATTGCGCCAGAGGTAAAAAAGTAAGGTTACGTTGGAGGTAAAAAAACAAAAGGAAATATTATGCAAAATATAAAAAAGGAATTTGTGCAACAGGTAAGAAAGGAAGATAACGCTACAGCTAAAATAAAAGGAATATTACGCAAGAGGTAAAAAAGAATATTGTACCAGAGGTAAAATAGGAATATTACGTAAAAAGGTAAAAAAAGGAACATTGCGCAAGAGGTAAAAAAAAGTTGGTTAGGCTAGATGTAACAAAAACGAATAATACGCAAGAGGTTAAAACAATTACCTGAAGTAAAAGAAAGAAACATGACGCAATAGGCAAAATTTAATCTGTAAGATGTAAAAAGGGTGATCGCGCAAGTGGTCAAAAAAAGAACATAATGCATGCGGGAAAAAGCATCACACGAGATGTTCAAAAGAGGACATTACTCAAGAGGCAAACAGGAACATTTTGCAGGAGGTAAAAAAAAAAAATAAACAAGAGTTAAAAAATAACATTAGGACAGAGGTAAAAAAGGAATATTACGCAAGAAAAATATCTATTGTAATGAATATTTAAAGGAATCAAATTGTGTTCGATGGTTTTGGATAATGAATACCAGGATATTTACTAATCAAAAAGATTTTGCTTTGTGGAAATTTTTTACTATTCTTCGAAAATATTCTTCAAAATTTTTCTATAGTTTTCCTTACCATCATTCAATAGACGATAATGCTATGAAGCAATTGGACAAGCATATAATCTGTGACTTCCAGCGTAAGATTAATAGAGGCATTAAAGGAATTTTTGTAGAATGATGCTGGCAGGTTGGTTGGTTGAAAGGCTGGTTGGTTGGTTGGTTGGTTTTACGCCGTATCAAACATTTTCGGTTCATTTTTAAAGAATTCAGTTTAGTATAAGTATAGTTTTTGTTTACAAACAGTTAAGTGTCAAAACAGGTCAGTTTAATGCCAAAACAGTTCTATGTCAAATAATTCAGTTTCGTTTAATTACACAGTTTAGTTCTTTTTGACCCACAGATTAGGTGCTACCACTCCGGCCAAGAGTGCAACTAGGAGCGATGGCAATAAAAGGGTGGTCCGCATTCCTAAAATCTCCCACATTACTGGAACCTCACCATCAGATAGTTTACATTCATATTCTGGACACCCGTTGACGAGGGGTCTTACCACTCTACAGAGAAGCAGTTGGTGTATTCTACGACTCCATCAGACTGGTCAACTCTTTGGGGGAGTTTTACCCATCTGCAGAGATGCAGTCGGTGTATTCTACAGCCACGGCTGACTGAGCTAGTAGAATGATGGTTGGTTGGTTGTTTTGGTTTTATGGCATATCAACCTTTGTAGATTATTTAATGCCAAATACATTTTAAACAAGTAATCAATTCTATTTGAAACAATTCAGTTTAGCATGAGTACACAGTTTAATTGTTAAAAAGAACTAGACCTGTCACCTGACAATGACCCGAGAAGAGTAATCTGTAAAATGTTTTAAAATGTGTAAGTAGGGCTGAAATAGTTAGGGTCTTAAGATATTGACTGATTTATTTTGATAACGTGTTCAACCTTCTTAAGTTATTTCATATCAAGACTTCAAGTAATCATGTTAATTGTAGATTTATATTTTGTATTTACATTCTATGATGTAACTCCTTATGAGTTTTTTTTTTTTTTTTTTTTTTTTTTGCACACGGTCTAATCAAACACGAATGATTTTTAAACTGATCTATTTGACTTAAATATTATCCCTAATATATACAACAATTCTTGACCAGAGTGAACTTAGGAGTAATAGCAATAACAGGATATTCCACACTCTTCAGATCTCTACAACTGGAACCAAACAATCAGATGCAGTTTGGTTTCATGTCTAGAACATCCTCTTTTAGAGGGTTTCCTACTTCTTTGCAGGATATACAGTCAGCGTATTTTAAACGTCACTGAAGTGCTAAGAGCATTATCTTGTTTGTTTGTTTGTTTGTTCATTTAGGTTTTGTGGCGTATCAACCTTTTCAGCTTATTCAAACAGTTCTAATTCAGCTAATTCAGTTTAGTGTAAGTATAGATTTTGTTTACACATAGTTAAATGTCAAAACAGTTCTATATTAGACAATTCACTTTAGCATAAGTACAGTTTCAAAGTCAGAACCAGTTTCCTTTCAAGTACAGTCAAATAGTTCCAATTCAAACAATTCAGTTTAGCATACAACCAAACAGGCGACATTACCACACTAGACGGAGCCTCTCTGAAACTAGTAGACAAATTCACCTACCAAGGAAGTAGCGTCTCATCAACCGAAAAGACATCGACACACGACTAACAAAAGCATGGACAGCTATCGATAGGCTCTCGATCATATGGAAATCAGACCTGACCGATAAAATAAAACGCAGTTTCTTCCAGGTAGCGGTCGTATCGATACTGCTATATGGATGCACTACTTGGACTAACTAAACGGCTGAAGAAAAAACTAAACGGCAATTACACAAGAATGTTGAGAGCAATATTGAACAAGTCCTGGCGACAACACCCCACAAGACACCAACTATACGGCCACTTGCCTCCCATCACGGAAACTATACAAGTTAGACGAACCAGATACGCAGGACATTGCTGGAGAAGCAAGGACGAACTCATCAGTGATGTACTTTTATGGACCCGCGCATATGGCCGAGCAAAAGCAGGACGACCAGCACGAACATACATACAGCAGCTATGTGAGGATACGGGATGTAACCCTGAAGACCTGGCAAAAGCGATGAATGATAGGGAAAAGTGGCGAAAGAGGGTCAGGGATATCCGTGCTGGCGGCACGACATGATGATGATAATGCAGTTCAGTTCTATTTAACCCATAGATAGGGCATTATCAGGTGCTACCATTCCGGGTCAGAGTGGACCTTGAAGCAATGGTAATGAAGTGGTGCTCCACCATTACCAAAGCCCCAACATCACTAGAACATCAGCATCTGATTGTTTACTGTAATATACTGGACATTCTTTGGCGGGCGGTCTTTCCTCTCTGTAGAGATGCAGTCGGTGTATTCTACAGCCCCAGCCGACTGGGCAAGTAGAATGATGTCGAATAACTTGCTAGTTTGGTAATATTTTCAAATAGCAATGAGAGTTCACCTTTTAAATGTCATTCATCTATTCTGAATAAAAATGTTCAAGGAGGAAAAATAGTATGTTTACATTATATATATATATAGCAATCCACAGACAGATCTGTTTCGTTCTATCAGAACTCATCAGTGTGGCTAGACAGTATCTCCACGTAGCTGGGATCGAAACGCGGTTGACTGAAACACCAAGCCAAAGCTTCTAACCATTTAGCTACGAGGAGATATTAGCTACGAAGTACATTTTTTAAAACGGTTATGAATCACAATTACTATTGTTTACATACATCCGTTCAACGGCCGCCGAGATCTCAATTCGAATACGAAGAGACTTGCAAAGGCGCTAATGGCAACACGATTACTTCTTCACTAGAGAACTCAACCCTACGGGGGTATGGGGAGTATATATCTATAGTCATCCATATATATATATATATATATATATAGGGGGAGTTATCAACCCCTCCGAAACAGCAGCATGTAACACAAAGTCAAGTTTTTAAGTGAAATAATTAGGGTTTGAATTCGTAGTTTTTCTTCTCCTTGACCTGTTTCTATACCAAAGATAAAGAGCCCAGTCTTCCCTACCTTACTTTTTACCCAAAACCTAAAGGAGATCAGTGTGATGCGTACCAGCATTACGAGAAATGCAAATGCACTGGTTCAGGATTTGAGCTTAGGTTACAGTGACCATTTCCTACGACGATAACGATCAAACTACGAGCACCTCTAATATATATATATATATATATATTGAAAGAGAGACTTACAAACAGACAGACATATACAGATTAATAGATGATTGAAAAAGTTGATTATTTAAATGGTTTGCTAGTCCGTATAGGGTTATTTTATGACAAGGTGTCTGGGAATTGTGTTCATTGTTCCTTTATATTTACGTCTTTGGTATATTTTCCAATGAGATATTTTGCACACAGCTATATGTTTTTAAATATTCTTATCTCATATTAATAATTTGCACACCTTTGTATCCTTATCTAATTGTAATAATTATAGGATTTTAAGTAATTATATTTATTGAATGATAGTCATTTGTTCAACTGTAATACTGTCTCAATTAACTAATAATTATCTGCAATAAAAATGCATCGGATTTAAATAACTATTCTTATCATAAATAATTTAGTTATACGGCATCAGCGATTCTTAGTTAATAGGAATGAATTTTTAACAGATCTATTTAAGCTTAAGATGGGATCCTAAAATGTGCATTTCAGAGTAAAACTGAGAGTAGTGGCAATAAAAGGGTATTTCACAGTACAGGAATCTCATCATCATGTGAACTTTAGTGTCATAACAAGGACACCATTTTTTTAAGGACCATACACCGCTGAATAGGATAAAGTCAGCGTATTCTAAGCACCAGTGACTGGTCGGAATTGAAACAGGGTGATTAATGTTCTCGTTAGACAGAGCATAATTTTCGTATATTTTTTAAGTCAAATCTCTGAAATCTAGTTCTACGCATTTCCACTCGAGATATAAGTAGGAGTATCTATGTTGATATAAAATCTACAATAACCAAGAGTCTACACACAAACGTATATATATAAAGATATATATATTGAAAGAGAGAGAGAGAGGAGAGAGAGAGAGAGAGAGAGAGAGAGAGAGAGAAAGAGAAAGAGAAAGAGATTATACAATCCTTTGCATTGTATGAATATGCCGAGACAGACCATGCGAGGAATTGCATCATGTCTTGTTGCGTATCTTTGAGCTGTCTATCAGTTCCCTTCATATGGACGGGCGGTTTTCTTCAAAAGGGATAATTGCAGAGTATTAGTCTTATTTAGCTGGACATGTGCCTATTGAAACGGAAGCAACCCTTTTAGTATCGTCAACGTGTAGGATGTTAGAATATTACTTCCACCTAATATAGCTTATTCAGCAGAATACAAAGTACACGTGCCATTATATATATATATATATATATATAGGATTCTTTGAAATAATGCAGATTAACAAACGCTATATATATATATATACATATATATATATATATATATATATATATATATATGTGTGTGTGTGTGTGTGTGTGTTCTCCCTATAGCCAACAGATACACACACAAACGTATATATATATATATATATATATATATATATATATATATATATATATATATAAAGCCACTACACACGAGCAGGATGGGATACAAAGTCAATTTTAAGTAGAGTTTAATGGGTCTGAATCCAGAGTTTTCCTTCTCCTACACTAGTTGCCATCCCGAAAGACCAGTCTTCTGTACAATTTCCTCATAGCTTGAGGGATAATAGTTGTGTTCATACTGTTTCTAAGGACATCATCGCTACGTTGTATTCAAACTGCCTATTCCAGTATATGTAATCTAGTCACCTTGTCCATACCCTATGATGTTAACCAGTCTACCAAGAGCGTATATATATATACATATATATATATATATATATATATATATAATGTAATATACTTGAATTTATATACTTAGCTTTACATATTTCTTGGATCATCACTTTTGCGGTCAACGCACTATTTCCGTCAGTCTTGTGATGCTTGGATCTCTCTGGTCAAAAAAAAGCATCAATACCAGATTTGACGTCATCTTATAGACTCTAGAGCCTATGAATTACTTAACCCATCCTTGAATATATATATATATATATATATATATATATATATATAATGACGTCACATATACTCGCCAAGTCAATTGGAGCTGTAGAAATCATCGAATACTTCCCTGCAGAGAGGAAAAGCTCCCCCAACGAGTGTCCAGATTATGACACTAAACAATTTAATGGTGAGTTTCCTGTAAGGCTGGAGATTTTGGGAATGCAGAGTACCCATGCATTGCAATCACTCCCAGGTCCACTCTGATATCTAGTGGTAGCACCTAAAACGGCTCTACGTATGAGTTAAATAGAACTGTTTTAACATTTAAATTCTGTACTTACGTAAAACTGAATTGTTTGAAGTAAAACTATTTTGACATTCAACTGCATACAAACAAAAAACTGTACAAATGCTAAGCTGAATTCATTGAAATAGAACTGTTTATTTGTATTTATTTGTATAAAAATAGATTGGGCATCAAATATCCTACAATGGTTTGTATGCCATCAAACCAAACCAAACCAACTCTCAGGAGATTATATATATATATATATATGTGTGTGTGTGTGTGTGTGTGTGTGTGTGTGTGTGTGTGTGTGTGTTTGTGTGTGTGCGCGTATAAATAGTGTGGCATCACTTAAATGTCCACTTATGTGATGCAATTGAAATTAGACAAGTGGTAATGGTAGATCCATCAACCTAATATGTTACCGTTTTTATCACATACGATCAATTATGATCATGGCTTGCACCGGTGCACCCTCTGCGTTAGCATTTGAAACGTCTTTTTATGACTGGTGAAGCTATAGCCGCACGGAGACCTTTATTGTATTCCTCTCATATTATGTTGGAATTATACTGTTCCAGATAAAAAAGAAAAAGTAAAGTTACTATGTGTTGAAAATTCTATCCCATAACAACATCATGTTCGTGTAACATGAAACTCGCGCGAAAATTTCTCTTGTGTGACAAATAAAGATACACTACTTATATAGATATATACAGGGTGCAGAAGCAAAATTAGAAATATCCTAGTATACTAAAAGACTATTATAAAACAAGATTAATCTTGATTTAAAAAATAAACAACACAATAAGAAAGTTGACACAAAAGAGTAAATTTACTCAATATGGCCGCCATTGTTTTTCAGTTATTACATCAACACGTCTTCGAAACGATTTGCATACCTTCAAAATAAATTCCTCTGACATTTTATTCCATTCCTTTTCAATTTCTGTCTTAAGAGAACTGATATTTGGAGGGGAAGTTGCATTTGTTTTGTTTTCTAAAAAGCTCTATATTACGTAATCAAAGGTATTAAGGTCTGGGTTTCATGGAAGCCACAAAGAAATTACAATTATTTCTGAATTTTTTTGGGTTGATTTCAGCGTTAAACAAATCATTCTTTGTTGTTTCTTTTCATTCTCACTCATATTGGGCTGAATTTTAATGAAAAAGTGTTTGAATAATAGAGCTAATCATGAAAATTTAGATCTATCGCATTTTTTCAAAACTTGGACTAAATAGACACAAAATTATGCCATATTTTGCCTCCGCATCCTAAATATATATAATTAATCCTTCAGCTATAAAAGCACGTTATACACTATTCTTACTCATATTCGTAAGTGATTCTATCTGGAACAGAAAAAAAATGGTAAGACATTAGCTAGATGGAGCTACCATTAACACGTGCCTAAATTCACTCACTTGCAACATACGGGTGTCAATTTAGAATATTGGATTTGTTTCTGCCACAATCTATCTATCTATCTATCTTTTTGTCTCTCTCTGAATATATATATATATATATATATATATATATATATATATATATATATAAACTTTCAGTAGGAATATAAAAGGCGAGAAAAACGGACACAATGTGAACCAGCGCTTCTTAAGATATACGGTGGGTTGACCTTACCAGACATGTTTCTGCTTCTATATGAGCTCACCTACCAGAGAAAATTTCCTCTGAAGCTCCTGCGAAAACTCGTGAGAAATCAAAACGAGCCAATATAGCATAAGACGTTCGCATTTGAAATCAATCGTCCTCGACTTATATCCTATCGCAGTGGCTTAATTATAAGTACATTGTTTCTATGCAACTAACTCCCCATTTTAAAAAAAAAACTTTTGAACGCGCTGCTTTCTGTATTCAGTTGCAGCTGCCGAAAAACTTAACTTGCTGTATCTTTGGTTTAAGAATAGCAAACTCTTCACTGGCATTTTATATTATTTTCTTTAATCCAAATTGTACAAATATATCAAAAAGAACTTTAAATTATTACAGAGAGATTGATAAAAACAGACTAAATAAATTATTGGTGTAAAAAACTTAAATGTAATATAAAAGTTTTCGTTGATTAAATAGTCCTTCTTTAGATTGAAATATCTTTTTAGAGATATAATACAGTGCGAACCTATTTATTTGTTCTGAGTGAACAGATTTTTCATCTTCAAATTGAAAGCATTCAAATTTACTGGTATATTTATTTTTAAAGAGAAATAAATTAATCTGCAGGATAACCTTTTTTTGTTTCCATTTTTATGCATGTTCTTTCTCTATCCTACTTGCTTATCCCCCTCCTCTCTTTCCTTCTTTCTTTCTCTCTCTATCTCTCTTTCTCTCTCTCTCTCTCTCTCTCTATATATATATATATATATATATATGTGTGTGTGTGTGTGTGTGTGTGCGTGTGAGTGTGTGTGTGTGTGTGTGTGTGTGTGTGTGTATGGTTATAAGCATGTTCACCCCCATGCATATATTTATAAGAATACTTACATATACATATACAGACATATTTGTGCATATATATATATATATATATATATATATATACCCAATATGTACATATATAAATGTGTATGCATATTGTACATACTTTTCGCATGTTTATGTATATATGTATATGTGAGTGTATGAGTGTGTGCGTATGTGTGCATATGCATCTATGCATGTGCACGCTATTATACTCGTACAAGCAACTATCTATCTTGAGATGTAGTTTACTCGGTATCGATGTTTTCTCTTGCCATTAATAAAAATATTAAAAGAAAATTTGAAAAAAAAAACAAAAAACAAAACAGAATTTTTTTTTTTTAAATAGCTCTTCTTAACCGCATATTGGTCCGATAAAATCACACGCCATTCACGTGACATGCAACTTCCAACCTATCAAAATGAACTTTAGTCATAAATAGATAAATTGATAAATAAAATATTTACTTTCTCTATCTTTACGATTTCTATCTTCCGGGTTACAAGTATATGATCCCTTTTTGCGATAAAACCAAGCGAAGACAGACAGAGAGACAGAGAGACAGAGACAGAGATTGAGTGTGGTGAGAGAAATTAAAAAGCAGACAAAGCCAAAGCGTCATGCAAAGCTTAAAAAAAAGTGAAAAAGAATGAGACAAGAGTAAATGAAACAAGAAAAGCAAACGAAAAACAAGAATGAGATAAATAAGATAGAAATTAGAAATGTTGAGTCAGACTGGGAAACTTATTGATAGGTAGAAGGACAATATATTTGACGTATAAGTAAAAATTTGAGGAAATAGAATAGTTACGTTGGGTTGGGTTGGTTGGGTGTTTTGTTTTATAGCGTATGAACCTTTCCCGGGTCATTTAATGCCGATCAAAGCCATTCTGATAAAAGTTTCAAACAATTCATTTTGTGTAATAATAGTTTTGTTTACACACAGTTTAATTCCAAAACAGTTCTATTTCAATTAATTCAGTTTAGTAAATGTACGAAATTTAAATGTCAACACATTCCTATTCAAAGCAATTCAGTTTAGCTTTATTTGACTAATAAATAGATCCCTGTCAGATGCTACCACTCCGGGTCAGAGTGGACCTGGTGGCGATGGTAATAAAGGAGTACTCTGCATTCCCTAAAGCTCCAGCATTACTGGAACTTCACCATCAGATTGTTTAGTGTCATACCAGGACACTCGTTTTGGGGGAGGGGGGCTTACCCCTCTGCAGAGATGCACTCGCTATATTCTACAGCCCTCAGCTGAATGGACCACGGGACACTCGTTGGGGGTGATCTTACCCCTCTGCGAGGAAGCAGTCGGTGAATTCTACTGCTCCAGGCGACTGGGCCATAGGACACTCGTTGGCGGGATCTTAACCCTCTGTGTAGATGCAATCGGTGCATTCGAAAGCCCCAACCAATTGGGCAAAAATTAAATGGTAAAGAAAGACAAATAGTAAGATTTGACATATCAACAAAGAGATGGTTTGGTTTGTTATTATTCCATATCAATCGTTACTGGTAATTTAATGCCAAATCCATTTTGATACATATAAACACTTCTATTCCAAACAATTCAGTTTAGTATAAGTACAGTTTTTTATTTACATATAGTTAAATATCAAAACAGTTTTCTTTTAAACAATTTACTTTAGCATAAGTACACAGTTTAAATGTCAAAACAGTTATTTCTAACCCATATATAGGTCCCTATCAAGTGCTACCTCTTAGGGCCACAATGCACCTTAGAGAGATAGCAATGAAGAGGTACTCCTCATTCCTCAAAGCACCAGCATTACTGTAGCCTCGCAACCCAATTGTTTCGTGTCATATCTCAGGGCACTCGTCGGAGAAGTCTCATCCCTCTCCAAAGATGCAGTCGGTGTATTCTACAACCTCAGCCGACTGGGCCATTCACAAAGAGAAATAATGGAACAAAAGATATATATATATATATATATATATATATATATATAACTTACTTTTTTAGCAAATCCTGGAAGCGGCTGCACGACTACCTACCGGCCATCTCACAAGCCATCCAAGTAAGACTAATAAGACATGCTGGATAAGCAAGGACGCTATCTTAAACAATATTGCAAGCCAGTATTACACGATCATATATATATGTCAGCCGTGTGCGGACACTAGATACAGTCTAGAGGAGCTGCTTTGGGCGATGGATCAGTGGGATATATGATGAGAGTCAGACTTATCCGTGCTATCAGAACGACTTGATGATGAAAATGAGGATATGTAAAAAGGATTGCCGAAAAGGATTCGAAAGGCGATTAATAGTATCGGTTGGTTATAAAGAAAGACTGATAAATAGGTAGTATGAGTATAAAGAAAAATGTCCAGGAAATCCAAAAAAGAGAAATTAAAAAAGAAATATAATAAAAATTCAAAGGTAAGAAATTCTCAAAGACCCGGATTGAAGATGCCTGTCAATTTTTTTATTAGGGTACTTTGTGGCTTTTACTGATTTTTTCCTGTTTGAGAATCAATTATATTTGACATTATAATCTATTGTCAATGAAAAAAATCTATGGTTAATCGAAAAAAATTTAAATCCCAAAGAATTATATCAAACATTAAACTTAAAATTAAACTTAAGATTTATTCAACAAAAATCACTTTCACTCACCATAACAGCAATAAAAAATATCCAGATTAATATCTTGATATATGCATATGAGCTTTGGAGTCACCCTTGACTACGGTCGCCGAACTTACAAGCTTAACATATATATATATATATATATATATATATATATATATATATATATATATATATATACAGCAATTTGTTATTTAAACAGATTTTTTTAAAGAACAGGGAATATTTCTTTTTAATGGTTTTTAAATTAATAAAACTCACACCAAACAAACAACTACTACAACTACCAATTCCACTGAGGACGATCAGCAACATGGTTAAAGGCGCTTGGGTAAAAAATAGGGGACAATTTCTCTATCATCTTGATCCCGATCTATGAAAAACAACAAGAAGATTTGTACGTCAACGCTTGAATATCATGAAGAAGAAATATTCCGTGGTTTTTAACACATTGTCTTTATATATATATATATATATATATATATATATATATATATATATATATATATATATATAACAACTAGAAAGTCTTTGGCTGGTGGCCCATCAAAACCATTATGAGCAACATCTGCCAATCTCCGTACGTCCGTCCCGGATATAATTACCCGGACCTTACGATCACGGTTTACTAATAAATTACGTAAATTTACTGAAAGAAATTTCCTTCTACTTCAACACTTTTGCTTGCTATCGTGTTTCAACGTCTTCTGATTGCCGAATGACTGATTACACGAAGTGAGTCTGTTTGAGGCACACTCGAAAGAAACTCGTCCACAAACATTATGTTCACTTCAATGTTTTTCATTACGGATTTCAAATCCGAATAGACATTCTGAACATTTAGCTGAATCACGAGTTTCTATTTGAGATTTCAATACGCATCATACGTTAAATTAACTCCAGTTATGTTAGTTTTGCCATCATTTTTATTGTAGATCCATGTGAGGTTTCACACACCAACTAAGAGGTGAACTTCAATGAAGACTGAATTAAAGTAAGCCTCTTTTGGCGTCCTTTCAGTATTCTAGCCGATCGTAATGGTTTCCAGTTCTTCCATGTGTCTGAAGATAAAACATGCTAGAAGAAAAGATACAATAAATATAGTAAGGAAAAAAAGACAAAAGATATCAAGAGAGTGGGAGATGGTAATGCTATATATCAGATGTTTATCGTCTGCTTAAGTGAAATGGAAAGAAGTCAAAAAGATGGGAAACGGAAAAAAGGAAGAGAAATTAAGAAGATGAAGTAATGGTATATATATATATATATATATATATATATATATATATATATATATAGAGAGAGAGAGAGAGAGAGAGAGAGAGTGTGTGTGTGTGAATGTGCGTGTGAATGTGAAAGAGAGAAAGAGAGAGAAAAGTGCGTGAGAAAGGAAAAAGGAGTAAAACTATTGCATATTTGAAAGTTTGCTTTGTAGAATTTGATGTGATATTTCATAAATAATAATAATATCTTCGGAAGTTAACAAATTATTCAATTTTTATTAAGATTTTCGGTACTTAGAGACCGATTCAAATAAAGAGCACATGGAATCTCAACAAGTCTTTTTACCTCGCTCCTGTCGGTTGTATTAGTCAGTTATGCAAACTAATGTTAATATAATTGAGCAGCTTCTTTACCTTTTTGATTTCCAGTTTAACTTTTTTCCAGTCTTGATTCCACAGTGACGGTAATACTTTCTTCTCTTCGATCATGATTTCTTAAAAAAAATTTCCTCATAGTGTCTTTTCTCTTGAGTTAATTTTGTTCGAATAATGATCGTGCCTGGTTTCGATATCATGGGTCTTTCCAATTTATCTTTTTGGTTTGGTGGCGTATCCACCTTTGTGGGTTATTTAATGCCAAAGCCATCCTTCTAGAAGTGGTGCTATCTATCTAACCCATAGCTGGGAGGATGAGGGGGTTCATACCTTTCCTAAGGGTATTTGTCTGAAAGTGAACGTAATAGCGCGACTACGATTTCGCAGTCCATCGCTTTAACAATTACACCACGGAGACAACGCCATTTATCTTTTTAAAATAAGTCTAACATTTCCGATTCGCGAAACTTTCAAAGCTGAGAGGAAAAATATCACTACTAGAATAATGAAAGAGAATATCACAAAGCAATCGCTTTCCGATCTCATACTTTACATCGTCTATTGTTTTTACTTTTTTATTTCTTTCTTTTTATAAGAAACTTTAAAATATTATATCCTAATCATATAGAATCGTTACATTTATCAATTTACGTGGTGTCTCAAAACAGATGCAAACCATTAATATGATAATGATTTATTTCTGAGACAAGCGAGATAACAGTCATTTGGAACACGTTCTGTAAAAATACACCCTTTGAGTTAAAGGTATCACATTAATGTTTATTTTTAATTGTTAATGTATCAATTTCCAGTGTTGTATACTTCTCATAGACCCAACCAAGAACATAATCAAAGATAATGAACGAACTTCAGTAAACGAAACGAAACACACTTCTTTATAAAAATATATCTCTCATTTTATTCTCGAAAGGGGCACACAATTTGCTGTAAGTTTGAGAGATAGATGGAGAGACATATACTTAGAAAGGTAACCTCTTCTTGCCCCATATCTTCTTCTTGGAGCCCGGGAGTGCAAACGCTTGCACCCCCTTTCAAGCCGTATCGTCAGAGACGACAGAACGCCTCTGATCGGCTGTGTTTCCCTGATTCGACTCTCGATTCTGACTGGACTTTGTCTAAATCTGACCGTGTGGTTCTCATATCACGTGGCCCCCTTCCGGTTACACACCTTTTCGACCGGCCTACCCCGACGCACTGCTACCCCCCTGTTTACTAATCACATCGTGATAGCAAATCGAAGCACTCGGGGTCATCAGGAACGAACCCAAAATTCATGTCAACAGTCTTTATATAACACTAGGAGATGCATTTTTTTGTTTTTAGTTTCTTGTCTCAGAAATAAATCATAATGATATTAATGGTTTGAATCTATTTGAGACAGTTTTGAATGATTTTGTCTACTAATAAGCGGTGACACAAAATATTTCTCACTCTTGTCCAAAACATTGTAATCAGGGAATAATAGTTGTTATAAAAGTAAAGATGGCAACCGTAGTTGAGGGCGAACAGAAAGCTCCCTTTTCAATAGCTTCTACACCGATGTGTAGGGAAGGGCGCTACTCCTTTCGATGGATTGATCCACTTTACCCTTGATACGTACCTTATATTGCTGAGTGTTAAGCAAGGCGGTATCAAGTACCATTTTTAATATCTTTGGTATGACGCGACCTGGGATGGAACCCAGATCTCCCGGACTATTGGCAAACACCCTAACCACTTGGCCGCTGAAAAAAAAAGAACAAAACATTATCATTACTTTGTTTGTTTGTTTGTTTGCGATTTTATGGCATATCGATCTTCTCGGGTTATTTAATGCAAAATCCATGCATTTTTAGAAGGACCTTAGTGGCTCTATCTAAACCTTATATGGGAGAATATGGGGTTCATACCTTTCCCAAGGGAATTTGTCCGAAAGTGAACGTAATTGCGCGACCAGAGTTCGAACTCGCGCAAAATGATTCTTCAGTCCAGTGTTTTAACGATGAGGATACCCTCTATTATTAAATGGGTCCTATGTATATTGAGACACCCAATATATAGCAGGGTATATACTCAAACTTTATTGAATCCAATTCCAGTTGTTAGAGTGAACATTTTAGTTTCATAGAGCCTTCAGTACAAGCAGCACCTGCCCCCACTGGAAAAAAAGTCTTTGGTCAGGTTCAGTATCTGATGCCTGAGGCACTTTCTGAGGTGGAATGTCAATACAGACTAGACCAAGCCTTTTTGGCCACCGCTCTTCTCTGTGCATTCAGGTGCGGTAGACATCTGCCTAATAATTGACCTTGTGTCACATCCTGGCCATTGGGTGTGATAAATACTGAGGCCGCGAGACTCGCTTGTAGTTGATAGTTTGATGGTTTGGTTTCATAGGGCCGACCCCAAATAACACATCTACCCCTTATAAAATGGAAATCTTGAAATTCCGATGAATACCAAGCAATTTTAGTAGTTCTCAATGGTGCATTAGTGTATCGACATCCTTCACCGAAAAATGACCTCTCGTTATATCATGTGTATGATGAAGTTGTTAGATAAATTCTGAGACGTTACAAATCTGTCTTTAAAAAAAACAATCTTATATTATGAAAAACCGGAATATAAACAGAAAAGCACATCGGCTTATATATATATATATATATATATATATATATATAAATATAAGAGAGAGAGAGAGAGAGAGAGAGAGAGAGAGAGAGAGAGAGAGAGAGAGAGAATAAACAAGCCATTATATACTCACGAATGTAACAGTAAATAAGTCTAGTTGATAATAAATGCGATTTCATTGATTTATACGTCATTATTCTTCATAATAACATTTTTTTCTGCTAGCAACTAATAAAAGGGGAAAAAATTCTAAGTTTACCATTAATTTAATGATTTTAAATGTGACAAATAAAAAAAAAATTTTTTTAAAAGAATTTACGAAAATGAACTAAAAGGATTAAAATGTTTTTTGTTTGTTTTTGTTTTTTCTTCTTCAGAATAAAAGAACGATGAAGGAAGGAATACTTTTATTGCGTAAAAATATAAGTACAAAATCATAAATTTAGCTTTCTAAAAAGAAAAAGAAGAAGGGATTCAATTTTATGAGGAAGAAGAGGATTATTTGAATTAATGAGGAAAAAAAAAAGAATATTTAAGAGGACAAAAACGAAAGAAACAACAATAACAAAAACAAAACAAACAAACTAAAAGAACCTTCGGGTGATGAAAGAAAAGATAAACGAAAGGAAAGAAAGAAAAGATAAGCGAAAAGAAATAAAGAAAAGGTAAATGAAAAGAAAGAAAGAAAAGATAAATGAAAGGAAAGGAAGAAAATAAATAAAAGTTAAAGAAAATAAATCAGCAAAAAGAAAAAAAGTAAGAAAATGAAAACGATGAAAATAATCGAGGAAATTATAAAATACTACAATACGACATTCGTTGGGGAAATACTCATCAAAACTTAAGATGCATTTACCAAGATATATATAAACGATGAATGAAACGTTCATTTTTTTCTAAAATGTCCCCATGAGTTTCACAATCCTTATTACCAAAAGGTTTCCATTGATCAATTTGATTACATTTGATAAAGGGATCCTGTATCATAATAATTCTTTTAATGTCCTTTGTGATTTCCAATAAGAGGACTTATAATTTTATGAAATAAAACCAAGTCACACCAGTCAAGTTCTGGTGTGTATAAAAAATACGCTCTCGTATAATACTGTACCTCACAAAAAAATAAAGTTTAAAATGAATAAATTTAGATTAAAATGAATAGCTTCATTAATTTTTCAAGTTACTACTGACTAGTCAAGAAACTGTCAGTCTATATGAAATAAAAAGAAAGAAAGAAGAAGAGAACCAAAGAAAGAAAGAAAGAAAGATCCTGTGGAAAACGAAAGAAAAAAGAATATGTAGAAAGAAAGAAAGAAAGAAATAAAGAAAGAAAGCATGTGGAGAATAAAAAAAGAAAGAATTTGAAGAAAGAAAGTATGAGGACAAATAAATAAATAAAGAAAGAAACGAGAGCATGCGGGGAACGAAAAAAAAAAGAAAAAGAAAGAAAACATGTGGACAAAGAAAGAAATAAATAACAGGAAGAAAATGATCATGCGGAGGGAAAGAAAGAAAGAAAGAATGTTGAGAAAAAAGATAGATAGATACATAGATAGGGAGAGAGGGAGAGTGTGTGGGTGAGTGAGAGAGAGAGAGATCTAACTCACTTGTGGACTATTCTTCACTAAATATTTGATTTTAAAATAAGAAAAATCACAGATCCTGTCGCAATATCTTTTGATTACGCCTCGTCTAATATTATATTTAATTATCAAACTTAGCGCCAATGTTTCCTTCTCCCCCAATCAACGCCTACCCTGTTTGAGTAAAAGGCGTTGGATCAGACTCATTGCCAGATCAATTCTGATAAATCTATGCTAATAAATAGCATAGGTTTATCAGAATTGATCTAGAAATGAGTCACTCATTGGAACGCAGGTGATTTCCCGCATTAAACGTGGCCTTGTGACATAACCTGGCCTCGTCGGGACAGGGGTTAAATTTTAGATATCTTCCAATTTCAGCTAAGACTACGACAAGGTTACTAATGTCACTCATTCATTTAAGCTTGAACTTAAGAAGTTTTTGCATAACAGGTAAAGAACCGTCCCAGTTTTTTAGAAGCTCATATAAACATTTTACTTAGTTGAGTTTAACATAGCATGAGCCAAATGATATAAGAAGATTGAGTAGCGTCAGCCATAACTGATTGAGAAAACCTACTTATGTTGAACAATTGGGTTCTCTATCTTAGGTTTTTCATGAGCCACAAAACTGATTAGTGACATTAGTTAAAAGATAACAAATTAATTGAAGTATTATATGGCTGTCAGAAATCTTAACAGTAATGCGACACCTGCAAAGAATCGAACTCTAAATGTTCGTACAAAATGATCGCGGGAAATATCATGCTACAGTTCATGAACATAAATGGACAAAAGAAAGAAAGAAAGAAAGAAAGAAAGAAAGAAAGAAAGGAAGAAAGAAAGAAAGAAAGAAAGGGAAATGAAGAAAGAAAAAAAGGTTATTAACGAAACCAAAGAAAATGAGAAAGAGAGAAGGGAAATTAAGGTCCAAGGAAAGGGAGGAAAAAGAAAAAAAAAAAGAAATTGAGTAAAAGAAAAAGAATCAAGAAAGAAATAAAAAGAATGGGAAGGAAAAATGGAAAGAAAAAAGAATATGGAGAAAAAGAATCTATGGTGAAGAAAGAAAGAAAGAAAGAAAGAAAGAAAGAAAGAAAGAAAGAAAGAAAGAAAGAAAATAGTAAAAGGAAGTACCAGAAAAAAGAAAAAGAAAGAATGAATATGAATGAAAAGAAAATGAAGTCTTTTAAAGAGAATAAGGGGTGGTTTTAAAATAACGACATAATGAAATAAAAAAGGATTAACAATGAAGTAAAAGAGAACAAAATAGAAAAAAAGAAGTTATTAAAAGATAAACAAAAAGAAGAGTTCACGCTTACATGGATTTACGATCAGAATTTTTACTTATGAAATGAATTAGTCGAATCATAGTAACGAAAGACTTAAAACAGTAAATAAGCAAAAGTGAAAGCAAAAGTGAAAGCAATAAATATGGTCGTTCTGTACCCGTCTCCCCATATCCCAGTGTCCGCCCAGCCGTAAGTTAATGAATTGTTTACTTTATGACGGCCTGACCTGTAAACATGTGCATATTGAGACGAGCGCCCGGTGATTTCGCAAATATACGACCGTCTTAAAAGAGATCTATGTTACTGCTCTGAAGTTTTAAGAAAATAACAAAAACTTAGAATTAGAAAAGTAAATAAATTTGGTGTGTGCGGGGAGATGAAAAAATGTCCTTGTTCAGTTACAGGTTTCGCAGGAAGAGAGAGAGCGAGAGATAAATAGAGATAAAGATAGATAAATAAAGAGAGAGATATAGGGGAAAGATTCGTATAGTGAGAAAGAGTGAGAGAAGAAACGAGAAAGAGAGAGAGAAAGAAGGAGAGAGGGAATATACGAGAGATTGTATGAGTGAGAGAGAAAGTGAAAAAGAGAGGGACTTATGTCAACAGTGCCATTTTAATCTGTCATCGTTACGATATATTTCTCCGAGATAAATGTGAACTATTTATTCATTTATTTATTCATTCATTCATTTATTCATTTATTTAGAGTTTAATTTTATTTTATTTTATTTCATTTTATTTTATTTTGCATAATCATTACGCTGTTTCTTCCATTGCAAGTTCAAAAGAATTTGTCTCTTTAATTTTCCAGATTTTTCTTTTTATTTCTTTACGTTGTTAATTCCAATCTTCAAATGAAAATTCCTTCCAAAATTTTATTTATTCTCTTTCCATTGGGTATATATATTTATTTATTCTTTCATTTGGCTTTCTTCAGTACACATGTCTCTAAGTTCTTATTTATCTGTTTAATTCAATATCCGAATATCGTAAATATACAACATTTAGAGTCATTTGACCCCAGTTATTAATTAGTTGTTCTTCTAATAACGAGATCCTAAATATCGACGAACATTTCTATTAGTTTCTGAAATATATGTACATATTTAATTGAATAAATATATTTATACCGCTTTTTTTACATTATTTCATTAACTTTTCTTTTTATTCTTGACTTTTGTTCAGTATTTTTGAGGTGAGGTTGAGCCTGAGTCGAATGATATATTCAAATCCTCTTGATTGGAAGATTTTCCTTCTGAAATAAAGGGAAAAAAAAGTACTTTGAAGTAATTTCTTCACTAACTCTATGAAACGTCTTCAAAAGATTTTTTTCGCTGATATTGCAAAAGAGTCAGTTTTCTCAATTGTCAACTGTTATTCGTTGGGAAGAGGTTAAAGAACACTTCTTAAAAAAAAAACAAAAACAAAAAAACAACAATGTAAGAAATAAAAGATGTGTTCAGAATGTACTCTTTCTTCCTAATAAACGCACGCACGGATACACTGACGAGTGTATTCGCACATACACAAACATACAGATAATATCTTTGGGAAAGGTATGGATCAACTAATCTCCCTCCAACTATGGATTAAATAACTGGGCAGGGTTGCTCTTTAGTCTTGGTGTGGCAACCAGTCTAAGAGGAAGAAAACTGAATACAAAACTGTAATTATTCAATTTAAAAAAATGACCTTGTATGCATCCAACTCATGCATAGGAATTGATAGATGAATACACACACATGCATTAGCACACGAAAATACACATAAATAAACACACACACGCACACGCACAAACACACACATATATATATATATAGAGAGAGAGAGAGAGAGGGAGAGAGATAGAAAGAGAGTGAGAGAAGGACAGACATAGACAGAAAGACTGTGCAAATTCAAAACAAAACACACACATACACAAACACACACACACACAAACACACACATATATATATATAGAGAGAGAGAGAGAAAGAGAGTGAGAGAGGGACAGACAGAAAGACTGAGCAAATTCAAAACAAAACACTAAACACACACACACACACACAAATATATATATATATATATATATATATATATATGGTTATGCAGTCCACTATATTTATAAGCAAATATCGAGGACAGTGAGGATATTGACTTAGATTTTTATAACATAGAAACAACGGGCGTTGATGACTGTCTGTTTCTCGCTTATGCAATCATCAGTTCCATATATATATATATATATATATCATGCTCTGAAAAATAAGCAGGTAACAGTTATGCAAAATGCAATCCTTTTACTTCTGAAATGTAAAATTAATTTTTCGAGTGTTTCTATTTACAATAATTAATTTCATTGATTTCTGAGCATAACATTTCATTGAATTGTAATTATCTATACATATTCTAATAACCGTACCTCTCTCTCTCTCTCTCCTTGTCCTTCTCTCTCTCTCTCTTTGAATATGTATATACACGCTCATATTGTCATCGAGAGAGAGACTGTTTCGTTGGATCTCAACTTATAAGTGAGACTTGACGCGAGATGCTTAAAGCTAGGACTGAAACCTAACTGACATTACGTCTGCCGAATATTCTACCGCAAAGCTAACACCAAATTCAGTGACAGCCAAGGAATTTTAGCGCATATATAAGTTTTGTATGGCTACTTATATACGCTTAAAAGGTGACCGACAGCTAATTTCCTTGGAAGTGCTTCGCAATACGCGAGAGGTAACCGGTAATTCCTACGCGAGAATGCTCAACCCCAGGCCGGGAGAATACACACACACACACACACACACACACACACACACATATATATATATATATATATATATATATATATGTAGTATACATGTGTGTTTGTCAGTGTGTCTGTGTGTGGCAAAATTATATATTTAAACTTAGTTTAATTGTAATTAGACGTAATTAAATTTTAAACTTTATTTTTTTGTGAGACACAATATTGTACGGGAGCGTATTTTTTTACACACATCAGAACTTAATTGTAATTAAACTTCGTTTGTTTAATTGTAATTAGACGCCTGTTGAGCTTTTTCGGTTCTTATTGTAACAGTGGTCCATGATAATACTTATGCTTCTGTTTAAGAAGTGGAGTATTGACAATTTATTGTCGTCTTGATTTGGCCAATAATTTGTATCTTTAAAAAACTACGTTCAATACGACGCAAATACAAAAAAAAACCTTTTTTTATTTCGGATGCTAAAAAAACGATGGAATACGACGCAAATACAAAAAAACAAAACAAAACTATTTAATTTGGATGTTAAAAAAAATACGTTCAATACGACGAAAATACAAAAAAAAGCTATTTAATTTGGATGTTAAAAAAAACTAAGTTCAATACGATGCAAATACAAAAAAACTTTTTAATTTGGATGTTATAAAAACGATGTTCAATACGACGCAAATATAAAAAAAAAAACAAAACATTAGTATCAGCTTTGATATTTCTACTTTTTAAAATGCATTGCTCTAATATATATTGCACGATTATATGCCATTTTTGCTGTGTTACGGTTACACCCGAAAACACACACACACACACACACACCCACACACACACACACCCACACACATATGTGTGTGTATATATAAATATATATATAAGGACCGACAAAACAAACACACACACACACACACTCTCTCTCTCTCTCTCACACACACAAACACACACATATATATGTGTACTCAATACCCCTGCACGAACAAGATGTGACACAAGGTAAGTTTTGAAGTGGTACTTTAAATCGTTTCAATTCACTTTTACTTCGCCTTGACCGGTTGTCATGAAAAGGTTAAAGAGCCAGTCTACCCTACTATTTACCAATAGCTGGAAGGAGAATAGTTGGATTCCTACCTTTCTTAAGAGTATTAGCGCCATATGAAATGCCAACAGCTTCGTTCAGAATTTGAACTCAGATCACTGTGTGAATAACATGTGAAGTTAACCATTACACAATGAACGCCTCCATCTCTCTTTCTCTCTTTTCTCTCTCTCACTCTCTATCAATCAATCTATAAATCAATCTGTTAATCTCCCTCTCTCTCTCTCTATATATATATATATATATACCTCTGTGTGTGTGTGTGTGTGTGTGTGTGTGTGTGTGTGTGTGTGTGTGTGTGTGTGTGTGTGTGTGTGTGTGTGATGGTCACAGTCTATGCTTAAAATAAAGAAAAGAATAGTTCTGATCATCAATAGAAAATAAATAGAATTGTCTGTATTTTGAAAATCTTCCACTAACCTGTTTTATAGCTTTTTAGAAAACAATTTTTAATAAATGACTCTAAGCACGTTTTAAACATGATTTATAATCTTGTGGATCACATATATTGGGCTGAGAAAAAATCGTTTTTAATGTAAAAATTAGTTACTTTTATTCTTATAAGAATTTCAAAATAATTCCAAACCACAAAAAAATTAATTGATAAACTAGATAAAAATGACAATAAAAAACCAAAACAATATTGCAATTGTAAAATTAAAAACAATAATGCCCCCGAAAGAACAAATCCAACCAAAATAATATCATATATCAGACTAATATCTCAACTATAGAAGAAAACACAAATAATAAAGCGTAGGTATTACCAGTTTAATCAGGAAACTTAGATATCACAACCATCTCCAATCGTTCAAAAATCCAAAATTAAGAAATCAAACAGCCCTATCTGAATATTATTAGCATCTGAAAGAGCTAGGACTTATTATATAATAAACTGGAAAACAATTAAAAGATCCAACTCTCATACAGTTTAAATAGGAGATATAACTTTTGCCTAGAAGAGAAAGTATGTTTATTGCAATATTGAGATAGGAATCTACTAAATACGAGAAAAGAATTAATGACAAAATGTTGACACAGAAATAAGTTCTTGATTTAATTTAATTGTGTATCCAAATTATATTAAGCATATTAACTTTAACATAAAAATGAAATATCTACAAATTAACTCCAACATTGAAACACTAATAGAAAGCAAAAAAATAAGATAAAATAAACTTAAACTAAAAAGATATGTCATAACGGAGAGATACTTACGGCAAAAAAATAAAACAGGGCCACATCGAAATAGAAATATATGCCCCTTTAATACAAATTAGGATAATACTTTTTTAAATAAAATCGGAAAAGAAGATCCAGACTTAAAACAAGGGTTAAAAATAAGGAGGAACTAAGATAGATACTACACCGTCTGAAGAAAGGTAAACAAACGTGGATCAACGAAAAAATTTATAATTAAGCCTGCAACTTTAAATTGATACATATATTATAAAATTATGCTTCTTACACAAAAGAATCCAAATTCTATTACAATATGAATCCATTACACATAACGTTCAACTTAACTTGGAAAAAATGAAAAAATAACTCATCCTAATAAAAATAACTGAAAGTCGGTTACGATATGTCCATTATAGAAACATCTAGTTCATTTAATATTAATATTAATTATCAAAAACACATGGAAATATTATTGAATATTTAATACAAACATTAATTCCATGGAAAATTATAAATCAAAGGCTATCTTTAATTTAATTATTGGAATTTTCGTTTCTTATTCAAATAAAACCTCAACTCATTGGGAACACCATCCGATATTCACCGATTTTTAAGATATAAATCGCAGATTAAATTAGAAGTAAATAATTTTTTTTAAATAAGATAAAAAGTGGAATATTTAAACTTTGATATATAAATAGATTTTCTAATGCAATAAATAAGATTTTTGTCTCTTCTTGCCGGAAAAAAAGGAGGGGTGTCTTCGTAATAGCCTAAGTACTATTGTATTAACACCATCTGAAGAGGGTCATAATGACCAGAAGTAAATTTATAATTGAAACACTGAATTGAAGTTTTTTCGTTTAATTTGTAAATGTCTTCGATCTGCATGTGGTTTTCGGTATAATTTCAATGGAAAATTAATCAGAAATCCGATAGCCGTCGTCACCGAGCACTCAACGGAGATTACAATTCACCTTGGATTACAAATAAAATAAGTCTAAACCGTGGTCTATTTTCATCAGATTATACAGACCTTTATATATATATATATATATATATATATATATATATATATATATATATATATATATATAAAGCCCTAATAAAAGAGCAAATAAAGGACATAACGGGCCAATGGTTTGCTAAGAAAATGGGATATCATATAAGCCCAAACTTATAAAGGAGGTGACCTTTACTACATATTCTTCATCCAGGAAGATACTAAAACAATTTGCAAAAGAAACAAAATTAAAGTTAATCAATATCTATGTGTTAACATATCAATAAATTTCACCAATGACACATAAAAAAAATTGACTGTTTAATCCCCTAATTTATTATTCTCTATTTTAGACAGCCTGAGAAAAAAAGTCTCATTTGAATGTTACCTTCTTCTCCCGTGGAAATGTCTCACAGAATAGCACCATATCACCTTACTAAACCTCAGGCAATATAGATGCAATACTGGCAAATTTAACACCCATCCATATTCTGACGATTGTGGAAAACATTCGAAAATGGAGTGATGGATTTATCGTGACCATAATTCTAATATCTGGTTGTTATATATATATATATATATATATATATATATAGAGAGAGAGAGAGAGAGAGATAAATGGATGAAAATAAATGGTAAAGTGAAGTAGGCTAGCTGGCTGGATTTTAAGGAAAATAGACAAATACTTTCAGGAATGGCGAAAATATTTGATAGATAAAATTGTTTATCGAGATCGGGTTGAATAAAGTTATATATAGTGATGCCATATGAAAGATAGGGAAACTTCTTACTGCTTATGCGATATAAAACTAATCTATGTTTAAATGAATTTCAATTTCTTCTTCTTCTTCTTCTTCTTCTTCTTCTTCTTCTTCTTCTTCTTCTTCTTCTTCTTCTTCTTCTTCACACCAGCTAATGCAGGTGGTTTTTCACAAGACGGCATGTCTCCTTAGGTCATCAGTATATTTCTCAGTATTCTTGTAGATCTCAACAATGATATGCTCTGAATGGTCTCGATTCTTCCTCTTATTTACAATTCCTCTTGTCCTTTTTGCAAGCCATTGGAGCCCTACCAAGCGTACGAACTCCTGTTGGCGTCACGGTCACCCTTAATTTCGGCAGTTTTTTTTTTAGCTCACTAGCATGGTCCAAATATTTGTCCATACTTTCGCTTTCTGTGATCTGCTGTCTGCCGGGTCAACAAAATCAGCTATATAACAAGTTCTTTTTTTTTCTTGTTAATTAATATTTGATCGAGTCTTGTACTCGGGTTTAAGTAATCCGTTCGTATTTCATTATCATTTTTATTTTTCTCAATATTTACTAACGTTACTGATTGTAAGGTGGTCATTTTAAGAAATGAAAAACGTAGAGTCACTTTTTAAAAGATTTACATTGATTATACGTATTTAAAGTACACCTTATTAGTTGTCATTTTTATTCATTACAGGTTACTGCTTTCTTAAACTGAGCATGGTTTGCGGAATACAGATTTGAGACATCAGATACTCCTCAAAAACAACAAGTTTTCAAGTATTTACCAAATACCTCAGTCGCATGCAAGACACAACGTAAGGTCAATACTTTTTTAGTGGATTAGTTTTTTTTTTTTTTATGGCGTATCAACCATTATAGGTTATTAATACCAAATCCTGTTTATACATGCATATACATATAACACGCGCATACACACACACACACACACACACACACACACACACACACACACACACACACACACACGCGCGCACTTTCTGATTTAAATAATTTGCATTGTTATATAGTTTTAATTATTCCTATCTAACACTATTAATTTTCAAACAGATTTAACTCATAGATACTAGTCCGGATCAGAGTAGATCTGGGAATAATAGTGACGAATGGGTGATTTCATAATCCCCAGCCTCACAATTGAATGTGGTTTAATATCATATCTAGGTAACATTTTTTTAGATGCAGTCGACATATATAATTAACCGCCACTCCTCGATGAGGCAACTATTGTTAATGAATTACATCCACATTAAGCGATTTGCTATTGTAGTTTTAGAAAATAGAGAGCGTGTTGAAGAGTGTTAATGAACTAGCCTTGGAGACTTGAGCAAGAGTAGTAAGATCGATTCTTACAAGGTTCTTCATTCTTGTGTTCTTGCGCCAGACTTGGTGATACTTATTTATTTGTGGCTCATAGATATATGTTCATATATCTAAGTATCGAATTAGGAACGCATCATTTTCTTCTTCCTTCCGCCAATTCCTCCTGTTAAACTTTGTCCATGAATTGGAAAATCTTTTCTAATCTCAGATTGGCTGGCTTGTTGGTTTGTCAGTTCGGGCTTGCGAGCGAATGGTGACACGATATACCTTAAAAGGGGAACATTGACTTCGGAATTAAACAGTTCATCCCTGAGCTGATTAGACAAACGTCACATAAAGAAGGCGTAATGATACATCTGGTGTGATAGGGGGCGCTTCATTCGGATGATTATCGTAGGTTGTGCATGCAATGTGATCGTGCGACCCACGAAATCTATAGATTTGGCGATCGTATCGGCGAGGTAATCCATCAAGGGTTTTCTACGTCATCCACTTTTGGGTTGGAGGTGGGTAAGCGTGTATTCAGGAAGGTAGAACAGAGAAGATTGGAGGCAAAAAAGAGGCATAGAAGACGCAGAGAGAAGGATTGGTCAGATGGATAATGGTTGATGTTGAGAGAAAGAGATAGAGAGAGAGAGATAGAGAGAGATAGAGAGAAGAGTAAGGAAGAAAGAAAGAAGGAGTGGGAAGAGAAAGAGAAAGTGGTGGGAACAGAAAGAAAGAAAGAAAGAAAGAAAGAGTATTCTTGAGAGCAAGAAAGTAACAAACAAACGAAGAGAGAAAGAGCGAGATGATAGACTGAGAGAGAATTTTTAAGAAAAAGAAAAAAAGCGAGAGGTTGAATTAAGAGTGTTTAGAGATACTGTGATGAGAGAGAGAGAGAGAGAGAGAGAGAGAGAGAGAGAGAGAGAAGAGTAAGGAAGAAAGAAAGAAGGAGTGGGAAGAGAAAGAGAAAGTGGTGGGAACAGAAAGAAAGAAAGAAAGAAAGAAAGAAAGAAAGAAAGAAAGAAAGAAAGAAAGAAAGAAAGAGTATTCTTGAGAGCAAGAAAGTAACAAACAAACGAAGAGAGAAAGAGCGAGATGATAGACTGAGAGAGAATTTTTAAGAAAAAGAAAAAAGCGAGAGGTTGAATTAAGAGTGTTTAGAGATACTGTGATGAGAGAGAGAGAGAGAGAGAGAGAGAGAGAGAGAGAGAGAGAAAGAATGAAAGAAAGACAAAAAAGAGAGCGAAAAAATGAGAGAGAGAAAAATTGACAAACAAAGAGAAAAAGAGTTGGAGGAGAGTCAGAGAGTGAACTTTTATGAATAAGAAAAGGGTAAGAGGTTGAATTGAGAGTGTTCGAGATGGAGGTATAGTGTGTTTGATTTAAATGTGAGAAGGTATGTGTGTGATGTGTGTGTGTGTGTGTGTGTGTGTGAGTGTGTGTGTGAGAGTGATAGAGAGAGATAGAGAGAGATTGTTTGTATGTGTGTGTGTGTGAGAGAGAAAAGAGGAAGGGAGAATAGGATAAAAAGAGAGGGAAAGAAGCGAGAGGAACGAAATGTGAGTGTTAGGTTGAATCAGATAATTTAAAACAAATAAAAAAATAGGGTGGTAATTTTACAGACGTGACTAAGAGAAACGGATTCTTGAAACACGAAGGAGTTTCGGAATGACAGCAAGATAGATATAGAGATATAGAGAGGAGCTATGGTTAAAGGAAGATATGAGGAGTGTAGTAAATAGAGAATAAAAGGAAGGGATTTGATTTCAAGAAAGAAAGAGGAAAAGAAAATAGCCGAACAAGTATAAGCAAGAACTAGAAATAGCGAGATTGGATGAAAAAAACTTGAATAAAGAATTTAACTAAAATAATTAAAAAAAAAAAGAAAAGCGAATTAAAGAAACCGCTCTATTAGCCGGGAGTAGAATACGTTGATTGTATCCTATGAAGAAAGCTAATACCCACCTAATAAAAAAGGGGCTAAAAAAGGGGGCTCTGGGTATGACATTAAATAGCATCTGATGGAGATGCTCCGGTTCTGAAGATTTGGGGAGGGTGATGTTCCCCAATGTCAACTCAGAATGGGAGTGTTAGCACCTGTTAGGGTGCCACTGTGGGTCTAATAAATCTGTATAAAAATTTATAGTATTGAATTAGAAAACTTGATACCATAGAACTGTAAACTATTTCAATTAAGATTTACGAGAAGCTATTATTGTTAACTAGGTAAAAATATTAGTTACTTGAAACTATATATCTGTGTGCAAAAATTATTATTAGATATAAATAATTATCTGATGCTATATAATTCTTTGTATTAGATAGAAATATTTCAAATCATACAATTGCATGTAAATTATTTGCTTTTGATGGGAATAATTGATAATATAACTTTGTGTAAAGCCTCTATAAATAAATGTCCAATGAACGCGGCTCCATTAAGCTTAGAATAGTGTAAACAGGTTGACATACCATTAACATTAATCAAAAATATGAAAAAGGAAAAATATAAAAGAAGGATGATTTATATGTAAAAAAAACAACAACATAGTAAAATATTTGTTTGGTAAGAAAGAAGGTTTGGTTGTTCTATGGCATCTCAGCCTTCCTGTGTTATTCAAAGCCAAAGCCATACTTGTTGAAGGAAAGTAGTGGTCCTATTTAAGCATAGTTAGTGGATAAAGGGATTCACGCCTTTCTTGAGGAGATTTGATCGAAAGTGAACGTTATCACTCGACTGAAGTTCGTACTTGCTTTCTGCAATGTCATGATCAACAGCGTTTAACCTTGCGCTTAGGAGACTCTTAGTGCCATGTAATGAAATAAAAAGAACTTGGAAATCTAAATAAGAAGTGGTCAAATATTAGATAACAAGCAAATCTCTTTTCAGAAGTGTGAAGATTACTTATGTTTTAAACGGTGTTTCTGCTTATGATCAAAATATATTGCATCCAACTTTACACACACACACACACACACAAACACACACACACACACACACACACACACACACATATATATATATATAAAGAAAGAAAGAGTGAAAGATGAGATAGTCAGATTGACATAGGTCAGTTTAGTTCTTTTATCATCAGTATTTTCTAAACTGTCATATCCTTCTCATTAACTCGGCTTTCAAACTCAATTCTCACATTTCATCTAAATCTTGCTCCCTCTCTCTAACATACTCATATAATCACTCATGCATGCGCGCACGCGCGCTCACACAACTATATATATATATATATATATACTAGTTTACAAGTGACATTAACATTGTTTAATATCTACAAAGAAATTATGAAATATATGAATTAAACTACTAGAGCATTCTGTTCAATGTAACAACTTTTTATTTCTAATACATCCTTAGAAGTCCCTAGGATGAATATAAGGGAGTGAATTTCTTCTCAGCTTTTTCATAGTATAGATTTATATATAGATTAACAATCCCTTCCTCATCATTATAAAGCGGGATATTGTAGTCTTAGACTCCCACCTCTCTCTCTCACTCTTTCTCTCTCTCTCTCTTTCTCTCTATCTCTCTCTATATATATATGTATATATATATATATTATATATATATATATATATATATACGTGATGAATTCAATAAGTTTACAGCCTTTTTTTTTACAGGCATTTAAAATTATCGTAGACTCTTGAAAACACAGTATGTTATAGCTGCACATATTATAAGAGGACTGACAAACTTTTATGATTTCAGGTTCAGAGGAACAGCTTCAGCAGGAATTGCAAGCCTGATTGTCTCAATCAAAAATGCAATCTGGGCGTGAGGACACTTTAGAAGAACGATATTCAATTAAATTGTTTTAAACTTGGAAAAATGCCACAGAAACGTATGGAATGCTTCAGACGGCTTTTGAACGATCCTGCATGAATCGAGCAACAGTTTTTATATGACATAAGAGATTCAAGGAAGGCAGGGAGTCTGTGAGGGATGATGAGACGTGTAGGAGGAGTAAGGAAGTCAATACAACAGCGTTGATTGGCCAAAGCGTTAGGGTTAGGGTTAGTATATTGAGGTTTTAAGGGAGTTCAGGAAGAAATTCCGTCGGAAGAGGCCAGCACTCTTCAAATCGGATCAGTGGTATTTCCACCAGGACAATGTACCAGTCCATAACTCCATCCTTGTCACATATTATTTGACCAAGATGGGCTTCAAGACAGTTTCTTACCCTCCCAATAGTCCAGACCTTGCTCCCTGAGACTTTTGGCTATTCCCTAAACTCAGAGGCTGTCGTTATTAGACATTTGAGGAATAAAAGAGGCTGTGACGAAGGTCATAGACACTCTCACACTCGAGGACTTCCACGGAGCCTTCCAAAAGTCATTTGAATGGTATAACAAGGGCATTGCAGTCGGAGGAGATCACTTCGAAGGGGACTAGAGGTTCATGCGTGTACTATCAATGAAAGTGCCCATACGAAAAAAGTCTGTAAACTTATTTAATGATCCCCGAATATATATATATATATATATATATATGTATATATGTGTGTGTGTGTGTGTGTGTGTGTGTGTGTGTGTGTGTGTGTCTCGGTATGTATGTGTCTGTGTGTGGATACATACCGGGATTTGAATTTCATTGGAAAAACTGTTACAACACAATATTCAATTTCTTAACCAATCTCTTGAAATACTAATAGGAATTTATTTAATCTTTCTCTTTATCAAAATCACACATTCTCTCTAACTTTCTCTCTCTCTCCTAACCCCTCTCTCTCTCAATCCCTCTCTCTCTCTCTCTCTATATATATATATATATATACGTGTGTCGATATGTCTATATATATATTGTGTACAGGTTTTATTGAAAATAACAGACAATATTTTAGTGATTAACTTTTTATTCAGCGTTTCTTTTTGCCAAACCCGATCTGAAACTGTGATCGTTAGTATTATAAAAACCGAATACCTTTTCTGCTAATTTCAATAAAATATTCCTACTAGAGAATCTGCAGTTTAAATACAGTATATATATATATATATATATATAGCGAGAGAGAGAGATAGTACATTTTGTTGAATCTGACAAGATGATGAAAATAAGTGGAAATGTATATAAATCAAGCTCTTACAACGGGTTTAATTATCCGAAAAACTTCATTAGACTAAATATTTTTGAGTTTTTCAGCATTTTAGCTATTGAAGAAATAGACAAACGAAGGAAGAATGTAAAAGATACAAAAGAGGGGAATTTTTCCCAATCTACTCTAATCAAACCAATAATTTGCAAAAATCCCGCAGATTTAATTAGAATCTGCAGTCATTTCCAAAACAGACCACAAAAACAACGTCCCGGGTTCTATCTGATTTTACCCTACGATGCAGACATTATGTTAAATGAAAACAATATCAGAAGAGAGAATGGATAAAAAAAGAAACTAATACATTTTTACACTCAACAGTACCATACTATAAATGATTTTTCTTGAATTTTTATTTCTTTCCTTTATTCTGTTTTCTTTTGTCCTTTTTTTCTTTTCCCTTTCCTTTTACATACTCCATTACCGTCAATGTCTTTGATGAAAAAAGATACCCAGGAACCCTTGCCCCCTATTCATTTCCTCTTTTTTCTTTTTTTTTCTCTAAATAAACCTCTCCCAACTCATATTTCCAACTTTCTCTCTAAAATTAGTCCAACTCTATCTGGTTAAATCTCTGGTGAAACCTGATACACTTGGTGCCACCTAGCTTCGAGATCACTGTCAAAACTAAATTAACCACTACCACGATCAGTTAAGATTCCATATTTCTACCTTATTTATCTATTGTCTTTTAATCCTTTCTCTCCCTTTATATGTAAACTCTCCCTTACTTCATCTATTTCTTCAATTGCTAAAACGTTGGCAAGTTAAAAAAAAAATTGGTCTGATGAAGGTCTTTTGTTAATAAAGAACGAAATATTACCATTAAACACGGTTTAAGAGTTTGATTTATCCATTTTCCCATTTATTTTATCATATATATATATATATATATATATATATATATATATATATATATATATATATATATATATATATATATACATGCTTTATTGAAAAATATAAGATTTTGAGAAAACTATTCTGATTGCACACTCATTTATTTTGATCCATAGCAGAGTTCATTTGTGAGTGTCATAGTGGTTTACACTTTCCTAAACTATTATGCAGTATTTTACAGTAGTTGATTTGGTATGTCTATGTCCTAAACTAAGCGGCTAATATCCCAAAAGTTGAAGCCAACCGTCTGGTAGCAGCCAAGATCGCTTTGTTGATCGAGTTTGAAAACTTCTGCGAACAGATCGATATTCCATTGTATGTTCAATTGGTTTATTTGCCTCTTTTGTCTGCTCTCTCATTCGTTCACTCTTCGTGCCAACCGGACAGTTAAACCCGAATTGTTCTTACGTTCTCGCATGCAAATGGAAACCAATGCAATTTGAAAAAGAAACATTAACAGCATCGTCATAATTGGACATTACGGCCCTAACGGTCTTCCGTAATTAACACTTGACTCCCATCTCGTGACTCTGTCCCGTTTGCCGCGGATGTCCGTTAAATCACTTAGCAGGGTGAGTTGATCTCTTCCTCCATAATTGCGCGTCTTTGAAATGAAACGGGCTTTTGTGGGTCGGACACGGTTTCTTTTCCTAATTTTCAGGGAATGTTTCAGCGTGCATTTCTGTATTTATTTGTCTTGCTTGGTTTTTACGGTCTGTCAGTGAAACTCTTATGGTACAAATACTTGCATATATGAAGAGAAACAATTTTTCGAGTCATACTTAAATATTCATTTTACAGGTAACAAAATATACACTCAAATAAATACAAAATATTCATTCGTGTATAAATAGCAAGTAATAAATAAGGACAACCAAACCATATTTTTAGAAATATTTTTCTTAAGTCAAAACAATACCCTGTCAGTGGGGTCTAGATTACACTGAATTTTATCCGTGCAAGGGGGTAAGATTCCCCGCCAAGGAAGTGTCCTTGCTACAACACAAAACTACTTTTGTTCGTGAGGCTAGTTTTGGAGAATTTAGGCGTGTGGAGTATCTCTTCATTGTAAATACTCGTAGGTCCCCTGATTCACTGAAGAAGTACCTATTAGTGTCCACATCCGTGCGTCAATTAAGGCTGTTTAAAATTATTTGTATTCGGTGTGTCCATGTGAGCCAAAAAAAAAAAAAAAATTAAGAAACAACTAATCAAAAAATGTAAATATAAACACGTATTAAACGTGATTCTATAACTTCCTGGCATAAAATAATACTATACGGGTTGGCAAGCCTCTAAAATAAATCAATATATATTTGTACCCGATTTTCTTATTTTTAGTGGAATACTATACAATCAAAACGGATATTATTTGGTATTATTTGTTGCCAAACTCAATATCATTGAAACTCTGTAAACAAAAACATGAATATATAAAAGTCACAAAATAAGTATGTTCCTCATATGTATTTTAGGAACTTTATTTTTGATTACAGAAGTTTGTAATTTTAAACATAAACCAATAATCGAATGAAACCATCGGGTTCAGAATAGCAGCCTTGAACTTGTCATTGATATTTTAGAGCTACTGGTTGGTCTTTCTGTCAATGAAACGCCAAACATGTTAGCACATGTGATACGAATCACTCTTCTTTTGAATCATTACCACCACTTCGGGTTAGAATACACAGACTACCCTTTGCAAAATTATAAGACCCCCTCCCTCAAAAAGGAGGGTCCTAAGTACTGCACTAAACTGCATCTGGTAGTGAGATTCCTTTTCTGAAAATCTGGAGAGTGTAGAGTACTCCTTCATTCCTGTTACTCCTAGGTATACTCTGACCAGAGTGGTAGTATGTATAAGGATCCAATATATTGGTTAAAAAGATTCTGTTTGCATATTATTTATACAAGGATTACTTGATAATATATAATCATGTGTAAAAAAGACTCTAAAGTAACAGCAGAAAAATGTGACGATAAACGTTCTATTTACCCAATTACTAACCACTAAATATAAACTATTCCTAAATGATTTGACTTGGTTTTAAAATCAATCAATCAAAGAATCGTGGTTCACTTGGTTCTTTTCTGAGGAACTGCCATTTCTTCCTCACCTAGTACTGATACCTTATACTGTCATCTATACATTTGATGGTAGACTCCACTGTCCGGAGTTTCTTGTCCCTGGTACCCAATAAACATTTGGAAATGTCATTTGAGTCATCAAATCCTGAGAGAAAAAGCTCAAATTAATAAAAGGATTTCTCTTCATTGGCTATTGAAATGTTTCCATCTTATTCATTTTATTTTTGCATTTGCATTGTTTATGTGTATAAATTACTTAAGGTAACTTACAATCTCTGTTTTTAAATGATCTTAGAGTGTTTAAAAATAGCCTGAAATATCGCTAACTGTATTGCAGTAGAATTGTTAGCATTAATTTGAAATAATTACAGAACGCTTTTTAATAAGAATAGCATCAAAATATGAATGTGATGGAAACGACTTTGATATGCCGCGGACATGACAAAAAATCGTTTATTTAAACGAAAGAAAAATTCTTGATTCAATAAGGAATAACAAAACCAATCCTCAGCTGGAGCAAAAACGTTGAGGAAGAATATTTTTATCGTGAAATTATTTAAAATAGTAAGAATACGAACCAGTGTAGATATTTCACCGCAAATAAATTGAGTTACTCACAGAGTGGATCCAATATTTATTTTTATCTATGATATGAATCCATAGTATGGGAATAGAAAAGTTTACAGCCAAACCAAATAAAGAATGATCATTTATTAATGGTTACTGAAGTTTTTGTTTGGTTGTTGGTTGGTTGCTTGGGTTTTAAATGGTATATAAACCTTTGTAGGTTATTTAACACTAAATCAATTTTTATGCAAATTGTCAGCTCTATTTCAAACAATTCAGTTTAATATGAGTACACAGTTTAAATGTAAAAGCAGTTCTAATTTAGCTAATTCAGCATGTAGTGATTTTTTTACATTCAGTTAAATCTCCAAACACTTCTATATTAAACAATTCACTTTAGTGTAAGTAGAGTTTCAAAGTAAAAAACAGTTCCATTTTAAACAATTCAGTTTAGCATAAGCACGCTGTTTAAATGTAAGTACAGTTTAATTGTCAAAAAAAATTCTAATTATTCTATTTATTTAGTCAAACAATTCTAAATCAAACAATTCAATTTAGCTTAAGTATGCAGTTAGTTCTATTTAACCTTTAGATAGGGCCCTATCAGGTGCTACCATTCTGGTCCAGAGTGGACCTGGGAGCAACAGCAATGAAGGAGTGGTCCGCACTCCCCAAAGCTCCAGCATTACTGGAACCTCTCAATTAGATTGTTTAGTGTTATATCCAGGACATTCTTTGCGGGAGGGGGATCATTATCTCTCTGCAGAGGTGCAGTCGGTGTATTCTACAGACCCAGCTGACTGGGCAAGTAGGTTTTTTTTTTGGGGGGGAAGGATTAAATAACCTGAGAAACGATGTGTCAACTGTATTGATTGATTGATCAGATGATTTTAACGGTAGGTCAAACTTTCTTGCGTTATTTTATGCCTTGTGCTTATGATATCACGTTCATTGTATAGTCAAAAGTACATTTTTTTACAGGTGTTTCTTTAGATTTTTTTTATTTGCACAAGTTCCAGGAGAATACGAATAATTTTTAAACAGATCTATTTGACCTATAGACTGGACACTATCATTTCTGGTCAGAGTGGATCGAGGAATAATGGCAATAGAGATGTTCTCCTCATTTCCTAGCTCACCAGAATTAGAGCCTCACCATAAGATGCAATTTATTATCATTCACCGAACCCTTTGGGGGGATTGGGAGGTTTATCTCTCTTCATGAGATACGTTAAGACTATTCATAGTCGATTGTGACTGGACATGCCTTTTGTATTTAAGAGATGAATGTCTATGTAGAATAATATGTACACAGAGAAGTACGAGCCAGTAAAGCTATTTCACCTGTAGCAGATTAAATGATGGTGTTGCACAATATATAGTATAGGGCTGCTGAAAATTTCTCGGCTTAACTAAATAAGTAATGTTTTAAGTTTGTTGGATTTCTTGGAAGAATTTATATTCAAATTTGAGAAACGATATGGCAATTGTATAGAACAGTAGCTTTGATATGTACTTATTTCATGACTTTCCACCTTTTCTTAGGTTATGTCTTTTTTTATAACTAATTTAGATTTTTCTAGTTTTATTAGTAGTGGTAGTGAGATTGCACAATAAAAATGTTTAGCGATACTTTTCTTTCTGAGAGAGGCTTAGAATATTTTGAACAAATCTCCTTTATATATATATGTATATATATATATATATATATATATATATATATATATATATATATATAGTCATCCACAGACAGATCTGTTTCGTTCTATCAGAGCTCATCAGTGTGGCTAGACATTAGCTTCCCGTAGCTGGGATCGAAACCGCCAAGCCAAGCCTCTAATATATATATATATATATATATATATATATATATATGTGTGTGTGTGTGTGTGTGTGTGTGTGTGTGTGTGTGTGTGTGTGTGTGTGTGTGTGTGTGTGAGCGTACTGGTGAATCTAAAGCTTTAATAGTATTTATTATTCTATACGATGAAATTTTTGATGATGCTATTTTTCATTTCCTTGCATGCTAATAACCTTAGGAATCCCTCTTTTTTCCCAAGCTCTATGTTAAAAGTAGGGCAATTTTATGTTGGGATAGCTTCTTTATCCTGGGTGTTCAACAATCACTTCGTTGGGGTTCACCAATGTGGGGTATAAGGCTGAAGGTCACGGGCGAAGGACAAGGCTTTGTTGCCGTTTGATATCTGACTCCATATTTTGGTTATTTTATTTTATCCCCACGTTGACTGGTCGGTGTAATGCCTTGTCCAAGAAAGTCCCAAAGAATTATACACTTCTGCCTACATATACAGCAAGTCTTATAATGAGGGAACTCATTTTAAATGCAATTATATTGGATTGCATAAATGACATTGTGCACAAAATATATTCATTGTTATAACTGAGATTGTCTATCAGCAACCAAAACTCCGTTAAAACTGCTTTAGTTATTTACCTTATATTCACAATGATTATTAAAAAATCAATATCTTATGTTAATTAGCACTTCATTTATTAATGATGTCTCTGGCTGAGTTAGATTTTCATCAAAGCAAACATTCAAAATCCTGCTAAGTGCGTTATATATCATGAAGAAAACAATGTTTACTTAGTATGTAATAGTGGTGTAATGGTTATCGTCATAAGAAATGGTCGTGGTGATAAGAGTTCAAATCCTGGTCGAGGCTGATTGCATAACCCTTATAATCTTAGGAAAAGTATTAATCCAACTACTCTCCCTCCCGGTATGGGCAATTAGTTGGGGAAGAGGGGCTGGGCTTTTTGACAATTGTATGGCAACCCGTCGAGAAGAAAGAACATTCTAAACTCAAACGTATTGAACTCCGCTTAGATTATTGCTGTATTTATCCTTTCGGGCGAATCAAATTCGACATGAAGTCATTTTGTAGTGAGAAACCACAACAAAGTCATGCGTGCACGTCACAAAAAATACTTTATCCCCTCAGCATTCCCCAATTTGGAGCTCCTCAGTAACTAAGCAATAATCTTAGCTCTGCCAAGCAGGTAATATCGGACAAAAGAACCCCTGTGACCTGGCGATCAACCTTATAATACCCACTTTGCTTTAACGCAAAGTGAGCCCCGTAAAACTATGGTGGGGAGCTAGATATTTATACATATTTACCAACCCCTCCGCTCGGGTAGGGTATGACACAATGTCAATTTTTAAGCGGAGTTTAACGGGTTTGAATTCAGAGTTTTCCTTCTCCTAGACTAATTGCCTCACCAAGGCTGAAGAACCCAGTCTGTCCTACTATTTATTCATAGCTGGAGGGAGAATAATTGGATTCATACCTTTCCTAAGGGTATTAGTGCTATATGAAATGCAATTAGCCTGGTCCAGGATTTGAACTCGTGTCACCGATATTTATAAGACTTCCCACCATGCTAGATTCGAAATGAGTCATTTAATGGTTGGGGCCACGCATGAATGGATGTTGCACAAATTCTTGATCACTTTGGCATTTTTTATCTTAGGGTGCTTCAGGCACCAAGCGATAAACTCAGCCCTGCCAAGCAGGTATTGGCTGGAGAGAGGGCTCTATGAGACCAGGTGATCAATTAACATCCTCCTAGCGATCCAACAATGTGGCCCAGGAAAACCAGGAGAGCTGAGCCTATATTATCAAACATTTATAATCCAGTTAAGTGTGTGATATATCAAGGAGAAATGAATGTTTTCGTTGTTTATTCCCGTGGTGTAATGTAGTAGGAAATAGATACGACGGTACCAGTTCAAATCCTGGACGAGGATGATTACATTTCACATACAACTAATGTCCTCGGGAAAAGTAGGGCAGACTAGGCTCTTTTACCTTAGTATGGCAATCGGTCTGGAGGAAGGAAAACTTTTACTTTAAACTTGATTAACTCCAATTAAAATTGACCTTGTCACCTCGTGTAGAGTGGTTGGTAAATACTGACATTGCATATGGTTTGAATAATTTGTATTCTTAAAGACAGGAGTTAATGATATACCGTATTTAACGGCATTCAAGGTACACTTTTCTTTACTTAGAATATCTTTTTAAATTTCCCCTGCATTATATATGCCATATGTAAGTTTAAAATTCGCGATTGTCGGCCGAAATTAGCAACCTGGCAACTTCTATTAGCTTAGAATTTAGAGTAACTATAACATACCTGTAGTATTTAAAAGGCTATTATGCAGATCAAAAGTGTTATTGTTGATAATATTCCTTATATTAATTTCATTACGTTTAATATCAGTACTTTGTTTTTTTCTGAATTTGCCTGGCTGAAATTGGGGATCATCCGTCTGATATGCCGTCAAATACAGAAATCAAAGATTTGAATTTAACTTCCATTGAATTATAAAGATCGAGAAGAGACCATTCTTGTGTCTCTCAATTCAAATACTAACTGGCTTAGTATAAAAACTGGAGTAGCTTCTCTCTCTCAAAGGATGCTTAGCTTTATCTCCTAGTTATGCAAATCTTCTCCCCGTAGAATTTTCTTTTTTTCAAGTAACCCAAAGGAAGTTGTTTATTGTGATAAGATCTGATTATCTGGAAGGCGAGTTTCGTTTGTGTTGCTATTATAGAGCATTGCCCGGCAATGTATACTCCCACTACGAATGAAATTTCTTTTGGAATTTATGACATCATAAGGGTTTACTCTACCCGAAAAAAAGCAAATCAGTGTTAAAATACATTTAAAAAAATACAGCATCTTATTTGCAGACAAATGACCGTACTCTTGAGACTTAAAGATAAAGTGTTCCGTCATTATCCGACAGTATATATATATATATATATATATATATATATATATATATATATATATATATATATATATAGGTAGGAAGTATTATTTAGTTCAGTTAAACCAGAGTTGGGAGTAATTCCTTCAGGACAAGAAAACCATTCAAAAATGAACATTTAAATTTTCCTGGTAAATAGCTCAATGTAACTGATATACAGAGCAATAAATTCATTAAGAAAAACTAAAAACCAGTTACATTAGGATTATAAATTTATTTTCATCTTGTTATGTGTTCTTGATATAAAACAAAAACACGAAGAAAATTTAACAGGATTTCTTTAGATCTTACGGATAAAAAAAATCAGAATAGACACGGGAGGGGAAGGGAAAGTATATATATATATATATATATATATATATATATATATATATATATATATATATATATATATATATATGTATGTATGTATTTATTCCTTCAAGAGGCCTTTGATCAATCACAATTCATTTTCAAATGAGCATGGAGATTTTTATTCTTTTAAATTTCTGACATTTTTTTTTCATTGTAGAATTTTTTTGTATTATGCTTTTTACAAACATCAATATATGTAAACTATTAATTATATTATATAGTTTGATCTTATATATTTTTTAATTGGTAATACATTTGTTATATAATTTTCTGTGCTGACTGATATTAAATGCATTTTTGTGAACAAGTTTTCAACTGTTTGTATTCTTCATTTTTTAATACATATTATTTTATATGAGCGAAACGTTGATATTTATGGAAAGTATCAAATAATGTGTTGTCTCATGAGTTGTAATAATCAAGAGCCATTTAAGATAGATATTTGGTTACAAAGAGAAATGCAGTTCGCTATCTCACTTGTTTGTTGTCGGAAAGACCGTCGGGCAGAATATTTACTGACTACTAACTTGCGCGAGCGCTGCTCTCATATAGTCCTTAGACTAGTCCATTCTATGGGAGGTTCCAGTTACTCCACAACAAAATGAATAGAATATTTACCTATAAAATAAAGACGTATTTTTGTAAAGAATATGACAAAACCGGCACATCTAAACACAATAATAATTCGCGCGATAATATTAAAAATCTCTTGTGATTTAAGCAAATTATTGTACAATTTGAATCTTGAAAAGAAGAGCGCGGCTACTGTATTCAAGCTTCCAAGGGATACATCGATTAAGTGATTATTATAATCATAGAATGTTATTATAGAACATTATTAACTTATTTATTTACTCTTAATTATCACATAAAAGTTATAGATCGGATGTGACTTGACATCGAGTGTAATGGGGATCGAAAATATCCTTTAAATGAGTTTATTTAAAATAGGAAATGCTATTCAGAAATCGATCTATGAACCTAAACTGATCATTCGAGATCCTTAAAAGAAAACGGAAGTATTTGAAACTTTCATCCGCTAGATAATTATGACATGGTTTATCACTCATTTTTGATGTTCTAATATGGATTTAAGGATTTGAATATGATATTTTATAAGAAATACACAGATCTTCAGTCTCAGATGAGTAAACTATTATATTAAAAGAAAAAAGCAACAAAGTTTAATTGTGTTTTCGAAGTCAGTAAATTGCCTCTGGTAACGAAGGAACCTGATAGCGTTTCTCATTCACTTAGTCTTATTTAGCCGTTGTCTATTTTAATCTCCAACATTTCTACCCGCTTCCTCATCCTCCCTGTCTTTTGAAAAACTTTCTTTTATGCTTTCTTCTTTGTATTTTTGCTTTCCTCTTTCCAATATTCTCCGTCAGATCCGTGACCTCCGACATCTGATCTTTCTCCCCACACACACTTTCTTTACTGCCGAATCCGAACTAACATCAACCGGGATCTAAGGAAACCCACAAATACTGGCTCACCGGCTTGAGACCCTCCCCACCACCGGTCCGTAAAAGCTCCGAACGTTTCCATATGACTTTTAAGATGCATTTCTTACGTGGCATCTATTTGTCAGCCAAAGTCCAGGCTCAGTTAGAAACGAAGAGTTTATGGTCGCACAAGTGTGACTTATTGATAGAATATTGTCGACGCGCCAGTGTTTCACGATTCCATAAACTGCTCTAAGGGCCTCGTAAACTACCTCATTACATGGCTGTGTGTCCCGTACTTGGTAACTAAAACCGGAGGTAGAGAGAAGAGGCGACTCGCCACACCGGCTGGGATGCGCTCTCTAATCTTTCTTCTCTGATTTATGGCCTTGTTTTCTCCTTCATCAACCGCATACCACGTGACCATTATTAATGAACGCAACTTCATTTATCTTTCTTCGCTTATTTCCCACTTATCCTTCTGGTCTCACTCAGTTTCTTTTATTATTTCTTCGATTCTTTTTTCAATCCATTCTTTATTACTTCATAACACTTTTTTCTTTATTTTTATATTTCTCTTTCCCGCTATTTTGTATTGTTCGAGCCTCGCTTTGGCATTCTCAAACCTCTCACTTTTGGTTTATTATTTATTTTTCAATATAAATTTTCATGTCTAATTTTAACCAAATCCTATTCATAACACGAGCCATTATTAACACATCTATTTACTTTAATAGTTTTTCTCTTGTATTTTTTTCGCCAACTTTTCGTTTATTGTATTTTTCTTTCCAGTTCATTAATTTTTTTTTCACGTGTTTCTTATTTCTTGTTATTTTTATATTTGTTTTCTTTACAAAGTATATTTTTACCTTTTTCCTTTGAATTATTTTCATGGGTGATTCCCTACGACGGAGATTCAGGCTCGAAATCTAATATAAAACAAACTACTGAGAAAACCACGTAACAACAACAACAACAACAACAGGAACGGCAATAATAATAATAATAATAATAATAATAATAATAATAATAATAATACAGTAACTAAGGGATTACTAAAGGGACTAGAGGACTTGGAGGTTGGCGGACGTGTAGAGGCCATCCAAACGACAGCATTGTTAAGAACTGCCAGAATACTAAGAAGAGTCCTGGAGATTTGAGGAGACTTGCTGTTACTCAGACTTCAGTGAAAAACCATCGGCTTTCGCTGATGTGAAAAGCTCTAATGAGTGAATAATAATAATAATAATAATAATAATAATGGAAAACTTGCGCGAGAAAACATGGACATGGCTAAAAATGGGAAACCTAAAAAGAGAAGCAGAATCTATTTTATAGCAGCACAAAATAACGCCATAAGGACTAACTAAGTCAAAACAAAAATAGACTAGATACAACACAATAGCATATGTAGACTATGTGGACAGAGAGACGAAACGATTCATCGCATAGTAAGTGAATGAAGTAAGTTAGGACAAAAAGAGTATAAGACTAGACGTGGCTGATCGAGGAAAAGGATTCAACGGAAATTGTTCAAGTAATTCAAATTTGACCATACGAACATATAGTATATGCACAACTCAGAACCTGTCCGAGAGAATGAGACGCACAAGATTCTTTGAGATTTTGAGATGCAAATAGATCATCTAATCTCGGCTAGACGACCAAAACTAGGGAGAGTCAAAAATATTTTTTTTAAAGAAGGAAAAACTGCCGAATCCTGAACTTTGCCCTTCTGGCTGACCACAGGGTAAACCTGAAGGAAATCTAAAAGATAAGTACCTAGACCTTGCTAGAGAACTGAAAATATATGGAACATAAAAGTGACGGTGATAACAATTATTATTGGTGCGCTCGGTACTGTCACCAAAGGATTGGTACCAGGACTGGAGGAATTCAAAATAAGAGGACGAGTGGGGATCATCCAAACTGCAGCATTGTTGAGATCGGCCAGAATACTAAGAAGAGTCCTGGAGAATTGAGGAGACCAGCTAACGCTGTTATGAAAAACTCTCAAGTGAATAAAATATTATTAATAACACCAAATCAGGAAAAAAATCAGGACGCTCCCATAGAAAGAAAACTTCAAGTACTTGGGAAAAATAGAAGCGGGCTCCATGAAACGAGCAGCGATTAAAGAAAAGATATGAAAAAATTCCTCAGACGAACGAGAAAACTTCCTGATACTAAGCTCTACAGCAGAAATCTCATGAAAAGGATAAACGCCTCGATTATCCTACTTGTACGAAACTGTGTACCATTCTTAAAATAAACAAGGAGGAACTCAAACAAATGAACCAGGAGCCAAAAAAAAAAAAAACTGATGAAGATGCAATAGGTGTTTCATCCGAGCAATGACATTGACGGATTATATTTGTCAAGAAAGGTGGAGGTTGAGAAATCGCCAGCATTGAGATTTAAATAGATGCAACAGCGCAAATACGCAAGGATTACATTAAAAAGTGCCAAAAATACTAATAAAGCAGCCAACAAAAGCATTGTCAGCATAAGTACAGACAGAAAAAATATTAATAACAAGGGAAGAAAAATGAGAAGAAAAATAATTGCATGGATCTTTAAAGCGACAAGCTGACGAGATTACTCGTAAGAAGACCTGGACATGGCAAAGGAAAGGACATATCAAGAAAGAAATTGTATCTCTCTAAATAGCAGCACAAAACTACGCCATAAGGACTAATATTCCGAGGAACGAAAATTTGATGATACGCAACAGAATCAAAAGGGTAGATTATGTGAAAAAAAAGATGAAACGATAAATAAACTAATGCAACAAACTGGCAAAAGAGGACTCCAAGACTTGTCCCTACTGGATAGGAAAGGTGTCCACTGGGAATTGTGCAAGACTTTGAAATTTGATCGTACAACCAAATGGTATATGTACATACAAGAATTAGATCTGGAGAATGAGACTCAAAAAATCAATGGATTTTGCAATACAAACTGATCAGTCTATACCGACCAGAAGACCAAACTTCGTTTTAATTAACGTCAACTCGATTTCGTCGTTTCGACAGACCACAGAGTGAAAAAAAATTGAAAGCGAAAAGTTGCTAGATAAGTAAAAAACAGGCAACATGGTAACGGTGATGCCAGTTTTAATGCGCTTGAACGGCCCGCAGATACTGGGGTAAAAACTGGAGGAAATGGAATTCAGAGGGAAATTCGAGACTATTTCGACAACATTGTTGAAAATAATTGGAATACTGCGAAGAGTCCTGGAGACCTGAAAAGTCTTACCGTCATTTAGGCTCGGAGGAACGACTATCAGCAAACGCTGCTTTGAAAAACTCACAAGGAATGAAAAAAAATTGTTATGCTGTTGTTTTCAGTGCTCTTGGTACAGTTCTGAAGAACGTTTAAAGAATTCATAAAACACTCGAGATTGAGGAAGAAAGAAAACTTGTTAGAAATGGACGAGTCTAGACCATCTAAACTAGAGCTTTATTAAGATCGGCCAGAAAGTGAGAAGTGTATAGGATATTTGAAGAGACCTGCTCCAGTGACAAACCATCAACTAACGCTGAGCGGAGGGAATAATTCTCAAGAGTAAAATATTACTAAGAATAATGCTTATTGATGAAAAATATTCCCGAATTAATTACGTTATGAAAAACTCGTCTGGTCCTGAAGGATTTACAAAAAGCAAATTTTTCAAACAACTACAGACCATTAATATGTCTACCAATCATAAGGAAACAACGATAGCTTCAAGTTATTGTTCTAAATACAAATAATTTAAACATTTATAGTGCCAGTTATTCTTACGTAAATAGTATGATTTTTTAACTGATCTATTTGAGCCATAGATGAGACAAGTAATACGACCCAGTGCTTGGTTAGGAGTAATGGAAATGAAGGAGTAACCCACACTCACAAGGCATCATGAACTAGAGCTTCACCATCAGATGCATCTTTGTATAATGCCCCCCCCCTTTGGGAGAGTCCCCTGCCGTCAATATATTCTAAGCCCCACTGTTAATGTGTCGGAGGAAATGAAAGCTACACATACTGTGAAATACTGTCCGCAGACTCCATAAAATAAACAGAGACGGGACAAAAAAAAAAAAAACGAAGAAATCCTTGATACATCAAAGAAAACAAATGAAAACCACTCTCTGCAAGAGAAACTTATCTAAAAGAATAAGTACATTGGAAGTCTTTTATGTAAGTTACTCAAAACGCTTACTAAATGTGTCAAGAAATGAACTAAAAAACATGAACCAGAGAACGAAGAGACTACATGTACAGAAGAAAAGAAAAAAATGAAATCGAAAGAGAACTTAGCAGCATTTAGGTTTGTGTAGAAGCAGCAATTCAAAAGCTGAAGCTCTATCGGTGAGGCTTTGTATATGCTGTGTCCCCTGTAGAGTGATATGTCTTTAAAATAGGTTGTCCTGCATTTGACACTAAACAGCTCTGGAACTCTGAGAAGAGTAGCGTACTCTTTTCTTGCCGTTAAACTCAGATCCACTCTGACTCGAAGCAGTCGTACTTGTTATGTTCAAATAGATCAATATATAAATATGAGCTTGTCAAAATTTCCTACATGGAACTTGATAATTTTTATCACTAAAGATATTCGGACAACTGTCTTCATTCTTGTGCTCACAACGTTTCAGCCAATTTGTCGTTCGGCATTTTTCCCGTGTTTCATGTCGAAATCGGAAACTTTGAACTGAACACTTTATTTAATCCAATGGGGAGATTGTTTTTATATCGACCAAGTACAAGTGCAACGTTTTAGTAAGTATCTCTTGTTATTTACCTGTAGCTGGGATCGAATTTGCAATCTCCAAATTATTTTACTCGGAATCACGTTTCAATTAAACGCCAATATCAGCTGCGTCATGCTGGACAATTTAGAGGGAATTTTTGGGACTTATAAGACTAATGTCTCCATCAATCTATGAGATCCTACAAACTACTTACATGAACGATTTTTACTTTAACTCACATAAAATATTTTTCATCGGGCTTTTTTTTTATTAATAGTTCCAAAATCGTATTCATCTCTATATTTGGTTCGCTCGACAGATTACTTTAGCCGACCATATGCTTTACTTTTTTAAAAATGTCTTATTCTCCAATGTTCGAAATCTTTTAGATCATGTAAATTCCGTCAGGCTATCTATATAGTTCACTATGGAAAAGCACAGGACAACAAATAATCATTCGTAGACGTACAAATAAATCGTACAGAGCAAAGATTCTGGTGATCTGTATATCGAAAGCAAACCTTTGACCAGACTAACTAAATTATTCCTATTATAAAGAAGGGTTTTGTTGATGGGTCAAGTGAAACTCAAAAATATTTTTAGTGATTATCGTTCAAACTTAGTTAAGAATCCGTAGAAAGGAAGGTATTTAAGAATCAGGACCCCGGAAAATCTTGGTCAGATGTTGGGTGCATTAGGGATATAGCTTGAAATATTCAGGTATCTTAGATATCTCGACAGCCGATTAACAATTATTGTTAGTATGTTTGTTTGTTTTGCATTACTTAAGTCTGTTAGTTGTCAAGGTGCCCGTGGTGTAATGGTTATCGTTGGAGGAAATGGACACGGCGATGCGAGTTCAAATCCTGGACGAGGATGATTGCATTTCACATAGCACTTATATCCTTGGGAAAGGTATGAATCCAATTATTCTCCCTCCAGTTATGGGTAAATAGTAGGACAGACTAGGTTCTTCAGCCTTGGTGCGGCAACTAGTCTAGGAGTGTTATATTTTGGCCGTCGCGTGGAGGTGCCGGTTGTGTAATTGTTATCGTCGTAGGAAATGAACACGGCGACACGAGTTAAAATCCTGGACGAAACTCATTGCATTTCACATAGCACCAATAACCTTGGGAAAGGTATGAATCCAATTATTCTCCCTCCAGCTATGGGTAAATAGTAGGACAGACTAGGTTCTTCAGCCTTGGTTAGGCAACTAGTCTAGGAGAAGGAAAACTCTGAATTCAAACCTGTTAAACTCCGCTTAGAAATTGATCTTGTGTCATATCCTGCCCGAGCGGAGGGGTTGGTAAATAGGATATTTTGGCCTTCGACCCGGCCAAAAATGCCATTCAGAGTGATGCACCGGAAGGAAGTGACACATTCTAATGGCAGTTATGATGAGGAAATCGCGTGGGCGGAAATTGGCTGATGAAATGGGACGAGGTAAAAAATTCCCATGGTACACTCATAGACTGACGCACCGGAAGAGAGTGACCTGTGAACTGCATGACAGTTATTTCGGCTTGATGACGATCAAACATGCGATTTCAAAGATTGAGTGGGCGATCGAGTGGGCGTTGAACTATTATATAACTCAGTAAAGACAGAATCAAGTTGGAATTCCAGACAGTTGGAGACGGAGTTATAGACGAGATGTGGTAGGAAAAGCCACACCCGGCCGAGGGGGCCCTCGGGAACCCCGATGGTGTTTGGGGACCAGAGAAGTTGCTGATAAGATGCAGTAAAGAAAGCCAGCACCCAGCAGAGTGGACCCCAGGGCCTCCGGTTGAGCATCTTGAGAACGAGAAAGACATAACGTTGACGGCCATAAGAGTGGGGGTCAAAATATTTCAGTTCTGTTCGGTCTCTAACACCCTCTCACACGCAAACCTTGAGTAACTTTTGTCGAACCCTTGCAATAAAGTGAGAGGTAAATATTTTGTTAAAGAAGTCTTCCTGCGTCTTTATTATTGTGTCGTTATGATGCTGTAGATGACAATATAACAGGAGATAGGAAAACTCTGAATTAAAACCTGTTCAACTCCGCTTAAAAACTGACCTTGTGTCATATCCTGCCCGAGCGGAGGGGTTGGTAAATATGGTTAGTTGTCCACTATAATTGGGATTTACCTCCTTTTGAGTTCTGACTTTTCCCAAAGATAAAATCACCACTGAAAAGTAACCGATGGTAGGTGAGTTGAGATCTTGGATGAGTTTAAAAAGAACTTAACCAGTCTATAACACAAGAAGAGTAATCTGTAAAATGTTTTAAAATGTGGAAGTAGTGCTGAAATAGTTAGGCTCTTAAGATTGATTGACCGATTTATTTTGATAACATATTCAACCTTCTTAAGTTATTTCATATCAAGACTTCAAGGAATCATGTAAATTGTAGATTTATATTTTGTATTTACATTTTATGATTTTTTTACACACGGTTCTATCGAACACGAATGATTTTTAAACTTATCTATTTGACTTAAAGATTATCCCTAATATGTACAACAATTCTTGGTCAGAGGGAACCTAGGGGTAATGGCAATAACAGGATACTCCACACTCTTCAGATCTCTACAATTGGAACCAAACAATCAGATGCAGTTTGGTTTCATGTCTAGAACATCCTCTTTTAGAGGGTTTCCTACTTTTTTGCAAGATATACAGTCAGCGTATTTTAAACGCCACTGAAATGAATTACTTTGTTTGTTTGTTGGTTTAGGTTTTATGGCATATCAACCTTTGTACGTTATTTAATGACAGTTCTATTTCAAACAATTCAGTTTAACATGAGTGCACATTTTAATTGTCAAAAATATTTCTATTTCAAGCTATTCAGTTCATTCAAACAGTTCTAATTCAAATAATTCAGATTAATATGGGTACAGTTTTTATTTACACTGAGTCAAATGTCAAAACAGTTCTTTTTCAAACAATTTAGTTTAGCGTATATACAATTTCAATGTCGAAAACCGTTCTATTTCAAGCTATAAAGTTTAGCATAAGTACACAGTTTAGTTCTATTTTATCCAAAGATAGAACCCTACCTGGTGCTACCACTCCGGGTGCTACCACTCCTGGTGCTACCACTCCGGGCCAGAGTAGACCTGGGAGCGATGGCAATAAATGTGTATTCCGCATTCTCCAAACCTCTGGCATTACAGGAACCTCACCATCAGATTGTTTAGTGTCATATACAGGAAACTCGTAGAGGGGGTCTTACCCCTCTGTAGAGAAGTAGTCGGTGTATTCTGCAGCCGACTGAGCAAAGAAATACCTGAAATGTATTACGTAAATCATCTTACCTAAGGTAATGAAAACTTAATCCCAATATCAATACTTTAGATAAACTACCTTTTTGTTAATATTGAATTGCTAGATCGATAATGGACAGAAGTTGTAATCCACCGCAGAGATCTCTCCAAGACTTCAGTATTTGATATTTGCAGGCATCGGGTTAATTAGTTTCCAAATTACAATAATCAAATACCTAGAAGTATCAACCTGTTTGGTGTGATCAGAATTTACGATTATTTTTCGATTATCTTTTCCGTTAGTTAAAGGTATCGTTTACACTGAACTTAGACGCACACACTGCTATACACTAATACGAGAGATAAGAAATTTTATTAGTTCAAAAGTTTAAAAAGCGCTCAGTGTAGAGTCGGACTCAGTGAGAATACTCATGAAGAAATACCTTTACACGATCAATTTAAAAAATTTTTCCGGGAAATATTTGTAGTTTGTTTGGTATAGTTTTTATTCTTTGTTTTATATTTCAACCATCGTGGGTTATTTAATGCCAGAGCTATCCTAATAGGACAATAATTATACTATCTAACACATAAGAGGAGATAAAGAACTTGAGGAAATTTTTTGAATGTTTTGGTGATTTTTGGACATCCTTTATATAGATACATCACAGTAGTATATGTTAAATTCTCAAACCCTGAGAAATTGGTTTAGAGGGCAGATGTGGGTAATACTAACGGTTGTTCTTCCACACCAGCTACGTTGTCCAAGTGAGGGCAAGAGAGGGTGAAGCTGGGGAAGATGCAGTTTGAGACAGGTGACAACACAAGAGTTGTTTGAACGTGGTTGGAGATAACGTCAGATTGCCTAAAGGACTTCATCTTCTGGTTATTAAGGGTTTTCTTTCTACCAGGCTGATTGCCCCTAAAAGCTAGAAAGTACGATTTGGCCTGTTTTACTCATAGCTATAGAGGGGAGATAAAAGATTTATCCATTTTTTCTTCACAGCAGTATAAGTTTGATGTAAACTCAAGCAGCCTCAACTGAATTTGAACCTGGCTCGCTGATTTAATTACTTCAATGAAAACCATTACACTAAACCCAGTGAAAAATAGCGAGGGAGAATGAAAGAGAAGAATACGTGTTATTGAAAAAGGATTCATATTACCGATCTCTTTGACCATATGAACTCTAGCGACAAAAGACAAAAGCAAGATATGAATTACTCAAGGATGCAGCATGATGTTTCGAAAAAATTCTGGAAGGAGAACTGTAAAAGCAGTAGCTGCACGGCCACTTACCTCCTATCTCCCAAACCACAAAGGAAGAAGAATTAGACAAAATGAGCACTGCTGGTGAAGTAAAGACAAAATATCTATCATTGACTCCTACATCAGTGTTGGCTAAGCAAAAACATAATAACCAGGTGTGTGTAGACACTGGGTACCATCTAGAAGGTCTACGAAGAGCGATGACCGATACGGATGGATGCCGAGATAGAATCAAGATAATACGAGCTGTCAGTGAGCGTTTATAATGATAATATATTTGTAAAAACTAGTTTAATGAGAAACAGGGCTACAATAGCATGATACCAGGTGAGGATCAAATTCACTGGCATAACCTGCGACCAATAGTCTTACAGCAGGTGCGCATTTCAGTAAATGTGATTCTGTGCATTAACTTAAAATTTTACTTATCTCGATTCCAGCATCTGTGGTGTTCCAGTGGCATTAAGTACGTTTGGTCTTTGCGCGAAATCTACGTAGAGAGAAAACATAATGACAAGGGCTTAAAGTCCTTCATCTATCTTAATCTCAATTTTGTCGGCTGCTCCCCACATGGAAGCCATAAAACAGAATATTTGACCCAAATGAATGTCGGAACACAATAAAACCGCCAAGGAATATTAGAGAAAATTACACCACCAGTCTCCACTTACATTCGTGCGCGCACAAGCACATCCCCCATCGCACACACACACACACACACACACACACACACACACACACACACACACACACACACACATCCATGCACACATACATATACACACGCGAATCCACACACACACACACGCATACACGCACTTTCACAATTCCAAACACGCACATCAACACTTACAAAAACGCATCCAAACACACACCTCCACACCTCCACACCTCCACACACACGCAGACACATCCAGACACATACACGCGCATCCTCGTACATACACATATGCACGCACGTCCAAACACACACACACAATCACATACCCACAGATCGACACACACATCCAAACGCACACATACACACACATACACGCATATACAAATACGTGCAAAGACCAAAAAAATATTCTCAATCCACTCTTTTTCTCCTTTCTTTTGTTATTCTTTACTTTCCTTCCCAATCTTTCTTTCTTTATATATATATATACATATATATATATATTATTTTTAATGAAACAAGTTAAGTACCACAATGGCTTTATTTATTATACTAAATACAAGCCTTCCGTAGTAATTTTGACATTAGTATAACTAGATATCTTTTGGAAATTGAATTTGATGGCATTTTTGTTCTTTAGTAAAAAGCACAACCGGCCCATTGGTTTAAGGGTTTGAGTGTTCACCTAATGGCCTGAGAGACCTGTATTTAATCCCTGGTCGAGTCATACCAAAGACTCAAAAATTGGTACTCGATGACTCCTTGCTTAACACTCAGTATTATAAGGTGCAGATCAAGGGTAAAGTGGGGCAATACAGAGGACTGAGCAGCGCCCTCCCCTACATCTTGGTGTAGTAGCTATCGAAAAGAGAGCTTTGGAGTCACCTTCGACTACGGTCGCCAACGTTACTTTTACTATAGACCATAAATAAAACGTTTTTTCAAAGTTACATTTTACCACTAGTTAAATTCACATGATTGTATGAATTACAGCTTGCAAGATACAGCCTGTTTACCAATGCAGAAGTCAGTTTAATCAGTCACCATCTAGCATGACAGAATGCTGTCTGCATCAAAGATCACCGCACAACTGAACCAATGTCGTGCAAAAGTGTGTCAACATCTACTGTGAGAAGTCTCTGTGAAGCTGACCCATATGGCAGAATTGCTCTTAAGAAACCACTGCTGAAAAAGCAAAACAACGTCAGATGGATCCAATGGGCCAAGGCACAAAATCATTGGACGATGAATCAAAGTTCAGAATCTTTCAGTCAAAGGGGAGGGTCTATGGACGGCGAAGAATTGCTGAAAGAGCTGCAACCCTCCGTATCACATCAACTGTAAAGCATGGAGGGGGATCAGTTAGTTTATTTGGGTGGGGGCGTTTGCCAATTGCAAAGTCGGGGATTTGCACTAGTTGAAGGGCAAATTAAATCAGACTGGCATTCATAGCATGTTGTAGTATCACGCGATCCCATCTGGGATCTTTAACTTTATGGGTTAAGTGATCTGTTCTCATGCAAGATAATGACCCAAACCATGCTAGTAAACTCTGCCAGAGGTATATTAAAAGCAAAGAGGAACAGCCATCCTTCAACTGATGTCTTGGCCGGATGAATCTGTTGAATTAAATTCCATTGAACTAGAGTGAGATTAACGTGACCGAAAAGTGCCGTGAACTACGAGTCAACGATATTCAACACTTATGCCATTAGATCACGTGTTCTCAATGCAAAACTTATGAAGGACCTATTTAAATATGTCCAAACAGATGACATTTTACCCCTGAGAGAAATAAAATCTTACAAAAAATTTCAGATCTAAACATGATTAATTCCAAACAAAATAATTTTTTAAACCAATATCAGTGGACTTGGCATATTTTTTAAATGAAATATGAACATCTGATGATGCAACTACTCAAAAATCTAAATCTAAACACACAATATACGTGATTTTCTAACTTCGAGACATTATATAATCCTAGATCATTTCATATGGCGTTAAAATCAATGAAATAATCAATCAATTTCCATAACGTTTACTCTATTTTATTTTCTTATTGGCTTCCTGATATTTTCAATTTATTTATTTTCGTTGTTTATCAATTACCTAATATTTTCGTCTTTCTTTACCTAATAGTAATTATGTTATTTTGCTTCCCCAAAATTGTAATTCTAATGGCCGATAGGTGGCGTGACGAAAGTAACATTATAAAACACACGGTAAAGCTAAAACTCTCTCTCTCTCTCTCTCTCTCTTCGTTTCTGCCTCGACAAACTTCAAACGAACAAGTGAGTGCGTTGCCCGACAAGGTGAACTCACGTCTCCACAAACTTTGTGTCGTGTCACGCATGGTGATATGCTTTGACGTAAGTCTTCATCAAACAATATGTTTCATTCTATAGAGGACGCTTAAACTTTAAGAAAGGACATTCTTTCCATAATGCCCACGTTTTATGCAATTCCTGTATACAATCTACCAAGTTTACTCAGACAATAAATATGTTGTTGTCAGTTCGTTCTGAATTGTTTTATATTCTTTGACACGAGGAAATGTTAAACCATAATACATTCCCTCTGTTACTAGTGTCCGAATTGTGTAACTCATTATCTGATAAATGTGACCGTAAGTTTTGGTGATCAGATACGATGAATATACGAAGACCAACCATCAAGTCGTCGCTACCAAAAAGCATTCAACCCTATCTCACACCGACATTTCACTCTCTCTCATTCTCTCACTATCTTTTTTCCTCTTTCTATCTTTCCATCTTTATTTATTACTTTCTGATTTTTTCTTAATGCTTTCTTCTTCTTCTTCTTCTTCTTCTTCTTCTTCTTCTTCTTCTTCTTCTTCTTCTTCTTCTTCTTCTTCTTCTTCTTCTTCTTCTTCTTCACACTCTCACTGACTAATTTTCATCCCGGCCCAGTCGGCTGGGGCTGCAGAATGCTCTGACAGTATCTCTGCAGAGGGGTAATACCCTCCCGAATGAATGCCCTGGATATGACATTGAAACATCTGATGGTGAGGCTCCAGTAAATCTGGAACTGTGGGGAATGCGGAGTACCCATTTATTGCCATCGCTTTCAAGTCCACTCAGACTCGGAGTGGTAGCACCTGATAGGGTCCTATCTATGGATTGAATAGAACAAATCAGTGTACTTATGCTAAACTGAATAGTTTGAAATATAACTGTTTTACATTTAAACTGTGTATTAATGCTAAACGGAATTGTTAGAAATAGAACTGTTTTTCAAATTTAAACAGTGCACGTATGCTAAACTGCATTGCTTGAAGTTAAACTGTATACTTAAGCTAAACTGAATCGTTTAAATGTAACTGTTTTTCGCATTAAACTGTGCACTTATGCTAAACTGAATTGTTTAAGATAGAACTATTTTTGGTCAAGTCGGGTACGGCAGCAGAATACACTGATTATATCTCTGCAGAGGGGAAACATTTCCCCAACAAGTCTCCTCTATATGACACTAGACAAGCTGATGGTGTAGCTCCAGTAATGCTGGAGCTTTGGAGAATGTGGAGTACCCCTTTATTGCCATCGTTTTCTGATCCACTCTGGCCTGGAGTGGTAGCACTTAATAGGGTCGTATTTATAGGTTAAATAGAACTAAACAGTGTACTTATGCTAAACTAATTTTCGAAATGTGAATATGTAAAAAATTGATTTAGCATTAAATGATCTCCAATAGTTGATATTATATAAATCCAAACCAAACCAAATTGACGTAATTCGGTTTTAAATGACCCGAAAAGAGTTAAACAAAACAATCAACAATCATATTCATCATCGTAGTTTTTTAAATCAAAGATGAAAAAGGATGGAAATAAAGACTCGGAGTTCCATGTTGATTTGATAATGATGATTTCCAGATAATTATAATCAGGTCTTTTTTCTTCTCGTTCATTCTTTTCTTCACTCTATGGATACACACTTATAAATACACACACACATTCCCTTCTCTCGCTCTCTCTCTCTCTGTCTCTCACTCTCTCTCTCTCTCTGTCACAGTCTGTTTGTTTCTACCTGTGTATTAACTTTTCTCATTCTTTTTTATATTTCCTTTTTTTTATTCTTCCGTTTTTTTTTTCATGTTCTTTCTTTTTGTTTCCTCATCATTTGTATTTGTTTTCGTGGGTCTACGTGGAATATTGGATTATTCTATGTCTTATTTTGAACGGATCCTGGAACCAACATCCCACAGATGTTTGACAACTTAATTTCTATTCAAAAAATCATTGAAGATGAACGAGACATTCAGGATTATGCAGGAGATGCAAGCACGAACTCATAAATTACCTTCTCTATTGAACTTCTGCTCTCTAATGCACAAGTCTTAGCCAAACAGTAAATACTTACATACATCAAATCTGTGCGGACACTGGAGGCAGTCGCAAAGACCTACCAGGAGTGATGGATAATAGGGATGGACAGCGAAAAAGAATCCGGAAACTCCAAGATGTCAACCTGAGTTGATGATAATGAAAATATCCTATTATTAATAAAAGAGTTGTTTAATAAATAAGGAGAATTATTTTGATAAAAGCAAATTACATCTTTTCTTTTTCTGTTCAGAAAGTTTCCCAAAAATATAAATACTGCATTGGTTTATGGTAAAATTTACTGCAATCACACAAAAATATTTGTTTTGAGATTATTCAAAATGGGTGCAAATCAAAAGGTGTGCATCTGGCTTGAATAGTGGTTGGTTGGTTTGGTGGTTGTTTGGGTTTATGGCATATCAACCTTTGTAGGGTATTCAACGTCAAATCCATTTTAATGAAAATACTTCTATTTCAAACAATTCAGTTTAACATATGTACGTAGTTTAAATGTGAAAAACATTTCTCTTTCGAGCTATTCAGTTCAGTCAAGCAGTTCTACAGTTAAATGTCAAAACAGTTCCATATTAAATAATTCAGTTTAGCATAAGCACGCAGTTTAAATGTAAGTAGGGTTTCAGTTTAGCATAAGTACGCAGTTTGAATGTGAGTACGGTTTGTCAAAAACATTTCTATTTCAAGCTATTCAGTTTAGTCAAACAATTCAGTTTAGCATAAGTGTGCAGTTAGTTCAATCAGGTGCTACCACGTCTGGCCAAAGTGGACCTGGGAGCAATGGCAATGAAGGGGTGCTCGTCATTCACCAAAGACTCAGCATTACTGGAACCTCACTATCAGATTGTTTGGTGTCATATTCAGGACACTCATTGGAGGTGGGGTCTCATCCCTTTGCAGAGGAGTAGTCGGTGTATACTATAGCCCCAGCCGACTGGGCAATTGAAGAGTGGTGTGTCAACAAATATTTTGTGGCTAAGAAATGCAAACCATAAAAAATCTTTAGAGAAATATTTGTTCTGTACGAAAAAGCATGTTTTAATGAGAAAAATGATTCAAATGTGTTCACCTCAACAAATATAACCCGGATAGATATTCTATGCAGTGGAAATCCACTTACTCAACGTTTAAGAAAAAGTTCCAGGCGCACCACTTAGTAGAATGGTCACCTTGACTATCTTCTGAGATATGAAAGGATCCATCACAATAGATTTCCTAGGGCAAAAAGTTCTGTCAATGGACAACTCTGGAGACAAACTTCACTTTATTTATTGTCTAAAAGTCTTAAACACTGGGTTTACTGTGATTTAATTTGCAAAATTAATTGCTCGCTTGTCCGTGATGAAGAGATGTATATGCAAGGAATTTAAAAAAAAAACTTGTTGTTATAATCCTATTTACTCAACCCCTCCGCTCGGGCAGGATATGACACAAGGTCAATTTTTTAAGTGGAGTTTAACAGGTTTGAATTCAGAGTTTTCCTTCTCCTAGACTAGTTGCCTCACCAAGGCTAAAGAACCCATTCTGCCCTACTATTTACCCATAGCTGGAGGGAGAATAATTGGATTCATACCTTTTCCAAGGGTATTAGTGCTATGTGAAATGCAATCAGTCTCGTCCAAGATTTGAACTCGTGTCGCCGTGTCCATTTCATACGACGATAACCATTACACCACTCGTTGTTATAATATAGCGTATACATTAGTGCACATATTCGGATCGATGACATTCATAATTGAAGATCGAGAAGACATTCCCAGTAGTCAGTTGTGTAGTGCAGTTGAGGGTAGAGATACTGGTTGTTCGTACGTTCCTGGAAACGTATCAAAGTCGCGAGTCGAGCGAAACAATTCAGGAAAGCGATTATCGACGGTTGGTCGAGAAAGTAGCCAGTGCGGGAAATAACTACACAGTTGAAGAGAACTCGAATGAGTATGTCAGATCTGGCAACGGGAATAAAAGATTTATATAACTTAGAGTATTCGCACTATTGCCTTTATCTTTATTTTCATATTCACAACGTTTCGGCCGATGCACCCTTCGGCTTTCTTGAACGCATCAGCCGAAACGTTGTAACTATTACAAAGAGGAAGACAATAGTCCGAATATTCTTGGTGATAAAATAATCTTTATCAAAGAAGTTTAGACAAATAAATTAAAGATACAAGACTGAATGATTTGCCTTCAACAAACTATCAGAGTAATAAGTAAAGTAAAGTTGGCGACCATAGTCGAGGGTGACCCGAAGGCTCCCTTTTCGATAGCTACTACACCAAGGTGTAGGGAAGGGCGCTACTCCTTTCCCAGGATTGCTCCACTTTACCCTTGATCCGTACCTCATAATGCTGAGTGTTAAGCAAGGAGGCATCAAGTACCATTTTTTGAGTCTTTGGTATGACTCGACCTGAGATTGAACCCAAGTCTCCCGGGCCATTGGCGAACACTCTGACCGCTACGCCAATGTCCGGTCATCAGAGTAATAACTTACTGTATCTAGCAATATTTCCCACAAACCTTCTACGGCCTCAAAACAGATGAACACTAATGAAAGAAACAAATAAAGCCTCATGTTTAAAATGGTTGCTGTAATTATGTTTTACTTTTTCAGTTTCTGGACCATATTGGTATTTTGTTTGCAACTAGTTACAGTTCGTTTAGAATCCAATATAAGCGTCATCAACATATATATATACAAACGTGGGATGTACTAAATTGGATTTTAAGAAGCACTTTTAAGAGAATCATATAAAATCATACAAGACCCGGATGTTTGAAAGTACAAAAATTTTTCAACTGATTAGGTTTTTTTGCAGGAATAAAGACACATCTCTGGTCTGTGTATCAAATAATATATATATATATATATATATATATATATATATATATATATATATGTATGTGTGTGTTACCAGCTATACGAGTTGAAACTACCTTCGTATCTACACGTCTATTTAATTAGATAGATACTAAACACATACACACATGTACACTTCAATATATATATGCAAAACATGTTTAGAATTGATAAAACTTTACAAATAGTTTTTTGAAACACAAAAAAATACCTTATTTATCAACAGAGGGTGGCATTCATAATAATCTCGCACAGAGATATACCGACATTTTCAACAAAACACGACATTTTAGAGTAGAAAATGAACAGAAAAATACTTTGTATTTTGATATAAGTGTTTGCTAAAAGCACAGCAGTTTTCTATAGAAGACAAGTGCTTTTTACGACTTTTTACATTACTTCACGCTGTCTCAAAACGCATAAAATCGTCCGTTGAATAGAAAAGGATTTCTTATCAGAATTCATTTATTAATATCCTCATAACTTGAGTGCGGTCGGCCGGATATCTTTAGTTCTATGCGTATAAAAATGGGGACTGTTTTAACTTTCTTTACTATTTTCCCTTAAAAATATCACTGCAAAATTAATAAAAGATACAAAATTACATGATTGGAACAGTTATATTCAGGATATCTATTTATTATACGTTGGTGTTCATTCCACTTTCTCTATTCTTGCTAAAAGCAGTTTCAAGAACATTTTTTCAACTCGTATAAATATATTATTAATAATGTCGTCATAATTTCTTTGTTTTTAAAAGTATTATAAACTGATTATCTGAATATTTTCTCAGAAATGTGTAGCACAAATCTTATTCATAAACCTGAGTTACCAAATGCAATACTATTTATCCAATACTGAATTTGGCTCCGCATAATTTTAATAATATCCTAGCAAACTTATGTTTTCCAAAGTATTTCCCCTAATCATATTTTATTAATAACATTAATTAAATGATTTCTGGATTTTCGTATTTATTTAAAAAAAAAAATTCTGTCTATCTATAATCCAGTAGTATGCTGTCCAAAAAAAAAAAAAAAAAAAAGAAAAAGACAGCCATTCAAATTCTATCAACGTAAATGTGACCTAAATTCTCTCATTAACAAAATAAAGATAGGAGTCAATGAGTTGATTTACAAGAGAAAGCAACAAACTCAGATTGATAAGTTTTTCATCTTGAAATATATTATTTTGAAGCTTATATAATATTAATAAATTCTTAGAACCCCTTTACAAAATAATCAGGAAATGTTTGCAGCATCAAAATAATGTAAACTTATATTGTAAAAGTATTTATTCCTTTACTAATTTTCAGATTAATCATAATCAATTATTCAATTTATTTTCACCTATTGCTTTAAAGTTCTACGTTCTACGACGTTTTTTTAAGTAGAAAGAAAAAAAAAACAGTTTTGATCTATTAGACTGATTGATTAATTCAATTTGGTATATTCCTATTTAAAGGAGCAAAGAGGGTTTAAATTGTTATTAAACTGAGAAAAAACTGCGTTAGATTTATGAATTAACAATATCTGCTTTTACTTGTGTTCTATGGAAAATGGTTTATATCAAAACACTAAATAAAATGAATACAAATAAAATGATCTCGATGCAGGAATATTCTTATGGGAAAAAATCGGAAAACATTTCACCCCCACACACATACATACACTCACCCACACACATTCCACCATACACGCACACGCACACGCACATGAAAGTTTATGTGCACTACCTCTGTGTGTGTGTGTGTGTGTGTGTGTGTGTATGTGTGTGTGTGTGTGGTTGTTTTATCTAATGGCATGTCACACCTTGTGGTTTATTTAGTGCTACATCTTTATATATATATATATATATATATATATATATATATATATAAATTTGTAACCGATTTCTTTGTAGGTAAGCTCCATTACAGGGAGTCTTACTCTTTTAATGCTGTAAAGTCGGCTTATTATATCACCCGAGAAAATGCTATGTGTGTTTGTGTGAAAAGAGAAAGAGGCGGAGGAAATAATACCCTAGGGTGGATTAGCAAGAAGATAAATTGATAAATTATCATTAGCTATGAGACTGTCCCCTAATAAGGTGATAAACACTGACTACTAAATAAAGTAAAAAAATATCCCACCCCCACCAAAAAAAATACAAGCTGAAAATCATACAAAAAACATGTTGAACAAAATTTTATATATATATATATATATATATATATATATATATATATATATATATATATATACGTATTTCTGACGCTAAAACAATTTAGCAAAACTGACAGGCGTTAGATTGAGTAATATTGCATCCGAAACATATTTCCCGAAACTTTGGTAAGCACAGGCACATATTTAATATAATTATATATTATCAAAGATTTCAAAAAATGAAGAACATATTTTATTAGATTATATATATATATATATATATATATATATATATATATATATATATATTGCAAGCCTCTTCGTAGATGAATTGAGGTCTCGGCAACCGTTGAACGGATGTATGTAAACAATAGTTATTGTAATTCATAACCGTTTAAAATTTACATCGCAGCTAATATCTCCTCGTGGCTGAATGGTTATAAACTTGCGTTTGAGTCAACCGGGTTTCGATCCCAGCTACGGGAAGATACTGTCTAGCCACACTGATGAGTTCTAATATAACGAAATAGATCTGTCTGTGGATGACTATATATATATTAAAGAAGTGTCTTTTTTAATCGTGGATTCCTAAATTATTCAGGTCATTCTAAGAATAATGATCATTTCTTATTACCTCTAATAAGTTGACTTTTACAAAGCTTTGTTTCGTTTGACACATGAAAAGAATTATGGGACATCAGCGAAAATTCTGTAGGAATCGTCTACTAAATTTGCTTGCTGAACATTATTTTCCAGCTTAGTGGCTAACGTGTTTGACAGTGACATCTCAGAAATCAAGTTCAAACTCCACTGACGCTATCTTGTTCAATTTCAAACAAAAAACCTGGGGAAAGGTTTGAACCCTTTATTTCCTAGCAATATGTTAAATAGTAGCACCACCTTTCTCTATCCACAAGGAGACTTTCGGTATTATATAACCAAGGAAGATTGATATGTCATGGAGCAAATAAACCGAAACCATTATAATACGCGAGACTTACCCTCTTGTTAATAATAAATCCATATTTTTGGACCTGAGATTCTCTTAGTGCATTCGGGTAAAAATCCAACTCAATACTGGGAAATACATCATCATCATCATCATCATCATTATCATGTGGTGCCACCAGCACGGATAGGTCAGCGTTATATTTCGATGGCTGTTTTTATTCTCATCTACAGAAGCTACCTGTATAGATGAGCAGCAGTAGCTCCCCGCTCGAAATAATCGATCCTGGCCGATTAATCGTAGGAGGTGCCCGTGGTGTAATGGTTATCGTCCGAGGAAATGGACACGGCGACACGAGTTCAAGTCCTGGACTAGACTGCATTTTACATAGCACTAATACCCTTGGGAATGGTATGTATCCAATTATTCTCCCTCCAGCTATGGGTAAATAGTAGGGCAAACTACGTTCTTCAGCCATGGAGAAGGAAAAGTCTGAATTCAAACCTGTTAAACTCTGCTTAAAAATTGACCTTGTGTCATATCCTGCCCGAACGGAGGGGTTGGTAAATATTTATATGCCCAGGCCCATGTTAGGCATTGAGTTTGAGCCGTCAGATGGTTTATCCGATAACCTTTTCGTCCACCATGCTGCTTCCCATGGCTCTCGAGATTTTGGGGGTGGGTAGGGGGGTTTGGATGGTCCCGTTTTTCATATTATAAAGTATTATAAATGTTAATCTGTTTAAATGTATTGTTTCGTAGAACTGTGCATTCTTTTTTCATTTATAACTGATAATATTTTTCTGTTGGATATACGGGGTTAGCAATTTTTTCCCCTTTATTTGACTGCTTTTATTCTTTGTAAAGATTCATAAGCTCTTTTAAACATGTTGTTTCGAAGAGGTGTAATTGCTTTATAATGTCTTGATTCTTACTAAATACTGCAATTAAAAAAAAAAAAGAAAAAAAGAAAAAGAATACTGAAATCCTTCTGTCACTTTTAGCAAATCAAGTTAATCATCCTTTAGTTTTTATTACAATATAAAACTTTCTAACGTCAGAATATATATTACATTTTCATGTGCTGCTTCAATGAAATACATTAATGCAGTTTCCCTAAAGCGAAATAATATCTATTAAAACATTCTCACAGAAAACTAATTTGATTCTTTGAATTAAAGCTGATTCAAAATATATTCGTCATGGTTAGCCTATCTGCAGAATTATTATGCTGGACTAACTTT
>OY757916.1:73579565-73604565 GCA_963585895.1 Sepioteuthis lessoniana | reverse complement strand
GGGAGGAGTGGCGAGAGTGGGTCAGGGATATCCGTGCTACCAGCGCGATATGATGATGATGTATATATAACAAAGGCCTGTATTACATAAATATGTATATATATAACAAAGGCATGTATACATATTACATATATATGTATATATAACAAAGGCATGTACACATATTACATAAATATGTATATATAACAAAGGCATGTATACATATTACATATATATGTATATATAACAAAGGCATGTATACATATTACATATATATGTATATATAACAAAGCCATGTATACATATTACATATATATGTATATATAACAAAGGCATGTATACATATTACATATATATGTATATATAACAAAGGCATGTATACATATTACATATATATGTATATATAACAAAGGTATGTATTCATATTAATATATATGTATATATAACAAAGGCATGTATACATATTACATATATATGTATATATAACAAAGGCATGTATACATATTACATAAATATGTATATATAACAAAGGCATGTATACATATTACATACATATGTATATATAACAAAGGCATGTATACATATTACATAAATTTGTATATATAACAAAGGCATGTATACATATTACATATATATGTATATATAACAAAGGCATGTATACATATTACATAAATTTGTATATATAACAAAGGCATGTATACATATTACATATATATGTATATATAACAAAGGCATGTATACATATTACATAAATTTGTATATATAACAAAGGCATGTATACATATTACATATATATGTATATATAACAAACGCATGTATACATATTACATATATATGTATATATAACAAAGGCATGTATACATATTACATATATATGTATATATAACAAAGGCATGTATACATATTACATATATATGTATATATAACAAAGGCATGTATACATATTACATATATATGTATATATAACAAAGGCATGTATACATATTACATATATATGTATATATAACAAAGGCATGTATATATATTACATAAATATGTATATAAAAGAAAGGCATGTATGCATATTACATATATATGTATATATAACAAAGGCATGTATACATATTACATATATATGTATATATAACAAAGGCATGTATACATATTACATATATATGTATATATAACAAAGGCATGTATACATATTACTTATATATGCATGCACACACACACACATATTACATGCACAAATATATGACACACACACACTGAGCCAGATGGCTGGGATTGCAGAATACGCCGACTGCATTTCTCCCCCAACGAGTGTCCTTGTATATGACACTAAACAATCTGATGGTGAGACTCAAGTAATGCTGGAGCTTTGGAGAATGCCATCACTCCCAGGTTTATTATGGCCTGGAGTGGTAGCACCGGATAGGGTCCTGTCTAAGGATCCAATAGAACTGTTTGACATTTAAACTGCTTACTTTTGTTAAACTGAATTGTTTGAAATACTAGAAATAGAACAATTTTTATATTCAACTGTGTGTAAACAAAAAAAAAAATTCTTTAGCTAAAGTGAATTGTTTGAAACAGAAATGTTTTACATATAAATGCGTGTAAACAAATAACTGATGGTTAATTGAATTATTAGTGATACATAACAATATATGAAAACATTTAGCTTTGTTGACATGCCAATCTGAACTGTCTGAAATAGAACTGTTTGGTCATATACCTGTGTGTAAACTAAAAACTGTCTACTTATGTTAAACTGAATTGTTTGAAATAGAATTGTTGACATTTAAACAGTACTTATGCTAAATTGAATAGTTTTAAATAGAACTGTTTTTACATTTAACAATGTGTAAACATAGTCTCTATCTAAACAAACGACTAACCGTGCAAACAACATGTTTGTGCTTATGTTAAAATGAATTCTTTAAAATTAAGTGAATCCATTTAGCTCAGGCTTGTTTATCTACAAAATGTGTCGAGAAATCATATATTTAACATATGTATCAAAGGATTCAGCATTTCATGACAATGGTTGATATGCCATAAAACCAAACCAAATAAAACACAACAAAACAGAACACAGTACACGGTCGGGGAGTCTTTGTGGTGTAATGGTTAAAGCACTGGGCAGTAGGATTGTAGCAAGCGAGTTCGAACTCCAGTTGCGCTAGTGTGTTCACTTTCGAACAAAGACTATATTGTACCACTACTGTTCTTCTCGAAGGAAGATTTTGGCTTTAAATAACCTTCAAATGTTGATACGCCAGTGAACAAAGAAACCTGAAACTATGCACACGCACACACATTGATGGATGTATGTGTTCGTGCGTGTGCATTTAGATAAAAATTTATTCTTTAATGCAGAGACATATAGTGCGTAATTTTACTTGTTTTTACTCTTAACTATCGAGAAAAAACTGCTGATAATGAAATAATGTTTTCGAGGAGTGATTATGTTTTAGCTTTTAATATGTAATCCAAGAAGAAAATAAGTCCTCTCTCTATATGTATATATATAAGTCAGAAAAGCATGCACTGAGCCCTGGTCTAATGATCGCATTAACAAGAAACTAATTATCACCAAACAACTCTGTCTCTGTGTCTATGCAATCCTAACTTATATATATATATATATATATATATATATATATATATATATATATATATATATATGCAGGATATGGAAGCAAAATATAGAATAATTTTTTCAAAACATTCTTTTGTCTGATTAAAAAACGGGATAAATCTAAATTTTCATAGATAGCTCTATTATTCGAGAAACTTTTCAATTAGATTCAGCCCAATATGAGTGAACAAGAAAAGAAATTATAAACAATCTATGATTTGTTTAACTCCGAAACCAAATAAAAAAATATTCCGAAATAATAGGAGTTTCTTTATGATCTCCATCAAGCACAGACCTTAAAACCATTGATTACGCTATATGGAGCATTTTGGAAAACAAATGCGACATCCCATCAAAATGTTGGTTCGCTTAAGAATGTTATTGAGGAGGTATAGAATAAAACGATTAAATCCCGGTCTCCCCGGCCGTTGGTAAACATTCTATCCACTATACTAATATGACGAGAACAGATAATGACCACTTTTCATGAATACCACAAACAATATTATTGATATCACCCCTACTAAACACCTTTGTATAGTGTAAATGAAAGAATAATCATATAAACTTTGATAACTTGATTTCATAAATTTGTAAATACCAACCACTTTTAGCGTTTGCCATCATCCAATTATTTTTTTATTTGATACTGTTTACACTTCAAGATTAGAGAGACAAATATGGACTGGCGTTCACGTCTTTACATGCGTTTACCGTTATCTTAACGATTTAAGCATTTGATTGACAATCGTTTATTTTGGGAACAATATTTTTCTCGGAAATGTCGTTAAATAAGAAAACACCTCAATTAAAGTTAATGATTTTCTTTTAAAGTCAATATTTTTAATGTGGAAGTTAATGAATAATTGAAGCATAGATGTTTAGGGATTAAAATTAGTTTGGGACAGATAGAATCTGTTTTTGAGTCAAATAGGAATAAACATTTTTGTAGTAATATTTATTGATCTTCACGGATTACTAAAATCGATATGCATGGTATTTTTTAATCTTCTTTATTGCATTAAAATTGATCTATTTACTCATGTTATAATCTCTTAGGCGGAAATTTTCGATTGGGAAATGTTTATTAATATTCAGATATTTATTTCCTTATCTATAGGTGTTTATTCTAAAATCATAATGACTTCACTGTATATTGTCTGAAGCAACATTTGCATTCTAAAAAGTAAATCATGTTTTTAATATTACTGTGATAATATTAAATTAAATTAAATATTAAATATCAAATTCGTGGGAGGAAGAAAAATTGTGTTTCCTCAATTTTTCAAGAATTACAGACATAATATCTTGACCATTTTCTCGCGTTTTTTTATCCATAATTCATCACTTTTAAAGAAAAGTACATTTGCTCACATGATTAATATTCGAAAGCAGTTTGATTATTTTTTGTCAAGAAGTGTAAACACTTGTAAAAAAGCTACCCTCTTCCCGATAGCCCATGAGCTTATTGAGTTGGTTTCTTTGTTTAATGTCATAACAACATTCATGGGTTATTTAATGTCAAAGCCATCCTTGTAGAAGAACAGTAGTGATACAATTAAAAACATAGCTGGTGGGATAAGGAGGTTCATATCTTTCCCTTGAGTATTGGTTCGAAAGTGAACGTCATTGAACGGGAGGAGTTCGAGCTGGTTTACTTCGAAACTGCAGTCAATCATTACGCTACAGGAACGCGCCACAACAAAATAATCACTAAGAACTCTTTGTTAGCTTCACATCTTTCCCTTGAGTATTGGTTCAAAAGTGAATGTCATTGAACGGGAGGAAATTCGAACTGGCTCACATCGAAACCGCAGTCAAAATATTGCGCCACAGGAACGCGCCACAACAAAATAATCAGAAAGAACTCTTTGTTATCAAGTGTAAATGTGAAATTAAGTCTGAATGATGTTTATCCTACAACACCTGCAAGCCATTGCCAGTGAGTTCGATCATACCAGTATACTTCAATACAGAGAAGTGGTGACAGATTAAGTTATATTTTTATCAAGAAACTTCACAAGCACATAAATGGGCGTATACACATAAATATTAAATCTGTTTTGACAACTCGTAATTTAATCACCGAAGTCACAGTAGATGAATTTGATTCTTTCTGTGTATCAGATTTTCGTGAGCACGAATGGCTAAACATTTCAAATATGTACAAAGGAGTATTTGTTGATGTGTCTCTGTCAAAAGAAATTTGAAGTGTGGATTATCTGGATGTCCCGTGCCTGGTATTAATCCAAGTTTGGCTTAATCTCTGAAATATCCAGCGATATTAAACACTGAGAATTATATATATATATATATATATATATATATATATATATATATATATATATATATATATATATATATATATATATACCTCAGATAAGGGAATTAAGTTCAATGAACGTTTGTATTTACATGTTTGAGTAGTCGTTCATCACGAGATTTTTTTTTTGCTTACAGTTATATGACATCATTTTTTTCCTATCTCATGCAAATAATTTACACATAGGTGAATGGATTTAAGTATTCCGATATAATGCAAATAATTTGTGCACATTTATTTTGCTTCAAATATTTTTCTATTCAATGATAATCACTTATTGGCACACTGTCATATGGTTGCAAGAAACTAACAATAGACCTTATAAAACAATAATCGCCTTAAGTTACTATTTCAGTTAGAAAAATATCAACAGTGATATAGTATCAAGTATTTCAATTGAATACAAATATTTTTCAAAAAATCTAATTATCCCATCGATCGGATTTTTACAGGTATTACCATTGCAGGTCATAGAGGATCTGGGAGTAATGGTAATAAAGAGGTACTTCCCGCTCCCCAGATCTTTAAAACTAAGGCTTCAGCATTAAATGCAGTTTGGTGTTACAAACAGGACTCCCTCTCAATTTTCTGGAGGACGACGTAGAAAAAATCTTACCCGTCTATAGGGGATGATTAGACACTCTAAAAAGATTCTAAAGTCTCTTGATCTTCACTGTGGTTTGTTGTTGCTTGGTTGGATTTTATGGCATATCAACCATTGTATGTTATTTAATGCCAAATCTTGTTTATATATATATATATATATATATATATGAATTTTAAACACATTTGTAGATAACATTCTTCAACGAGCCTGAGGTCTTTTTTTTGCACACAGGTAAATGGTCACAATTTATCTTCGGTCATTTGTTACCACGCTATATTTTTTATTTGACCCATAGATCGGACCCTATCAGGTGCTATCACTCCGGGTCAGAGTAGACCCGAGAGCAAATTCAATGAAAGGGTACTCTAAAGTTCTCGAATCTTCAAGATTGGAGCATCGCAATCAGGGTAAATTTTGTCGCAACTCAACCAGCAGAAATTACAGGAAAAAAAGTAACGAATTTTTGACTGTCTATTTCTGTGTTTACAACCCATTAAATGAAAATTTTACTGTGTTCTTGTATTTCTTGGGTTTCTTTGTTTAATGGCATATCAAACTTCGAGGATTATTTGCCCTACCATGACTGGAGTTCGGAACTGCTCACGATATCAGAGTTCAGTCGATTAGCTGGAGCGCCACAAGGACTCCAGTCGAATATATTTGTTCATTTGTCCCAGTAACTTACAGGTAGAGTTTTCCTGAAAATCCTTTTAGTTAAAAACAGATAATAAGCTTTTGTTACTTATTCGTTCTTTCTAACCTGTAAGGAAAATCCCGGTAGTCTATGACATCGTAGAAAGATCGAACTCTCCTCGTGCTATCATGTTCACTTTTGGAATAATATACTCGGTAAAGTATCTTGTCTCCCCAGCTATGGGTTATATAGTGCTACTATTATTCTTTTACAAAGATGGCTTTGGCATTAAATAACGCATGAAGATTGATATGCCATTAAGCTAAGAAACAGGATGCTAACCAGCACTACGTGTAAATTGTTTACTCACGCACATTTTGTGTGATACACTGTGTGGTAAAATCATATTTGTGCGCGTACCCAGTACTTCTTCCAATTTTAATAGGTCACAAGACAAACATGTTAAGTATTGCCTCACGACTACCCTCTCTAAATGATTGTTTTCTGGAGTCAAAATTCGTTAGACAAGGTCGCATATTAAGCAAATCCACATTCTTAAAAACAGCGAATGGCTAATTCCTTTGAGCACTAAGAACAGGCAAGGCGACGCCATAATCACTTCAAGTGATCAAAAACTCAAATGGAATTAAAACAATTGGACAAATTTTAATTAATACAATTAGGATGAATTAAATGAATTAAACATCTTTTTTTTATGATTATTTCAGGCTACATATATCATGTTCTAAATATGGGTAAAATACCAATGTAATATTTAAATATCCCAAACACTCATATGTTTGCCCTGTCGGCTGGGGCCGTAGAATACACTGACTGCACCCCTGCAGAGGTTTAAGACCCCCCAACGAATGTCCTGTTTTTGACACTAAACACTCTGATGGTGAAGTTCCAGTAATGCTGGTGCTTTGGGGAATACGGAGTACCCCTTCATCGCCATCGCTCCCATGTATACTCTGGCCCAGATTACTCAATGGGTCTAAAAGAACTAAACTCTGTACTTATGCCAAACCGAATTGCTTGAAAGAGAACTGTTTTTGTTATTGAAACTGTACTTACGCCAAACTGAACTGTTTTGACATTTAACTGTGTATGGACAAAAACTGTACGCATGCTAAACTGAATTCTTTGAAATAGAACTGGTTATTTGTATGAAAATTGATTTGGCGTTAGATAACCTACAAAGTTTGATATGGCATAAAACCTTAACAACCAACCAAGCAACACTGATATGTACACAATCTGATAAATATACGGAAAAAAATAGCAGAATCGACTTGTTTTTCTCAATTCAAGAGCTGAATAATTATTGTTATTGAACCTCGATGTATTTTATGTCGCTGCTTGAATAGCGTAACTGATATCGACACAGAAAGCAGCATCAGCTAGTATTGTCCCCGTTCCGGTTGTTGCTGTTTATATTCACTTCATATAATTAATCTTAGCTAAAGGCATGGACTCATTATTCGACCAGATATGGTTAAAATATAGGAGGGGACTTTAGGCAGGTTATCTATTTACTTTGCCCCTCCGACACGGGAGGGTGTGACAAAAGGTCAATTTTTAAGTAAAGCAAAATGGGTTTGAATTCATTCAGAGTTTTTCTTTCTCCCATACTAATTGCCTAACTAAGGCTATGAAACAAAGTCTGCTCTGTAATTTAGTCATAGCTTGGGTGAAAAGAGATGCATTCATGCCTTTCCAAAAATTATTAGCGCGAAGTGAAGTACAAATTGTCTCGTGCAGAATTTGAACTCAGTTCCATGATTCTGCCTGCTATGCTGAGCGCGCCTCCTAGAAGATTTAGGTCGGTTAACCAGTCTGGTTGAAGGAAAGCTATTAATTTAAAATTCCTACCAGCAAAGCATTGGCAAGTGTGGAAAGGTAAGGCCAATTACTCACCATACCCTCCGGAACTTTGAAGGTGCTTTGTCACCGGGGATCGGAAAACACCATCTCCATACTTTTCAGTAGAGTGAAAGCTTCTCCAGAAGGTCGGGAATGGGTTATGAATATAATACAAAGCAGCAACCAATGATGAGGATCCTGTTTGGATAGTGGAAATTAACGCTTCTTTGTCATTAGTCTCAGATCAGCTCTGATCCTAAATGTAATTTCCTATTAGAATTCCATCTATGGATCAAATCATCCTCACCATCAAGTCGCGTTGATAGCGAGGATTTCCATGACTCTGTCATGCCATTCTTCCCTAACATCTATCGCTTCCGGTAGGTCTTTTATACTACATCCTGTGTTCGTACACGGCTGTTGTAAGTTAATGTTGGTCGGCTCACACTGGAACGTCCGTATGAAGAGGTATATAAGAAAACGTCACTTATGATTTCGTCCTTTCTTCTCCATCAGTGTCCCACATTCCTTGTCCATCTTATTTGGATGGTTTTAGAAATAGAAGGTTAATAGCTGTATAGCTGTTGGTTTGGAATGTTGCTTCCACGATTTGTTTAGTATAGCTCGTAATATTCTTGTGCAGTTCCCGTCAAGTGTTTTCTTTATACGCTTTGTCTACATTTTATTTTCTCACATTTTATTTTATTGGACTTCCATATGATCGATAACCTATCGATAGCTGTCCATGCCTTTGCTAAGTGCAAATTGATGTCATTTGCAGTCGCTTATACACTGCTACTGTGGAACGTGAACTTGGTCTCTAATGTCAGAAAACCACCATTTACAGCAGAGATGTCTCCTATAGGATTTGAACCCAAGTATACCGTTGTTACAAATAAGCTGAAGTAAACTCGTACTAAACTAAGAATAAAAAACGTTGAATATATTCATATCTGGGATGGTTTCTTTAATGGCATATCAACCTTCGTGGGTTATTTAAGACCAAATCTCTCCTTATTTAAAAATGAAAATGATAATGTTTAACCCATCGTTGGAAAGGGGTATATAGGGTTCATGCCTTTCTTCAATGGTATTAATCCAAAAGAAATTGTAATCGCTCGACTGAAGTTTTAACGCTCTTATTTCGAGACTGCAGTCGAGTACTTTTGCTAATACGCAACGAGGACTCCGCTTATTCTTATTTATTTATGTCTTACTCTAATAAATCGGCGTAAATATTCTCTTTCATGTTTAGACTGTGACATTGTATTATGCAAGTTCAGACTCAAGTCGTTGGATTACGTTCACTTTCGGACTAATACCCTTGGTAAAGGTATCATATTTACCCAACCCCTCAGCTCGGGCAGGATATGACACAAGGTCAATCTTTTTAAGCAGAGTTTAACAGGTTTGAATTTAGAGATTTCCTTCTCCTAGACTAGTTGCCTCGCCAAGACTGAAGAACCTAGTCTGTCCTACTATTTACCCATAGCTGGAGGGAGAATAATTGGATTCATACCTTTCCCAAGGGTATAAGTGGTATGTGAAATACAATCAGTCTCGTCTAAGTTTTGAACTCGTGTCGCCGTGTCCATTTCCTGTGACGATAACCATTACACCACGGGCACCTCCTTAGTAAAAGTATGAACGCTCAAATACCCTCCAACAGCTATGGTTTAAATACTAAAATTTTTGTTCTACAAAGCTACGAAGAGTAATCTACCATTAAATAAAGAGACCATATCAAATCAAGACCATCCGTGTTGCTCAGGCTAATATAAAACGCATGCCTGAAATCAATAAATTTAAATGACAACAATCTAGTAATCGCAACCCTATATATTCGGATTTCTAGTTTTCTTTAAAGTGAGTTTTGTTTTTACGAGCATTTAAGATATTTGTCATACTTTGGTTGAGATGTATTGAACGAATTAGAATAATTCCGTAAAAAAAATATAATCACTTATGCATAGACTTTCAACAAGAATCATAATTCCGTATCTGCTCAGCAGTCAAGGATCAAAGCGTTGCATTCTGGACTTTATGGATCAAAACATTGCATTCTGCACTTTTCTGGTAATCTAAATGTAGTCATTGAACACTTTGGATCTCAGAGTTATTTTAAAAGCGCTCCCCTCCTTCTCTTTTTGGCCAGGTTGTCTGATGTTTTGCACATCAGTAGCCACAATCATCTCCCATTTCCTTCTTGTTCTCACTCTTCTTCTTCATATTGTCCTAAATAGCTTGATAATTTCATCTTTAAATACCCCGACTACACCTCTGTAAAGGGGTAAGGTTCCCACTAATGAGTGTCCTTGATATGACACTCAACAATCTGATGGTGAGGCTCCAGTAATGCTGGAGCTTTGAGGAATACGTAGTACCGCTTCAATGCCATTACTCCCAGGTCCTCTCTAGCCCTGAGTGATAACATCTGAGAGTTTGATATTTAAACTGTGTGCATACAAGTAACTTATGCTAAATTGAATTGTTAGAATTAGAACTGTTTGATTATCTAACTGTCAACAAATAAATGTTTAATTGATTTGTTAGTGATACATAGCAATACTTGGAATCATTTAGCTTAAGCTAAATTGAATTGTAAGAAATAGAAATGTTTGATCATTTAACTGTGTGTATCCCCAAAATGCGTTTATAAATAATAGATATTTAATACATATGTAAATAGGATTTGGCATTAAATAACCCATAATGTTTAATACGCCTTTAAACTAAACTAATCCAATTTCATTTTTCATAGGCTTGTGGGTCATTTGAGTGGACTTTACAAGTCTCTCGGATACCACTTGACAACTGCATGCGTCAAACTGCTACCTTTGCTCCTGACGTTGCATGCAGGTTGACGAAACCTTTGCGATCAGTACAACACGATCACGTCCATCACTCTGCTCTGCTCCTGAATTTCCTCGCTTCAGATTTACTAATACAACGAAACCCCCACTACATGGATCTTTCTATAGTGTTCTATATTGTAACCAGTCACTCTTCTTCGTGCCACGTTTCGCCTGCACATAATATCGCAGGTAAAACGGTGCTATTTAAGAGATTGGGTTGTAGGTTCTTGTCCTGTTTCGTCTTCATCACATCATTTATCGAAATAAATACCTTTCACCGAGATTTTATTCTCTATGAGATTTCCACTTGCATATTTATTCACATATCTATCATCTGTCTTGAGAAGATAGACTCTTTCGTCTCTCAGACTTTATCGTTTTGCAATAATAAACAGCCCTGTGGCACAACACTGGAACGCAGAGATTTAGTTTTTTCCCGTTAATCTTTAAAATATATATGATGAAAATATTTTTTTCAAAAATATAGAATTTAAAAAGTGCAAAATGAGACAGTAGATATGAAGAAATATTTTAATTATAATTCTTGGATATATTCAATTTGATTTCTTCAGGTATAGATACTACACTCTGATCCAATTCTTTATTATATTCACGTGAGAGTAGAGACTTACATGTCTACAGTTTAACAGGAAACTAGAGCTGCATGTGTAAGCAAAGGACTAATTTCTATTAGATGTTTAAAAAAAAAAAACAAATGATAACAGTTAACACCAGGAATATCCATTGATATTATTGATAAACGAAGTAGCAAACAGTATATATTTTGATAACCTATAAATATTACTTGTTTCAATATGAAAATTAGTCCATTTATTTTGGCAACTGAATATATCATACCAAAAATAATGTAAGTATTTGCTCGGCACAAGGTCTGTTTTGCATATAGGAGGGGAGTCTTAAGAAATTTACCAGATTGCTGGGCATCTGCCACAGGCTAAAACGCGTATCCACAAACCCTACCTCCTTAGAGCTGGGGGTCGGATCATCAGGAACCAGGTACGCTTTTATTTACGTTCTCTTTGCCGAGAGACGAGACAAAACTGATTTTCGTCCGGAAATGCTTAACATAGGGGAGGAAATTCCACAGAACTCAATTTGCCCTTAAGAATGAAAGTGTAAATTTGGTGCAGTGTAAGTGTGTCTTGCTGCAGAGTAAGTGTGTCTCACAATAGCAAAATTTAACTCTTTGAAAATTGAATTTAAGTCCTGTTATTCCGACTTTTACAGCATTCCAAATTCAAATTCAATTTGTGGACAATCAGTACACCACTTTCATACCGTTTGAATTTTGGTAGGATTTTGTTTAGGCTATATTGTTGAGGAATTTGATTTTATTCCACAGAAACTCAGTGCAATAACCATTTTCTTCGTGAGGCTTAGAATACACAGACACATTCCTCTACTTAAGCGTAAGATTCCTGCGAGAGAGAGTGTCTAAGCTGAGTGTTGTGGCCTTGAAGGGCCAGAAATGAGTGGCACAAAGAAATGTAAGGTTTGCAGCAGTATATGTCTTCGGAAAATACAGGCAGTAACGGTTCCTGGTAATTGACTAGATTCGCTGGACTCGTTTATCGAGTCAGTCACTATAGTGTCGGGGAGGATCTATGCAGTGACACCATGGGGTATATCACCATAGCAGTTAGACATTAAACTGAATATTAGAGTGAAGATTCAGTTCTGATATAGGTGGTATTCAGTACACTTTATTTTCATTACTCCCAGCTCCACTCTGATTCGGAATGGTAGTTAAGTCTTATTTGATTCGGTGTCTTTGTTTAATGGAATATCATAATTATAAGTTATTTAATGCCAAATCCATGCTTGTAGAAGAACAGTAGTTTTGATATAAAACCCAAAGCAAAGTCTAATGGGGCTCATGCTTTTCTCCAGTGAATTAGTCTGAAAATTTGCAGTGCTAGTACCCGTTAAAGTTCCATCTATGGGTCAAATAGATCTGTTAAAAGATCATTCATATTCAATGATACCGTGCGAAATAACTTATTAAGATAAAACTACACAAAAATGTAATTATGAACGTAAAATCAATACGATTCCCTAACCTCCATGCTAAACATTTACTTCGTCAGTTTAACATAGCGTTAAAATTAATCAATCAATGTGATAAAACTGCCAAAACATGCAAGACATATCATGAATTACACTGTATCCTGATAGAGTCCAGTCAACTGGGGCAGTAGAATACACCGACTGCACCTCTGTAGTGGGGTAATAAACCCTACCAACAAGTGTCCAGATTATGACATAAAAACTCTTATGGTGAGGATCCAGTAATACTGGAGCTTTAAAGAATCTAGAGAAGTCCGTCATTGCCATTGCTCCCAGGTTCTCCTTGGACCAGAGTGGTAACACATGAAAGGTCCCTATCAGGTGTAACCTAACAAATAGATCTGTTTGATTTTTAAACTGATTGCAAGCAAATGATTTAAGCTAAATTGAATTGATTGATGCATAACTTTTTGTTCATTTATCTGTATGTAAACAAATAACTGATATTTACCTGAATTTTTAGTGATACATAGCAATACTTAGATCTATTTAATTTTGTTGACTTCTGTTTATAAATCGTATCAAATGTATATGTATTAACTGGATATGGCATTAAATAACCTACAATGGTTGAAATGCCCTAAAACGTAACCAAAACATGTATCCTGATAGAATTTAGTAAAAATTATACCAATTACGAATAATTAACGAAAATAAATGCCCACATTTCCCTAATTTAATATAATATTTTTGTGTAGTGCCGTGTTGACATTTGTTCTCAGAATTCGTAATTTTTGTTAGTATCCGGTTCCAACATTTGAATCATGATTCTCACTTTTCTATGAGCTTTCCCCATGTGTGGATCCTTCAACACTTTCACTCAGACCTGCACCAAGTAACATATAAGTAAGTAAAGTTGGCGACCTTAGTCGAGGGTGATCCGAGAGCTCCCTTTTCAATAGCTACCACTCTGAGGTGTAGGGGAGGGCGCTACTCCTTTCCTTGGATTGCTCCACTTTAGCCTTGATCCTTACCTTATAATGCTGAGTGTTAAGCAAGGTGACATCAAGTACCATTTTTTGAGTCTTTTGTATGACTCGACCTGAGATTGAACCCTGGTCTCCCGGACTATTGGCAAGCAGTCTACCTATAATGGCAATGACCCGGTAAGTAACATATACCAAGCTTTTGCAGAATATAGAATGTCCTCCGCGTTCACCTGAATGTTTCCGTGTCTGGATAAGAACAATAGCAAAATAAGTGGTTAATTTCAGATTATATAGCGAATCGATAGAAATTGCTATGTTGCTCCAGACGATTCAGTTGCGTATACCTCTCTACAGTTTGAATGCCTTGTTATATTCAGTTGTAAACAGACGCACTTTTTAAGCCACCTAAATTTTGCCAATGTGTCTTGAAGGGTTAAAGAAATAACAAGCAAGTATTCAATTATCTTATTTCTTTAATTTTTTTTCTTTTTCTTTTTTGTTTTTTTGTTTTCCAATTTTTTCCTATTTATTTTCTTTTTTAATCCTAAGAAGTTAGGGGGTCCGATAACCCAAAAGAATTAAGATGATTGCAGCATTTAAGATTAAGATTTTCCCTCCCATTTTTTTCTTTTCTTTCTGCATCTCACATTCCTCTCATTATATATCTCACTTTTTCTTTCTTTCTTTCTTTCTTTCTTTCTTTCTTTCTTTCTTTGTCTGTCTTTCTCGTCATCTATTTTGTCGCAGTTGGCGCTCTCAGTTTTCCCCCTGATGTTTAAAATCGACAGCGACGTCCTTCAGTTACCGCTGGGTGTTTTTCATGAGAACAGCATATTTAATAAATGAGTTGTATTGAGTTTTAATAGGTTTTATGGGGGAAGGTTTTCATGTGTGAGGGCTTTTTCTTCATAATGGCTTAATCATGAGTGGCAGATGACTGTAGATTACATTATATATATATATATATATATATATATATATATATATATATATATATATTATTCTGTATGCGGTAGATAAGTCAGATGTCTATCTGGCGAAGAAGTTCATCGTTAACCTTCTTTACTCTCACAAGACATTTTATTGTTTTTCTTTGCAGTTTGTTTGATGACTTACGTAACTCATGACTTAATTCATCTTCCCACTTTGCATTTTGTTTTTTCCTTAAATAACTCAAACGCACATACATACACACGCATACTCACATTCAAAGACAAACTTCTAGATAAATGTTCATCATTTCAAACCGGGTGATGCATAAGTCATCTCTTCTTTCAAAATTAGCATTACGTCTTTAAAACTTATCATCATCATCAATTTGTATTGATAGCAAAGATTCTTTTGGCTCTCTTTGGCAATTCGTCCCTAATGGCCATCGCTATTGGAAAGTCCTCACATACACTGGCCATCAGCACAGGGCATATGTAAGTAAGTTTTTGTTGAACTGCCACATCTGGTGTGTTAATGTGAAGGAGTCGTTGTAATTTACTAAGCATTTTGCTTAGATGTGGCATAAGGGCATATAAACGGGGTACCCATTGAATTTCAAAATCACCCATGAAGGTTTTCTATTCTAAGTTGCTGACCATTAAATCACCCGAGAAGATCTTAGTAATTTACTAAGCTTTTTGCTTAGATGCTGCAGAAGGCCATATAAATGGGGCACCAATTGAGACTCGTACATACTCGTGAAGATTAGCAAGTCTAGTTTGGTAAGCATTAAACCACTTTAGCCACCTTTCTTGTGAGGGAGTCAATAGGGTAACGTCGCATATGACTTTGTTTTTACTACTTAAGTAATGAACAACATGTACTTTATTTCTTTATACTTAAGGGAATTAATGAAAATCAAGATTTTTTTTTACCATTAAACCCGGAGAAGTACATAAAACTAAATTAGAACACAGTAATCAGATGAATTACCAGCCTTCATTTGATCTCTTTCCAAAATATGTTCGGCTATATGAAGCTGAACAGACGTAATTTCTGACCTGTAAAATTCCACAACTGAATAAAAGCAATTTCCTTAGCACTAAATGCATTTATCTATGGGGAGATTTCTTTACATTTTTATTAAGTTTTATTAAGTTTTAAAAAATTGATTTGTTTTGAAAATACTTCTATAATCAAGTGCGAACTACGATTTCATTTTGGAGATATAAAAAATATCTTACGATTTATAAATATTTGCTCCATGCAGGGCAACGCAAAGTCAAATAAATTGAAAGAAGATCGTCCTACGTGAGTTTTTCTTGATAGAATATTTGCTTTGAAAATCAAAATTCCAAAATGTTGATTTTAAATGCATTTGAAAACTGCAATTATAAACTTTAATAATCTCTAATTTCAAAAATCGAACCGGTCGAGGTAATTATCAATAAGTATGTAGAAAAAAAAGCGATGCAGGATGAAATATTCATTTAATCAGCAAATTCTTTTCGATATGTTACATTACATACGACATTCAATAATCATATATTCAAAGAAGCATGTATAACACACACACACACACACACACACACACACACACACACACACACACACGGATAAACAGATGAACGCGCACACACAAACAGATTAACACACACACACACACACACACACACACAGAGACTCAAAGGCTGAGAGACAGACGAAAATATACACACAGACACACACACAAAGACGCAAATACACGATAACTAATGAATATTATCAAATAAAAATTATTACTTGAAACCATATGATTAATCGTAATTGTATCTAACTGATAATTATTTGTATTAAGAAGGGTCACTTGAAGCCATAATAGCTTACTAAGGATTATTATTTGTTACTAGAAATCATGTACTTATTAGTACTAGATTGGAATACTTGAAAGTATACAATTTTGCCCAAAAGTTATTAAGAAAGAACACCACAAAAATGTTAATAAAAATGTACACGGAACATAATTCCCTAATCTCTAGGCGTAAACTAACCCTGATATTTTTTTTAATCAATCAATCAATCACTCATTCATCACACACACACACACACACACACACACACACACACACACACACACACACACACACACACACACACACATATATATATATATATATGTATATATATATATATATAATGAGTAAAATGCTGGACATGAGCGGACTTGAGTTTTCTATCATGTACACTTTAGGATTAATACCTTTCCTTATTGCCACAGCAATGCGTTAAATAGCAGATAAACATCTATGATATTAAATATACATAGAAACATATATATTCATTTATTATCATATTATATAATTGCTCTATCACATATATTGAGCACTCAACAAATTATACTGCATTTGATCTGCTACAAATCCACCAAGTGAGATAGTGACAACCATACACTGTTATATATATATATATATATATATATATATATATATATATATATATATATATATATATATATATATATATGTATATATGTGTGTGTGTGTGTGTGTGTGTGTGTGTGAATGTATATCTCTTATTTTTTTTTGTAAAAACACAACAAAATCTCAAAGGTTCCCAAGCAACAAAAAAAAGAGGTATATTTACGGATCCTAGTTTGATTAGTTTTAAATACATACCTGCACTAATAATATTATCCTTAGGAGTATAAGCCGAATCATTTTCAACGACTTTTATTTTTTTTTTGTAGGATTTTCTTCATCTTAATACCAGTTGGTTTTTATTGGTAGGGTCAGTGTCAGGGGCGGATCTACAATAAAGCTAATAAAGTTTAAACTTCAGTATCCCTACTCCCGAGGGTGGGCTCAGAAGTGACTTTAATCCACATTGCAAACAAAATATTAAATCTGTTGTATGAGAACCCCCCAGCCTACCTCTTAAAAGTTCAAGGTTCAGGGCCTCCAAAATGTAGGTCTACAACAATTCAGGTTACGTTTACTAGTACACCCCGGTTGCAGTAATAGTACTTCAAATTATATGATATTTGACTATACGTTATTTAATTGCAATTAAAGATAATTCTTTCAGCTACGAATAATATTGTGGGAGAGTCCTCAAATTCTACTCATTATGTTCACTTTCGGACGAGTACACTTTTCATGTGAGCTGAGTTAAATAGTAATATTTCAGTACATTTCCAAGGTTAGCACCGGTGTTAAATATAACCCACGAAGTTTTATATGCCATTAAACAAAGAAAACAAACCAAATCGAAGGATAATGTACGTAAAAACAATATCGATTATGTCGTAAAGCAATCTGAGAATAATGAAAAATTCATTTTACTGTATAGATTTTGTCGACTGAAGACATTTTGGCAAAATAATTATAAAAGAGAGGCGAGTTCGATCCTCACTGAAAGTTTAATATTTATTTCCCATGCACTGTGTTTACTAATGTCTGTTGTCAATGCTATGAGTACTTGTGATGAAATACTACCTCCAAGAACTAATGCAAGTTTTAACCATGTCATTAATACTGTGGGATTCCACCACTCGGATTGTAAAGAAACTATAAAATGACCTTGGCGTATTGGCAAATGTGTTGAACTGCGACATCGTAGTAAGTGATTTCGAGCTTCAGTATCGTTATAACGTTCACTTTCTGACAAATACCAATGGGAAAGGTATGAAACCCCTTATCCCTGCCTTGCTATGGGTTAATAATTATAGTTACTGCCCTTCTCCAATGATGGCTTTGGTAATAAAAAACCCACGAAGGTCGATATGCCATTAAGCATAGTAAACAAAATTAACGATATACCCGGAAAAAGCAAGATGGGAACGACACAAGGATGCTGCATGCTGTTTTGAACATATCTTGGAAGCAATATCTTGTTGTATGGCTACTTACTTCCCATCTCGCAAACCATCCAAGAAATACATTGCTGGGGAAGTAGGGGCTAACTCATAAAAGACTTTCTCCAATAAGCTTCTTCACATAGACACACCAGTCTTGACATGTGCAGCTGAGAGTCTCTTTTTGGAGAGTTGAATCGAAATAGAACGAGTGTTTGAAAATGAGAGAAAACTATACTCCAGTCATCTAGTCACTTCCTAACGTATGAAAGGACCATAATTTTTTTAAAACTTTGCTCTTCTTCTTCTTCTTCTTCTTCTGTTGACTGAAATAGCTAACGGGTAACAATTGTATGTTTTCATTGGTCAAGACACGTAATCCAATGGATATAAATCAGATTAATTGATTATATGATTTGCAATCATTCCATATCATGTACAACGGACGTGTTACATTGATCAGCACTCAATGATATTCTTCTAGGTCAAATACCGCAATTAAAAATATTACACTGAATAAATTGAGATAATTTTGATTTTTAATCGGAAGGCGTTCGTGGTGAATTGGTTATCGCATTAAGAAATGGGTTCGGCCACCCGGTTTCAAATCCTGTTCACAAAGCACTGATAACCTTGGGAACGGTATCAATCCTGGTATGGGTAAATATTAGGGCAGACTGGGATTCTATATCAGTCTAAGAGAAGGTTGGGTTGGCTTAAATTCGGTTTTATCGCATATCATTCATTGTAGGTGATTTAATACCTAATCGTCTTTATAAATATATATTAAATATATATTATTTGGTTTGTTTGGGTTTTATGGCATGGATTATCAACCATTGTAGGTCATTTAATGTCAAATCCTCTATGTACATATATATAAAATATTCATGATTTGATTTGGTTTGGGTTTATGGCGTATAAAACATTGAAGTTTATTTAATGGCGAATACTCTTCATCAATATATATATTTAAAATATATTATTTGTAAACAATTTTTTTCATAATATTACTTGTTAAATACACCAGAGCTCTCTTTTTTTAACACAGTCAAATATTTTCCATAATTATTATCTAACACGAATAATCCTATTCAAAATTAATCATATGTTTATACACCATGAAGTGATTACAAGTATTTCTAATTAACACTAATTTTTCCATACAATTTTACTCATTCGTTCTAACATAGTTAAATCGTTCAAATTATTGTTATGTATAACTAACAATTCAATTAAAGATCAGTCATTTGTTTGCACACACTTAAATGACAGTTCTATTTCTAACACTTCAATTTAGCATAAGTCATTTATTTACATTCAGTTTAAATATCAAACTTTTCTACTTGACCCATTAATAAGATCCTATCAGGTGCTACCAATTCGCACCAGAGTGGACCTGGGAGCGATGGCAATAAAGAAGAACTCTGCATCACGATCATATTCTTTAGTTTCATATGCAGGACGCGCGTTAGGGTTGGGGTCTTACCCCTCTATATGGATGCAGTCGGAATATTCTGCTGCCATAGCCCACTGGGCTAAAAAGAAGAAAAAAATCTGAATTCAATCCTTTTTAACTTCGAATAGAAAATAGAACTTATGTCAAACCCTGCTTCTATGGAGACGTTGGCATGTGTATATATATATATATATATATATATGATTTATTGATTGATTGAAAAACATGTGATACCTATGTTTATATGAAAGTAGGCATAGTCCTAAGCTTAGATCATTGAGAGATTAATATATAAGAATATTTATTCAAGTTATTGTCTTCTCATCCAAGCTGCAGCCATGTTGGTACAACTGTATGGCTACACCTCCTCGATTTTAACGACGCGTTTGTAGAAAAAGCTAGATGCCGCCTGCGCAAGAGTTATGTGTGCTTTTTGGAACAAATCCTAGAATCAGGATCTCACGAAACAGCAGCTGTACGACCACTTACATCTCATCAAACAAACTATCCACGTAATACAAACATGACATGCTGAGTACTCTTAATAAGTATGTGTTAACTCCTACACAATGATTCACAAATGTTGGCACACCAACAAAGACTTACATTCATCGACTCGGCGTGAATACTAGGGGAGATCTTAAGGAAATACCGAGAGCGATAGCTGATAGGGATGGCTACAGAGAGAGAGACAGAGACAGAGACGATGAGAGAGACACTTAAGGGAATCCAAGCAAACTAATTGATGAGGAAGATGACGATCTCCACTGAAGCTCTCTAGCGTTGCCACATTCCCCCGAAATTTTTGCTGGTCTTTTTCAGGAAAATTCCTATTTATTGCTAAAATATCTTAAACATATTTTTGGTTATTGTCTCAACAAATCGGTTTGGGCAAAGGTAATTTTGAGTTTTAACCATCTAAGAATTTCTGGGGAACTTCTTTCTATTTTTAAAGCTTTTGTTATGTTCTACACGAGGTTTCTTTTGACAATCTAGTTCTTATAAATGTTTTTCTGTGATGATGATGATCGGGTTCGTCTTTACTTTGTGGTTTTACAATTCATAATCTACAACTTTTAATCATTTACATCCGTGTTTTATTTGATATTTCAAAGTCTCAAACTAATTTGGGCCAAAATTTATTAAACTTTCGAGTAATAGTATAATTTATCTTCCTAATTCTCTCATTCTCTCTCTCTCTCTCTCTCTGACTCACCCACTCTCTCTTTCTCTCTCTCTCACTCACTCTCTCTCTCTCATCATTCGTCCCTGTCGGTCAGCGTCCTTGCCAGGTCCTCTACTTGTATTGTGTCAATTATCTGATTTAACTTCTCTTGTGGACTCTTATGCATGGGCACAAGTGTTCGCTTACAAGCAAAAACTTACACATCAGATCTGTGTGTAGTTGATGTGCTTACAGCGAAGTCTATTGTTACCATTGCATGATTGGAAAGTTTCTAATATTTTCTTATTTCGGATAAATTTCTTGTTTAAGATTCTGTTACCACTTATCTTATAGGAATCTCAGAATTCGAAAACACGTAACGACTTCTTGTTCAGGTACGAAACCTTTTTATTAACTTTGAGTTAAAGGTTTCGACGTAAGGAGGAGAGACACAATCTTCTATGCTGTCTTATTCATTTGGCCCACATTTCGAGCGGCCCCCCCATAGGGTGCAAGTTCGCCTCGCGCCTGCGAGCTCCAAAAATCGATCCTTCTTGTTTGGCGTATTATACCCGACTCTTTCTCTCTTCAAATTCTCACACAAACCTCCGTGCGCTTCCGGTGCGTGACGTCACCCGCACCCTGTCACCTCGGTTCGTTTCGGACTATTATGACATCTGAGTGACACCTCCATCAGCCCGCGCGCGCCCGCGTTAACACCTGCTTCAATGTTGCACCTAACTAACCCATATGCTGAGCCGAAAGGTTCTCAGCCTAACTGAACTCAAAGGTATGAACCGAAATCCCTCAGCTATTTTATAACACTCGATTCTAAAGACATCTCTTAGATTAGGTCCTATTCCAAGAGTTTCCCGGCGATTTTCGATAATTTATCTTAATGGGGGAAGAATATTATGAAGTGTTGTTACTAAGATGATACAGTTTGTTTTGATTTTTTGTTACCATAAACACCGCATTTTTGGGAAGGATGATTGCTTTGTAAATATGATGTTCGATAAACTTCGGCAATTGTAGCTACTGCTAAATTATAAGTCCAGTCGTCTTGAGCTGTAGAATAAACCGACTGCATCTTTGTAGAGAGGTTATAACCATACCTTATGAGTGTCCTAGATATGACACTAAATTATCTGTTGCTGAGGTTCCAGTCTTTGAGCTTTGAGGAATGTGAGATACCCCTTTATTGTCATTACTCCCAGGTCCACTCTGGCCTAGTGTGGTTGTACTGGTTAGTGTCCCATCAATGGGTCAAGCAGAGCTATTTTATCATTTACTATACTTGAAACCATTTAAGAATGAACAACAAAGATTGATGTCAAATTGAATGTCTAGTATTAGATAGTAATGTCTGTAACTACTTAACTGTGACAAATAGAACTATTAACGTTAGAACGCAATAGTTGAATCCATTTAAATTTGTGCCATTAGAACTATTTCTGTTAACAATACTTGAAACCATTTAACTCTGTGCAAAAAGAAAAACATATAGCAATATTTGAAACTATTTAACTGTGTGCAAAGCCATGAGCTTTTAATCATTTTAAAATGTTACTTGCAGACTTTTTACTTAAAAATCATATATAATATATGTATAAGCAGGATAGGCTGTAAATAACAATCAATGGCTGATAAACCATTAAAATATATAGCGTAACTTAGCCAAATAATATCCTGTAAAATCTAGTTTCATTTTTATATGATTAAACAACTCATTATTCATAGAACAGATTCTATTATTTAACCTCATTTGGGAGTATGCCTGACTGATTGTAAGTTGCTTGGCTTGGGAAGATTTAGAGTGGAAATGATTATGAGTATCTGAGGATTTCCAGCATAGTCTTATTCATGATTGATTATTTCCATTTATTTATTTATCAATGTGTACTACTATGGAATTTGTGGTCTTTTCGTGGCCAAAGTCAACAGAATCAGGTTTCATATTAAAGTTAGTGAGGAAATAATTGAGTTCGATTTCATCTCTTTTGTAAATAAAGAATAACTCATCAATGTGTCCAGAGTAAAAAAAAGAGAACAGTAATTCTAATTTAAGGTTATATAACATTTTCAAAAAATTTCCAAACATATATATATATATATGTATAGTAATCCACAGACAGATCTGTTTCGTTCTATCAGAACTCATCAGTGTGGCTATATATATATATATATATATATATATATATATATATATATATATATATATATATATATATATAATTATTCTCCCTCCAGCTATGGGTAAATAGTAGGGCAGATTGGGTTCTTCAGCCTTGGTGAGGCAACTAGTCTAGGAGAAGGAAAACTCTGAATTCAAACCTGTTAAACTCCATTTAAAAATTGACCTTGTGTCATATCCTGCCCGAGCAGAGGGGTTGGTAAATATTTTATTCACAGAAGATGATTTCGTAATGATTCTATAAAAGAATATAAAAGAGAATTCTTATGAATCTTCAGGAGAGCTGAATGAATGAAAATTAAAATATAAATTTCTTACAGAGGAAATTTCCATGTAATTGATAATACTAAAGAAAACGTGGGAAAGGTATGAACCTCCTTATCCTCCCAGTACCACTACTGTTCTTCTAGGAGAATAACATTGGCATTAAATAACCTACAAAGGTTGATATGCCATTAAACAAAGAAACCTTAGTGTGAAAAACGCATGCAATGTCATTGTCTGGTGTCATGGTTCCTTATGTATCTTAAACTTTTACACAACTCACAAAGGGGGTGTCCTCGTGGTGTAATGGTTAAAGTGATGGACCGCGGAATCGTAGTATGCGAGTTCGTACTCCTGTCGCGCTATTTCGTTCACTTTCGGGCAAATACCCTTGGGAAAATTATGAACCCCTTTATACTCCCAGCTATGGGTTAAATAGTACTACTGCTGTTCTTCTAGGAGAATGGCTTTGGCATTAAATAACCTAAAAAGAGTTGATATGCCATTAAACAACCAAACCAAACAACTCACAAACACTTAGCAACTAAAATCTTGTCAATAAATTAACCTATTTTATTTTATGAAAAAATCTATTTATTAAGGATAACATAGCGATAAAAACCATAATTAAAATCAAACCTATCTTGTTTAGTTCAATTTAGAAACAGGTTTTATTTGATTTTCATACAAAATTAAAATTTAATCATTATTTAAGTTATTGATATTTTTATATTTTTTTTTATTGCGAATACAGCCATTCTAATTACCGTTATCGTAATCAAAATAATTACAATCATTAATTGTTAATATTTTTTATTAATATTCTAAAGAAACTATTATTACAATTATTGCTTATTAATCATCGTTATTGATGTTGTTGTTATCGTTATTACATTATCAATCATATCAATAGTAATATTAATACCAATAATTTTATCTAAGTATTGTTATTTCGATATTTTTTTCTATTATCAACCTTTTTTATATGATTATAAATCTGTTTTTATGGTGTCATTCAAATATGAGTTCATTATATCTATTTAATTGTTATCAAGTAAATTTTATCTACTGAAGTTTTTTTTTCTCCCAGAAAAAGTTATATTTACGATTGAAGCTTGGTTAAACGTTGCATGTATGTATTTACCAACCACTCCACCACAACCAATATGAGATAAAAGCTCAATTTTTAAGCTGAAATTTGTAGGTTTCAATTGAGTGTTGTTATTTGAAATATGCGAGTAATTCGAAAAAA
>OY757916.1:73572065-73574565 GCA_963585895.1 Sepioteuthis lessoniana | reverse complement strand
TAAATAGTAGGGCAGACTGGGTTCTTCAGCCTTGGTGAGGCAACTAGTCTAGGAGAAGGAAAACTCTGAATTCAAACCAGTTAAACTCCGCTTAAAAAATTGTGTCATATCCTGCCCGAGCGGCGGGCGGGGAAATATGGTACCAAGAGCACCAGTTTTAATTCGCATAATCACTACTTTCATGTTACAGTTTTTTTTTAAATTCCTGAGTAAGGTCGAGGTACTTATCCTTGTATTCCCTTTATTTCAATTTTGCTCTGTAGTCAGCTAGGACAGCAAAGTCCATTATTGTGCAAGTTCTCTTTTTGTTTTGTTGATTATTATATAGTCTGTTCGTCTGGCTGAGATTAGGTGATCCATTTGTATATCAAAATCCCAGAAGAGTTAGTGTGTCTCATTTTCCAGGAGATATGCTTAGTTGTACATATTATTATAGATATATATGTGCGTGATTTTATTATTTTATATAGACGTATCCTAACTTACTTATTTTTTTACTTTTATATATATATATATATATATATATATATATATATGCGTGTGTTTGTGTGTGTATGTGTTTTTGAGAGTTTATATATATATATATATATATATATATATATACTTAAACACACATACACACACACAAACACACACATATGTAAGCATGCATGTATGAATGAAGTATAAATAAGTATCAATGTGTCTCTCTTAGTGTATCTATGCTTGTATGTACATAAATCTGTTATATATTCTCAGAGAGATGTAAATGTGTTATTTATTAAAATTTCTTATTTACACGAGAATAAATATGATTACGATGTATTATATCTATGGATGAATATAAACATATGTACAAATGTGTGAATGGGTGTAATCATTATAAAACTATATATATTTTTAAATTTGAACATATATAAATATTTAATGTATGGTGGTTTAAAAATAATCTTATTACCCTTTAGTTTTCAAATCTTTAATATTTTCTTTCACTTTACCATTTATAGAATAAATAGATTCATTGGATAGAATACAATTCTTGGTTTCATAACTTCGAAATAATATTTTTCAAGTATATCCATCACACACAAATATGCATACACTTATTCAAATACGGAACATTTTATACAGGAATGAAGAAAGACACAAAAACGTGTATATTTGTACAAATACGTGATATACCTAGCTTTTCATGTGTGTTTGGTTGTTTAATGGCACATCAAACTTTGTAGTTTATTTAATGCCAATGCTATTCTCCTAGAAGAACAGTAGTGGTACTATTTAACCCATAGCTGGGAGGATGTGGGGGTTCATACCTTTCCCAAGGGTATTTGCCCAAAAGTGAACATAACAGCGCGACTGGAGTACGAACTCGCTTACTACGATTCCGCAGTCCATCGCTTTAACCATTACACCATGAGGACATCCCCTTGTGTGTGCGAGTTTGTTTGTGTATGTTTATGTGAGATTTAATTTTTCGTGTGGCTTCTTTTGGCTAATAAGATATTCGTACTTTAATTATTAATTCTGGGGTGATATATTTTTTAAGAGACTGCATGTTTATTATCGTATCACTGTGTGTGGTCGTATTTCTAAAATCAAGAAGAGAATTCTTGCTTCTTTTTAATGTTTGAATATATGAAGTCGAGAAAGTAAAAACAAAAACAAAAAATAGTGCTATACATACAAATTTCATCTCTGTTTCGATTATATTCAAGTTTTATCAAAGTTATTTAATCATACATATTTTAAGTTTCATTTGATATTGTATTCTCCTAGCACAAGACAAAGTTTTTGAAAAAATTGAAGTATTCTGTATTTTTCGAGAATTTTTTTAAAATGCTTCTTTTTTTCCCGAACTTTTGATAACTTTCAATTTTGTGTCATTTTCCTGAATTTTTTTTTTCGGAAAACTAGAAATCGGTTCTTAGTTATTTGAATCATTAAATAATTGTTTTAAAATAATAACGCGAAAATACACAAACTAACTTAATCAGTGAAAGCTTAGATTAAATCAATGCTTTTATCATCAATTCAATTACACTATTTTTTTTTTTTATAAATATGTCAATTATTTCAATTTATTTTTTAAAAATATTTTCAACGTGAGTTGAATGAATTTTAAAAAAAAATTGTTTAAATATTTTAATCAGAATAAATGTGTATTCTCACGTACGTTCTCAATATGTTTATTCAGCTTTGGGTCATATGCCTTATTCATGGATGCTTTTGCACTTTTGAATTCAGACAAAATTCGAACATAAATAAGAATTTGTTTTATTGTATTTCTGTCTGATTTTGTATAAATGTTTATTTATTTATCTTCAGATAAAAAGCTTGTGGAGGAGAAAAAAATGGTTGTAACGGTAATTTCACACTTATGTATATTTCTTTTCAGAAAATCCATAATTATCCACATACTTCTATTCACATAAGAAAGAATTAAATAGGAAGGAAAACATACAAAAATAGAAGTAATCTCATTGTAAATTTCCAAATATTGTGGGATGAGTGCAGATGC
>OY757916.1:73439565-73567065 GCA_963585895.1 Sepioteuthis lessoniana | reverse complement strand
TCGTTCTTCTGGGTTGCTCAACCGGAGGCCCGGGGACCCAGCTCTCTGCTGAGTGCTGTTCTCTCTACAGTATCATTTCTCCATATGACTGAATTCCGGTCTTCACCCGAGTTATATAATAATTTGACGTTCACTTTTCTTCCTGCGTGCGTCACAATTTCGCACTCATTCAACCCGTCCACGGTCAAGGTTATAATATCCTGATATTCCTCGACCGGATGCACCTGTTATTTACACCGGTGCATTTCTTATTTTGACAGCCTGGCTGGGTCGGAGGTCAATATACAACAAGACGAACGAGAAAGGTTCTCGAAATATAGCTCAGCAGAAGAAATCTCATCGAAGAAATAAATATCTAGGTAGTCTCCCTTGTAAAATTCTCACATTCTCACATAAATAAATACCCATTTAAAATTATGATAATAATAATAATTTGACGTCCACTTTTCTTCCAGCGAGCGTCACAATTTCGCACTCATGCAACCCGTCCACGGTCAAGGTTATAATATCCTGATATTCCTCGACCGGATGCACCTGTTATTTACACAGGTGCATTTCTTATTTTGACAGCCTGGCCGAGTCGGAGGTCAATATACAACAAGACGAACGAGAAAGGTTCTCGAAATATAGCTCAGCAGAAGAAATCTCATCGAAGAAATAAACATCTAGGTAGTCTCCCTTGTAAAATTCTCACATTCATTTTAAAACTAGACCAGGAAGGAACTCAGACAAAAGAACCAAATGATAAGAAAGTTAATGATTATGCACACGGCGTTACATCCAAGAGATAACAGGGGAACTGTATGGGTCAAAACAAGAAGGAGGAAAAGGATTCGGCAACATTGGGTATTCACTCCAAATGAAAAACTGATTCACCAGGTGTTTTCCCAATTGGTATAAAAAGCTCATTTGGAGACATTTGGATACCAGAAAATAATTTCCATTCATTAAATGGATATTCTACCTCCTCAGTGAATTTCCCCTCACGTCTCTCATAGTATAATCACTCCTTTAATTTAAAAAGTACCAAAATACTTTCACAGGAATTTTTCTCCTAACGATGACCTAAGGTCGAAAGTAATTGAGAACAATCGAAATATATATATATATATATATATATATATATATATATATATATATATATATATATATATATATATATATATATATATTAATCAAAAATACAATCGGAAAAACTTATATTTGGCTTGAAATAAATAAATACCCATTTAAAATTATGGTAATACAACGGAATCATAAAAAATACACATATTTTTTTAATAAGTATCAACTTAAACTGATTAAAATGATAAATATTATTTGATAATTTTCAAAAATTTAAATAATAGATTCTGTTAAATCTAAACATATGACTAAATTAATTATGACCTTAATACTAGATTCCTATAAAATTTATATTAGAATGAAAAAATTAGCGAAAAAATTATTCATAAATCTAGAATTTAACTGATTAAAATAATGGATAAAGTATGCAATATCATCCGATAACTTACAAAAAAGGTAAAAAATCATAGATACTGGTAAATTGCTTTTTTTAATTTAAAAAAAAAACAGAAACAATTGAGTAGAGTTAAAATTAGAATTAAGATATGCTCTTAGACTCCTAAAAAGATCGATATTAAAAATTAAAAAATTGTAATAAATTCTTTAAAATGATCTTATGATTCAAAATTTTAAATAAGATTATATTGAATGCTCTAGAACCGGAAAAAGGTTGGTTGGTTGGTTGGTTTGTTGGTTGATTGGTTGGTTGGATTTTTATGACATATCAACATTTGGAGGTTATTTAACGCCAAATCCATTTTTATGAAAATAGTTCTATTTCAAAGAATTCAGTTTAGCATAAGTACGTCGTTTAAATGTAAGTACATTTTAATGGTGAAAAACATTTCTATTTCTAGATATTACATTTATCAAGCAGTTCTACTTCAGTTAATTCAGTTTATTATAAGAACAGATTTTGTTTACTCACAGTTAAATGTCAAAATAGTTCTATATTAAATAAATCAGTTTAGTGGAAGTAGAGTTTCAATGTCAAAAAACAGTTCCATTTCAAATAATTCAGTTTAGCATAAGCACGCAGTTTAATCGTAAGTGTGGTTTAATCATCGAAAAACCTTTCTATTTTAAACTATTCGGTTTAGTAAAACAATTCAGTTTAGCATAAGTATGCCATTAGTTCTATTTAACCTCTAGATAGGGCCCTATCAGGAGCTACCACGCTTGGCCAGGGTGGACCTGGGAGCAATGGTTATGAAGGGGTGCTCCGCATTCCCCAAATCCCCAGCATGACTGGAAACTCACCATCAGATTGTTTAGAGTCATATACAGGACACTCATTGGGTGGGGGGATCTTACCCCTTTGCAGAGGTGTTGTCGGTGCATTCTACTGCCCCAGCCGACTGGGCAAGGGAATTGGTTTGTTAATAATAAATAACAGGGATTAATACCGAGGGACAGGTGAAAATTAAAATCCAATGAATAACCTGATGTGCTTTATAAGATTCCATAAGCCGGCATATATAAATATAGATATTAGGTTATATATATATATATATATATATATATATATATATATATATATATATATATATAACCAATTGAACCTTGGGTTAGAGGAAATGTATTCCTCGAGGCTAACAATTATAAAATGAATTTCTAATCCATCGGAAGAATCCGTTCTAAACAGATGAAATAAATTTATAAAGGAAAATACTCATTAATTTCCTTGTTCTTAATTATATATATATATATATATATATATATATATATATATATATATATATATATATATATATATATATTACTGTAGTTGTTACTTTAGCTGATTACATTTATGAGCAGTATCCTGAGATCAATGCATACCGAAACTGACTTCATCTTATGTCACGGCCGAAAAATGGTCTATATATACCTACAAAACTAGCTTACTTTAGCACAAAGATTGGAATATGAGTTACTCAGTGGTAATTTACTAAGCTTTTTGCTTAGATGTGGCACAAGGGCATATGAAAGGGGCACCCAATGAGACTCGAACTCACTCGTGTAGGTTTGCTAGTGGAGCTAATATGAGTTACTCAGTGATTAAACCGCACCCTAGCAAAAACCTGTGATAGCATCTTCTTTATTCTACTCGTGTGTCCTGATTACAACAGATGTAGAATCAGTAATAGTAGGAAGTGGGTGAGTGCTGAAAAGTTACAAGTAAAACCATTAAAAAAAAAATCAATCTTTTCTTTTTATTGAATGTTGTTTTATTCTATTCAACTTTTTGTTAAGAAGACTTGAGAAATGATGAAACAAGTGCATTGAACTTTAAAATTAATATTTGTTATTGCATCTAAGTCTCAGAGTAAAACGTCAATCCCTTCTTTTTGATCACAGAAATTTTGAGGTCTCCCTTTTAAATTATAATATTGGTGACACTGTCTTCTTTTCCGGTGACCTGCCTGATCCAAGGAATGCCTTCCAGTCAAAGCATCACCCACCTCCTTGTTTAAAAGTCGCAGGGTTGTGCTTTTGCTCAGCGCTTGAAGATACTTCTCAAGGGGAATGACAAGGGGAGCAAGCATGTTTTGTGACACTCACGCATGGGTATCGATTTGTATGTGATTCTCAACTACAAAATTATAAATGTCAATTCTAACATGATAGGAAATCTGGAAAAAAAATTTAAAAATCTTATATCAGTGTCGTGGGGACAGGCTTAGAATGCACTGAATTTATCCTATAAAGAGTGGTAATACCCACTATCCCCCCAAAAAATTAGTATCCTGTGTATGACACTAAGCCATCTGATGATGAAGCTCCAGTTGGGAATATCTAGGTAGTGTGGAATACCACTTTTATATCATGAGTCCAAGGTTTATTCTATCGCGAAGGTTTGTATCTATGGGTAAATAGATATGTAAAGTTTTTATGTAATAGGATAGTGTGCAAAAAATAAATTCTTAAACTATACGAAGAACATAAATATGAACACGCAATGTGTTGTATAGTGGCTCGTACCAAATATTTCTCGCTGCCTCCCACCAGACACGACTTGACACAAGGTCAAAAGCCCGAAGGCCGATTAAAGTGGGGATAAAGGGAGGGGGAGGTCGGGAACGAGCCGAGACACGAACCCTGTTGGTCTATGCTGCTCATCGGCTCATTTGGGCAATGTGAGCCTGATGAGGCAAGCAGTTTCACGAACCCAAATGCGGTTCCGGGCACGTATGCCAGTTTACGGTATAAACTAGACACGAGGTCTAGTGCCATACATGGGTTGCAAAGGAGACAAAAGCGCAGCTCGCCCACCCGAGGGTAGCCTAGTCGAAACTAGTTGCCTAAAAAGGCCCAAAGCCTGCCATTGTTCCTTCTACAGAGCCACGCTCCGGACCGGAGTCCAGAACAGGCTCGGGGTGTATTGTGGCTCGTACCACGTGACTTCCGGTATCGAGGAGGTATAAAAGACATCGTGTTTCTTAAGCACGAGAGTCTGCGAGATCTCGGTCTGTAGTAAGACCAACTTCAGACGTAACACTCACAACGCTGGACTTATAATATTTGTTTGGCTATACCACTTGAGTTAATAAATAGTTAACTCTATTTCACTGTGTATCTCTTCCTTAATACAATACAACACAATGAATACAATTACCTAAGCTCTAAACATACAATAACCGTAGACGGATTAATAAATCAAAATCAATCAATGAATTGATATTTTAAATAATCTATATGTTGTCATAGATCGTTTGTGAACAAGTAGGAACTACAATATGCCGTTGTAAATCACACTTTCCTGCACGACACCGATTTTTGCCAGCCTGTGTTACTCTCTGCTCGCTGCTCCGTGCTGAAAGCTCACTGCCCTAGGCTCAGTGTTCACTCTAGGCATATATTTACTGCTCCCTCGTTGCTTACCGCTCCTTGGTCACTCGATAACTCCGGTAAACGCTTTATCCTCGAACGTGGTAAATTTCCACCTTATATTGATGGTAGACGAGTTCAACCCAGCACTATCTATCTATCTATCTATCTAAGCAGGTTGAACCCTCAAAATTTGACGTAAGCCTTGATAGAGATGACTTGGGGAAAATTATTGTGATTTTTCCACAGACTCACTACGTACTTTTCACTCCTTCGTTGATTGCTATTATTGATTCAGAATCTCTTGGAAGGAGTCAATAATATGTTTTTCGGGGGTGAACAATCAATCAAGGTAAAGAAAGCGACGTAGAACAAGCAAGAGAGAGAGAGAGAGAGAGAGAGAGAGAGAGAGAGAGAGAGAGAGAGAATATGGTTAAGAATATATGTCTTGTCAAAAGAGGCAAGAATGACTGGAGACAGTAGTTGGTCATCGTCTTTATCGTTGTCTTCATCGTCCAGATGTCCCACAAACGAAACGTGTAAAACAATAATTAGTGTAGTGCGTATAATCTGACACTTGGAGTTGATTGACTAACACCTCCAGCAATTAAAACGTCTTCTTTTAATCAAATATTGATTCTCAACGCACAATAAAATAGGAAGTGCATTATACATTGTTTCTTGTACACGCTTTTCAACTCGTAACAAATATTATGCTGCATGACGTTACCACAAATATGAATGTTGGACATTTGAATTATTGATTAAAACAAATAAACCGATATCGAATACCTTTCTTTCTTTCTTTCTTTCTTTCTTAAAAAGGCTTTTTATTTCATTCGTTCTTTTTTTTTTCCTGTTTCATTTTTTCTTTCTTTTTCTTTCTTTTATTCAATCTTTAATTCTTTCGTTTTTTGATTGTTTTTTTCTTTTATTGTTTCTTTGTATACTTCGTTATTTTTCATATTTCTTTCTGAATTTTTACTTTAATATTTCTATATTTATTTTTCTTTCTCTCCTTTTTTTTAGTTTTTACTTCTTCCCTTCATCCCTTCCTTCCTTTCCATTTGTTTCTGTCGGCCTTTCTTTAAGTAATTATTTTCCTTTCAGTTTTTCTTTCTTTCCTTCTGTATTTACCCTTTCTTTCTTTCTTTCTTTCTTTCTTTCTTTCTTTAGTTTTAACTTCTTTCCGTCTTTCCTTTTTCATTCTTTTCTTTCTTCGATTTTTATTTAGTCTTGCTTTCCCTTTGTTCTTTTTTCAATCTTTCTTTTTTTCCTTTTTTATTTTCCTTTCCTTTCCTTTCCTTTCTTTCTTTAATTCTCATTAAGGTTTCGTTTACATTTTCTTTCTTTTCGTTCTCTCACTTTTTCCTTCCCGATATTATGATATACTAGACAACCAATAAAACTGTTGGGTATCCAATTTGATATCATTCCATGATGATAATATCGCTTCTACTTAGAAAGGTTTGATGATTTTCAATTAGCCATTCATAGTCATCTCCGTTACATAGACAATTGAATGATTAACAAAAGTCTTTCAGCATGAATGCAAACAAGATTCACCGTCAAATTGGACAGAAAATTACTCTATTTCTAAGTTAAAACAATATAAGAGTATTGTGCTCATAAAAGTCTCACTACGGGAAATCGAAACCTTTTCGTCTCAAAAAGTCTTATCAAACGAAACTTTATTTCATTTCTTCTGAAAATGGTCCTTTAAAATAATAGATACTCGTAAATACATTTCCATTCTTTTTATCATTTATTTTTAGTCTGTAGGAAACATTACACTTCTTCCTTACTCTCTCTCTCTCTCTTTCTCTCTTTTTCACACACACACACACACACACACACACACACACACACACACACACACACACACACACACTCACATACACACTCACCATCTATTTCTTTCTTTCTTTCTTCAATAAATTGGATTATTTTCTCCTGGCATTAACACCTTTTCAATACACAATCTTATGATTTGATAATTCAAGAATTTCCTAAAAGATTTTTGAGTTGCGAATCCGTTATTCCTTTATTTGTTAGGCGCTTATTTAAGAACGAGTCACATATTTGCACATGATTTATACAAGCATACTCTCTCTCTGTCTCTCTGTCTCTGTCTCTCTCTCTATCTATCTATATCTATCTATCTATCCATCTATCTATCTATCTATCTATATATATATATATATATATATAGTTTCATTGTACTCATGGTATAATGTTTATCTTCGGAGGATAATGGGCACAATAACCAGAGTTCAGATCCTGGCCGAAGCTGTTTGCATTTTAGATAACACTGAAACTGTTCGGAAGGATATGCATCCAACTTTTATCTCTGTAGCTATGTGCTAATAGTAAAGCCAAACTTGCCTATCTAATCTTGGTATGGCAACCATTCTTGATAAAGGAAGACATTAGATTCAAACCTTTTGATCTCCGCTGAAAAAGTCGACTTTGTATCATATTCTACACATGCGTTTGGATTAATAAATAGACACACACACACACACACCACTCACCACACATTAAACTATTTCTCCTCACGAGCAGGATGGGACACATGATCAATTGTCAGCAGACTTTTAGTGGTTTGAATTCAGAGTTTTCCCTCTTCTGGATGGAGAATATTTGGATTCATACCTTTCTAAACATTCATATATATATATCGATAGGTTATTGATCATATAGAATTCAGACGTATCCGATAAAATAAAACGCAATCTTTTCCAAGGAGCGGTCGAGTTCATACTACTGTATGGATGTGCCACATGGACGCTGACTAGGCGTATAGAGAAAAACATCGACGGTAATTGCACGAGAATGTTACGAGTTATGTGTGACAAGTCCTGGAAGCAAGATCCCACCAAACAGCAACTGTACAGACACCTACCTCCCATCTCTAAAACCATCCAAATCAGAGGAAGAAGATATGCGGGACACCGCTGAAGAAATAAGGACGAACTCAGAAGCGGTGTTCGCCTATGGACCTTTTCACACGGATGAACGAATTGGACGGCCAGCTAGCAACAGCTTAGTGCAGACACAGCATGTGGTCTGGAAGTCCTGTCGGAAGCGATGGACGATAGAGGAGACGAATGGCGACGGAGAGTCAGAGAAATACGTGCAAGCGGTACAACATGATGATGATGATATATGTATATATATATATATATATATATATATATATACCAACACCTCCGCTCGGGCAGGATATGACACAAGGTCAATTTGTATATATATATATATATATATATATATATTGTCATCCACAGACAGACTGTTTCGTTCTATCAGAACTCTTCAGTGTGGCTAGACCCGCAGGACGCTCGAAGCCGGGATCGAAACCTGTCCAACTTTACGATAGACTATATTTTTGGTAACCTTTCAAACATATATATATATATATATATATATATATATGTTTGAAAGGTTACCAAAAATATATTGCTCAGTCGGCTGGGTATGTAGAATACACCAACTGCACCACTGCAGAGGAGTAAGACCCCAACCCCGCAACGCATGTCCTCGATATGAGACTAAACAATCTGTTGATGAGGTCCCAGTAATACTGGAGTACCCTTTCATTGCCATCGCTCCCAGGTCTACTCTGGCCCGGGGAGGAGGGATCACCTGATAGAGTCCTATCTAAGGGTTAAATAGAACTAAACACTGTACTTATGCTAAACTGAATTTCTTGAAATAGAACTGTTTTGATATTTAAACTGCGTACATATGCAAAACTGAATTTTTTGAAATAAAACTGTTTTTGATATTGAAACTGTACTTGCACTAAACTGAATTGACTGAAATGGAACTGTTTTGGCATTTAACTATGTGTGTACGAAAACTATACATACAGTAAACTGAATTGTTTCAATTGGAATTCTTTGACTAAACTGAATAGCTTGAAATAGAAATGTTTTTGACAATTAAACTGTGTACTAATGCTAAACTGAATTGTTTTAAATAGAACTGAGTATTTGTATAAAAATGGATTTGGTGTTACTACTAAGGTCGATATGCCATCCAACCAACCAACCAACCAACCAACCAACCAATCAACCAACAAAAATGTAATTATATCGGATATTCAGGAGCGTTCAATTAATAAAAATTAAAGAGTGAAATATTGTGTAAAGTTTTATCTAGCTTTCAAAATCCGAGTTTTCATCTGGGGTAGAATACAACTATTTTAACAAAAAAGCTACCCTCGTAACGAGAACTATTTAACGAGCACACTAAAATAATCGATATTTTGATATCAATAACATGATATTTAACTTTTGCGTTTTTTTTAACCGAATTATTGGAAAAATATGATATTCTAACAAACTTTTTTAATTTTTAGGTATCCCCTGATTTGCGATGAAAGGAAAATTAGTTTCGCATTAATTTGATTACGGGAAGCTCTTAATTTGGGGGTATCATAAAACTATCTCAAAATGGGATCAAATGCTGTAATATATGTTTTTAAGTCTGTTACCACTCATTTTACCTTGTTTAATTTCAATTTTCAAAGAAAAGACATTTTCATACAAACAAAAATATTCCTATTTCTTATGAATTTCCAAGACAATTAAAATGGTTCAAAAATAGTTGGAAAAGTAGAAGCCCTTTATGCTGATAATCTTCGATGAATCGTAAAAAAACATGATCAGATGAAAAAGAATGCATCAAAACTAAACATTTTTAATTTGGTTATATTTTCAGAAAAAAAAACTTTCTATGAATATTTCTTCTAAGTCTGTTACCAATTCATTTAACAGTGTAAAGCTTCTAAAAATATCTGAATGGGAAAATGATTTTTTTCTAAAAATGAGGATAATTCCTTAGAAAATTTAAATAATGAAAATGATCTTGGAAACATCCACAACTAATATTCTTAATTTTTTTTTTACATTTTTGTTCATGTAGCAACTAGAAGAAAATCTCTCTTGATATAGATTTTACTACAATACATTTCTTAATAAAAATCTATAAATAAACAAATGAGTGATTTGCAAGAAATCTAGTGTAGAACGTTGTTCTTGCTACACTGAAACCTGACGTCCTTCCCTGGAACCAGGAAAACTTGAATGCCCCCCCCATATATATATATATATATATATATATATATATATATATAATATATATATACACGGGGATGGGCAGTAAATTTCATTGGCTGAAAAGTCTGATGCTGATATGTACAATTGATGATGTCATGTTTACTGCTGGAGATTTTTTGACCAATGACATCCAAGCCCGGCAAAACTAATGGAAGGTGTGTGTGGACTATAAGTGGGACTATAATGAAAAATAAATGTCATTTTGTCTCATATAATCAGTAAATATTGGTCGGTCGCTGAACTTTTCAGCAATGCTTCCATGTGTGTGTGTGTGTGTGTGTGTGTATGTGTGTGTGTGTGTTTGTGTGTGCGTGCGCGTATGGGTGTGAGTAATTTTCGTAATCTGACGGCGAAAATAAGTTTTTTTCTCTATTAATACCTTCCACTTATTCTTTCAAAGAAATTCCCTTGTACCCTATCTACATTTGATTTCAATAGTTACTGCTCGAAAAAAAGTTACCACAAATTTCCATACTACAATCAGTTTTGCCAATCTCTTCCGATTACTCAGCTTATTGTGCAACACCACGAATGTATCCATGTATCCTTGAGTGTACGTGCGTGAACCTTGGTAGACTCAAATCTTTAGACCTGTAATTTCGTTCGTAATAGGGGTCATTAATATTTTTCTATGACATATTGTTGAAGGGGCACCTAAGTATGTTGCTAGGCAAATCAACTACTTTGAACTTACTTATCCATTATAAGAATCATGTTGGCTTGTTTTTCATTGATGAAGGCTTTAAGATATTGTGCTATGCATGAATGTTATCGATGCGAAGCCAGAGCTCATGATATTCTAATCATTATTATTGATATCATATCAGTTTAAAGTTAAGTCCAAAAGACGAACGCAATGACTTGCAATAAATAGGTCTTCTAATCAGCTATTTGAACATTATGCAGGTGCATATAATTTTTCCCTATTTATATATTTTCTCGTACGTTTATATATATATATATATATATATATATATATATATATATATATATATATATATATATATATATATATATATATATATATATATATATATATACCAACCCTTCTACACGAGCAAGATACGACATAAGATTATTTTTAAAGCTGAGTTTGACTGGTTTGAATTAAGAGTTTTTTTTCCCTGGACTGGTTGCTGAAACCAAGTTTAAAGAGTCTAGGGTGCTTTAATCAACCTTTAAGTATTTACTGTGGATAAAGCAAAATATTTTTTCTTGGTCTCAGTTTTGGTAAATTTGTAAAAGGAAATGGTTCTTTTGGTGTCTTGTCGTTATACTTTTATGTTTTGGCTGATGTGATCATCAGCCTTCCTTCGGTAATCATATTTCTTTTTGTTTTGTCATCTAGTATATTTTTTCCATTCAACAGGAATAATATTTACAAATATACATAAAATCCATTTTCATTTTCTAAAATGGGATGTCTTTTTTATTTGGCCGCTTAGCAGAAGACAATCTCTCTATACTCTATTGCAATCCTTATGTTTATGTAATTTCAAATTCCGTAATTTCTATATTATTAGTTTAGTATATTTCATTCTTTTATATATATATATATATATATATATATATATATATATATATATATATACGAGGTGCATACGATAAATTTCCAGACTTTTTTCGTATGGGCACACACATGAAAGTCTACTCCCCTTCGAAATAATCTCCTCCGGCTGCAATGCACTTGTTGTACTGTTCAAATAACTTCTGGAAGGCCCCATGAAAGTCCCCATGTATGAGCGTGTCAATGACCTTCGTCACAGCCTCTTTCATCTCAATTGTCTCATAACGACAGCCTCTGAGCTTAGGGAATAACCAAAAGTCACAGGGAGCAAGGTCTGGACCATAGGGACGGTGAGTAACTGTCTTGATACCCATCATGGTCAAATAATCTGTGACAAGGATGGAGTTGTGGACTGGTGTATTGTCCTGGTGGAAATGCCAATGACCCGATTTGAAGAGTGCTGGCTTCTGCCCAAGGAATCTCTTCCTGAACTCCTTTAAAACCTCAACTTAATAACTCTAACCCTAACCCTTCGGCCAATCAACTCTGGTGCATTGACTTCCTTACTCCTCCCACACCTCTCATCCCTCATAGACTCACTGTTTCCTTGAATCTCTTACGCCACTCCAAATCTGATGCTCGATTCATTGTAAGAGCTTTGCATTATGCGAGCAACAGCCGTAAATTCTTTCACCAGAGTGCTCCATCCCCATGGAGGAGCCTATATATTGTCATCCACAGACAGACTGTCTCGTTGTATCACAACTCTTCAGTGTGACTAGACACGTAGCACGATTGAAACTGGGATAGAAACCAGCCCAACTTTACGTTAGACTTAGTATGAGACCGCTCGGCCAACAAGCGCACCGCGATACCAGGAATGAACATTCCACCGTCAACAGAGACGTTTGAGGTGCAATATTTACCGTCGGAGGAAATGGACACGGTGACTCATGTTCAAATCCTAAACAAGACTGATTGCATTTTGCATAATGATAACATCATTCGGAATGGTTTAAATCCAAATACTCACCTTTCAGTAATGGGTAAATTGTAGTGCAGTCTTAAAACTTGGTATGGCAATCGATCTAGGATAAGGAAATCTCTGAATTCCCACCTATTAAACTCTGCCTAAAATAATTGTCCTTGTGTCACAACCTACTTGAGCGGAGAGGTTGGTATATATATATATAAAGATTGTTCGAGGACACTCTCAAGTTTTTAAGAAATTAATCATTTTTTCAATATTATTTATGACCAACATCTGACGTACCGGACACTTTCAGAGAAAAAAATATCTTGTGTCAAAAGAAAAAAATACAACATACAATTCATCTTGAAAAACTTTGGAAGAGCCCAAGCTGTAACTTTGAAGTAAATGTGAATAATCATTTTAGAAAGGCAAATAATAAATCATTTGTCTCAAGACCTTCTTAAATCTAAAATCTTTATGATAATTTCCATCATTCACTAACATATCTATTCACTGTGAGTCCTCTTTATAAGAGCCCACGTTTCTCCATCAGGAACAAAATATTGTTTGCATTAAAATCTTTTGGATTCACAAGAATGCGTGCTCAGTTTGGTAGGATAACATAGGGGAGTAGTCACAGGAATTGAGTTCAGACCCCACTTAGGAAAGTGCATTCTCTTTCAGGCTCCCTTACCCACCTAGCAATGATTCAAATAGTACCACAATCGTTCTTTAACCAGGATGGATTTGACATTAAATAACCCAAGAAGGTTGCTATGCTATTAAAAAAGAAAGCAAATCAAACAACCCTATAGAATACAAGAGCTCCATATATATATATATATATATATATATATGTTGATAGATAGATATATAGATATTTATGTGTTTGCGTGAGCGTGTTTTTGTGTTTGTTTAAAAAATATCCGAAGATCAGTTAGGAAAAATTCTGTTTAAAAGAATATTTTTACATACATAACGATACATGATACCAGACATTGACATTACATCCAGTTTTGACACGACCTTCAGCCCATATCTTCCCCCGACTTATTCTTTCTTTTTTTTCATTTTTGTAAACGATTAAGAATACCTTTAAAGAAAATTTTTATGATTTTTTTTCTCTCGATGATGTGATGACTACCAGAAAAATTTGGTTTCACACACAGACTGGCCTGCTGGAATAAATTCATAATAGCCAAATAAGGGTCTGTTGAGTTTTTCTTATATGTATATATCTTGTAAATTGTTACGGACCGGAGGGTCGTTAGAAGGGGTGAATTATGCAGAAATGCGGATATGTTCCTTGTCCTTATACGAGGTTTCCGATTATTTCCCGATTTCTTATCCTGGACAGTTCAAATGGCTCTTTTTGTATTTAAGCATAAATAACGCTCACATACAAGGTGCCTTGTGGAGGTGCACGTGGTGTAATGGTTATCATCGTAGGAAATGGACACGGTCACACGAGTTCAAATCCTGGACGAGATTGATTGCATTTAACAAAGCCCTAATACCCTTGGGAAAGGTATGAATCCAATTATTCTCCCTCCAGCTATGGGTAAATAGTAGGGTAGACTGGGTTCTTCATCCTTGGTGAGGAAATTAGTCTAGGGGAAGGAAAATTCTGAATTGAAACCTGTTAAACTCCGCTTAAAAATTGACCTTGTGTCATATCCTGCCCGAGCGGAGGGGTTGGGTAAACATGATCAATAACGCTCACATAAATATTCTTTCAACAATCCGTTGAATCATTCCTGACATTAAAAAACAAAAATGAAGCGGGAATTCCCCAAAGAATGTAAGTCGAAGACAATTTAACAAACTAATCTAACAAAAAATGTATTTTGTCCAAATTTGAATGACAGTGGAAGGATAAAAAGGATAAAAAAAACATATTACAAACAATTTAAACAACTATATTCTTGGAATGGCGCATGCAATGTGTATTTACCAGCTTCAACCATGTATTATAAAAGCATTATTAGAACAAAGAAGTTAGTTTTAGCTTTTACTTATCTCGTTGAAGATTTCATACATGTCTTTCTTTTCTCATCTCTTTTCTCCCCCCCTTTTTTTTTCTTTTCATGACTTTTATTTGAATTGGTCAGGGGAGAAGAATTTTCCCTTTCATCTTTCTACGTCTCGCTGTTCTGTGTTTACAAGTAATATAAAGTAAAGTTGGCAACCGTAGTTGAGGGCGACCCGAACGCTCCCTTTTCAATAACTACTACGTAGATGTGTAGGGGAGAGTGTTACTCCTTTCCCTGGATTGCTCCACTTTACCCTTGATACGTACCTTATATTGCTGAGTGTTGAGCAAGGAAACATCAAGTACCATTTTCAGAGTCTTTGGTATAACGCGACCAAGGATTGAACACATGTCTCCCGGACCATTGCCGAAAACTAGTAATATAGAACTTGGTTAATTCAGAAGTTTTTCTCTTTTTCCATTTTTTTTCCTGGCTTCTTCATTTGAAGGCCATTAACCTCATGAGTTGACTGTTTGCCAATCCTATTTACCCAACCCCTCCGCTCGGGCAGGATATGACACAAGGTCAGTTTTTAAGCGGAGTTTAACAGGTTTGAATTCAGAGTTTTCCTTCTCCTAGACTAGTTGCCTAACCAAAGCTGAAGAACCCAGTCTGTCCTACTATTTACCCATAGCTGGAGGTAGAATAATTGGATTCATACATTTCCCAAGGGTATTAGTGCTGTGTGAAATGCAATCATTCTCGTCCAGGATTTGAACTCGAGTTGCCGTGTCCATTTCCTACGTCTATAACCATTACACCACGGGAGACCGGAGTACAATCTCAAGTCGAGTCATACCAAAGACTCAAAATATGGTACTTGATGCAGCCTTGCTTAACACTCAGCATTATGATGTAGGGATCAAGAGTAAAGTGGAGCAATCTAGGGAATGGAGTAAAGCCCTTCTCTACACATCGGTGTAGGGGCTATTGAAAAGGGAGCCTTCGGGTCACCATCGATTAAGGTCACTAATTTTACTTTATATATATATATATATAATTACGATTAAAACTTTTACGCTAAAAGAGTTTGTTTTTCATAAAATCTTTACTATGATCTATGCACGAAAATCCAGTGCAATATCAGTAATTTAATCTAAATTATAGGACCAAAATAAAACAGGATAAAGACTCGTGATTTAGAGTTCAATTTATATATTCTTGGGTTTTAAATTTTTAGGTGTAAGTTTTTATACTGTTTTATAATTTTCCAATTGTGGTTAGGAAAAATATTCAAAAATTGTTCAATGATTTTATTGATGAGCAGGTTTGAATTATAAAATCAACTACCAGTAGATCAAAGTCTGTTACTCCTAATTTCATGTATTGCACACAAGTAACAAATGGAAATTCATGAAACTCAGGGTTTTGCACTGCGCTACGCTAAGGTGACACACACACACACACACACACACACACACACACACACACACACACACACACACACACACACACACACACACACACACATATATATATATATATATATATATATATATATCTTTATGTACATATGAACTAAAACCAATATAGAAATGACGCCTTGAGACAACAGCCTCAGGATTATATATATATATATATATATATATATATATATATACCCCTGGACAAAAATATAAGATCAACTTCAAAAATGAATAAAAATATACTGTTTACAAATTCTAAATTATGAAAATCAGATATACGAAAGATAAGGCATAAAGACTCTGGAATTTTAAATACGAAGGAATCTCCTTTCAATTCTTAAATGTATATTAGCATTCATGCTAAATTCTAAAATTTTACTTTAACATAAATAAAAGACCACCAATAAAAACTAAAAAAAAAAGGACTTAATTTAATTGAAAAAGTTATTATGTATATTGTTTATGCAATATAAAAGTTATTAAAACAGTAATACTTAAGATACTAAAAACATAAATGGCTAAAGGAACTAAATTATCTGAATTTGAGAAAGGTGAGATTACAGCTCGGAAAAGAGTCAAAAAATCTCAGGGAGAAATTCCGAAAGCTTTAGGTCGCAGTAAAACCGTTATCTGCAATTACTTGAAAAGACTCAATAAGTATGGAACAAGAAAACCGACTAGCAGGCCAGAAAAATTATCACCACAATTTTAAAGAAGAATTATTCGCGAAGTAAAAAAGAAAACTTACTTAGTTTTTTTCGTCATTTAAATGCCTTCTAATTGTTCTAGCACTACAAGGAGTATTCTAAAAAAAATTCCACTATCTTTGATGTTAACAATTAGAATGCATTTAAATGACGAAAAAAACTAAGCATAAGAAAATACTTCATCGTCCAAGGTTGATTATGAAGTAAAAAGAGAAACGACTGGAATATGCTCGTCAACATCAACCCATGAGTGCTAAAAAAAATGGCGAAAAGTTGTTTTCTCGGACGAAAAAAAATTCAATTTAGACGGGCCAGATGGCTTTCAGAATAAGTGGAACACAATAAATTTTCTAGAAAAGTATTACTTAACAAGGCATAGTGGAGAAGGATTTCTTATGATCTGGGGTACCGTCTCACCTTCAGAAAAAAAACTTTAAATACATTTTAGCAGTAGTCGACAACAAGCAGCAATTTCGGTACTCAAAAACGCAATCTTAGAGGCATGAGAAAAATACCTTCGGTACAACTTCAAAAACAAGTTGATAGTAGGCCTAACCGAATTTTTAGGGTTATCAAAGCTAACTGCGGATGCACAAGATATTAAATTAAAAAATTGATTTTATCATCTAGTAAGGCTCCAGTCTTGGAGTGTGAGGACTGTGAAGTAGCCCTTCAATGTCATTACTCCCAGGTCCACTCTGAACCTGAGTGGTAGTACCTGTGATGGTTCTATTTATGGGTCAAATAGAAATATTTAATCATTTACAATACTTGGAATCATTTAACTGTGTTCAAACAACCCAGGTTTGTTTAAAAATGTTTCCGACAAACTATTTGTTTATAAATCCTATATTTCTATTACATATGTATAAACCGGATATGGATTTATATTAATCTACAAAGAACCATATGCCGTAAAACACAACCAACACATACAGAATCACACAAACATATACTTTGGATGATATTTTCTGAAGAAGTCTTTGCTCTTTTGAATTTAGTTTATATGTTTAATAGCGATGATGTAAAATCATTTTAAAAAATTATTTAAAATAATTAATCTTTAGAATATTGATTTCCTTCTTTAAGATCTTTCATAAATTAATTTCTTGCGTTTATCTACGCTATCACTAGAAGTTTGCGTAGCATCATGGCATTTCTATTAATTTATGCCATTAACTCACCACGACCTTTACCAATAAAGCCTTTATTTGATTGTGAGAAAATAGCACCTTTCAGTGTTTTCATATAACGACTCAGGAAATAGAACCTTATGTTCAATAAAGAAATCAATAAACAGATATCAAAAAATAGTACATTTTCCTTGGAGTGGAAATAAATTAGACGCAACCTCTCCAACTCTCAACAACATTTGCCCTTTAACGGCTTGCATAGATTTCATATTCTGCCCTTATAAATCATGAATAAAATACAATGGCATTCTTATGAATTTTTTTCTTACAAGAAAAACAACTGAAAATCAGAACTATATACTCTTCGCGGAGGATCACATAAATTCCTATGTTGTGCGTGATTAACCTTGGCGATAACACCGCTGTTGTTATTGTTTATTGAGAATGTCAGTGTCAAAAACAGAAATGCGATTTTTAGGTCTTCTTCAACTCATGAGATATTTACGTTCATTATTAGTTTTTGTTTAATTTATTTCAGTTCTGTGTTTTTGTTTTGTTCGTTCGTTTTTAATTGTTTTTTTTTAAATCTTTTGTTCCTTCTTTTTCTCCATCTCATCATTCAGTTTGTGATTTGTTCGTTCAATCTGTCTTTGTTTCATTCTTCCTCTTTGCTCCCTATCAATTCTTCTTTTCTTTTTTCTTTTATTTATTTTCAATTTCATTTTTCTACCTGCTAGAATTTCATGTTTCGATACAATAAGATTCGGTTATCTTTCAATATATTTATCAATCTGTCTATCATTCTTTATCTTTCTCTCTCTTTCTCTCTTTCCCCTTCTCTTTCTCTGTCTTCCTCTTCACTTTTTTAATGGTCTATCAACCGTCCCGGGTTATTTAATGCCAAATCTATCCTTCAAGAACAGAAGTGGTACTATTAAACCAATAGCTTGTAGGATAATGGGTTCTCACCTTTCCCATGGGTATTTGTCCGAAAGTGAACGTACTGGGGCGACTGGAGTTTAACTTGCTTACTATCTCCTCCATCTCGGGCTGTCTGTCTGTCTGTCTGTCTGTATATATATATATATATATATATATATATATATATATATATATATATATATATATTGTAAACACGAGCTGATGCTAAAAATTTCTCCATCCGTAATTTTCATTGAAGAACCGTTTAAAAAACCTGAGAATACATGGATGACGTGTTTAAAACAGTAAGATTGATATATTAAATGTAAGTGGATGTTTCATGTTTCGAGATTCTTTTTTATTGGTCGGACCGAGAATACATCAAGAATCACTTTCATACATACATACAAAAATATATATATATATATATATATATATATATATATGTATATATATATATATATGAGCGTGTGTGTATGTGTGAGAGAGTTTAGTCATGTACATGCTAATGTGTTTGTGTATATATGCGTCCGTATGCGTTGGGTAGGGAAACATACACATATATGTTTACAGTCTCACGTGTACACAAACGCACACCTCCACACATATGTGCCACGTACACCTACTTGGCTAGCTATATATATATATATATATATATATATATATATATATATATATATATGTATCGACGTGTGTGTGGATCTAACATAATCGAATTCACTATTTGTTAGCTATTGTCTTCAAAACTCGACCCTTCCAACAACTACTTTCCCTCCCTATTTTCTCCATCTCTCGCTCTGTCTCTGTCTGTCTCGGTCTCTATCTGCCTGTCTGTCTGTCTCTCTCTCTATATATATATATAAATATGTGTGTGTGTGTGTGTGTGTGTGTGTGTGTGTGTGTGTGTGTGTGTGTGTGCAAATTTTATAAATCTCAAAGTTTACAGTGTATCTATCTAGTCTGATGAAATATGAAAAATTCACACAGAACTAGGTCAATGGTGTTGATTAATGCTGGATCTATATAATCCTATAGCTGATCAGAGCAAAAAAATAAATTTTAAAAGTATGAGAATTCACTTCTGTTTTTATATTCTTTTTTCAATTATTTACTGACTCATCTAGATAGCCTTCAAACATCAAGGCAGGAATCTAGGCGTTTAGAATCTATAACTTAATTGTATAAATTACTCAACTGAGCAAACAACTTTGTTAAAATTTTCAGTTAGAAAATTTAAATAATTGAAAGCTTCAGTCTAAATAATTTTATAACGCATCAAATAAACTGATCAGATCTTAATTTCGTTTTTGAAAAATATACGATTAGGCTCTTTCAAAGGCTGTTGAAAAAATAACATTGCTTACTATATTTATGAGATTAATTGCTCAAATATCCGTCAAGCACACAACTATGAGAAAAATTCTAAATTATCATTTGCATAAATTTCTGAGACGTAGCTTACTAGTCTTTATCACTTAGAATATTCGGACTATGGTATTCATCTTCATTGATATACTCACAACATTTCGGTCGATTTGTCCTTCGGCATTCTTCAGGTGTTTTATAGAGTGGCTAAACATCTCTTCAGCACCCTATCACATGGACTGGCACATAGCCATAAATAACCTACGATTTAAGACTTCGAGGGTTGATTTAATAAGCCGATTAATATTCGGACTGATTTTACTTTGCCTATACTGCATTTTGACCCTCCTCAATTTCTTATAAATTCTCTTGTTAATTGCTTGTAACTTATTGTACTTAGACTTTTTTCTATGTATTTGTTAGCACCGGATACTGGTGCTAGATAAATATATTAAGCACTCATTTTTCTCAGTGTATCATTCACCTCGACGATACAAGGTGTTTCATGTCGGACTCAGAAGCCCTAAATAATAACTTGAACTGGACTCTTTATCAAATCGCCGAGAGTAGATCGTTCTACTTACGTTAGACTTGACTCAGCGTAAGTATTTACCTATTGTAAGTTTTCCTAATTATTTTACCTGTAGTACTTTTCAACCATACGCCTTATCCACTGCACCGTGTTTGAAAAGCGCTTCTGGGTGAAATCATCACTAGGTTGCAAGTTGCATCTAAACTAATGTAAAATAACCAGGTCCTTCTAGCCAGGCAACATTTTATCTTTATATCAGGGTGGTGGTGATATAAGGGATGTGAGGTCAGGCATGAGCCGAGAATTGTGCGCTGCAGTGTGAACAATGCTAGCCTTTGCTAAGTACCCAGACACGTATGCTAGGTGACATTGTTGGTCACAGATTCACTGGGCTGATTGGTCCAATGCAATGTGAATCTATGCTTGTTATTGATACTCCACCTGGCAAGAATGCCAGGTGGCTCTGGAGAGGCAGGGTACCTTCTAATCAAGGTAAAATAACAAGATTAGAATAACAATAAAGATGAAGACAGTAGTCCGAATATTCAAAGTGATGAAAATTTTAACTATTATAACTTAAATATAAATAAAAGAAATGTTTTTACTGAGATTGTTAATTTTTCATATGACTATGAAAATGTTTCCTTTGCTAAATAAATTCTGTCAATTATATTTCGAGTGATAAATCCAACCTGTGATATCCTATGGGATAAATCTTACTCATGATATCCCAAGTGATGAATTCTAATAATGCTGTCCCCTGTGATGAATCTGACTTATAACACTCCAAGTGATTAATACGACCCGTGATATCACAAGTGATAAATACTACTGTAGGTAATTCCTAAAATAAATCCTTCTCAAGATATCCCAAGTTATAAATCCTAACCATTATATCCCAAGTGATAAATACTACAAATGATAATTTCTGGAATAAATCATACCCATGATATCACAAGTGATAAATCCTGCTCATGATATCACAAGAGATAAATCCTGCAAATAATATCTCAAGTGATAAATCCTACCCGTAGTATCCCATGTGATAAATCCTACCCATGATAGCCGATGTGATAAATCTTACTTGTGATATCCAACGTTTTAAATTCAACCCATGGTATCCTTTGCAACTAATCCTACCCGTGATATTACCTGAGATTAATCTTTCCCATTATTTCGCATGTGATAAATCCTATCCTGTAAAATCGACAAACCCTTAAAAGAAGCGTTCATTCTCCCTCAACAGGCCAATGTTAAATCTCCCTGAAGACTCCGAGTCACGTCAGGTCACCAAAGATACAATACTATGTGATTACTGAATACTTAAATTAATTACCACTTAAGAAAAATGAAGTACTTTAAACAGCTGGTGGCATGTGTGTATGAATTAGCAATGATTAGCAAATATCAAACAGGAATTTCAGTCTCCTTCATTCTCCGTTGGCGTTAAAAACCTGCATGTGATCAAGGACTAAACCTCCAATGATTGTACTATATTCTCTTTCTATTGTATTGACCGTGCATTTTAGCCATCTTCACATCGTCACTACAAATGTTCAACTGAACTCTTTTATCCTGTTTTCTATCCCTCCAGCACTTCCAGGGCTTTTTTACTTTACCTTCTTTCAGCCAATCAGTATCCATCGCCGATTTGCAGCTGATGAATTTTTATTTTTAACTTGGGCGTCCGCTGCTATCCCGATCTGGACTTAGTGAACCCTCTACGTCTGGCTAGGAAAACACTTATAAATAGAATAATCAGCCAGAGTCCCAAATCATATTACACACTGGTGTGTCCATCAAAAGGAGTCAACCGAGGAACATCGCTAATGGGTTCGTGCTTACTTTTCCAGGAGAATGATGTATGTCTTTTTTTGTCTTTCTTGGATGGTTAGTGAGATGGTACATAAGTGGCCGTACAATAACTGTTTTCGGGGGTCCTGCATCCAAGGTTTGTTCAAAAGTGCGCATATCATTCTTTTCTATTTCCTATCTTTTTTTTCCAAACATTTCGTTTAAGTCCACATGGTGCAACTACACAACAGTAGTGACACGGCTACCGATACGAATTCTCGTTTTCTTTTATCCAAGTAATCAGATGACCATGTGGTCGATACACTATCAATATTCGTAACAGACTGGTCATCAGGATTATCGATATAGTCTAGACAGATTACGCTATGTTCATTGTGCATCTTAGTCACGAGTGACTGTTGTGTCAGTGATTGATAATCGTTGGATTGCGGAGGAAAAATACAAAACACATAACTCTCTTAGGGCCACGATCTCGGTTGCAAAATTATCTCCGTTCAGTTTCTAAAGTCGTATAAATGGGTGTAAATGAATAACGGTTACAACGCGTGAAGTAGCTTCTTCGTTTTCATAGGAACCAGCTTTTCCCGTATCTTTCCCGCTAAAATATGGTCTCATTGTTGGCAGGTCTTAGAATCCACTGACTGTAAAACCAGCAGAGAAGAAAAAAAACTGGATGGGTGTCATTGGTACGACACTGAATTACATTGGGAGATCTGGGGAGTATAGAGTAACCTTTCATTGCCATTACTCCCAGCACCACTTTGAATTTGTTTACTAGTACCAGTTGAAGTCTCATTTTTGTCTCAAAAAGATTTGTTTTAAATTTTTTTCGATTTGTTAGGAATACTTGAAGCCAAATAACTGTAAATTGTTATAATTAAAAATATCCTAGAGGTATTTGACATATACTTAAAACATAATGTTAAATAAACTTTTATTTTGTTTTGTTTTGGTTTTATGGCATATCACCCATTGTAGTTTATTTTATGCCATATGCTCTTTATTCATATACAGTGAATATATATGATTTGTAAACACATTTTGTTGATTACATTTTTAAACGAGTCAAAGCTCATTCTTTTACACATTTGTATGGGTCCAAGTATTGCTATGTATTTCTAACAATTCAATGAAAATATCAGTTATTTCTTTACAAATAGTTAAATAATAAAACAGTTCTATTAAAAGCAATTCAGTTCAGAATTAGTCATTTCTTTTCTCTCAGCTTAAATGTCAAACAGTTCTATTTGACATATAGATAGTGTCCGATCTGGTGCCACCGCTCCGGGTGAGAGTGGACCTGGGAGCGATGGCAATTAAGAGGTACACTGCATTTCCCAAAGCTCCTGCATTACTGGAGTATCAATATTAGATTGTTTAGAGTCATATCTAGGACACTCGTCGAGGGCAGTTATTTCTTTGCAGAGATGCAGTCTAAGTATTCTACAGTCCAAGTCGACCAGGCTGAAATAAACTACACAAAAAAATAAATAATAATGTAAAATGTACACGATTCCCAAACTTCTAAGCATAAAATGAACCTAGACAGGTTGACGTGACATTAAAATCAATGAATCAATCCATCTATCAATGCGTCCCTTTTAGACTCAGCTTATGATAGTGAGGTATACCGGCACCTCTGATGGTGTAATGGATAGCAAGTTAAACTAGCAAACCTGCATGAGTGAGTTCGAGTTATATTGTGTGCCTCATTCACACGGCCTTCTGCCACATCTAAGCAAAAAGCTTAGTAAATTACTACTGAGGTATACCGGTTATTATCATTGGAAAGAAACACATGGTGTTTGTCAAACGGCACACGTAGGCACGAGTTTGGTACAAGGCTTTTTTCATTGTTGGTAACTGGCGTAAGAGTATAGCTCACACACGCCTGGTGGTTCCAAAAATGCCTTGGCATTTCCATAAAAAAGAGGCGTCTCAAACGCCAGGCGATAAACCCAGTCTCTCCGAAGAAGGTTAAAACCAGGGGTGACGGCTCCTTGAGGATAAAGGGTGCTGGTTTTAGACACGAAAAGCAAATGCTTGACCTCCTAGTCTCAGCCTCAACCGACAGCCACCAAGCCAAGACACACCCAATTGGAACCGTGCACCAGTGAACATAGCCAGTTGAAGTGTATCCTGGTTCAATGGGCCAGGAATGAATTCGCTGCAGTCACTAAAGAAATAGATACGGCGATCCAAGTTCTAATCCTGAACCAGGCTGTTTGTGCTTCAGATAGTGCTAATGATCTTGAAAAAGATTTGCATCTATTTTCCTTCCAACCATGGGTAATGTGACTAAGCTCGTTAATCTTGGTATAGCCAGTAGTCCAAGAGAAAGAAAACTTTAAATTCAAACCTGTTAAATTCCGCTTTAAAAAATAGCAGTGGTGGAGAGTTTGGTTAAATATACACTTTATTAACAATGGTCGAACTGTATCTACGAGAAACTGGCAAAGAGAATAGATGAATACAATTTTAGAAATTGCAAGAGACTTATTTACAAATGAATAAAAAATATAAAAAAACGGGAATGAAGAAGTTTAATTAGCTGGTTAAAGGGAGGTAATTGAGTAAGATGTAAATTTCTGGGGAAGAAAAAGAGTTGATTAAATTTGAAGCTTGTGAAAGCAGCGATTTGAAATCGGATGGGAAAAACGAAGTTAAAAGAATAAATGATTTTAGAATATAAGGGAGAAAATACGCCATAGAGCCAAAAATAGTAATAAAGACAAAATAGGCGAAGGGAATAAAACAGGGGAAAATAAACTAAGAGAACGAGAAAGAAAAAGAAAGAATGGAATAAATGAATGAGTGGAAATGGAAGAAAAGTGAAAGTGACGCAGAATTAAAAGAAAATGTGACAAAAGAAAAAATGGAAGAATGTGAAAAACATTGAAAAAACAAAAGAAACAAGGAGAGCAATGAAGAAGAAAAGCATAAAAGATTTAATGGGAGTGTTTGTAAGATAAATACATAGATAAATAGATAGATAATGAAATCATCTAGAAAGGAGGAAGGAAAGTGGAAGGAAATTTGAAGTAAAAAAAAAAAGACTGAATGAAATAAGTGAAAGAAGGAACAACGAAAACCAAGAAAAGAAAGAAAGAACACGAAAAGAGAAGAATAAGTATATAAAGGAAGGAAAGAAGGTAGAAATAGAAAGAAAGAAAGAAAGAAAGAAAGAACATGAAAAGAGAAAAATAAGTATTCAAAGGAAGGCTGATTGGTTGGTTGTTTTGGTTTTATAGCATATCAGCCATTGTTGGTGATTTAAAGCCAAATCTATTTTTATGCAAATAGTCAGTCAGTCCGATTTCAAACAAATCAGTTTAGCATGAGTAAACAGTCTAATTAACAGAAACAGTTGGATTTTAAGCTATTCAGTTTAATCAAACAGAGCTAATTCAGATTTTGTTTACACACAATTAAATGTCAAAACAGTTCTTTATTAAACAATTCAATTTAGTGTAAGTACTTTTTCAATGTCAAAGCCAGTTCCATTTTAAACAATTCAGTTTAGCATAAGTACGCAGTTTAAATGTAAGTACAGATTAATTGGCAAAAACATTTCAATTTAAAGCTATTCAGTTTAGTCAAACAGTTCTAATTCAAAAAATTCAGTTTAGCATAAGTATGCCGTTAGTTATATTTAACCCATAGATAGGACCCTTATTAGGTGCTACCATTCCGGGCCAGAGTGGACCTGGGAGCAATGGCAATGAAGGGGTGCTCCGCATTCCCCAAAGCCCCAGCAGCACTGGAACCTCACCATCAGATTGTTTAGTGTCATATCAGGACATTCATTGTGGGGGGCGTCTTACTCCTCTGCAGAGGTGTAGTCGATATATTCTACAGCCCCAGGCGACTGGGCAATACAATACACAGAGTTAAAATCAAAACAGTTTTTTTTTTCAGATAATTCAGTCAAGCATAAGTCCGCAGTTTAGATGTCAAAACAGCTATATTTCGTGCCAAATAGCTGAGCATAACAACGCTGTTTAAATGTCAAACCAGTCCTATTTTAAACAATTCAGTTTAGCATAAATACACAGTTTAAATGCAAAAAAAACTCCCAGTAAAGTCAAGAAACCACGGCTTAGTTCTATTTAACCCATAGATAGGACCCCTATCCGATGCTACCACTCCGGGCCAGAGTTGACCTGGGAGGGATGGCAATGAAGGAGTACTCCGCATTTCCCAAAGTTTCTGCATTACAGGAACCCCACCATCAGATTGTTTAGTGTCATACCCAGGACACTCGTTGTGGGTGGGGGTCTTAACCCTCTGCGGAGAGGCAGTTGGTGTTTTCTACAGCCCCAGTCGACTGGGCAATATTAAAGAAGGAATGAAGGTAGAAATATAATGGAAGAACAAAGAAAGAAAGAAAGAAAGTAAGAAAGAAAGATTGATTTTAGTGGCATTTAGAGACAGTCTTGGATTATTTTACGCCTAGATGTTTGGGAATTGTGTTTATCATATGTTCATTGTTACATTTTTTGTAATTGTTTTTTAAACGGAATTTTTGCACACGGTCCTAACGAATCCAAATAATTTTCAAACAGATCTTTCTGTACCATTGATGATATCGTAAAAGGTAATGCCACACTGATTCAGAGTGGATCTGGGAGTAATGACAATAAAAGGGTGTACACACTCTCCAGATCTTCTGAACTAGAGCCTCATCAGATGCATTTTAATGTCACATCCAAGACATCCTTTTTGTGGGGTTGGGGTCAGAGTCTTACTCCACTGTAGTCAGCGTATACTAAACGCTGCCTATAGAGTAAGGGAAAAAAACAAATAAATAAACTGAAGAATTGAGCATATAGCTAAAAAAACTTTTGGAATTTTCAAAAACTCATATAACAAAAATATGCCAAGGTGTCCCCATTAGTAACCAAAGAAAACTTGATGGCTATAATTATTACGCGAGGACTAAAAGCATTTCACTTTAGAGATACAATTATAATATATGATAAAATATATAATATATGATAACATTTCAGTTTATTTTACTAGTATCGACAATGACGTGAAAGCCAATAAAACAGTTCATGTATTTTAAACAAGATAGAACCATCTCAACTTTCAGCTGCAAAACTCGTTGACCAGTTTACAAATTTCAACAGCAATATCTCATCTACTGAAAGCGATTTCAACAAACGCATTGGAAAAGAATGGACTACTATTGCCAGGCTGTCGATCATAAAGAAATCTGATCTCTCTGATGAGAAAAAAATTCTAGCTGTGAGGGTATCGGTGCTACTGTATAGATTCTAACGAAACACTAAAAGAAAAAGCCAGATGAGTGCAATACAATAATGCTATGTTTTGTACTGAACACATCCTGGGAACAACGTCCCACAAAACACCAGTTGTATGACTGCTTGCCACCCATCTCACAAACCTTCCAACGAAGACGAACAAGACAGGCTGAGCACTGCTGGTAAAGTACGAGCGAATTCCATAATATATGACGTTCTCTTATGGACTCTTAAACATGGACACACCAGTATTGGCCAACCAATAAAGACTTACATGCATCAGCTCTGTGTGGACTCCGGATGCTGTCTGGAAGACCTGATTGATGCAATGGATATTTGGGATGGATAACAAGAAAGAGTCAGTGGACTCCGTGCTATCAGGACGATTTGATATAATGAAATGAAAAAAAAAAATCACTCTATAATTAAATACCTTGCTAACATACCAGATGTCTCAAACTCCTGGTGTCGTCTCATCCACGCGAAGTCAAATATTCATCTATACCTCAAAAGTTATTAGAGTATGTAGAAAAAATTCTCCTGGTTTAAATTTCAAATGGCAGTTTTCGTGACTGGGTGGACTAAAAAATTCATGTTCTGCGGAAGTCTTAACAAGACTGGTGGCTGAACCATACACACCATCATTAATTTCTTAAGCGACCTTCCATCGTATACGTCTGTATTTAATCAGGTTCTAATCCGTAAAAGTCATACAGTATAGCGTCATGTGCGTCGTTTCGCATGGGTTGTAGACCCTTCACTTTACTCCCTCGACATAAGTGGGGAAGCTTTAGTCAACTAACGCGTTCGAAGTGCTATACAATTTAAATACACTTAAAGCTGGCTTAGGAATTGAATCACACACGATGTCTTTAAAGACTAAATAAAAATGGTGAAAGTAATTAGATTTTATTAAATCTGTAAAAGAAAATATGCAAGTTATTTTTATTGTTTCCACGCAAGGCTCCATTTTGATCAGTACATTTCCAGGCTCGTTTTCTACGTTTCAGAATGCCTTATATATATATATATATATATATATATATGTATGTGTGTGTGTGTGTGTGTGTGTGTGTGAAGTGTATTTCCTTTTTTTAAGTTAATCTTTAACGATTTATAAAAAAAAACTTGACTGCTTTACGTGAGTCATCGCTGAACTCGAATATGGTGTACTTTCAAAAACTAAAGACCCAGGAAGAATTTCCATTTTGTAGTGACTCAATTATGATCTCGGGTAGCTGCTCGGTTGATTTAAAAGTACAAAAAACAAGTTATCATTCAGGAAAAGAAACCAGTTAGAACTATTTAATCATCTACTCTACTTGAAACGAATTAATTGTAAGCAAACGAATAATATTGACTCGAATTATTTGTTTTATCATTGTACAAGATGTGATTGAGTTCGAATCTAGTATTGTATAATAATATTACTAATATCAATAATATTAATACAATAGAGGTGGTACGGACGAGTTTTTTTCTTTCTATCTTCAGTCCTTGGCAATATGAGGAGAAAGATAGAAATCGTAAAAGTCAATGGTAATTATACTATAATGACCACCCTCCAATGGTAATTATACTATAATGACCACCAATTATACTATAATGACCACCCTCCATACTATAATGACCACCCTTAGTGTCTAAGATATCAACTCATCTCTGCCGGTTGAGACCCAAACTTATTTGCTTTAATCAGATCCGAAAAACACAACCCCGCACTTCAACGGTCGAACCTCAACTACTCGTCTTTTCAAAATCCTTTAATTCTCAGGACCACTCACCCAACTCACTCCAATTGCCGTCCATCCCCATTTCGTGTCTGAGAGTTTATGACAGATGATGGCTGTCATGTCCTTTTCGCGCGGGCGTAAGAGAGGCACCTGCACTAGCAGACACCGAGTAGTTCAAAGCCTTACCACAGTAAATAATGAAATATAATTAATGATTAATATAAAAAAAAAGTCATTACCTTTATAATAGAACACGAAGGTGGATATGGATGAAAGCATTAGTTGACAGTTGCTTCTTTTCTGAAGATGAAAGCACATGCGCACGGTGCCGTGAAATGTAAATAAAGATTAAAATCTGTTTTGCAAATAAATGAATTCTGGCTTGCTTTAAAACTGCCGACTGTTGTTTTTTTTTTGGGTGGGGGGTTTACGGCGTATCAAACTTTGTAGGTTATTTAACGCCAAATTCTGTCTATATGTATATACATTCAACCAAAGATTTCTGAATGAATACTTAGTAGGTAAAATTTTCTATGAGCAGGATTTGTTTGTACATGATAAACCAGTTTTAATTCGTCATATTTTTTCGTACAACCCTGTCTCTTGCAAGAAGGACAGAACGTCATCTATTTTGACGTTTTCGAACAAATCGGTTAAACAATTCACTTTGAAAAATCGCTTTCTGATGACAGCGAAAGCTCTGCATTCTATAAGAATGTGTTTAACTGTGCAAGTTGTCTGACAGGTCAAACACAGTGGTTGTGGTTCCTGTTTCAGTATGGAAGAGTGAGTAAGCCTTGTATGACCAATGCGCAATCGGGATATAACGACTTGTTCTATTCTTAACTTCTAAAAGCTGGTCTCCAACTGCCAACAGCAAGCTATTCGTTTACAGATCATATATACTTAATATATCATCATCATCGTCATCATCATGTCGTGCCTCTGGCACGGTTTTCCCTAACTCTCTCTCGCCACTCGTCTCTCGGAAGCGGTAGGTTTTCTCGGCTACATCCTGTGTCTGCATAGAACTATAGTAGATAAGTTCTAGCACTGTGTATGGAGTCAAATACCTTAGAGAAATCTACAAATAAGTTTCGCCTCTTGGTTGTTTGACTCCTTCTATATAATTCGACGGATCATCGAAATTTGTGATGTTGTGGGTTGATTTCTTCGAAAACCATTTTGATTCTTCCTGGCAATTTTCTCAGTAGCAGAGCGTTGTAAATCTTAGCCGTTATGGAAGTAAGGGTTATACCTCGGTAGTTCTAGGCAATTCGGAGGTCTCCTTTCATGAGAATTGGGAGGATGCAGCCTCTTGTTCATCTGTCTATTGTGTTTTGGTTATACACGGTGTTGCAGTATCGGAGCACTAAGTCGTCGAATTTACTTGTCTTCCATACTCCTGGTCGTATTTCATCAAGACCGGCAGTTTTCCTTCTTTTTTTTTTTTTTTCGTTAGTAATACGTCGTGTTCGTCTTTCGTAAACTGTCCAAGTTTTATATATATATATATATATATATATATATGTATATATATATATATATATATATATATATATATATATATATATATAAACAAGATTTAGCATTAAGTATCCTTCAAGAGTTGATACGCCGTAAATCACATAACCAATCAATCAACCAACTGATCATTTGGGAATCCCACACTGGGATCATCTCCTCTTTCCATGGATAACAATTCCTCACTACACGGACCGTTTGGAAATATCATGCACGTAACGTTATTGACAAAATTCTGTTGCCTGCAGGAAGCCCTGATTTTAACCGTACTGAAAATTTGAGAACATTTTTTGTCGTAAATTGCGGGAAAGTGCAGGCTAGTATCGTACACAGGGAATTTAACTACCACATACAGTCGAGATTTTTGCATTACTTTAAGTTGGCGGTCAATCATCGACATGATTTCTTGTTATCTACTCAACTAACCAGTTTATTGTTATTTATTTTTCTCTGTTAATGGAAAAATATACCTAGCGGTAGGGAATTAAATTTCTGAATTAAACCTTTGAATCCTTACTATATTTAACTAGTATTTAATCTTTTTAAGATTTTAGTTGATTTTTACCATCGCATTTCTATTGGATCGTCATTAAAGAGACAAATAGAACGTATCGAATATATCATTCCCACTCACTTATTTCATAACTAGTTTCCAACAGATTCTCAAGACTGTCCATGGGGAGTATCCGTGGTGTAATTGTTAAATCGCTGGACTGCGTAATCGTAGTACACGAGTTCGATTTCCAGTCACGCAATTACGTTGACTTTTGAAGAAATACCTTTGGAAAAGGTATGAACAGCCTTATCCTGCTATTTGTGAGACAAATAATACCACTAGTGTCCTTATGAAAGGATGAATTTGACATTAAATAACCTGAGAAGGTTGATATGCTGTTAAATAACAAACGAACCAAATGAAAGATTTTGTGGGGTGTAATGGCGAAAATGTTGGCCAGAGAGAGACCGTAATATGTTCGTTTGAACCCATGTCGCATTTATACGTTCACTTTGGAACTTATCATATTTACCCAACCCCTCCGCTCGGGCAGGATATGACACAAGGTCAATTTTTAAGCGGAGTTTAGCAGGTTTGAATTCAGAGTTTTCCTTCTCCTAGACTATTTGCCTAACCAAGGTTGAAGAACTCAGTCTGTCCTACTATTTACCCATAGATGGAGGTAGAATAATTGGATTCATGCCTTTCCCAAGGGTATTAGTGCTATGTGAAATGCAATCAGTCTCGTCCAGGATTTGAACTCGTGTGACCGTGTCCATTTCCTACGACGATACCAATTACACCACAAGTACCTCACTTTGGAACTTCTACCCTTAACAAAAGAAAGAACCTTCTATTCTCCACCAGGAATGGGCTTAATAGTAACACATTTACAAAGATATCATTGGCATTAAATGACCCGGAAAGTTGATATACTATTAGAAACAAAGACCAAAATATTTCTATTGTTTTTCTATTCGTGAGTCGTAATTGATGATCTTCACTGATGTTTGTTTAACTGGAACACTCATCAGCTTCCAGCACTCTTCTCTGTATTCTAGCAGATCTCAGAAAGGCTGTGGTCTGTACAGACTCGAATCTTCCACGGAGTTCCAGTTTTCCCCAATCTCTTTTTTCCATGTTCTTTGAAATTGTTCCGATGGCTTTACCTATGATTGATATCAGGTTTAGTTTGGTTGGGTTTTAGTGTAATGCCAAATCCTCTTTATACAAATATCAAATATTTATCATTTGTAAACACGTTTTGTGGATAACATTTTCCAACGATCCAGAGCCCTTTTTACACACAGTTAAATGGTTCCAAGTATTGCTATGTATTACTTACAATTCAATTAAACATCTGTCATTTGTTTACAAACAGTTAAAGGATCAAACAGTTTTATTTCTAACAATTAGATTTTGCATTGGTCAAAATGTTTAATGGTTTCAAGTATTATTGTCTATCACAAACAATTTCATTAAACATCAGTCATTTGCTTACACACAATTAAAGGATCAAACAGTTCTGTTTTAACAATTTAGCATCAGTCATTTGTTTGCACAAAAGTTAAATGTCAAACAGTTCTATTTTTTCCCATAGATAGGACCCTTTCAGATGCTACCACTCCGAATCTGAGGGGACATAGAAGCGATGGCAATGAAGGGGTACTAAGCATTCCCCTAAGTTCCAGAATTACAGGAGTCTCACCAAAAGATTGTTTAGTGTCATATCCAGTATACTCGTAGCGGGGGTCTTACCCTTCTGCTGAGACGTAGTCTGTGTATTCAACAGCCCTGACCGACTCGGTTTTGATTGATATCCCTGTCAGAATCATGTTCAATAAATTTTCCAGATCTCTCACAAGGTCCAAGTACTCATCCTGTTTTGTTTGTTTGTTTTTTTTTACTTTAAATTTGTTATCTGCTGTAACGGCGAATCATAGAAGTTGACAAATTCTTCTTTTTTTTTTCATAATTAAAGGTGACCTGGTTTTCGGGATGAAATTGAAGTACCTGTTCTTAATTTCAAATTCCCGTCAATTTTGTTTTTATCATTTTCTATGACATGTTTTGGTTCGTCAGAATGGTAAAATTTTAGTCACTTGAAAAATTCCCAATCGATCGCCTATCACGTCCACTCATATCTACACTTGTACTCTGTCTGTGCTAGTTGCTACTTGCACTTACGTGGATTACTGTTTCATGTCTCTGCTTATATTCAACATTTTCTATTTTCCTTCATCAGTGAAATCCTTTCACGTTATTCTATACTGCTATTTATAAAGATTTAGTTTCTCTTTTTAGGTTTCCATTTAGTAATCATCGCGTGTTCAATACCCTTTGCTTCTGAACGTCATTTCGGTGTTTTTCTCACCATTTATATTTCTCGATTTTGATTTCATTTTGTTATTTGGCATTAAATTATTTCATATGGCTTCTCTTATTGGTTACTGTTATTGATATCTCCTCGTTTTTCTTTTTGTACATTCCTTGAATCACTGAGTTTACGTATGTACACATTTCTCCGTGAAAGTGATGTTCTCTTTCCTTTTTCTTTTCTTGTAATACGTAATCCATCCACATTATGTCCTGGATGTGTGACCTTGTGCATGATTATCAATTTTCTAGGCCCAAGATCAAGGTTTTTTGAGCTTCTTTCTTGTCTAGATGTAATTTACTAAGCATTTTACTTAGATGTGGCACAAGGCCATATGAAAGGGGCACCCAATGAGACTCGAACTCACTCGTGTAGGTTTGCTAGACGAGCTTGCTAACCATTACACCACCAGAGGAGCCCTTCTTTCTTGTCTAGATGAGGAAGGATTCAGAGTGTTTCATTTTAAATAATTATCAATACAATTTATTACCAATTTTAGTTCCAATACTTCAATGGCAGTGAGAATTTGGTAATTTTGATTGATTAAATCAAACAACTCTTGATATTTCCTGTATCTGCAACACCGTTTTGAATTATTCTTTTTTTAGTAACAAATAATTTTTGAGACTTGAATCTACCTATTGAGTAAGCCAAAAATAAATAAATAAATAAAAATAAGTAAATGCCTGAAACTTACAATTATCTAGTTGGTGAATATAAGTAGTACATACCTATATACCTTTGGTGGGTTGATTTATTAACTGATTACTTTTAACGGCATATGAATCCGTCTAGGGCTATTTTATGCTAATTGGTTACAGAATTGCGTTCATTATTCATTTATATTTATACCTTTGCGTAGTGAATTCTAAATGTTTGTAAATTGTTTCACGTTTATATGATATCAAGAATTCCTATTTAGTACAAATAATTTGTACACATTTGTATGGTTTTAAATATTCTTATATAATATTTATAATTTATATACAACTTTATGGTTTTAAGTACCTATTTCTATATTATGATAATCATTCACTTGCGAGGAGTTACATGGTTTCATGAATTCTTATCTGATACAAGTAATTTTCAAATATATATATTTGACCCATAGATGGTACTCATATAGGTACAAACAATTCTTTTCTTTAAATTTCTTTCTTTCTTTCTTTCTTTCTTTCTTTCTTTCTTTCTTACTTAAACCTTTAAAAAATTTCCTTCTTTCTTTTCTGTCAAAATAGTTTCTTTTCTTTCTTCATAGTTTCTTCCCCTCCCTCTTTCTCTTTGTTTCCGCTCTTTTTTTTTTCTATTCCTTGTGTATTTATCTCTTTTTGTGTTTTCGTTTATTATGTTTTTCTATTAATTATCTTTATTATTTTTTTTTCTTTTTTATATATAACTTTTTTGCTCCTAAAAAAATTTAATTGTCTCCTTTTGTTTAAGATATTTTTCTTTGCACTGGTTTCTTTTTTTTTTCTTCATAACTCATTTTTCATTGTTTCTTTATCTTGTTTTATTTTAGCGTTATTCAGGTTTTATATTAAGATTTTATATTTTTCTTTTTCATATTTTCATTTTCTTTATTCGATTGTTTTTATGTATTTTTCTCTCCTGTGTGTTTTGTTCTCCAAATCTTTCTTTTATGCATTTATTTTTCAATTTTCTATTTTATTCTTTAAAATGTTTTTGTTCCCTCGTAATTTTGATGTTTCTAATTTTTTTTGTATAATCATTCAATTTTCTTCATATTTGTAATTTTCTATTTTTAGTTTATATTTTATATTCATTTGATTTGTCTTTTCCCCCGATTTTTCCTTCTTCTTTTTTTCCTTTTTTACGTTTTTCTTTTGTCATCTTCTTTTGTCTTTTTCTTTTTCGATTTTTACTATTTTTTTCTTTTTCGTTTTCTTTTTCCATTTTTCCCTTTGTAATTCTTCTTTATTCATTTTTTCTATTTTCTTTTTTCCTTTTTCATTTTCCGTTTTTTTTTTCTTTTTCAATTATTTTTTGTCTTTCTTTTTGTTCCTTTTTTACTTTTTCCTTTTCTTCTTTATTCATTTTTTTCATTTTCCTTTGTTTTTCTCCTTTTTCTTTTTCTTTTTTCCTTTTTCTTTTCTTTTCTTTCTTTTTCCTTTTTACTATTTTTCTTTTCTTTATTTTTACTTCATTACTTTTTCACGATTTCATTTTTATTCTTTATTTTTCTTTCTTTCTTTCTTTCTTTCTTTCTTCGGTTTTTTCTTTAATATCTTCTTCTTCTTCTTCTTCTTCTTCTTCTTCTTCTTCTTCTTCTTATTATTATTATTATTATTATTATTATTATTATGAATTATTTTTGCTTTTCCTGTCTTTTATCCTTTTTGTTTTTTTTATTTGTTTGTTTATCATCTGTTTCAAGATTTTCCCTTCAATTTTTCAATCCAACACGTCAGTTTTCTTTAATTTTTACCTTGTTTCTTTTAGGGCATCTTATGAAAAAAAGAGTGTGTAATCAGCCTAGTGAGTCCTTCATACCTCATATCGACCCTAGTTATTTTATTCTCTCCCTTCTTTCCTTCAATAATATTCATTCCTTCATTTTATTTATTTATCTTTTGTTACCAAAATTTAATAAACTTAATCGATTATAAAAACTATGCAATCAATTTCCTCATTAAACTTTTCAATGTCCCTCCTAAGTTACGGCCAAATCAATGCCATTTCCCAAACTGATTACGCGACGCGATGCTGGTAAACAACAACAAGAAATACAAATATTTTATAAAAAATAAGAGACAAAAAGAAAGAGGAAAGTTGGGGCTCTGTAAATGGCGCCTTGGATAGTGACGGGAATAGAAAAGGAGGGTATCACGTGATGGCCGAATGTCACATCAATGTCATTATCTCGCGTGTAACATGCCCTGATTAAATTCAGTAACTTCCTTGCAGTACATGCCACAATTGTAAAACCCACAGTCAAAAAAAGGTTTTACATGGCTCGGTGTATTATAAAATAAGACGTGTGAAACGTACGTCGCATTAATCTCAGTCTTAAGTATGTTTTGTGAGTCAGTGGTATTACTTCGAAGAAGACAGCGGAAACTCATTTTTAGTCTAAAGAAGATTTTATAGACAAATTCCTCAAAATACTGAGTGGCAACTAATTGATGAAATATCAATGCAGCACCGACACAAACACACGCAGAAAACACACACACACACACACACACACACACACACACACACACACACACACACATATATATATATATATATATATATATATATATATATATATATATATATATAAATGTGAATGTGTGTGTGTGCTTGTCTCTTTCGTTTATTGGAGAAGCTGGCTATTGTAAAATACTTACATGCCAAAGAATTGGCAAATCGAAAATATTAAATTGATCTCGACATGAAAATAAATAGCTGCCGTATCATTAATTGTCTATGTATTTTGTTCCCTATCTATGATAATTCTATTGTGCTATGTATGCATGAATGTATGTTTGTCCCAATGACTTTCTGGCAGTTTCTCCGATGGACCTTTGCGCGAAACACGAGTTGTATGCGTCTGTTGCTTATTCGGTTCTCTAACCGATTCTACGTTCGTTTTGGCCTCTTTTTAAAATTTTTTATTGAATTGCAGTTGGTTTTACATTTATTTTCTCGATTAAGTCTTTTTTCTGCTTTGTGATTGGTTCCGTTTTTGTCTTTAGCCTTTTTCGATGAGTTATTTCATTTTGTCATATATATATATATATATATATATATATTGCAACAGTATATAGTTGTCACTGTTTCACTCGGTTAGTCAGTAGCACAACAAATGCGGAATAATTTGGAGAGTGCTCAATATCTATGATAGAGCTATTACACAATATGATAAAAAAAAGCAATATATATTAGTTGTATTTAATTATTTTTGTATATAAATTGTATATATATTCAACAGCATTAATGCTTATCTGTGACCACTAGTTCCATGCCGTCTTTATTCGACAACCATTTGGCAAAAAAGCTTTTTCTTCCTAATGTAGTTTCAAATAAGTTTCCACGCTTTTAAATATTTATATATATATATAAACTTATAAATATTTAACTTATATATATATGTGTGTGTGTGTGTGCGCATGCGTGTGTGTGCATGAAAAGATAAATGGAAAAGGAAAGAAATCGAAACACAGACAACGGATTTATTTCAAAAAGAGTTAAAATAAAGACGATACATTGTTTGATTCTGTCGTCTGTGTCTCGGTTTATCGACTTTTCCTCTTATTTTTTCACATCTTGTTGGATTTAGCAAATCTATCATTTCTCTTTCTCTCTCTCTCTCTCTCTCTCTCTTTCTCTCTCTCTCTCTCTCTTTATCTCTCTCTTTCTATATATATATATATATATTATAAATTTTGTTGGTCTGATGAGACAAAAAAGTAAATACTTTATAATGAATGAATCTACAAGTGAATTTGTTTTGAAGTAATTTATTTTTCTTCAACAGGTTTTTCTGGCGTTTTATTTCGTTTTCATGAAGTAAATTTACTTCCTGAAGACGAAGTAAAACGCCAGAATCACTTGTTGAACAAAAATAGCTAACTTAAAACCAAAATATTTGTAGAGCCGTTCATTCTAAAGAATATATATATATATATATATATATATATATATATATATATATATATATATATATATATATATATATATATATATATAAGTGCGTATTTGTGCGTGTGCAGTTAGAATTCAACGCCTCTATCGCCTCCGAACCGCAAAATCCTTACGAAAATGTTGAGCAATATCTTACACACACACACACACACACACACACACACACACACACACACACACACACACACACATATATATGTGGGGCTGTAGAATACACCAACTGCACCTCTGCAAAAGTGTAAGACCCCCGTAACTAGTGTCTTGGATATGACACTAAACAATCTGGTGGTGAGGTTCCAGTAATGCTGGAGTTTTGGAGAATGTGGACCCCTTCATTGCTATCGCACCCAGGTCCACTTTGGCTCGGTGTGGTAGCACCTGATAGAGTCATATCTATGGGTCAAATAGAACTAAAATGCGTACAAATGCTAAACTCAATCGTTTGAAATAGAACAGCTTTTATATTTAAACTGCGTACTTATGCTACACTGAATTGCTTGAAATAGAACTGTTTTGAAATGTAAACTGCATAGTTACGCTAAACTGAATTGCTTGAAATAGAACTGTTTTGAGATTTAAGCTGTGTGATTATGCTATTCTAAATTATTTGAAATGGAACCGTTTTGACATTTAAACTGCGTACCGACGTTAAACAGAATTCTTTAAAATTGAACTGTTTTGACATTCAACTCTGTGTAAACAAAAACTATACTTATACTAAACTGTATTATTTGAAATAGGATTGTTTATTTGTATAAAAATTGATTTGGTATTAAGTAATTTATAAAGGTTGATATGCCATATAACCCAAGGAAACACACACACACACACACACACACACACACACACACACACACACACACATATATATATATATATATATATATATATATATATATATATATATATATATATATATATATATATCTTTGGGAGATCGTACTTGGCATAACACAAAAATTCGTCATAATGCCGCTGCACCAGATCGTATTTGTTTGACTTTTCATTGTTATTTATTCTTCGAGCATTTTCAGTAACATCACAGCTCAGCGCGATATACTAGACTTAACAGTCTGCTAAAAAAGACAAGCACGTTTCAGTTGACTCTATACTAACAATTTAAACATATCATAAGCCATCACCAACAACCGGAACTCACCTAGCGTTGCTTGGTAATACGTTCTACTTAAGGGAGGTCATCTATAGAGATGCGGTTCAATTTTTCTTGCCTTTTTTATCTGCTCAACTAAAAGTAAGTGTTTATACGCGAATCTCACTGAATATTATCGCTTTAATAATTTATTTCGTCAATAGATGTCACATATTTGCAGCCTTTTCCCCGACAAAACTTAGTTTTAGTGAGCTCTTCGTCTTATTTAGTTATTCTTTTAAACGATTAAAGGAAAGTGGGCAGAATAAAGGACTGGTAGTTTTTTTCTCGGCTCAGTTTTGTTTGGCACAAGGCCAATAATTAGAGTATTTAATAAATTGAACTCACTAAAATTAATTATTCTTCGAGATTGCTCACATTACACCACAACAAGTGTGCATGTGATACATCTTTTACGAGAAAAATCTAAATTTGCTAAATATTTAGCAACTAAACTAAGCTGAGTAAATATTATTGAGCTGTTCGCTATTGAGAAGTGGTTTGCAAGCTAGAGTCACAGACCATTTCTATTGTAGTGAATTTGATCTTCACTGAATAGTTTACAATAGTCACAGTGTGCCTTCAAAAGAAAGGGTTTTTTAAAAAATAAAGATAGACTTTAGGTCTAGTCAACTTAAAATCGTTAAATTAAGGATAGCACAATGTCATTTCTTTTAACAAATTATCGATTTTGGGGGGTAAAGAAATAACGCACAAAATGTCATCTTAAAAATATATTTCGAAATTAAAATCTAATATAGAAAAAAAAAATTCTATGAACTGGATCCACAAGCATGAAAAAGGAATATAAATTAAGCAAAAAGGAAATTTAAAAAAGTAAATAAGAAATGCAATTTAGAGGTTAGCTTTGATGATACAGTTAAATCTGACAATCATATTTTGTCTATTGTATGGAGGGCAAAAGGAATGATTTGTTGGAAATTTTATTTCAGGAAAGGCAAATGTTTTTAAAAATATCTATAATACCTATTAAGGAATACAGGATACTGGGCTTCTGTGTCAAGGTATGGAAATAAGATTGTTAAATTGAGATTGGAGGCTGACAAAATCTAATACAAAGAGTTAATGATTTCACTTATTGGGGATATTAGATTGTTTGGTTTGCTTTGGTTTTATGACATATCAACCATTGTATGCTGTTTAATGCCAAACTGGTTTATACATATATATTAGATATATACGATTTGTGAACATAAGTTAACAAAGTTAAATTATTCCAAGTATTCCCCTGTATCACTAACAATTCAATTAAGCATCTCTCATATGCTGACACACATTTAAATGAGCCAGCAGTTCTTTTTCAAGCCATTCAATTTAGCACAATTCATTTATTTGCATTCAGTGGAAATGTTAAATAGTCCTATTTGGTTCATAGATAGGATCCAGTCAGGTGCTATCATTCCGAGCAAAAGTAGACCGGAGAACGATGGTAGAGAAGGTATACTCCGCATTTCCCAGAGCTCCAGAATTACTGGAGCCTCACCATCAGATTGTTTGAAGTCATAACCAGCACACTCGTTGGCGGGGTCTTACCTTTCTGTAGAAATGCAGTCGGTGTATTCTACAGCCCCAGCCGACTGGGCTTGCGAAATTAGAGACATTATAATTAACTACTTTACTCAGATGAAGAGTGAGAAGAGATCTAACTGAAATATTCAATATAATTAATGGATATTTCTTATTATTGTGGACATTTTTTCAATATTTCTCCAAATAATTAAAATTTATAATCAGGACTGATATAAAAAAATTAAGTTCATTTACCAATTGAATTTTTTTGCTAATATAGTTAGATTTTTTGCTAATAAAGTAAGATGTTTTTTGCTAATAGAGTTAGATTTTTTTGCTAACAGAGTAAGATGTTTTTTTGCTAACAGAGTAAGAGGCTTTTTGCTAATAGAGTTAGATTTTTTGCTAATAAAGTAAGATGTTTTTTGCTAACAGAGTAAGATGCTTTTTGCTAATAGAGTAAGATGTTTTTTGCTAATAGATTTAGATTTTTTTGCTAACAGAGTAAGATGTTTTTTGCTAACAGAGTAAGATGTTTTTTGCTAACAGAGTAAGATGTTTTTTGCTAATAGAGTAAGATGCTTTTTGCTAATAGATTTAGATTTTTTTGCTAATAAAGTAAGATGTTTTTTGCTAACAGAGTAAGATGCTTTTTGCTAATAGAGTAAGATGCTTTTTGCTTATAGATTTAGATTTTTTTGCTAACAGAGTAAGATGTTTTTTGCTAACAGAGTAAGATGTTTTTTGCTAATAGAGTAAGATGCTTTTTGCTAATAGATTTAGATTTTTTTGCTAATAAAGTAAGATGTTTTTTGCTAACAGAGTAAGATGCTTTTTGCTAATAGAGTAAGATGCTTTTTGCTTATAGAGTTAGATTTTTTTGCTAATAGAGTAAGATGCTTTTTGCTAACAGAGTAAGATGCATTTTGCTTATATAAATGATAAAGTCAAAGTAAAATATCTAGGAAAGAAATTCTGAAATTCTTTTCTGGGTTGTATGAGCGTTGAGGTTTTACACTGCTTTTAAGTGGGTTTACATGACCCCGTAAAATCTCCAATTCATTTGTTTTGAAATAAAGTTACATCAGTAATTCAGAAACTTCTCATTGTTATTGCTGCTCAATCATTACCAATCTAAAAAAATCTACTAATCTTTCTTTATCTTCTTTAATTTATGTCAATCAGGGAGGATATACTCAGGAGCTGGTGGCTAACGTACTAAGCCAGTTTCGAGCCATAGTCGAACTGTTACGTTTATTTTCTTTCTAATGCCTTTAGGAAAAGTTTGAAGAAACTTATCTCTCCAGCAATGGGTTTAAGAGTACCTTGTTCTTATACAAGAAGTGCTATGGCTGTAAATGACCCACTTAGTTTACTATGCCATTAAACAAAGCAACCATTAAATATAGTGTATATTTTAGTGGCAATTCATTATTTAGAAAAGATTGATTAAAAACACAGAACATTTCTTTTTTGTGTTCTTTTTTATGTTCTTTTTTTAAGTTTTCTTGGTAGTGATTTTTTGTATCTCAGTCCATTTGATTGAATAATTGCCCTAGGTTCTACTTACAAGTGTTTTCTATCACATCACTAGATCGTCTTCAGAGGGATCATCTTTATTATTTTTTAATGCATTGTTCGTTTTTGTTTGATTTGCGTGCGAAATTTATTTTGTTGGAATGCTTTATTAATGGTGGAGGGGCTTAAAAATCAGAACCTAGCACAAGTTTTCTATCAACAAGAGCTTAACACAGAGAAACTAGCTTGAAAGCTAAAGAAAAAAGCATAACACCATTATAAAGCCGCGTGGCCTTTAATCAAAATTTGTCTTAGCAAAACACACACACACATACACACACACACACATATACACACACACACACATACACACACACACACACACACACACACACACACATATATATATATATATATATATATATATATATATATATATTGACCACTTGTCTTGCAAAAGTCAAATAGTCCAGTCTTCCCTAATATTTTGCCCATAGCTGAGAAAAGAAAAATAGACGGATTGAATGAACAAAGTTTGACTCATGCAGCTTTGTTCAAGATTTGAACTCGCTTCATCTAGTCCGTCTCTTAAGACAATAATTATTATATAACAGGTGTCTCCTGTATTATTACAAGTGAATTTCAGAAACTCTGAAAATAATTATAAAAATGCATATATAACAAAAACACATTAAAGAAGTTGGTCTTATTACAGAGTCAGTTTTAACCAGAATATTTACCTACCGAGACATACACAAATTGGTACATCGCTTAAGTTGTTTGTTTGGTTTCTTTGTTTAATTGTATATCAACTTTCATGACATATTTAATGCCGAAACCATTCTTGTAGAAGAACTCTTCTGGCAATATTTAGCTCATAGCTGGGGAAATAAGAGATTTCATGCCTTTCCCAAGGGTATTAGTCCGAAACTGAAAGTAACTGCATGACGAGAGTTCGAACTCGTTTAAAATGATGTCGTCGTTCAGCATATTAGTCTCTGCGCCACGAAGACTCCATTTATACTACTTTGTACAAGATTAGAATTAGGAATGGCAGCTGTTGTGTAAGACATTCATGCGTATCTTTCGAGATTTTAGCTTTTACTTTGGATCGAAAGCCGTTGCCAATGAAAGTCTCCCTTCTGATTTTTTTTTGTTTTATACATGTAGAAAATAAAATCATTTTTTTTTCTAACGTTGTAGAATAATAAAACAAAAAAAAAAAATGACCCTTGCAAAAATGCTGAAAGAATGATTTGTTTTGACTACCTTTCTAATGGCAAACCAACCTTTGTGAATTATTTAATGTAACAGACATTTTTCTAAAAGAACAGTAGCGATTTTATTTAATCCATAGCAAGAGAAATGCGGAAACAATTTTCTGTTTTAATATTTCAATAAAAGCCATATATATTTTTTGTATTCAGTCATTTCATTTATTAAAAAAAAACATAGTTACTTTTCATAATCTATTGTAAAATAAATGCCCCTAAATATAAGTACAAATGCATACAAATGTGATTATAATCATAAGTTCCCTCAGTGATAGTGTGTGTGTATATATATATATATATATATATATATTTATTTATTTATTAGGAAGCTCCATCACAAACTCATATACTGTTATGCGCATGTGCAAGAAGGTATTTCAGATAGTGGGTCTGAAATCGTTGTCGAGGATCATTTATTTTCAACTGTTACGTGATATTTTTTTTTTTTTTGTCACGGTAGTCTAAAGTAGAGTTGTTTTGAACACGCAAATGGCGTAATTGCATCAAATAAAGAACACAAGACAATTCAATTACAAAGATAGGAACACGTTTCCTTTATTGATTTCGTATAGATTAAGACGTAGAAATAAAAAAAAAAGTCTTATTAGACCGGGAAAAATAATGGTGGAAAAAAGGAAGTAAGGAAGAAAGGAAGGAAAGGTCGTGAGAAACGGAAGCAGGAGATGCAAATGATTGAAAATGGACAAAAGGAAAATAGGAGAGGGTGTATTCGGAACTCACAGGATCGATTGTCAAATAAGAGAGAGAGAGAGAGGGGGGGAGAAATAAGACAAAAACAACAACGAGTGTTTACGCAGGAAAAAAAAAGAAAAAATATATAGACAGGAAGGAATTTGCTATAGGATTAATCAAAGTTGTAAATGAAATAAAAAAGAAAGGACAAATATAGAAAAAAAGTGTACGAAGAATAGTAAAATGTTATCATCGTCATCATCAGCATCATTAGGATTATCATCAAATCACGCCGGCTGCACGGAGTTCTCTGACTCTCTGACACCATCCATTTCTATCATATATCGGTCTTGGCAGATCTTCTAGACTACGTCTAGTGTCCACACAGAGCTGATGTAAGTCTTTGTGGTTTGGCCAACACCGGCATGTACATGAGAGTACGTTTATCTCGTTCTTGCTCTTCCTGTAGAGCCTTGTTCGTCTTACTTGAATGGTTTGTGAGATGAGATGTAAGTGGCCGTACAGCTGTTTATTTTAGAAGTATTTCTCCCAGAACTTGTTCAGTACAGCTCACAGAATTCTCATGAAGTAACCATCCAATCATTTGTCTATATGTTTTGATAAAATCCATGTGGTGCATCCATATATTGATATGGATACAGCTACAGCTTGGAAAAAATCCCATTTTTTTTTATCAGATAGATCAGACTATATTATGATCACTATCCTTTCAATAGCATTTTATGCCTTTGCCAGGTGAATGTTAAAACAACTTTCAGTAGATGAGTTATTACTACCGAAGTATGTGAACCGGTCCTCTAATTTTAGAAGCTTGCCCCTTTGAGTGAAGATGACTCCTTTTTATTTAAAACACATGCACGGTGTCTCTATTAAGTGAAGAAGCCATTACTTTTCGTGTTTTTCTTAAACGTAGTTATCGCGGCAACAGTTTCTTTGGGAAGTCCACAAGCAAGTAGTATTTGCTCCATCTTTCCTCTAAGTATGTAATGGAATACTTTGGAGAAATCTACGAACAGTAATGTTGCCTTGAGATTCTTTGCTTGTACTCCTTCGATGATCCAGTTTACCAATAGCTACGGGCGAAGTTGATTCATACCTTTTCGAAAGCCATTTCTATAAAATAAGCCTGTGTTTGAACTTGTTTTCCGTCTGGTTATCTGCACTTGGCAGCGTAGGAAGTGAAAATAACAATTGAAGAATCTTGTCTCGTTATCAAAAAGTTGTGTTTCGGGATTAGTTAACCAAGATTTTGAATGTTGTTATAAAAACAAAGGGAATATAACCATTAAATCGTAGCATATATACTGGTGGAATACAAAAGAGTTGATAAGGAAATTACAATTGCATTAAATATTGATTTATTAGTACTTCATTCGTTTTTCTACGTTCCTTGGATTGACTCTATGCACAAGGCCGTTTTTTTTTTTACTATTGGTAATTTGTTTTAGCTTTATCATATATTAACTTCATTCCAAATAATCCAAGTTTTAACACTCAAAAGAACCAACCGACTCACCATTAAAAATGCTCGTTGTTTTTTTGGGGGGCATATCAATCATTATAGGCTGTTTAATGTTAAATTCCCTTTATATATACAATATAATATGTCTAAACGCATTGCTTGTATATAACATCTTTAAACGAGCCACAGCTCATTTGTTTGCATTCAGTTAAAAGGAATACATATGATTTGTAAGTCAATAGTTTGTAGGTTATCTTATTTTTACATGAGTCAGAGCTACCTTGTTTGTACACAGGTATTACTTTTGTTTGTGCACAGTCAAATGGTTCCAGATATTCAAACATGAATATTACTATTTAATATTTATCCTTTGTTCGCACTCAAATGGTTTCAAATATTGCTATCTAACATGAAAAGTTTTATTTGCAGACAACGAAATGGTTTCAAGCATTGCTATCAAACACTAACAATTCAGTTTAGGCTCACAGATAAATTGTTCCAAGTCTTCCTATGTATCACTAACAATTCAATTAAATATCAGTCATTTGTTTACACACAGTTAAATGATAAAACAGTTGTATTTCCAACATTTCAGTCGAGAATAAGTCATTTGTTTACATACAGTTGAATGATCAAATATTCCTGCTTCTAACCATTTGATATAAGTCATTTGTTTGCACACGGTTTAAATAGTCAAAGAGTTCTATTTGGCCCATTGATAGGCCCGTGAGGACTAGGGAGCAATGACATTGAAGGGTTATTTCGCATTCTCCAAAGCTCCAGGGCTGGAGCCTAACCATCAGATTGTTTAAAAAAATCCAGGACACTCGTTGGGTGAATCTAATCACATTTGCAGAGGTGCAGTTGGTGTATTCTACAGCCCCAGCCGACAGGGTGATGAAAATATAGTTATGATTATAATCATTTACAGAAGAATCAAATTTCGGCATAAAACAACCATAAAGAGTTGATATGCCATTAAAAATCATCCAAACTAAACTAAAACCAAACAATTTTTCAACTAGAAGCAAAATAGAAAAAATGTCAATTCATGAAATCACCCACAAATGGCGGGTTTTGTTGGCCTGGCCGTTCGTCTAATGGTGTGGGCCATGTTGTTTCTTCTAACACCCGGACATGTGGGCATTTTTCAGGTTGTCCAAAAAAAATTACAAAAAAAAAAAAAAAAAAAAACAACAACAAAAAACAAAGACCAAACAACAAGTAGAGGGTGGAAGGAATAAACAAACACGGATTTAGAACGGCGAAACTCAGGAGGTGAAGTCTGGCACTTTTAAGCATTCTAGTATGTATTTGTTAGGGCTAACACGAGAACTCTGCAAAAGTCATTCATAGTTACCAAAAATGCTGACTCATTTGGCCATCGTCTCCATTGCTCTGTGTCCTGACTCCATGCTCTGGACTGACTGCTTCGGGTCCTCACCCCTAACTGACTGACCCTATGCTTCGGACTATCTGCTTCTCTGCTCCCGCCTGACCGCTTCGAGTTCTCACTTCTAAATGATTGACCCTCTGCTTCGGACTAACTGCTTCTCTTCCAGTCTCGCGGGTTTTCGCAGGCACAGCTCTTTGTGTGCTCTTCTCGCCTAAGTAGACAAAGAAAGGTCGTCTGGACAATCTGGCGCCGCTTCAAAGATGCCAAAGATAAGATCCCCTCCTTGTCACTCATCAGCGAATACTCACAGATCCACAAATACACATCCAAATATATGTATATATTTATACACAAATGCTCATTATCATGCCACAAATTGACCGACAATGACTTTATAACAATATTCAAGTAATCATGTGAGCAAAACAGAGGAGGCGAAATATATATTATCTTTGAAAAATAATGTCTTAATTCAACAATCAACAAATTAGCGAACATCACAGAATCTATAACAGACAGATGAACGACAGTGGCTAGGAAAAATAAAAGAAATAAAAGCCGAAAAATGTAGAATCTCATAGATATATAATAATTTTTTTCACCCCAATGTAAGCTGGACAATAGGGACGGTGAGGAACTATCTTGATGCCCATCTTGGTCAAATAGTCTGTGACAACGATGGAGTTGTGGACTGATGCATTGTCCTGATGGAAATGCCACTGAGCCGATTTGAAGAGTACGGGCCTCTTCCAACGGAATCTCTCCCTTAACTCAAAAACTGATGCTCGATTCATGCAAGATGCTCCAAAAGCAGTTTGAAGCATTCCATACGTTTCTGTGATACTTTTTTCTAAATTCAAAACAGAATTCTATTGCATATCGTTCTTCTAAAGTATCCTCATGTCCAGATTGCATTTTTGAAATTCACCAACTGTGACAATCAGGCTTTAGTAGGGTGTATTCCAATAGCTGCTGTAGTTGTTCATTTGAACATGAAATCATAAAAATTGGTCGGTTATCTCATAAGATGTATAGCAATAACATACTGAATTTTTAAGAGTCTGGAAACTTATTGAAGGCACCACGTATCTAACCTTGTCTGCTATTCTTGGTGGCCAGACTCTGTGATCTGTTTGGGTATTCTTTGGGTTGATTTGGGTTTATTTACTTGAAACTATAATTGCTTACAAATTATCATTAACATTAGTGACTCAGAATCATGCTTGAAAAATATTTTAAAAAACTGACTTCAGTATTATATAACCCAACAGGTGATCTCTAACTTGGTATATCTACCAGAAGCTCTTACACCTAATTAGATCTGGTAATGAGCCACAAGTTCAGGAGATTTAGGGAGAGTGAAGCAATATCTTTATTCTTACTCCTAAGTACACTCTGCTCGGGTGTCATATGAATATCTAAAGTAAACTATTTGTATTGGATAATAATACTTGAATGCATATTAAAACTTTAGTTATTACAAATACAACACTATTTACGAGGGTCTTTTAAAAAGTTCTAAGCCTCATTCAGATTTTATATTTGTCACACTCTCCACTCATCTTTTTGTTGTTTTCACCTGCATAAAAATTAAGACAACAATCTCAATAAGTCTTCCTAGTTTTAAGAAGTGATTTTCCCGAGCAAAAATGTTCAGTTACTTCTCTTCTTTTTGATTGAGGCTAAAAACGTTTTCAACGACCCTCGTATATGCGGTAGAAAATAATGACATTAACGTAGAGTTTATTTCAACCATTATATTTACTTATTGTGCATTTACAAAATTATTCCGAATGTCCCTTAGTATATCGTTGTTAGGCAGATGCAAAGACATCGAAAAATCATCGTCGCTAGGATGAAGAAGGTGTCTAGAAACTTGACCTTTTTTTTTTTCGATTCAAGTCTAATTCAATTTGTCCCATAGAGCAAAAGTTGTGTCACCACGAAGGCAAACAGCCCACGAGCACGAATGCGAAGATTCAACATTTCATTGCTGTGAGCGAATGATTATTGATTTTCTCATGGGGTCGTGGGTTGCTACCGCGGAAAACCTTTGTAGCATCTGTCGCAGTGGTCTAAAATGAGAGAGTTGAAAGCGGGTCAAATGATGATTCATTGGTCAGAACAATGAACCCAAGACCACAAGATCATCCGTTGAAAATCAGAGGATTAACTATTGTTGGATTATCTAGAATCTAGAGATATATTGATTAAAAAATAATTAATTTGGGTTTAGTTTGATTTAGTTATTGTTAAATGGCTTTTGTCGTTTATTTAAAGCTAAATCTTTATTTTTTTTAATATATGATTTCCGTGGGAATATTTTCCAAATCTACTGCGTTGCTGAAAGACTTGTTTCTCTCAACATAGTTGACACTAAGCCACTGTTTTCTAGCACCTTTTTGATGAAAAGTGTAGGGTGCTTACTTGCTATAAGAGCAATTTTAAGAATATAGTCGGTAGTTAATCATACAGTTGCTAGGGCTTGAAATACCAAACGATTGATAGGATCAGGCCTCTCCAACCACCCGTCTAGCCCAAGTAAATTTCGAAGTGTTGAAAGTCACGTGATCTGCAACATTCTACATTGTACCATGGTCACAAAGCGTCCACCCACCAGGATCCTGTCTTCAGGTATTGCAGTTTACCAAACACAACAAACAATTCAAACCTGTTAAACTCCGCTTAAAAATTGACCTTGTGTCATATCCTGCCCGAGCGGAGGGGTTGGTAAATAGTACCAAACACAACAAACAGGAGGTCTCTTTAAAAGGGATATTCCTTTGCAGCCCTAAACAATAAGGCAAACATCGTTCAGGATTTCAGTGTTAAAAAAAAAGACAAAAAATACTAACAAGAAAAGTTGAGTACTCTGAGTTCAAACATTTTGGTTACGGGGATTTATTAGGAATAGAGTCGTCATTATTTACCAATTTTAGCCTAATGTAGCACAAAACAAGATTTGGGCACCCAGTGAGAATCGAATTTACTTGCAACTGCCTAACACAAAACAATTATAGCTCAGTTGTCTGGGGTTGAAGAATACACCAACTGCAGAAGAGTAATACCCTCCAATGAATATCTCGGCAATAAATAATCTAATGGTGAAGCTCCAGTAAATGGGGAGATCGAAGTACTTCTTCACTGCCATCGCCCCGAGGTCCACTTTGGCCAGGAGTAGGAGCACTTGATAAATTCCTATCTATGAGCCAGATAGAACTATTTCATATTTAAACTGTGCATTTCTGTTAAACTTAATCATCTGAAATAGAACGCTTTATACATTTAAATGTGTGTAAACAAATGACTGATTTTTAATTGAGGTGTTAGTGATACATAGCGATTCTTGAAAAATTAAACTGTGTGGAAACAAATGATTAATAGTAAATGGTATTATTTGTATTAGATAGAAATCAGTGAAACCATTTAACTCAGTGCAAAAAAAGCTCCGGTTCGTTTAGAAATGTTATCGAAAAATATTTTTAGAAATCGTATATCTAATATTTATGTATAAAAAGGATCTGACTTTAAATAACCTACAGTGGTTGATATGTCATAAAACCAAACCACACTGTTATATTAATCATGACATTCTTCATGAATAAATTGATTTTCCTTGGTTTATTCGTTTAACGGTATATTAATTCCTTATTGACTATTCAATGCCGAAATGATTTCATATATAAATGATTGTAATAACTATATTTTTGATATCCCTTTGCATTTCTAAAACATTGTCCTTTTTTGCTTATTATCAAGTTTGTACACAGTTATTTCAAGTATTCTTATGTAATACAAATAATTTGTTTTACTTGTTTGTTCGTTTGTTTGAGTTTTATGGCATTGCAATCTTTGTAGGTTATTAATGCCAAATCCATTTTTATACAAATAAACATTTCCATTTCAAACAATTCAGTCTTGCATAAGGACACAGTTTAATTGTCAAAAAATTTCAATTTCGAGCTATTCAGTTTAGTACAACAGTTCTCATTCAAACAATTCAGTTGAGTATAAGTACAGTTTTTGTTTAAACACAGTTGAATCTTAAAACAGTTCTATTTTAAACAATTCAGTTTAGCTTAAATACAGTTTCAATGACAAATCAGTCCTATTGCAAGCACTTCAGTTTAACATAAGTACGCAGTTTAGTTCTATTTGACTCATAGATAGGACCCTATCAGGTGCTACCACTCTGGGCGAGATTGGACATAAGAGCGATGGTAATGAAGCGGTACTCCGTATTTACTAAAGTTCCAGCTCTACTGTAACTTCACCATCAGATTGTTAAGTATCATATCAGGACGCTTGTTGGGGTAGTTTCACCTCTCTGTAGAGATGCAGTCGGTGTATTCTACAGCCCCAGCCAACTGAGTAACAAATAATTTGTCCATCGTTTCAGATGTTTCTAAACCTAATAATTTCTTCACAATTATGTTTTCTACTATTTCCATCTAATAATCGAGTGTTCATAATTTTATGCTTTCAAGCATTCCTATCCGATATAAGTTTCTTTTTTTCAGACAGGTTTCTGACAGGCAGAGATGGTACCTTGACTGGGATAAATATCCCGAATGAGAATGTTCCTTGGAGTAAAGGTAATGAAATGGAAACTCAATACTGTGACGGCAAATTGACTAAAATCCCAAAACGGGACTTTATTTTCGCACGTGTGAAGACGGGGCAGGTTGGCACTTGATCCCCTACAGAAATAAGTCCTGTTCAGAGTTCTTCTCTCAGGCAGATAAGAACTGGCATATTACGTGAGGGAATAATTTAGGACCAGACTGACCGCCGCTGGCAAGGGGTTCCAAATTTCACACTATCACACACCCACCAGGCAGCTTTCTTCCTTCCCCGAGATAATGGAAGAGTTGAGCCTATAGGTTTTAGTCATAATAATATTAATATTGTTGTAGTCGGCAACTCCGGTTTCCCGTGTGATACTTTATGAATTAATAGGACAATTCTAAGCAAGATAACATGAGGCGAATAGAAGCTGGAAAGAAAGCATGGAATAACAACATAGACCACATGGTAAAATGAAAATACATAGGTTCTTTACTACGGTTATATATATACGTTCAAAGTGTCAAAACATACAATTGGATTGTCCATGAATATGAATGTCTTTTCTTGGCTTTTATCCTTTTTCAAATTGAGAGAGAGAGTGGTAAACGAAATTTGGGTGTAAAGGAAAAATGTCCCAAAGTTACTTATCTTATTTTTGACGGGGTTCCACAGGAGAATTTTCTTCTTTCACGGGCTACTAGACTTTGTTCTGTTTTTAGTACTGGCTTGAAGGATTTTGGAGTCCCTCGTGTCTCAGTTAATCTTTTGTCTTTAGCCCGGAGTAAAATGGCTATGGTCCGTCTGCCACTAGCCTTGCTCAAAAACTACTTTTTACTATTTACTTCCGCTGAGGGAAAGGGAACCCCACTTCCGTTTTGGGGTCCCAGCCAATCATTTGTCTTCCCTCTCTTTCCCCTTCCGATGTCCGGCGACCTGAGGTCACTTAAGTGCGAACATCTGGTCTCCTGTGTGACCCACATTCCTTCATAACGGTCACTTTTTGACTGCTTGATACTCTCATTCAATACGGGAGGATAGTATCAGTCTTACCTCTTCGTCTCCGTGAGCTATCACGTGACAATACTCTCTAAAGCTCTGAAACTATCGTCTTACCACTGGATTGAGTTTATTGTCGACTGATGGACTCCGCGTAAGGTGAGGGATTCTTACCTCCCTGCAAAGGATGCAGTCAGCGTATACTTAGCTCCACCGACAGGGCTATTCATGAATAGCATAATTCACTGAAAAATGAAATAATTTAGAATAGCTAAAATAAAAATAAAAACAAGTATTAACTATAGCTCAAGCTTTTACGAATCTCGATATCCTTCATTGTTTGGTACAACCCGACTTTTTAAAAAATGTTTTCGTCTTCAAAATTAAATCTTTTACAAAATACAGAAATCAATTATTACAGATGCAATATTGAATCATATAATTGCACCAACTAGCTCAAATACCATGCAATAATGAAACTGACAGAAGTAGTGATGATCCGTATCCATCCTGTCAAAGCAGGATTTTTTGTTATTAATCATTTGTTTTAAATTCTATTCATTAAAAATGTCTTACCAAATATTCGAATTGAAAATTCAGACAGCATATTTTAATTTTACATTTTCATTACTTTTTTTTATTGTTTTGAATCTATATTTTCATTCTTTGTATTAGATAATATTTTCTATTTTCTGAACGACGACACATAACCTATCATAGATAGGGATTTGTTGGAATTTAGTATTTTCATAAAATAATTCGTTGTTTTCAATTTTTTTTTTTGTGTGTGTGTGTGTGTGTGTGTGTGTGTGTGTGTGTGTGTGTGTGTGTGTGTGTGTGTGTGTGTGAAAATATGGTTACGCATTGTTAACGAAGCCTAAAAGATTTGGATCTTTTCGACCTGAGCCACATTGTTCATTCATTTCAATGACCGGCGTGTTTTGAACGGACCAAATGGGAACAAAATATTACAATTAGCATCGCCTCCAATCAAGCAATTCTGATTGATTAACAATATCTGGCGATTTGTTTATATGATCAAGAAATTTTTCCCCCTCTAATAAAGAGATTTATGAATGCAAACTAGCAAACAACATAGTCGGCTGGGGCTGAAGAATACACCGACTCCACTTCTTCAGACGGATAAAACCCCGCACAATAAGTGACCTGGACATTAAACAATCTGATGGTGAGACTCTAGTCCTGGAGCGATGGGGGAATGTGGAGTTTACCCTTTTTATTGTCATTACTCCCAGGTTCACTATGGCCCAGAGCGGTAGCACCTGATAGGGTCCTCTCTTTAGGTTAAATAGAACTGTTTTATATTTAAACAATCTGCAAACAAATGACTTTTCCAAAACTGAATTGTTAGAAATAGAACTGTTTGATGCTTTAACCTTGTAAAAAAATAAATGATGTTTGATTAAATTCTTAGAGAAACATAGCAATTATTGGTTCAATTTAACTGTGTGCAAACAAATGATTGATAGCAAGCAGATTTATTCGTGTTATATAGAAATGCTTGAAAACATTTAACTGTGTACAAAAAATAAGCTCAGGTTCATTTAAAAATGTTATCAAGAAAATGAGTTTACAAATCTTTTTTAATATATATGTATAAACAGAATTTGGCATTAAATATCTTACAATGGTTGATATGCCATGAAATCAAACCAAACCAAACAAGAAAAATCACACACTGTAGATCGCTATATTTTTGTTTCCTAGTCAAAATTTTACGCACCCTTGTATTTGTCTATAAGGAACACTTTGTAAAGCCTCGATTTAGACAGATGCGTACGTTCCAGGGTCGCCAACGGTTGTATTGCAATCCTGTTTAAGAACATTCTTGTGAAAGCTTTCTTTATCATGGCAAGTGATGCCTTACCACATTGAATATTGCCACAACACTATAATCCCGGCTCTGATATCCTGCTCGAGCGGAGGGGTTGGTAAATAGGACTATGATCCCGGCCCTATTGTCTGATTGTGACCTAAGCTAAACCTGCAAGATATTGATACCTAATTACTAGTGACTTTTCTCGTAGTGTAAGGGTTAAGACACTAATCGTAGTTAACGAGTTCGAAGTCCAGTCGTGCTATTACGTTCACTTTCGGACAAATACCCTTGGGAAAGGTATGAACCCCCTTATCCTCTCAGTTATGGGTTAAATAGTACCGGTGCTGTTTTCTTGAAGGATGGCTTTGGCATTAGATAACTCAAGAAGGTTAATATACCATTAAACAAAGAAACCAAACCACATTTGGCCCAGCGGTTAGAGTGTTCGCCAATGGCCCGGGAGACCTGGGTTCAATCCCAGGTCGAGTCATACCAAAGACTTTAAAAATGGTACTTGATACCACCTTGCTTAACACTCAGCATTATAAGGTACGGTTCAAGGGTAAAGTGGAGCAATCCTGGGAATGGAGTAGCGCCCTCCCCTACACCTTGGTGTAGTAGCTATCGAAAAGGGAGCCTTCGGGTCACCCTCGACTATGGTCGCTAACTTTACTTTTACTTATATAAATTAGAGAGCACAATGAAATGAATCTATTATGCTGATAAAAGAAATGAATGAAAAACAATCTGTCAAAATTCAAGGCAGTCTGTAAAACTGAAAGAAAATAAACAAAAATAGAAGATCACTCTAGAGGATCTTTTCTATGTTTTTATTTTTGAATAAAGCATTGGGACTTACTAATTTTGACTTGTATTTTCATTCATGTTAATTTTTATTCACTTTTTCCGCTGGAAGTTAATCTGGTCGTCAATCTACTACAATGAGAAACAATGTGGGCCAGGTTAAAGGAGATGAAGCATAAACTCTCGGTAATATTAGAATTTACGTCCTAATTTTTAGGGGGTGTCCTCGGAGTGTAATGGTTAAAGCGCTGGACTGCGATTTCCTAGTAACTCCAGTCACGCTATTACGTTCACTTTCTGACAAATACCCTAGGGAAAGGTATGAACTTGTCCTTTCAGCTAAAGGTTAAATAGTACCGGCGCTGTTCTTCTAGAAAGATGGCTTTAGCATTAGATAACCCTAGAAGGTTGATATTCCATTAAACAAAGAAACCAAACCACATTACAAACTCAGTAATCAGTGGGTAATCAGAGCTCGAGTTACCATAACTAATTCATTTGCTTATTTATTTCATCACTTTTGATAAACGGTTTATCATAAACAACAAAAAAATTGTTTGCTTCTTCAACGAGCTATGATCATTAAAGTGTATTTCATCTTAAAGTCAATATCAAGATAATTGGTTTGTTCTATTGGAAATTCTCATATCATGCCGCAAGTAGCGAATTGGCCACCAACGATCAATTCTTTCTGATACATCAACTGCGGTTAACGTTTTCGCTATTGCTCGTGTATTTACATAGCATTTTAATGTAATCTTATCGTTAAAATTTCTTAAAGGCCGCCTTTTACGATCAATAATGTTACTCTGGTGTGTAAGACATCTATTTACATAGATTTTTTTTCTGATGAATAAATATAGAAACATAGAAAACAATTGGAATTTCATAGTTATCTCTCTTGATATATCATGGGATAGGCACGAATATAGGTTCCACATTTATTATTAATATTATCTGATTTTGGGGTAGTATTAACTAATAAGGTCCCAAAGATTGGTCAAATACAAAAATCAATTTTTTTCTATACTTGAAACAATTGAACTATGCGCAAATGAATGACTGTTAAATTGAATTACTGTTCTTACGTCACAATACATGGAACCATTTAACTGGGCGCAAACGAATGAATAATGTTAAATAAATTACGTGTATTAAATAATAACACATGAAACTATTTGACTGTGCGCATATAAAACTATTGATGCTAGATAGCAATACTTAAAATTGCCCAATCGGCTGGGGCTGTAGAATTCACTGACTGCACCTCTGCAGAGAGGTAAGACCCCCCCCCCACAATTACCGTCCTGCATATGACACTAAACAGTCTGTGTTCTCATGCTAAACCGAATTGTTTTAAATAGAACTGATTATTTACATAAAAATGGATTTGGCGTTAAATAACCTGCTAAGGTAGATATGCCATTAAAAACATTTAATTGTATGCAAAGAAGTGAATTCTGGTTTGTTTAAAAATTGTTACCAACAAACTATTTGCCTACAAATCACATATATTCAATATATATGTGTAAAGAGGATTTGGCATTTAATAACCCACAAGGGTTGCTATGCCACAGAATACAACCAACCAAACAGCAACGATCAGATACTATACACTGAAATATTTAGATCAATATAGTGCTAAGATATTTATCTTGCTGCATATTTATTGGTCCACCCACACACATACAAACGCGTGTGCACATATACACACACATACACACTTTCCCACAAATACACACACATACACACTTTCCCACAAATACACACACATACACACTTTACCACAAATACCTGTCTGGGGCATTATCCTTTCAAATGTGTTGACAGAATTGAAAAAGCCCGTTGGAGTTACCGGTGATGAATTAGTGCTATATATATATCCGCATGTGAGAGTCTATCTCTGTCTTTGTGTGCCCTGAGAGCTCAGCCAAAAATCAATATACCATAGATAAATTACCTTGTAGCAAAAAAAAGGAAAATGAGTTTTTTTCTGATTGAGTGCTTTAAAAGATCGCGGAATAATCTGTTTCAAAAGTTTTAGTGAAATACATATATATATATATAAATATATATATATATATATATATATATATATATATATATATATATATGTATTTGGGCAGGTCGATTTTAGAACTGTAAAAAGAATAATGCGGTGAACGTTGCAAAATAACATTAGAAATTACCCCACGAAATATTTTTTTCCAAAATTTCGTATTTTTTTGCGAAATCGCTTTTAAAGACATAATATTTTGTGAATTTAGTCGTGATATCGGTGACGCTGAAAATCTGTATCCATAAAATTAAAACTGAGACTAAAGGAAAATTAAATAATAAAATTTATTAGATAATTGATATTTTTAAGTTTATCATCCATTTTCATATTAAATTAAATGACCAAAAACAAAAATAAAATACATTAAAATATATAGTTTAAAATACAAATAACGACTTACTAAACCTCGTTTTATTTACTGGATATTTTTTCGGCTTTCACCAGTGGTAAATATCTCTCCCTTGTACTTCGGTTTGTTTATGTTTTTTACCCTTATAATTAACGCAAATATATATATTTCGCAAAGTAGACATACTATCAAAATATTTAAACCTTTTATAATTATTGTAATTTATTTATATTTTAAAATTTAGTGTTTTTTAAGTGAAAAGTCGGTTTACGAGTTAATTTTGGAACTAAACTCTACAGTACTGTTGTTTGGTAAGTAAACATTATTACTTTTTTTAATGAATTTCGAAATTTATTTAAATTTTTTAAAAACATCTTCGTGTATTTTCTGACACTATATATATCTTAATTAATTAATTCCACTCGAAGTAAAGGTGCAATTAAATTTTCAGGTTTATCAACACCATTGGATAAAACGGAGCCACCAACTTGTCGACAAATAATTCAATACAGTTATTTTTTAAAGAACACTTATCCCCACCTTTCTTATTTTGGTATTTCTAAATTAATAGCAAAGGACGTGATAGATATTTGGAAGGCTGTCAACTCTCGTTTGCCTTTGTTAAAGGAAATAAGTGTTGTCAACAAGGTGAATATTCTATGCTTTCAGAAGGCAAAGCAAATAAATAGGAAACATCTACCTGCTGCCCAAACAAAATCCTGGAAGGAAAAGTTGGATACATTGGTTGATATATTATCATGTTCATGCAACCTGCCCATTTTAAGTTGTGACAATATTAATCTCAAATGCACCAAAGAAAATTGCCAGACTAAGCACATCATCTGCACTTGTCCTCTGACAAAAAAAGCCGACAAAAAAGTATGAAGATATGCCCACCAATAGCTTCAACATCATATGTTCAGGATGATTCTTCCCATTCTTACTCATCTTCTCCAAGTGATGAAACAGAGGATTATAAACAGCTAGATAGTCCTCTCCAAGTGACTTATAACCTCATAAAAATTCCAAGGTATGCTCTTGAGTTAGCCAGGGGTGATTATCTTCTAATCTTGGAGCCAGCCTTGCCCATGGCTTGCTCTCTGATTTAAGGGCTCTATATGGATAAATGTAAAAGAGAGCAAAGGCTAAAGTGAAAATAAATGCCAATCAAAAGCATAATGAAAATGTGGAGAATCTTTGTATAGGAGTTGATGGGAGGACAGACAAAGACACACTACACTACAAGGAATCAGTGGAGGAAAATGGAAGTAGAATTTTGAAAAAAGCCAAAGGACCTGAATGCCACTTGACAATCACAAAGGAGACACCAAATGAGAGTATATATTTGACTCACAGGGTTCTTCCTGATACTGGTGCAAATGGTACCGTTCTTGCGGAGCAAGTGGCTGATGTTTTGGAGAAATTTAAAAGTTTGAGCATTATTAAGGCTGTCCTTGTTGACAACACGAATGCAAATACAGGCTGTGAAGGTGGACTTGTTACACTTTTAGAAAAAAAAATCTTCACCCTATTGGTTGCTCCTTACATCAAAATGAACTTCCATTTAGAGCTCTATTCAAACATTTAGATGGTACCACAAAAAGCCCCACTATATTCAATGGTCCATTGGGTAAATTATGTGCAAATGATTGCCATAATTTACCCCAAAAATCTTTTTCAGCAGTTTAGAATCCCCTGTAGTTTCATTTTGGAATGAAAGATACGGATAGCCTTAGTAATGACCAAAGACTACTCTATGAATATACAGTTGGTATTTCTAGAGGTAAGGTGGACCCTAGATTTGCATCGTGGAAAATTGGTCCATTAAACCAGGCAAGGTGGTTAACTTTGGCCATCAGGCTCATGTGCCTATGGACTCGTGGGGCATATCCACATAATCTTTCGACCAAACTATATAGTTTGATAAATTTTATTGTGGATGTTTATGCTATTTGCTGGTTTGATATAAAAAAAAGTGACAAGTTCCATCACCAGCAAATTTATATTTACAATATGATTGACAGGATACGAAAGCAACCGATTGAGGTTCAAAGGATTACGTTTAAAAAACCTCCAGTATAATACCATTGGATTACTTCCGGAGAATGTTTTATTTTCAATGGTGAAATTTGATGAATCTGAAGTGAGAGAAGAGGGTATAAAAAGAATTTTGGCCATTAGGTAAGTTAATATTTATTCATGCAAAAATGGTTGAAGTATTTGTGCCAATTTATTGAAACATTTTAAAGATTACATCTGATTTCACCAAATATTATTAAAGCTGAACAAATTGCTTTTAAAAATTAAACTCAAATTATTTTTTATATTCTTTCAGAAGAGGGAAGCCAGTCAAGAAAATATTTAAAAAGATCCCAATGATCAACTTTAAAACTGTGCACTGGACTGATTTAATTTATTTGTCAGTAAATGGAGTCTGTGAGCCACCACTCACACTAGACTTTTCTGACAATGAATTACAGATTTCATTATTAACTGGTGAAAAGATTAACTTGCCAGATTTCCCTTCACATTCCCAAGGTGTGGAACAGGCAGTTAAGTTAGTAACGGAGGCTTCTCAATCCGTGTATGGCTTTGTAGCAGGGCACCAGCACATACTTGCAAAAGTTTTGTGCCAACAATTGAGACCAGCGTTTTCATCTAAGGGCTCATATATGGAACTATTTGATTCCATAAATTAAAAATTATTAAACAATTATTTGTTTTTTTCATATTTGTTTGTTGTATTTAATTCATATTGGGAAAAAACATTTTTTTCAATAAATTCGAATATTACTGCTTGAATAATAGCATTTCAAATTCGACACAGTTAAAGCAGGGTGGGGTAAGGGTTCAATTTCCAATTTAAAGTTTTGTTATAATTTATTTATTATATTTCCATGAAATAAAATCAGATTTCCTAATTTAAACACTTAAATTGTTTGGTTTTTACATCAATATTTAGGCCAAATCTGGCAAAACGAGGACTTTTCAGTTCGTGTTTATTCAAAATCTTTCATGCCAAATTAGCAAAATACCGTTGAAGATTCAGATCTAATTTTTAGTATGAGTATTTAATAGGTATATACACAACTTACAGTGCATTATTCTTTTTGATATTTAAAAAAAATCGAAAAATCAACCTATATATATATATATATATATATATATTGATTTTTTAGTGTTTCTAATCAAACCATAGATTGTATGACTCAATGGAAGTAAGATATTTACATACACCTTAGCGACATACATTTAAACACATTTCTTCACAATTCCTTACGGAGAGTCCCATGGTTTGGTGGCTATATAAACCCTGGATAAAAATATAAGATCACCCTCAAAAATGAAAAAAATATATATTGTTTACAGTTTTTGAATTATGAAAATCCGATATATGAAATATAAGGCATAAAGAAAATTATATTTGAAATTAAAAAAAAATTCAATCCCATTTTTCATATGTATATTTGAATTTATGCATTATTTTAGAATTTTCTTTGGACATAAATATATGATCAATGGGCAGCATTATAGAATATAAAAACATATTTTTTATTTAATATCTTGTTGATCTGCCGTTAGCTTTGATAATTTCAAAAATTCGGCAAGGCATATTATCAACAAGTTTCTGAATTTGAACCGAGGGTATTTTCCCCACGCTTCTAATATTCCGTTTTTGAGTTCAAAAATTGCTGAGTACTGTTGACCACTTCATAAACTTTTGCAACAATCAATCCCAACTAATTTTCTAAAGGATTGAGGTTTTGAAAGCACGCTGGTTGGTCAAGAAGTCTTTTTTTTTGTTCAAGCAAGTATTTCTTTGTTTTTGTGGCATTGTGCATCGCAGCATTGTGTAACTGAAAAATACATCCTTCTTCACATAGACAATGCCCTTCTTGTACGAGAGATAAATCATTTAGCATCTCCACCTTATCTGCTGCTTTTTAACGATTACTGACAAATTGTAGTTTAAGTTTTCCTGAAGATGATGAAGTTTTCCACTATGCCTTGTTGAGCAATTTTCTTCTCAAAAAGATTTTGCGTGCTAATAATTCTGAAAGCCATCTGGACAGTCTAAACTGAATTTCTTTTCGTTCAAGAAAACAAATTTTTGCCATTCTTTACCTCTCATGGGTTAATATTGACGAGTACTTTCCAGTCGTTTCGCTTTGTACTTCATAATTAATCCTGGATGATGAATTCTTTTCTTCTACCTTTTTTTTTCATTGTTTAAATGCCTTCTAATTGTTCTAGTACTACAAGGAGTATCCTCGAAAAATTCCACTATCTTTGATGTTGACAAAGTTTTCTTTTTTACGAACAAATCGTCTTTAAAATTGCGAGGATAATTTTTCTGGTCTGCTAATCGGTTTTCTTGTTCCATGCTTATTTGGACTATTCATGTAATTGCAGATAACGGTTTTACTGCGTCCTCAAAATTTCTCTCTGAGGATATCTGACTCTTTTCAGAGCTGTAATCTCACCTTTCTCAAATTCAGATAATTTACTTCCTTTAGCCATTTATGTTCTAAGTATTTTAAGTTTTAAAGTTTTAAGAACTTTTATATTACGTAGACCATATATAATATTTTTTTCAATTAAATTAAATCATTTTTTATTTAGTTTTTATATGCAGTCTTATATTTATCGCAAAAATCATTTTTTAAGTTGAGCAAAAATGCTTATATCCATCCATATAAAAAATGAATTGAAATTTCTCGTATTTTATATCTAAATGCTTCTTAACAGTGTCTTTCATATATCTGATTTTCATAATTTAAAAATTGTAAGCCATATTTTTTCTTAATTTTTAAAAGTGGTCTTATATTTTTTCCAGCCGTATATATATATATATATATATAGGAAAATTTAAATGTTCACTGTTGAATGTCTTTTTTGTCCTGATGGAATAACTCCCAACTCCGGTTTACCTGGACCGAATAATACTATATATATATATATATATATATATATATATATATATATATAGTACTATTCGGTCCAGGTAAACCGGAGTTGGGAGTTATTCCATCAGGACAAAAAAGACATTCAACAGTGAACATTTAAATTTTCCTGGTAAAGAGCTCAATATAACTGACATTACAGAGCAATAATTTCTTTCAGAAAAAGACAAAACCGGTCACATTAGGATTATATATTTATTTCCATCCTGTTATATGTTTTTGATATAAATCAAAAGCACGAAAAAAATTAACAGGACTTCTTCAGATCTTATGAATGAAATAATTCAGAATAGACACGGGAAAGAAAGGTGGGGGATAGAAGAGGGGCGAAGAGTTTTTTCCTCATTTAGCCCACTTTCGGTTTTTTTTTATTTTATTACCGGTTGGAATTATAGTAAATTATGTTTTTTTAATTCTTATTAATTTTCGACTTAAAACTCCAGATTTAATACTAATTTAGATAAAATAATTTTATTTGATAACTTTATGTAAGGATACAGTAATACTTATATTAAATTAAATTCAAGATTTACAATTAAAGTTAAATTTTTTAAAAATTCAATTTTATTTTCGAGCTTATCAATTCAGTTACCCTTTTATTGAATGATATATATATATATATGATATGATTTCTTCACATTTTTTTTATTTTATTTTATTTTATGTTTATTCCATTACCTTAAATCTCAATTTAATCCTATGTCTTTTTAAAAGAATATCTTTGATAACTTTTCTACAGTTTAAATTTAGTCCGATGTCTCTATCTAGCAATTAATTCACATGTCCTATGTCTACATCTAGCTATTAATTCACTTAAAATTATCAAATAAAGTTATGTTATCTAAATTAGTATTAAATCTGGAGTTTTAAGTCGAAAATTAATTAGAATTTAAAAAAATAAAAAAATTAATTTACTATAATTCCAAACGGCAATTAAATTAAAAAAAAACGGAAGTGGGCTAAATGAGGAAAAAGCTTTTCACCCCTCTTCTATCCCCCACCCTTCTTTCCTGTGTCTATTCTGAATTATTTCGTCCATAAGTTCTGAAGAAGTCATGTTAATTTTTTTCGTGTTTTTGATTTATATCAAAAACATATAACAGGATGGAAATAATCTTTTAATACTAATATGACCGATTTTGTTTCTTCTTAAAGATATATATATATATATATATATATATATATATATATATATATATATATATATATATATATATATTTATATATAGTAATGTTTATAAATATTTGACTCCTTATATATATATATATATTTAGAGAGAGAGAGAGAGAGAGAGAGAGAAAGAGAGAGAGAGAGAGAGAAATATGAACGGAAGAAAGATCTATATTTGGTGTAGTAGATGATTTATTATTTATCTAATTATTTAATTATCAGTGACACCAACTTTTTGGACGTCAGATTTGCCGGCCTCCTCGAACATTCTAATGAAAAATTATTTTAATTATGAAATTAAATAAAAAAAATAATGATTGAAAAAATTATCACGCAGGTCACCTGGGCTGAATGTTTTACGAACACGATTAACACAGGAAAAATAGATTCGAAATGGATTACCTCATGAGATGGGATTTAGTGATGTAGGAATGTAAATATGTATGTCATTGAGTAATTTATATAAACCTAAAACACAAGTGAATTCTTTCATATATCATGATTTAGAAGAATAGATTACTCGTTGAAATTTAAAAAGAGAACATCTTTAGATATCTTAAATATATTTTACACACTATTTTTTATATAATGTAAATTTATTCCAACTTAACAGCTGAATGTTGCCTGTAAATATCTTTTCTTCTTAGTATAATATTATCCGAAGGAAATTCAATATATGGCAAAGGACCAAAATGATTTGAGCTATATATAAGTACTGTGTGTGTGTGAGTGTGTGTAATCTTATCCTTTTTAGCAAACATTGGGCGGTTAACACAAAAAAATTAAGAGGCAACTGAGACAAGAGCTTATCCTAACTCAAAGATATTTGATTTAAATAAATATAACAAGTAAAGAAAAATTATAATTATAGTTTTGTAGAATGGTCAGCAGTCAAATATAAGCCGTGTAAACCAGTCACAGAGATTTGAATTGCCTTTAAAAAATGTGGTTGTATGGTAAAATTCTACTTATATTCTAAGTTATACAAATAGTCAATTATTCAAAAGTTAGAACCTCGAGTAATGACTTACTGTCGCCTCTGGTTCTTTTGATAGTGCATGCATGGTCTTTAGGACATCAAGCGTCATTCTTGCGGATAAATACAAAGTGATTATACACACACACACACACACACATACATATATATATATATATATATATATATATATATATATATATATATATATATATAAACATGTAAGTAGGTCTATCTACTTACAAGTACATGTCTTTTCCTCCATGCTTGTTAATTCCCTTTCGAAATTCTTTCTAAAGTCTTTGTCTATAAGTGCCACCAGAGATGCATCTCGTTACGAACGATTCGCAGACATTCCATACATACCTATTATCACAAATGGACGATTTCTTTAACATCGTCTGCTTCTTATCATCGACTCACTTAAAAAAAGTCACTTGAAAAGCACGAAAACTTTCACGCACACATTCACACACAAATGTACAGAGATAGAGATAGACATCTTTATATCTATATCTATATCTATTTATATATATATATATATATATATATATATATATATATATATGTGTGTGTGTGTGTGTGTGTGTGTGTGTGTGTGTTTTGGCAAGTTACGTGTGTTTTGTTTGTATCTTTATTTTTAGTAAGATTAGCTTAATCTGTTACAAACTATTTAAAATGCGTTGAAATGATTAACTTTAAATTGTGAATGATATTGAATATAACGATAATATCTAAGTCCCGTTAATCAACTTTTGTCTAAGGTCAGCTAATTTTTCCTAAGAATTAATGACAAAATATTATCCAAGCTAACCATACATATACCAAGTTATGTGGTGAACATATATCTGCCCAAATCTTTTATAGGTAACTTTTCTGATTTAAAACAGGATATATTTTTTTAGATTTGTTTACAGAAAATAAGAAGTGATTATTTTTGTAAAAAGATAATTTTTAAAATCTTTTTTGCTAGAACTAAATGATACAAATTGATGAATTTTTCCGAAATTTGAACACTGAAGTGTTGAAATTTTCTTACGAAAGAGACACAAAATTGGTTATAGTAATAACTTTGGAAAAAAAAAAAACGTATAGAACTCGTAAAAGTTTGAATATCAAGCAATTACGAAGTCATTCGCTTTTCATTTGATATCTTTCATATTCAACTATCTATTAATGTAACTTTTGATATCGTGGTCAATATTGATCAAATGGAGATTATATATGTATGAAATTCAATATATAAGTTCATTAAAGAAAGTCGGATAATAACTTTAATAGAGAGTCATCCGCCCAACTTTCCAATAACTAGAAATCTAAAAAATAAAACAGTAAAAAAACAACTCCAAAGTTATAGACATAAGTGTGTGGTATTACGCTAGAAAATAAAAGTTTTAAGATTCAAGATTAACTAAGTAAATTAGTCACTCGAATGACTGTTAAAGAAAACCAGAATCTTAAGAAAACTTAAGGAACAGGGATTGAAGAAAATCGCAAACGTAATCTGCAATACAATCCAATTGAACTTAAAAATATAATTGTAACACTTTTGTCTAAAAGAGTGCGTAGAAATATTGTTTATATTTATAATTTTTGAAATTTCGTTAAATCTTTTGTATGTATAAGTATAACAAGTATTCTTTAATTTTGTTCCAGCAAAAAAGGACCTATGTCAAGTCATTTTCTTTTCAAATAATCATGAGTCAGCTTTTTATTTATAAAAAAAATAAGTTAATTTTCTTTCCAACCAAATATTTACTATTGCAAGTGGAACATTATGGAATCAAAACGTATATCATTAGGTATTATTACCCAACTATGCAGCACTAAATCTCTGTATCGAAGAAAAAAAAATTGGGTTTTAAAATATATTTACTTTATAGAATATTATGTAAAGTTGTTCATACTTTCAGACAGCTAAAAATTCTCATTTTCTGTTACAGATTTTCAATGCTGTAGAATCTGGTAATAACAACTAACCGTTGATAATATCCTTTTTGAAGTTTGATTAAAATTTGGTATATTGGGCAATGGTTAATGTATGAACTATATTGCATGTATTTTCATTATGCACTATATTGTATATCCTCTCATTTCAAAATGTAACAAAAGATTGCGAAAAAAAAAATCGCATTTAGTATTTTTAATTTTTATCAGTTTTTTTTTTCTTTCATCTTTTGAATTTAGTTAAAAGGGACATAAAATATTATTCAAGTTAGCAACGATAATAATCAACAATATTTAAAGTAAAAAAGAAAAGAGATAGAATATACAGTTAACATTACTTTATGAATTATATTGTATGTCCTCTGATTTTAAAACGTAACAGAAGATTGCGAAGAAAAATAAAATCAGATTTAGTATTTTAAATTATTATCATTTTTTTTTAAATTTTATTTTCATCTTTTGAATTTAGTGAAAAGGTGCATGAAAATATCATACAAGTTAGCAATAATAATAATCAACGATATTCAAAGTAATAAAAAAAAGGATACAATACGATGTTAACATTACTTATACGTAACAAAAAACAATGAGTAATGCAGCGCCGATAGATCGGAGATGTAGTAGAGGATGAGTTGTAGGTGTGGAGTATACTTTCTGCAAGATATGAATTGCTCTTGAGGCTAAGTTTAAAAAGTAGCTGTTACGGATAAACTGTCTTCACAAAGGCAAAAATGGAATATGAGTTCGAATCTTACTGGGAGCTTTTTCTTTGATATAGTTACTGATAAGCACTGATCTTAGCTGTTACAAAAATGATTACCCAATGGTATTGCGATGAAAAAGTTCAAATAATTAAAACAACAACAACAACAACAACAATAATTATAATAATAATAATAATGATAATAATAATAAAGGGATGAAGTAAATTAGCGCAAAAAATGTATAAGACTTGACACGACTGAGTGGCAAATGTAATCCACAAGGACACGTACAAAAAAATTATATTTGACCATATGAACCAATACGTGCCGGCAGATCACTGTATAAAATTTAAAGAAAGCAAAAAGACAGATAAGTACTAAGACCTTGCCAGAGAATTCAAAAACTACAGAACATGAAGGTGACAGTGATACAGATGGTTATTGGTGCGCTTGGAACAATTATCAAAGGCTTATTGAAGGGACTGGAAAACTTGGAAAGAAGAAGACAAGTGAATACATTCCAGACTACAGCATTAAGATCGGCCAGAATACTGAGAAGAGTCCGGGAGATTGTGGAGATTTCTGTCACACAAACTTCAATGGAAAATCATCAATTAACACTGAAATGAAAAGCTTTCAAATGAATAATGATAGTTATAACGATGCTTCATTTAAAATTCTTAATAAATTAAATGCAATAATTACAATTGTCTTTATTGCACAGACTATATTTGAATTCATGTTTACACATTTCTTACCTATGCTCAAAAAATGGTACTTGATGCCTCCTTGCTTAAGACACAGTATTATAAGATATGGATCAAGTGTAAAGTGGAGCAATCAAGGGAAAGGAGTAGCGCCCTCCCCTACACCTTGCTGTATTAGCTATCGAAAAGGGAGCCCTCAACTACTGTCGCCAACTTTACCTTACACTTGTGCAAAGAATACAGACAACGTTTTCTAAGTCTTGCCAACAGGACACTTAGATTTACTTATTATACTTCCGGGCATATGGCAAGAATTATATTATTATATCATATCCAGTGAGAATCGAACTCACTAATAACTGTCGACTGCAATTATACCACGGAAACAAACCATTGTTTATATAGCGTTGTAGGCAATATAAATTTGTTTCAGATCTGTTTCAAGCCTTAATTTTAGCTATCGCATTATTTAGAAACATATTCACTCTGCAAAGGGTTACCCAATACATTAAACCGCTAACATAGCGAATATCTGTCGTTCTCTTTTTACCACTAAGCCATTGATTCATCACTGAAGCTGCAAGATAAAATTGTTTATTAAAGATAAGAGTTTATCCATGTTACAAGCCATGTGTCAATTGTTTGCGTGTCATTTCGTCTAGTTTTATTTCTTATTTAGAGTGTACGAGTGTTTCAACCTGCAGGAATCCCTGGCGTGCGTTTTACAGTGTGTACAATGCTCGCAGATTTCCCGCCTTGTAAGGGTTTCTGGCGTTAGGCTATGCGGTGTATGTAACTGTGTTTCGTTCAAGTGTGTTTGGCCGTCAGTGGCTAGTTTACAAATATATCAACACACATGTTCTTTCCACGTGTGGGGTTTTGTATCTAAGTTTATGAGTCAGTCGAGGCGCCTTGGTCCATGTATAAATATACAGACGGACATTTGCAAGGAAGTTGGCGTAACGTTTCTGGTGCAAACGTAAAATGTTTCGTTTATATGAATAATATAAGTTTAATTCGTTCGTGTATATATGCTGTAATATGAATGCCATAATAAAAGATAAGTAGCTCGCTCGAGAGAGGGACAGTGATAGAGACGGTTTGACAAACAGATTGTTGGAAACGGAGAAATAAGGTTAAAGTCAGTAGATGAACTGACATAAGATGTTTGAAAATTAAACTAAAAAATCAGAAATTCTAAGTCACCAGATTCAATGGGAGTAAATATTCTCAAAACATTTTCAATACAGTTAAATTTATTTTTAAAATAAATGTAGCAGAACAAAACTATAAACGACGAAAAAGTACTGTAAAAGATTAGAGAAAAATATCATTTATATTTATGAGAGATTTCTAAAATAATAAAAAACTTCATAACGAAATATGAGGAAATTTCAAAGTAGATTCTTTATTCATTGTAAAGTAAGTTTATAGTGTTTAAATTGTTAGATACTGACATATCAAAAGGATTACAGATATTTTTTTAGTATTTATGAATATACATATCCTAATAAGGTATTTGAGGTTATATATATATATATACATATATATATATATATATATATATATATATATATATATATACATATATATATATATATATATACATATATATATACATATATATATATATATATATATGTATATATATATATTTTAAAGAAAAAAACAAAGAGCAGTTACTTCTGGATTATAAATTTATTTCCATCCTGTTTTATCGAACTTAACAAAAAAAAGAAGAAAATAAATAAAACAAATAAAAAGGTTAAATTACCATAATTCCAACCGACGGTAAAATTTAAAAAAATAAAAATAAATAAAATAAATAAGCAAATAAAAAACGGAAGTTTAAAAAAACGAGGAGATAACTCTTCACACATCCCCAACCCCCCGTGTCTATTCTGTTTTATTTTATCATAAGATCTGAAGAAGTCCTGTTATATTTTTCTTCGTATTTTTGGTTTACATGAGAAACACAAAACAGGATGGAAATAAATTTATAATCCTAGAATAACCGGTCTTTGTTTTTTTCTTTAAAGAAAGTATTGCTCTGTAATATTAGTTACATTGAGCTCTCTACCAGGAAAATTTAAATGTTCAGCTTTTGAATGATTTTCTTGTCCTAAAGGAATTACTCCCAACTCTGGTTTAACTGGACCAAATAATACTATATATATATATATATATATATATATATATATATATATATATATATATATATATATATATATATGTGCATTGACGAGAGAGCACAGTCGCTCAAGTTTGTCAAATACCTTTCTGAGAAGAAAAATATGTTATATTTTGCCAGGTTTGTGATAACTGATTATCTTGGCTCAGCTCGTCACTTGAGAATAATAACAATCTCTCAAGAGTTAAGATACAGCGAAAGAGATTGTCTGTGTATGACTATATATATATATATATATATATATCATCTTGTCAAGCTAGTAACAACCAGTCGGCTAAGTTTCGACTATGCTGTCTGTATCCACTGTTAAGGAGTCACGCCATACTAAAAAATGGTGTTCTGGTTTGGGTCTAAGATTAACCTTAATCTGCAAGTAGGGTTCCAGTTCTAGATTTCTTGAGAATATGGAACATCTCTCCTTTGTCCTAACCGCTAAATCCACAATGACTCACCAGTTGGCTTACCATTAATGAGTCAAATCATCAGTTTGAAAATTATGAATGTTGGATAAGAAGACGTGAAATTATACAAATTTGTACAGACAAATTATCATTAAATAGAATAATTAATGTACGAAAGTAATGATTGTAACGATTGAAATGTATCCAAAATATTCATTTTAAGAATAATTACTTACAGCTACAATCGTTTAGTAAGGTTTGTTATTACTAGTTACTTGAAAACAAATAAATTTTAGCCAATAAACTATTATTTTTTAATATGAATACTTATTTTATACCATACACCTTGCTGAATAATCCTGGCATCGAGTTTTCACACTAGAAATATACGTGATGACAATTTCTGCGATTGCAATAGAAGGTAATATATCTAAGAGTCTAAAGTAACAAATATTATTATGATACTGACTCTATTAAGTACCCTAAAACACTAAAGATAACCTAAAATGACTCATCAGCATAATCAGACGTTTAGGGGACTCTCCTTTTGATATAGAGGAATTTGGCATGAAAGCCACACCCCATATAACAGGATTTCGTGCACGTTCTCCTGCTTAAAAAGCATCAAGGAGCCCAAAACTGTAACCATACTTTGTTGAGAAGTACGACTTGATGAGTTATGAGTAAACTGAGGCCCGGAGGTCGCATGTCACCCATAATACTTTCTCACTTAATGTCCCGCCTAATTTTACGTGGAAAATAACGTTTATTATACAATTATTCTCCCTCCAGCTATGGGTAAATAGTAGGACAGACTAGGTTCTTTAGCCTTGGTTAGGCAACTAGTCTAGGAGAAGGAAAATTCTGAATAAAAACCTGTTAAACTCCGCTTAAAAATTGACCTTGTGTCATATCTTGCCCGAGCGAAGGGGTTGGTAAATAGGATTATACATGAAGCGTTTTGAAAACACAAAACGTTCATAATATTTTTTGTTTGTTAGAGAAAGATTTCATTTTCTTAATTTTTTTCTTTTCGTATTGTCCAATAAATGAAGAGAGAACAATTTTTTCAAATTTTATGTACATTTTCAATTTGTCTTTTTATATCGACGTTATTTTTCATTTCAAATCTGACCCATGAAATTATTCAATAGACATTTTGTTAAAGATATGCATGTAATTAAAAGAAAATAGTTTTAAATTCTAATTCTCGAAATGTGAATGATATTCATATTCAATACATTGATTTGTCAAGTATTCATTTTTTTCTTTTAATTGTTCCGTAAATTATCATGGCAGTTAAGAGTATTAGTAATTTACTAAACTTTTTGCTTTGATGGGGCACCCAATGAGAATCGATCTCACTTGTATAGATTAACTAGTCTAGCTGACAGAATATTGTTCTACCAGACCATACATCAATCACATTGATATCAGAGATTATAGTATACCAAGAATTGATTCTTGATAGAAAAGATACTTCTATCGAAGAAGGAAAATTCAACTTTTTCATATTTCTAAAGCAGATGCTGATTCTCAATTGAAAATGGTTGAAGTTGCTTTAGAATAAAATCAATTTGAACCTTGTAATAGCTTGCTCAGTGATGAGCCATGTCTGTTCTCGACACTTCATGAAAAAGATTACCGACGGAAAATCAATATTCTTCACCGATGTAAGTGTGTTGAGATTTAAAAAAAAAAGAAGGTGAAATGTAATGATTTTCAAGTTTAATATATATGATGACGACAAGAAACGGTTAATCACATTGCCTTGAAATACAGCAAATTGGCTCAAAAAGGATACCAGACAATGCACAACTTATGGAAGGTAAGATGATCCACTGGGAATTTTGCAAAATATTAAAATTTGACTATACTGACAAATGATATATGCATAAACCTTAATCTGTCTTTGATCATGAGACAAATAAAATTCTCCGAGTCTCTAAAAAAGGAACCGAACTTCTATCCAGAAGATCAGACATAGTTCTAATTAAGATAAAATTTGCCATTGAGTGGATTTTACCATTCGAGCGATCTATAGAACGAAAAATAAGAAAGCGGAAAGAGAGACAAATACATGGTTCATACTTGAGACCGGAAAAAGATGTGCGATATGAATGTGATAATGATGATTATCATAGATGGTACTCTTGGAACAGTCCCAAAGGACCCGGATAACCAAGTTGGCTGGGGCTTTAGAACACACCGACTGAATGTCTGCGGAAGAGGAAGACTCTGCCCAACGAGCGTTCTAGATATGATACTAGACAATCTGATGGTGAGGCTTCAGTAATACTGGACCTTTAAGAAATGCAGAGTACCTCTTTATTGCCATCGCTCCCTGGTCCACTCTGTCCCGGAAGTGTAGCACCTGAAAGTCCCTGTGTATGTGTTAAGTAGAACTGTTTGACATTTAAACTGAGAGAAAACAAATGACTTATGCTAAATCAAATTCTTTGAAATAGAACTGTTTATTCGTTTAACTGTGTGTAAAAAAATGAATGATGTTTACTTGAATTGTAATTGATACATATCAATTCTTTCAACAATTTAATTCTGACTTATGCTAAAGGGAATTGTTTGAAATAAAACTGATCATTTAATTATGTGTTAACAAATGACTGGTGCTTAATTGAATTGTCAGTGTTAAATAGCAATACTTGAAAACATTTAAATATGTACAAACAAATGATTATTGGTAAATAGAATTATTCTTATTAGACGGAAATAAGTGAAATCATTTAACTGTGTGCAAAACTCAGTTTAGGCTAATTTTAAAATATTATCAACAAGATATTTTTTGCTCGTTTTAATATCAACAAGATATTTTTAATATCAACAAGATATTTTTAATATCAACAAGATATTTCTAATATCAACAAGATATTTTTAATATCAACAAGATATTTTAGGCTCGTTTTAATATCGACAAGATATTTTAGTCTCGTTTTAATATCAACAAGATATTTTTAATATCAACAAGATATTATAGGCTCGTTTTAACATCAACAAGATATTTTTAATATCAACAAGATATTTTTGGCTCGTTTTGATATCGACAAGATATTTTAGGCTCGTTTTAATATCAACAAGATATTTTAGGCTCGTTTTAATATCAACAAGATATTTTTAGAAAATGTATATTCAATATATATTTTTTCGCTTCATCAAAAGCAGATATCAGGCATACAATTCTTTCATGTATGACTCGTTTTGAATACTAGTTGATTTTAAGATTTCATTATTCTATTTTGAATTTCAAGCAAAACTTCAAGGACACTTGATACCCAATGCATTTAAGATCATTGTTCTCTAAAATGTGTCCTAAGCTCAACTGCAATAACTTTCTGCTTTGTCTCTGGAGAGCTGAAGTGTTCGAGAATTTTTCGTTTGCCTCTTGAGAGCTGTCACTTATTCTTGATACATCCTTGCCGGCCTGGACGGTCAAGTATGTAGTTTAAGGAGCGAGACTCTTTTTTTTTTTGTCTCGCCTCCTGCCAAGCGTCTTTTGTTCTGATATTAACCAGATGTTTAATCCATTTAACACCGTTGAAAACGTTCTTCTACTGGCATTTGTATTTTGCCACATGTGACAGTATTTCGTGTTCAAAATAAAACTACAAATTGATCTCAAGTGAAGACTTTAATACCATACACAAGTTACTAGAAATTCCTAAACATTTAAAAAGAACAAAAAAACAAAAAACAAACTATGATACAGATTCTCCAGCCTGCTGACCAGGGTAGTTGCGAATTTCCAACGGACGCCAGTAACTGTCTGAGTCTAAGTTTTAAGATATGAAATGAATTCTGAATATATTTTCTAAAAAAAAAATCAAAGAGCACCACAAAGGTAACTGGAGTGACTTCTTGCAAGACTAAACAAAGTAATATAAAGATATATGCATTTATGAGATCTAAATTTTTGATTAATCCATAGTTCATCTTAGCGATTTCTATTCTTTATAATAAAATTCATTCAAAAGATATTTAAAGATTTGAAAATTTCTTCCATTTAGGAAAAACTTTAAAAACATATTTAGAGAAAAGAAGGATACATCTTTGCTCAAAATTCGGGTCAATATAATATCTGTTACTACTATTAAACTTTCTAAACATAAGTTACTTTACGCAACGTATATTCTGTTAATTCAAATAAAATTTGTGAGATTACAATTTTTGCTTACAAACACACACTCACACACAAATCCTATCATTAATCGAGTAGGATAGAATAAAACGGGCACATGCTTTATTATCAGTCTACAGTTAAGTTTAGTGAATATCATCTTGGAAAAAATGAATTTTCCAATAAAGACTTGATGCCGATAAAAGGAGTTAATAAGAATGTTATTAGTAGACTATAGAATATTAAGAAAACAAAAAATATATAAATACAAAATAAATCTAATCCGCTAAAATTTGTGGCAATTATCTTTCTCTTTGGTCAAAACTTTAGAATCAACCAATGAGATAAGGCCACATTCTTCCTCACAAACCTTTTCTATCCATTGTCTGTTGCCTCTTTTAAGCTGTCTAGTATTACCAAAATTTAGTTACTTTATGCAACTTTTCTTATGTGAATTTGAGGTGCTCGTGGTTTAATGGTTAACAGCGTAGTAAATAAGCACAGCAACCCGCGTTCAAACCCTGGTGGAGGCTATTTGTATGGGAAAATAGGAAGACAAACTGTTCCCTTAAAACTGTATATGACGATCTGTTTAGAAAAACGAAAACTCTAAATTAAAGCCTGTTAAACGCCGCTTTAGAATTGACCTTGTGTCACATCCTGTTTGTGGCTGCGGGGTTGGGTAAATAAATATATTATGCTGATTCAAATGCACTTGGAAAATTAGAGATACTTTTTGTTTAGTGATTATGACGCCAAAGCATAACATTGAAGATACGGGAATGTGGAATATGAAAGTAATATTTATAATTATAATTATAGAAGCCCTGGAAACTATCTGAATTTTTCACTTGAGATAATGAAATTAAATATACATGTATAGTGCAGTCATATTACGTAAAAGTATGCGTAAAAAAACAAAAGAAAAAGAAATTCAGGAAAGTAATTGATGAAAATTATGGATGATTCACAGATACAATCAAATATTTTGTAGGTTTAGTTTGATAAGAAAAAGAAATCGCGATGAAATTGAGAGAATTTTCTCCATGAAGACAACCTTCCGGAACGGCTTTTTTTTTTACAACACAGGTACACAGGCTTTAATTCCTTGCTGGCAGTAATGCATAGTCAATAATGGGGATAAGGAAGTAAAATAAACTAGTATCTTAAGACTGTTTATTTTTTATTTCCTTAAGACTTGCTCTATCAGGCGGCATTATTGTTATTCTCTATTTATGTTGTAATTTCCCTGAAAATAGATTGTAAATATTACTTCGGAGAGAATTTATTGTGAAATAGACATATGGTTATAAAATATTCTAACTAAATCTGAAAAGTGCTCGAATAATGGCCAGCGGAGCAAGATAAAATTTCATGTATTATTTAGAAACATTTCTTGATACATTTTGTCCCATCTGAGGATATAGATACAATAAAAATAGAAGAACCTTTTTGTCTTGAGAGTGACATGAAGAGGAGAGAGCACTTACATGCACACATACACATACAGACACACACGCACACAAATGAGTATATGCGTGCGTGTAAATGTACTTTATATATATATATATATATATATATATATATATATACGTGTGTGTGTGTGTGTGTGTGTGTGTGTGTGTGTGTGTGTGTGTGTGTTCTCCGCTTCATGTCATGAGAATGGCACACAGTCACACACATATGTGTGTACTCTCCTCTTCGTGTTACTAAAAACTGTATATATGAGTGCGACAGAAAGAGGAGAAAGAGAGAGTTCGTGTCGTGTGCGTGCATGTGTGTGTAAGCATGTGTGTGTGCATGTGTTTGTATGTAAAATAACAAAGAACGAAAACGATATGAGTAATCCAGTCTAAGACATTACCTACCAGAATCGTTTTTTCCCCGGTTTCTTTGTTTAATGATAGAACAACATTCTTGAGTTATTCAATGCCCAAATCATTCTTGTAAAGAACAGTTGTGGTACTGTTTAACCTATAGCTCGGGTTGATAAGGGTTTCAGACTTTTCCTAAGGGTATTAGTCCGAAAGTGAAAGTAATATTCCGACTGGAGTTTGAACTGGAGTTTGAACTCACTTATTCGTTATCGCAGTTCAGTTCATGAGGCATTACGCAACGGGGACTCTTCCCCTTCCATTTGAAAAAGAAAAAAAAAGAATCAATGATAAAAAAATATGCTTGTATGCTGGGACTTAGGGTTCGATAAAAACAAATGTATTCACCATACTTTTCTTTTTTAATTACTTGCTTCATTTCTGCATGACAAAATCATCAGACGGGATGTTATACGATAAAACGTCTCTACGTGTTCGTCTGGGTCGGTGTGTGTGTGTGTGTGTGTGTGTGTGTGTGTGTGTGTGTGTGTGTGTGTGTGTGTGTGTTGTTCATACGCACCGTGTTTGAGTGTGTGCGTGTATATGTGTGTGTGTGTGTGTGTGTGTGTGTGTGGATGAGTTGTACATCCAAGACAGAAACTTAGATATTTATCGTAGTCACTCTTGTTTTTTTTTACTTCTGTTACTTGAACCTTTACGAGTAGTTAAGACAATCATCTGACGAGACGTTATAGGAAAAAATTATGCGTGCGTTTGTGCGTGCGTGCGTCTGTGTATGTATGCGTGCGTGCGTGTATGTGTTTGCGCATGTGTGTGTGTGTGTTTGTGTGTGTGTGGGGGGGGGTGCTTGCGTGCGCATTGAACCTCCAAGACCGAAATGAATATGGAAGGTGCAAGTGATAGAATGGTTACTGTCGTAGGATATGGACTTGTCGACACGAGTTCAAATCCAAGACGAGGTTGATTGCATTTCACGTAGCAATAATACTCTTGTTAAAGGTAAGAATTTAACTTTTCTTCCTCCTGCTATGGGCAAATAGTGGGACTAACTGCATTCTCTATACTTGGTTAGCCAACCAGTCTAGGAGAAGGAACACTCTGAACTCAAACCGGTTAAACTCTGCTTTAAAAAAAACTTAACCTTGTATCACATCATGCCCGTGTGGTGGTGGTGGGTAAAAAAAATACAGAAATGAATATTTAGATATATTCGAATATGCAACATTATCAGTTTATCATTCCACCTTTCCGTGGAATATCAACTCTTTTTATAAATGTTTTCGTAAATTCTCAAAAATCTTTTTTTTATATATATACTATCTTCGTCAAATCTTTTCTACTATCTATGTCATAAGATCGAAGCTATTTGAGAACAGTTAAAGAGTAAATAACTACAGAGAAATATTATTTGTTTATTCGCTCTGGTTCATGTACATCTTTTTCTCTCTCATACTTTGTTTGTCTGTCTGTCTGTCTCTCTTTATATATATATATATATATATATATATATATATATATATATATATATATATATATATAAATGATGTCATAGGCTCAGAAGCATTGGTGACCATGCTATCATTAGACCAAGCTCGTTCTGATGATTGTTGACTCTGAGTCTACGCGCTCTCAACTTTGAACTGTACATTATATATATCAACGATATTGTGCATTATTTATTTAGAAATATTGACAACTGTATCAATATTTACTTTCCAACTCCTCCGTATATATATATATATATATATATATATATATATATATATATATATATATATATATATATATATATATGTATTACCACCCCCTCACGTGCAGGAAATGACACAAGGTCAACTTTTAAGTGGAGTTTAATTGGTTAGAATTCACAGTTTTCTTTCTCCCACATTGGTTGCCTAACCAAGTGTAAAGGACCCAGTACCCTACAATTCATTCATAGCTGGAGAGAGAATAATTTGATTCACACCTTTCCGCACGTGTATTGTTGCTACGTGGAATGCAATCAACCTAGTTCAGTATTTGATCTCGGGTCGCTGTGTCCATTTTCTTACGACTATAACCATTACACCACGGGCACTACTTCTGTGTGTGTGTGTGTGTGTGTGTGTGTGTGTGTGTGTGTCTGTCTGTCTGTCTGTCTGTCTCTCTCTATATATATATATGTGTGTGTGTGTGTGTGTGTTTGGTTAAAATTATTTTACGTAGAGTATAAACGAGTTTCAGCGTATGTGTGTTTCCCATCAACGTTCTACGTGAGTCTGATCTTGTGTCCAAGGTTGAGAAATTAAAGCTGTTGAGCAATACAAGCCAGACTGACCGGAGTATCGTCCCTCAACTACAGCTTCATCACTTCACCCCCGTTCGCTACAAGACATCCTTACTTCCCACTTCTCAAATCTAATCTCTCTATTCACACTGTACTCAGCTTCTTGCTTAAACATTGTCTTAGCCATAAAATCTGCAGGTGATAGCCCCGAGTAAAAAGAGGGACGAGTTGGGGTTGCGGAAAATTTAGCAGTGAAGACTTTGCTTAAACTGAACTCGGAATTGTCAGATAAAGAACGCGTCGCTGATTATTTCCTCTGTCTAATCTACACAATGGTGTTTACTTACAAAAATGTGATGACATGCTTATCTTAAACTGTCCCTGAACAGTTTCTTTCGTAATTCAGGAGGCTTACCGTTGTTTTTTCAATCACTGATTAATATATATATATATATATATATATATATATATATATATATAATCTATTCATTGTTGAATTTATTTATTCAAATTGGTACCCACTAACTTGACGTCCACCTGATATTAAAAAAATTTGATTGTCGGGAATATTTTTTTTTGTATATATATATATATATATATATATATATATATATAGGTCTAGAATAGCATCTATGTGATCATCATTAGCATAGGCGAAGAAATGGCATCCATTAGTTATATATATATATATATATATATATATATATATATATATATATATATATTTCCATATGCCTGTGCACGCACGTGTGTGTGTGTATGTATCGGTAGGTAAGTGGATGTGAGTTTTGAATGCATGCATGTACGTTTGAATTTACACGTTTTCATAATTAAATTTTAACTAAAATCGTACCTCATAAATATTGCCGAGGGTGTTCCATTTACTTATAGTATAATTCATCATTTCGCGCGGCTAGCACGGATATCCCTGACCCTCACTCTCCATGTCTCCCTATCTTTCATTGCCTCCGGCAGGTCTTCAGGGTTACATCCCGTATCATCACATAGCTGCTGTATGAATATTCGAGCTGGTCGCCCTGCTTTTGAATGGCTATATGCGGGGGTCCACAGGAGTACATCACTTACGATCTCGTCCTTGCTTCTCCAGCAGTGCTCGGCATGTCTGGTTCGTCTAGCTTGAATAGTTTTCGTGATAGGTGGTAGGTGGCCGTACTGTTGGCGCCTTGTGGGGTGTTGCTACCAGGATCTGTTCAATATTGCTCGCAACATTCTTGTATAATTGCCGTCGAGCTTCTTCTCCAACCGTTTAGTCAGCGTCCAAGTAGTGCATCCATACAGCAGTATAGACACGACCGCAGCCTGGAAGAAACTGCTTTTATTTTATCGATCAGGTTTAATTTCCATATGATCGAAAGCATATCGATAGCTGTCCATGCCTTCGTTAGCCGTGTGTCGATGTCTTTTTCGGTTGATGAGACGCTGCTTCCTAGGTAGGTGAATTTGTCAACCAGTTTCAGGGAGGTTCCGTCTCGTATGGAGATGTCGCCTTTCTGATTAAAGCACATAAATTCAGTTTTTTGTGCATTGACATGGAGTCCAATGCCTACAACGGCTCGTTCCGAACTATTTTTTTCTGCTAAAATTAGTTTGGTTTGGTTTGGTTTCTTTGTTTAATCGCAAATCAACCTTTGTATGTTATTTAATGCCAAAACCATTCTTGGAGAAGAACAGGTACAATTTAACCCATAGCTGGGAGGATAAGGGGGTTCATATCTTTCCCAAGGGTATTTGCCAGAAAGTGAACGTAATAGTGCGACTGAAGTAAGAACTCGCGTACTACGATTGCGCAGTCCATCGCTTTAACCATTACACCACGAGGACACCCCCTGCTGAAATTGGGTTGCGTCTTATATACCCGTGCATCTTATATAGTGTCATATTCGGTAATCTTTTTTAAAAGCATGTTTATCAAAAGGCTGTAGATTAAGAATAAGCAAATGTTCTTTTTTGTTCACAATCTTTAAAAAATCCAACATTTGATCTTAACCTAACACATACTACTCACAAGTTCCACACAAATGCTAAATTTTTCTAAAGTCCAGTGAAAGTGTCAATACTTTCTCAAGACAGATACAAGCATTGATGTATTGCTGTTGGTTTTCGCCATACAGTCGACCCACTCTAAACAACAACAATTAGCAACGACTCATGATTTCTCTCTCTGGCAGATTTTTGGTCTTTTTCTTACCATTGGACTGAATGTATTTACCCAATTTTTTTCCAAAAGCAGAATGTCAAATTTTAAGTAGTGTACAGCCCATTTGAATTAATTATTTTTTCTGCAAGACTTGTTTCCTTACCGTGACTAAAGAACCTAGTCTGCCCAATGATTTGGCCTGGGGAAGTTCCGGTAGCGTTGAGGCTAATATGCTGAATCGTGAGATCGCACTAAGCTTCCCTGCTCATGGGGAGTTGTCGGTGAATATATATATATTGAGACAGACACATAATGAAATATATGGATTACAATAAACTCTTACATATAGAACAACATTTTTGGTCAAACAAACGATATTAGCAAAAATGCAAAGCTTAACATCATCGAAAGAATAGAAAAAAAAAACACACCAGATAGTATCACAGCAATAACAGAAACACACCAAGATAAATCAATAAAACATATCCAGACACTTTTTCCGAATTGCTTTAACATTAAACTTAACTGCCATCAAAATACTAGTTCCCAATAGGATGAGCCGGTATAGATTGACACATTTAATAAATATTATTTCAAGTATTACTATCTAACACAAATGATTCTATTTAGTATCAATCATTTACTGGCCCATATTTAAATGCTTTCAAGTATAGTAATTAATTAAACAGTTGTATTTTATCCACTGATTTGACCATAACAGATACTACGACTCCTGATCAGGGTTGACCGTTGAATAATGGCAATGAAGGAGTATCGAACTTGTGGAACTTGTGAGTAGTATGTGTTAGGTTAAGATCAATCGAGATTCTGTGTGGACTCCAGAGTTTGATATTAAACACCTGAAAAAAGACGAAGGATATATCGGCCGAATGATATATCGGCCGAAACGTTGTGTGTGTAACAATAGAGATGTGGTTAAAAGACCGAATATTCTCAGTAATAACAATTATATAGCTTCATCTCAGAAAATTAGAAAAATAAAATTGAAGAGATATAAGCATTTTATGAGAATATTTTGATTAAACATCGAAACATTTAGATCACAAAGTCACATGAATATATAAATACTCACATCTAACCATGAAAGCATTTCAGTGAAGCAAAGGATTATGATTTGCATTGAAATAATAAAAAGATAAAGTTAGATTATAAAATTTATGGATGTGAAACAAAATGAGAAAGACTCAAAGATATACTAACAAGTCTTAAGTGAAAATAAATAATGACACTAGCCATAAATTAGATTGTGTGAAATAGGCTTGTAAACATGAAGATAAAACTTAGAATGTCCATCTTTCACAAACTGTCTTATACACAGACACACACTTCTATAAAGAAAGAGGGTTTGAGGGATATATATATATAAATTTACAATTTTCTTTGCTTCAATGTGGCACAAGGCCGAATGAATGGGGCTTATAATGAGACTCGAACTCACTCGTGTACGTTTGCAAGTCAAACTTGCCAACCCTTACACCATTAGTGGTGCGTTAACATAAACAGACACACACACACACTCTCTCTCTCTCTCTTTCTCTCTCTCTCTCTCTGTCACACACACACACACACATATATATATATATATATATATATATATCATCATGTCACGCCACCAGCGAGGATCTCCCTGGCTTTCTCCCGTCACCCTTCTTTATCTTCCATTGCTCTGATAGGTCTTAAAGACTACATCGTCTTTCGGCACAGAGCTGCTGTATGTAGGTTCTAGCTGGTTGTCCTGCCTTTGTTCGTTCACGTGAAGAGGTCCGCAGGAGTATGTCACTTATGAGTTCGTCCCAGCTTCTCCAGCAGCGTCCTGCATGTCTAGTTTGTCTAACTTGGATAATTTTCGTGATGGGTAGTAAGTAGCCACACAGCTGCTGCTTTGTGGGGTGCTGTCTCCAGAACTGATTCAATATTGCTCACAAATTTCTTGTGTAGAAGCCGCCAGGTTTGTTGTCCTTAGGTTTAGTTAGCGTCCATGTAGTGCATCCATACAGCAGTATCAATACGACCGCTGCTTGGAAAAAACTGCGTTTAATTTTATCGTTCAGGTCTGACTTCCATATGACCGAAAACCTACCGTTAGCTGTCCATGCCTTTGCTAGTCGCGTGCTGATGTCTGTATCGGTTGATGAGACACTGCTTCTTAGGTAGGTGAACTTGTCGACTAGTTTCAGATAACTAGCGTTTAGTGTGGAGATGTCGCCTCTTTGATTAAAGCACAGGTATTCCGTTTTGTATGGGATTGACATGGAGTCCTATGCCTGCAGCATCACGTTCTGGACTATGTATAAGTGTTTCGGCTTGGGCGGGAGCATTTGCCAGGAGTGCTATGTTATCGGTGTAGTCTGCGTCCGTAATTGTTTGTGCGAGGTATCTTCTGCTCCTTTCCTTTGTCAGCTTGAAACCGTTGTCTTGTGTTGTTGGATCATAAGAGGTTGTTTTATTGCACACGGTCCTATCGAATCCAGATCATTTTTAAACAGATTAATTCAACCTGTTAATTGGACCCTAAGAAGGATTAGTACTCGGCGTCAGGTTAGATGTGGGAGTACTCCACACTTCGGAACTGGAGCCTCATCATCATATGTAGTATAGTGTCATATCTAGGATACACTTTTCTATGTGCTCTTACCACACAGTGAGGGATATAGTCAAACAAACCCCCTCTGACAGAGATTTTATGAAAGATGGTAGAGGTAAAAAAAACATCTTCAAATCATTCATATCAGAATGATTTTGGTTTGGTTAGGTTTTATGGCATATCAACCATTATAGGTTATTTAATGCCAAATCGATTTTCACACAGATAAACACTTCTATTTCAAACAGTTCAGTTTGACATAAGTGTCCTGATTAGTTCTATTTACCCAAAGATAAGACCCTATCAAGTGCCAACAGTCCGGGTCAGGGTGTACTTGCAAGCCATGGCAATGAAGGTGTTCTCCGCATTACTCAAAGCTCCAGAATTACAGGAGTCTCACCATCAGATTTTTAGTGTCATATCCAGGACACGTGTTGGTGGGTGTTACCACTCAGTAGAGATGTAGTTGGTGTATTCTTTTGCCTCAACCAACAGGGCCCATATGAAAATGGAGCACGTGGTAAGTAGGAGAAGAGAAGCGAATGTTTAGCTAAAAAAACAAACTGGGATACACCTAGAATTGTGCAAACGAATGGGATTTCAGAATGTGAAGCAGAAGTAACTAGAAGTAGTTCTTCAGAAAAGAGAGCTTCTCAAGAACATGTAAATTTGAACGGATTAGTTTATTTATATCAAGAGATCAGGTTTAACTATTGTTTATCAGAAGAAAATTTCTGATATAATGAATGACGTTGTTTTAGTCAACTACAGATTACAACAGAACAATTTAAAAAAATGTGGGCAGATATCGCAAGAGAAATTCAAAAAATAAAAAGAAAAAAGAAAGAAAGAAAGCATCATCATTGATTAATATGCAGAAGTCCTGAACTATTTTACAAAGTATTTGAAAAAACTGCATTTCCCAGGCAAAAATGAAACTGATCTTTTTTTATTACAGATCTTTTTTTTCCTTGTGCTTATTTTTTGTTTGATTTATTTTTGTTACTGGTAAGTTTTTCCCACCAGCGTTAGCTGACGGTGTTTCACTGGAGTCTGAATGGCTGTAAGTTTCCTCATATCTCTAGGACTCTTCTCAGTATTCTGGCTGAATATAACAATGCTGAAGTTTGGATGGTCTCTCCTCGTCCTCAGATTTCCAATTCTCCCAGTCCCTTCATTAAGCTTTTGAGGATTATTCTGAACGCATAAATTACAATTGGTATAACCGTCATTCTCATATTCCATAGCTTATTAGTTCTCTGACGAGGTCTAAATATTTGTTCCTCTTTTTTTTTTTTTTTCTTTTTTTTTTTTTTTTGTTTGGTCTTCACTCTGTGGTTTGGCGGATCGTCAAAGGTCACTATTCGCCAGGTTTTCTTTTCTTTTTTTTTTTTTTTGGTTAACTATCGCTAAGTCTGGTCTTCTGACCGGGATTAGGTGTTCTGTTTATTTCAAAATCCCATTGAATTTTATAGGTCTCAATCTCCAGGACAGAGTTGATCTATTATTATTATTATTATTGTTATTATTTCTTTCCTTACGAATTTTTTTCACACCGGCGTTTGCTGGTGGTATTTCATTTGATTCTGAGAGACAGAGAGACTCCTCGGGTCTCCAGAACTCTTCTACCTGATATTAGCAGTGCTGTGGTCTGGATGTTTTTGATTCTTCCTCTAATTTCCTCCACTCCCTTCTTTAAGCTCTTGAGGACCATTTTTAATATTTTATTCTTGGGCTGGTCTCTGACCGGGATTGTATTAAAAAATCCCAGAGAATTTGATGGCTCTCTTTCTCCAGGACGGAGTTGATCTATTATAATTATTTCACTTCTCGCGAGTTTGCTGGTGGTATTTCATTGGAGTCTGAGTGACAGCAAGTCTCTTCAAGTCTCCAAAATTCTTCTTTGAATTGTAGCCAATTTTAGCAATGCTGTGGTCAGGGAAGTTTTTGATTCTCCCACTAATTTTCTCCATTTCCTTTTCTAGGCTCTCAGGGACCTTTTTTTTTTTTTTGTATATTCATTCTTGGGTTGATATCTGACCGGGATTAGACTATTTGTCTGTATCTCAAAATCCATGAGAATCTTATTGGTCTCTTTCTCTAGGATTGATTGTCGTTTGTGCATACACCATTTGGTAGTATAGACAAGTTTTTGTCTCTTGCACAATTCCCTGTAGAAAACTTATTCCACCCAGATGTAACTCATCTTGTACTCCTTTTATGTTAGTTTGCTTATTATGCTTCAACTTATTATGGGATTGATTATTGCATCTTTTTCACTGCATAATCTGCACTTGCTATTCTGTTGCATATGATTAATTTTCGCTTTAATATATCTGGTCCTTATGACATTGTTTTGTTCTGTTATTATGATCCAGTTTCTCTCTTAAAGTTTCCTTTACGTAGCCATGTCCATATTTTCTCAATCGGAATTCAGTCAGGAACACTCTATTCAGTTTGCCTCCATTTCCAATACACTTAAAACAAATATTTTTTCGAGATAAAAAAACATTTTCCCAAAAAAAAACAAAAAAAAACAATTCGACTCCGAGTTTATATCTATGGAAAAAATAGTCCTGAAAAACTATTATAAATGACTCTTATGTGTTTGGTTTGGCTTCTTTGTTTAATGGCATTTCAACTTTTGTAGTTTATTTAAAGCCAAAGTCACCCTTCTATAAGAACAGTAGTACTATTTACCCCATAGCTGGGAGGACAAGTGGGTTCATACATTTCCCGAGGGTATTTGTCCGAAAGTGAATATAATTGAGGACTGAAGTTCGAACTTGCTTAGTCCGATCACTCAGTACATCACTTTATCCGTCACACCACGTAGACACACGACCTACCTAGGGCGATGAACGATAGGGAGGAGTGGCGAGAGAGGGTCAGGGATATCCGTGCTACCAGCACGATATGATGATGATGATGATACAAAAAAGATATTTACATGCATAGAGGCACATACAAACAAAAACAAGCATGAATACACACACACACACATACACACACACACACACACACACACATATATATATATATATATATGTATGTATACATAATTACATAAATATTCTTACACATATAAAACATTTAAGTTTCTTTGTTTAATGGCATTTCAACTTTTGTAGGTTATTTAATGCCAAGGCCATCCTTCTATAAAAACAGTAGTGGTACTATTTAGCCCATAGCTGGGAGGATAAGGGGGTTCTTACCTTTCCCAATGATATCTGCCCGAAAGTGAACTTAATAGCACGATTGGAGTTTGAATTCGCTTGCTACGATTCCGTAGTCCATCGCTTTAACCATTACACCGCGAGGACACCCACCCACTTTCATGTGTGTTGGGTTTGTAGATGTATGTGTTAGGCCGATACAGAATCTTTAAGTTACATCTTTTAAACAACTCCAGGGAAATCTTAGAGGTGTCAATAAAGTTTACTCAACATTTTCTTCTATTCCTTTGAGAACCTCTTAAATGTACAAAATCATTTCAATGAAAATTTCTGAAAATAGGAAATTTATTTTTTCATGAACAAGAAAATACCATCTGTCTGTATTTAAACACAAGTCTTTCTTGAATTATGAAGGGAATGCTGCGTTTAGGAGAAAAATTAAACTTGCTGTCACTTGCTCTCCAGAGATGACTGCCTTAGATTTTCAGCAGGAAGACAGAAATTACAACAAAATTTTCATTCACTTTTTGACAGACTTTTCTCACAAATATTATTCGCATTTTTTTTTTATTTTGTTTTTCCCTTTTCGAAAAGACAATCCAATTGTTTGACATTTTCTATTATTAAGACATTCTCCATCGCACTCAACCCTTATCTGCAGCCATTTGACTTCAACTTGGCCCTCAGACTGAACTCAACCGTATTCATAGAAACGCTAGTTTTGCGGTGCGGTTTTCTTCCATTGTTGCTGGGTTGATTTATAAGGAATGGATTCTTGGAGCCCCCATTATGGACATAATGAGCGGCGAATTGAACCGTTGACAATATTTCGACGTCTGCTAAAATTCCTTGCTGATTTGCAGGCGACCTGAACACGAGACACAAAGCAGGAACGGAAGTGCAAACAAAAATTGCGGGAATTTGATCTTAAGAGAAATGAATGGACCATGCGTTATTTATTAGTTGTCGATAATGTATTGAGTCATCTTTTCTTTTTTTTTTTCTTACTTGTCATCATTAAAATCTTCATTTTCTTTTATAATATCACGGCCATCATTATCATCATTATCAATTTCTTTATTATTATTATTATTATTATTATTATTATTATTATTATTATCATACCCCTTGCGTGCGTTTCACAATCGTTAGCTGATGGTCTTTCATTGGAGTCCGAGTGACAGCAAGTTATTACAATTACTATTTACGCCTTTTCGAGTTTTTCATACCTGTGTTAGCCGATGGTTTCTCACTGGGATTTGAGTGACAGCAAGTCTCTTCAAGTCTCCATGATTCTTCTCTATATTCTGGCCGATCTTAACAATGCAGCGGTTTGGACGGTCTCCTCTCGTCCTCTTATTTCCAATCCTCCAGTCCTTGTATCAATCCTCTGGCGATTGTACCAAGAGTACCAGTTACAATTGGCATCACCGTCATTTTCATGTCCTACAGTTTTTGTTTTTTTTTCAATTCCATTGTAAGGTCCAGACGCTTATCTTTCTGTTCGCTTCATTTCAATTTCTCTCCGTTGTTTGCCGGGACAACTCAGTCCACAATTCCGCAAGTTCTATTTTTTGTGGTTGATTATTACTAGGTCTGGTCGTCAGGCCGAGACTTGGTCTGTCAAAATCCCATAGGTGTTTATTTGTCTTATTTTCCAGGACATATTCTTGGTTGTGCATATACCATTACTTCATATGCTCAAATTTCAGTTTCTTGCACAACTCCCAGTGGATCACCTTGCCCACCCAGTCGTGTCTAGTCTTAAACTCTTTCTGTGATAATTTGATGCATTCGCTTATTATGTGATTGATTATTTTGTTTTTATCACCACATAGTCAACATCTGCTAATTTGTTGCGTCTTATCTATTATTGTTTTGATATATGATTGGTCCTTATGGCGTATTTTTGTGCTGTAATAAAAAAAAATTTTCTGTAAAGGTTTCCCTTTCTTATACACGTCCACGTTTTTTCACTTAGGGCTTATCAGATGCTTTTACTTTGCTGTCTGAGTGAAAGCAAGTCTTGTTGGTTTTCCAGAGCTCTTCCGAGTATGCTGTGGTCTGGAAGATATTGATTTTTCCTCTGATTTTCAGTTCCTCCATTCTCCTTTTCCAACCTTGGGGGCTGTTCCAAGTGCATCAAATATAACTGGTATCCCTGTAACCTTCATGTTCCTCAGTCTAGGCCAAGAAATAACAAGACTTCTAATTACACCTTTCACCTTATTAAATATTCTGGTTTATTTGTTTATATTGACATTTTTCATATATAAGCTGGATGATTAGTTAGATTTATGCCATGTCAACCCGTGCAGGGTTATTTAATAAGAAGATATTGATTTTATCCCTCGCAGAGGAATAAGACTCCATCAAAAATGGATGTCCAAAGATTATTCTTTTTTCATAATATAAGGAAATACTGCATTTTTATTACGTCAGTGTAAGAAATAAGACAAAAAAATATATATATATACACATTACAGCTGAAATATTCCGTATTTTTGAAAATATAGGTTCTATATCATAGAAAAATATATTTAACTGAAATACAACTGTCGGAAGAAATTTCAGACGGTTATATTTCAGTTAAATATTTTCTTATAATATAGAAGCTGTTTTAAAAATATGAAATATTCCAATTGTGACGTGGTATGCTACCAAGAAAGGGAAAGGGAGGTCAATTCCCCTACTCGTCTGTGTTTGAATCAACAGGCACTAAGCTTGACCGTTAAAAGAAGATATGAACGAAAGTCAATTCCTCGCACTCTATGACCTGTAGCCGATTGAACAAAGTAACGAATCCAGGTCACTCGGGCATCCTGACCTGATTGGAATCGTAGGGGGAAGGAAAAAGCCAAATGATTGGCCAGTAGACCGTTAGGCCAAAATGCCATCTTTTTCGTTTGTGGAAATTTGGAAAGAAAATCTTAGTTCTGGACAGACATTGGCGAGAGGGAGACACCAATTTAGCCAACTCCAGGGAAAGTCTCCCGTAAAAAGAGTAGAACAGAAGTCAGCAGAAAGGCGCTGATTCAGCCGATTCTGGGGATGTCACTCACCCGTAAAAAGAAAGGAATATGAACATTTAAACCTTGTCAAAGATAAGAACAACTTAAACTGTTATTCCTTTTACCCTTCCTAAATATTGGAATTATATGTATTCAAAAAAGAAAGAACGAAACTGAAAGGATTCTGTTTCACCATTAGCAAATTAGTAAATGAGCTTTGTTACATTCTTCAGTCCGGCGACTTAGATACTTTCTCAGATAAAAGAGAGAAAAAAAGAAAGAAAGAAAAAAAGGGGAAGAAGAAAAGGACTGTTGAGAGATATTTATGTTTGATGCGTCCTGTTGGCTTAATATAGTCGGTATTTTAAAAGGAATAGAGAAAAGAAAAAAGAAACTATTTTTTAAATCTTATCATTATTTGTTTGGTAATCGCCTATTAAAACTTTGTTATATTTTAAATGCACCCTTGTGTTGAAATCTTTTGGTTGTGTTGTTTCCTCTATATATTCGTCTTCATTTGCACATATTCGTTTCAGCTTCGTATCGCTGTCATTAATTCTTGCTTAATGTCTTATTCACCTTAAAACATTACAAGGGAATTTTGGAAATTTGACTACATTTAATATTTTCTAACCTTGAAGTCCATGTTTTCCGTTATCTGAGGGCTTGGAAAAACGAAGGACTTGGTGTGGTATGTGAAAGTGAATTGAAAACCCCTTGCCAACGTCGGAGATCAGTCTCGCCCCAAATTAACCCTCACATTATTTGCCAGTTTACCATATGCCCGAAATAGGAGCCTTGGCTAGGACTTATTTTTGCGGAGAGTCAATTGCTAGACTGCCCTCGACGTCTCATGCGCATAAAATGAACTCTCCTCCTGGGATAGTTATTTATGCAGCATCACACAATTGTAATAACTTAGAGCTTTTTTAACTAATTTTTACAGTAACGTAATAAAAATGTATTCAGTGTATTTCTTCATATCATTGCTTTACGACTTTTCCTTGGATTATGTTATATGGTTTTTATGCGATTAATAAATAAATCTATGAATATTACTAATAATTCCGAATGTTTAGGTGTGGGGAAGTTAACTGATTTAAATATAACAGGTTTAAAGTGTTTTGCATATATCGTAGGTATAATTTTCTTCACATTTATCTGGATCTGGTTAATGTTAAAAATCAGAATTTCGTAGTTTTCTCAGAGAACAGATTCATTGTTGAAAAGAGCTGGCATGACCCTGTATAGCGGAAGGACAAATCGTGTTGTGAATTTCGAAGCCGGCTAGTGGTGGTTGCCATCTCTGGGTAGACAATATTGGAATATTATTTTGCTTTATTTAGGATATTACTCTTGAACTTGACTTGAAAAATAACTGATTTGGGCTGAATTTTCTGCGCGGGAATCGATTTGGATTTTGAAGGTTTATGCATATTATTAATGAGTTTTAACGGTACAAGTTAGTTGTTGTTTCGGCTGTGAGGAGAAATGATCAACTTGTACTGAGAGGGATAGCGCACACGCACAATTTTGATAGCAGTCCGCCGAGATCAAATTTCCTGCATGCGTATAAACGCCAGCTAAACAATTCACTTTAGAACGCATACATGAGTGAATGAGTCTAATATTCAATAGGTTACTAAGGTTAACTTAAGTCCGAAACATATATGATCAGTACAGACGTATTTTGTTTTTCATTACTGTAGATGCCATAAGATAGTTGATTGTATTTCACTTAATATAAAGTTGTTAAGCTGCTTATATTTAATCAACTGGCATTACAGTTTTTCTGGAAAAAGAACCGACTCAACCTGTTTAGAATATTTATCACCTGGAGAGATTACCACGACTTATCGGTTTGGGAATCAGTCGTTTTTTCGGTCGATAAGAATCACAACAGTTTTGTAATTTCAAGATAGACGATACATGACTGAGGCTGTGCCATCCAGACAGCTGCGAATTATAAATGACCAAGCTGTGTAAAGAGTGAAATTTCACAACGGGATTCAAACTGAGCTGCGTGTCGACGAGAAATACGTCTTATTTTGAATGAGAGGGTTATGTAATTTTGGTGGTGACAAGTATACACGACCACGGAGTGGAGAAAGTTGAGTTTATGTGGGTAGTAAATTTGAATTTGAATTTCACTTTTACTATGGCTTGCTTAATGCTTGTAGAACAGCGAAAAATATTTTACGTTGCACATCTAAGTTCCATGTACGCAAACAGTATTTAGGTGGAGGAAGAAGAAATGGCTAATTACGCTATTATCTATCAGAATCCCTGACATGCCAGTGACAAGGTCCATGCAATAAGACATCTTCATAAAAGGGAGGGTAGATTATATAGCATTGTCAAATGCTATATAGCAAACTGAATCTTAGTAGTTTCAAATGAAATGTGTACTATGTTCCGCGGTTCTACACTGATAAGCACTATTTAAAAGCACTTTGTGACGAATTACCGAATTCTGCTACACACTGCGACAACAGATGGAAAACATTTGGCATGATAGGCCATTTTTGAAGATGCTGACTTGTGACAAGGAAATATGACACCATAATACATTCGCTGGATTGTAAGGAAGGGAGCTGCGACTCTCTCGCCGTCAACTGACGATAGTAGTAAGGAAGAATTACATAATAGTGGAAGTGGGAGAAGTGTTATATTCTCATATGCAGATTCACATCTACATATACACACAGCATCATAACGACACGATAAATAAACAGACGCAGGAAGACTTCTTTATAAATATATGTACCTCTCACATTATTGTAAGGGTTCGAAAAGGTTATTCAAGGTTTTATGGTGAGAGGGAGTTGGAGACCGAACAGAAACTGCAATATTTTGACCCCCACTCTTATGGCCGTCAGCGTTGTGTTTTTCTTGTTCTCCTGATGCTCAACTGGAGGCCCATAGGCCCACTCTACTGGGTGATAGCTTTCTTTACTGCATCTTATCAGCATCTTCTCTGAACCCCAACTCATCAGGGCCCCAAGCCCCTTCGGCCTGGTGTGGCTTTCCCTACCATATCTCGTCTCTAATTCGAACTGTCTGACTTCTGTCTTGACTGAGTTATATAATAGTCCAACACCCACTCGATCGCCTACTCGATCTTTGGAATGGCATGATTGATCGTCGTCCAGCGGAAATAACTGTCATGCAGTTCACAGGTCACTCTCTTCCGGTGCATCAGTCTATGAGTGTATCATGGGCTTTGCCTTGTCCCATTTCAGCAGCCAAATCCACCCACGCGATCTCTTTCGATTACTGGCCATTGGAATGTGTCACTTCCTTCCGGTGCATCACTTTGTAATGGCATGTTTGCTCGGGCCGAAGGTCAAAATACAACAGAAGCTGTCTCTCCTTCACCCTCTCTATCATTACAAGGTGATATGAGCATGGGAGAACCTCACTCTCAATTAGCCGTGTATGCGTCGGCGAAGAAGCAAATCTACGACCATGTTAGGTACTGAGGAAGAAACCACCAAAAAAAGCCAACACGTGGTGAATTTTCAAATTACAGTGACTAGTCAGTTGCCATTTATTCATCACAGACTACAGGCATGGAAGATTTGTTCCCTTTATAAATACTTCTGCTTCTAAATTGTATATTTGCTTCTCATTTGCAATAACCTGTCGAGAATGGAATACAAGGGTACTACACCCCTCCCTTGCGCTTTTTGGATAAAGTAGAGGTCTGATGTCTTTTCTAAGTTGGTCTAAGACAGCCAAAGAAATTGTTAGGTTGTATATTTTTGTTAGAGTTGGATCTTTTTTGGTTTATCTCAAATCTCACAACCATCCAAGCAATACTAACAAAAAATCCTGGGCATTGCTGGTAAAGTAAGTGACATTCTCTCAAGGACGCCAACGCATGCACTCACCAGTATTGGAAAGGCGTGTATACATCAGCTCACTGGATGCTTTCGAGAAGACTTGCTTGGAGTGATGGATGATAGGGACTGATAGCGAGGGAGGGAGGGAGAGTCAATGGTCTCCTCGCTGTCAGCATGAATTGATAATGAAGATGATGATGATAATTGGAATATAAATTTACCAATGACAGGTTGCATCTACAAGCAATACACAATAATTTTATTTAGTTTCATAGCATATCAACCATTGTAGGTTATTTAATGTCAAATCTTCTTTATATATTAATATATATTAAACATATACGATTTGTAAATACATTTTGTTCATAACGTTTTTAAACGAACCGAAGCTCTATTATTTTCTACACAGTTAAATGGTTCAAAATATTCATAGGTATCACTAACAATTCTAATAAACCTCGGTCATTTGTTTACACACATTTAAATGAAAACAGTTCTATTTCTAACTATTCAATTTAGCGTAAGTGATTTGTTTGGACAGTTTAATTGTCAAAATCTTCTATTTGACCCATTTATGGGGCCCTATCTGGTGCTACCACTCCAAGCCAAACTTAACCAGGGAGTAATGTTAATGAAGGAGTACTTCGCTTTCCTAAAACTCCTACATTACCGGAGCCTTACCATCGGATTGTTTAGTCTCATATCCTGGACACTTGTTGGTGGAGGGGTCTTACTCCTCTGCAGAGAAGCAGTCGTAATTTCCTACAGCTCCAACCGACCGGGCTAAGTACACAAGAAGGTTTACGTAGTGTTGGTTTCCACTAATGCAAAAAATATTTCATTGTTTTATTCTAGTAGTCTCAGGGGTGGGGGGCGTCTTCATTATTTGTAAAAGACGGGAAATATTTGTATTTTTAGCGTGTAAATTCCCGCTAGTCATTTATTGGGAGCTCATTTCTTGATGAACATGGCCTAGAAAAAAATTTGTCTTCATCCAGGATGAATTCATTCTAACACAAAATAAGGAGAGAAAAAAAAAAACAAACACATTTTTGTTTCTTTTATTTTCTTTTACGTACAATTGACACTATTTGTTCGGAGGGGGATTCAAACAATTTCATTTGAAAAGGATTAATAGCTAAAATTCAAATGGTTGGTATTTGTGCTGTCACCGAGATATATATATATATAATCTGGCAGGTTGAATTTCATCTAGAGACAACCTATTTCTACATCTCATATTCCTAGTAACAATGCAAACTATCACACTGTTAAATAATTGTTGGTTGGGTGGTTGGTTTTTTTTTATGGTATATCTATTTTTGTAGGTTATTCAATGCCAAATCCATTTCATACGATTGATCAGTACTATTTCAAACAATTCAGTTTAGCATAAGTACACAGTTTGATTATCAAAAACATTTCTATTTCAAGCTATTCGGTTTAGTCAAAAAGTTCTAATTCAAACAATTCAGTTTAGTGTAAGTGCAGTTTCAATGTCAAAAACAGTTCTATATCAAACATTTCAGTTTAGTATAAGTACGCAGTTAAAATATCAAAACAGTTCTATTTCATATAATTTAGTTTAGCATAAGTACGCACATTAGTTCTATTTAACCCGTAGAGAGTGTCCTATCGGGTGCTACCACTCTAGGCCAGAATGGACCTGGAAGCAATGACAATGACGGGGTGCTTAACATTCTCCAAAGCTCCAGTATCACTGGAACCTCGCCATGAGATTGTTTAGTGTCATATATCCAGGACATTCGTTGGGGGGTCTTACTCCTCTGCAGAGGGGCAGTTGGTGTATTCAACATCCCCAGCCGATTGGATAATACATAGAGTTAAATGTAAAAATAATTTTACTTCAGAGGATTCAGTTTAGCATGAGTACGGAGTTTAAATGCAAAAAAGTAATCTTTTGAAACCACAGTTTAATTCTATTTGACACATAGATATGACCCTTATCAGGTACTACCATTCCGGGCTAGAGTGGACCTGGGAGTGATGTTAATAAAGGGGTACTCCCCATTCACCAAATCTCCAGCCTTATTGGAACCTCACCATGAGATTGTTTAGTGTCATATCTAGGAGGGTCTTACTCTCTGCAGAGAAGCAGTCAGTGTATTCTACAGCCTCAGCCGACTGGGCAATGTTATATAATAGATTACAACATTGTATATATTCAGGTATTTTTCACTCAGCATCCGTGAGAGGGAGATCCACCAGAATTGGGTCTCAGGTCTTAGATTTTATCGAATATCTATAAACCTGAAGAAGAAAACATTTAACTTGACACTGTGAATAGTTCCAAAATCATTCGTTATAAATTGTGATTTAAAGCCAAAATTTGTTCTGAAATTTCATTATGTTATATTTTTTAAGAAACTGACAATTACTAAATGAAGGCTACATTAACTGCTTGTGTGATGACGCCTCTTGTCACATCTATTAAGCTTTGGGGTGCAATGAGTATTGATTTCCAGCTGTTATGTGACTTTTGTAGTATTCGATTTCGAACGTAATATCGAAGTTGTTAGGGAAGAGAAGAAATAGGCTTAAAGAAATCAGGAAATATCTGACTCTATAAATCGGATAGGAATACCTTCACGTAAAACAACTGGTGTCCAGTAACTACAAAGAAATGTTCATTAAAATGTTCTCCATTATATATATATATATATATATTGTCAGCCATAGGCAGACTGTTTTGTATCACAACACTTCAGTGTGGGTAGACACGCAAGATGCTTCAAGCTGGAATCGAAATCCGACAGATGTAGGATTTGTTATCGTAGTTTATTAATTTCGTGTGCTATTATAGTGATGATTTCAACTTGAAAACTTAAATATTAAACACACACACACACACACACACACACACACACACACACACACAAATAATTAGAATCAATAGAATTAACTTTGAAATTAGCGGCAATATTTTGAAACGACTTAATCCTTTTCTTCTTTTTTTTTTAATATTCTATTTTTTGATATTATTTTTTTCTTGATAGCGTTCTGTTTTAAATTAGTTCGATGTCATTGTCCTCTCAGTTTAATCCAACTATATGTTTACGTCCTTTTTCAATATTACGAAAAACTTAAAAACTTAAAAAAAAACAATCATTACCCTTGCAAACTATCCCTGATGATAGCCTATGAATGGTCCGAAAGCACTCGGGACAATATCGGGAAATTCATCTACCAACTCCAATCTAAAACCAAAACACTTGTCAGGAAACTTGAAATGATCTTAATTAGATATAGACAAAATGTCTCTTTAAAATTTAAACAAAAATGCTTAAATTAAGGACGGCTGCCTAACTACACACACACACACACACACAACACACACACACACACACACACACACACACACACACACACACACACACACACACAAATATATATATATATATATACATATATATATATATATATATATATATATATAAATTATTAGTTACTCATATGACATGTATGATGTAAATCTGTGTGTATATGTTTAGTAAGTGCTAAGTTATAATGAATTCGATCCTTACTATGAACCAGGGTTTGTTTTCCGAGTATCAAACTACCGTAACCTCCCAAAAGATCTACATGCATGAGTGCTGTTTTCCTGTGCGTATAGCGAGGTCGTCTCGGTATCTACTGGTGTATCAATAGTTTAATCGCTTTGCCCCCGTCATGCAAAACAATTCTCTTTGAAAATTAATCCTGATGGATTGCGTTTCGTCTGTCTCCAGTATTAGGAATAATTAGTCTGTTGCAACATATTCTAAACGGCAACCTAATCCATAATATTTCTGACGTTAGAAATAATGTCAAGACGACAAATGAACTGACGCATTCTTTCCTTAACACTCACACTCAATCTCAATATGTGTGTGTGTGTGTGTGTGTGTGTGTGTGTGTGTGTGTGTGTGTGTGTGTGTGTGTGTTTATCACGTCTGTTTGAAGTGTATGACTTGAAAATAGCATAGATTGAGGGATAGACTCTAAGTATCCTTTAGTTGGGAGCTTACAAACTTTTCTCATCACTCATTTTTTAGCATATTTTTTTATTTAGTATTCCGGGGTTGTTATCAGCTTCCTCATCTTTGGTATTTGGGGACAAATGTTAACTCTGAGAAAAAGCCTGAAGCAGTATGGAATCAAATCTGACCATTTCATGATGGGTTATAAAACTGGGTGATAAGATAATATCAGAGAATATGATTTAAAAAATGCAAGGGACGCGAAAAAAACTATTCTACTTGCAGAAAAGTTTGATCAAAAGTTTTTCGAAAATTCCCGACTGTTTAGATAAGTTTCGGACAAACCCCACAGAAAAACATTAATAATATATATATATATGTATATATATATATATATATATATATATATATATATATATATATATATATAAGTGTGTGGATTATTCGTATATATAATAAATGAGGAATTTCGTTTAAATCTATGGGATTACTCGATGTATAAGTATCGTTATATATTTATTTTCAGGTTTATATATTAAAAACAGAAATATAAAAAGATGATAATTTAGTTTGCCAACTAAAAAATTACACCTGCTACGAAAAACCTAACATATGTTTAAATTGTGAGGGGTCAATTTGCAAGAACACACTATTTCTGGTTTCTTAATTCTTTTAATATTTTATTGTTTTAACCTCCTTTCCTTTTCGCCTGAAAATGTAATTTTTTATATGTATATACTGAAATCCATATTTGCTGGTTTTCTCCCACAAATTAAGCACGTAAGTCATCTGAAGAGACAAAGATAATAATAATATTCTTCGTCGAAATAAATTTATAATGACAATATAACCAGGTTTGAATATTTTCTTCTAGTTACATTATATATATATATATATATATACATCTTGAAATTCAACTGATAGGTTCGAGAAATTATGAATTTTGTATTTGTATTTTTGCATATATTGACCAATAGGCGCTTATTTTAAATTTTCTTTAAGATTCACGGACGACTATATTTGACTTTCCATACATATTTGAAGGATCAAAACACAGAAATATTTAAGAAATATTTTCCCTCCTGGACTGTTAAAAATACATTTTAACCAATTAGAAAATTAGATAAATCATTGATGTTTTAAAAATCTATTTTCGAACCTACCTCAATCTTAAAATTAAGCAATATATTCGGGAAAAATATAAGATGATTTATAGATCTATTCTGTTAATCAACTGAAAACATTCATTTTTTTTTCTTTTGAGAGAAAATCTAACAATACATTCCTTCAAATTTTCATTTTGATTTTAATATCTCTTAATTATTTTGAATTGAACGAAATTTTCGTTAGTATAAAATCATGCTCGTACTACTAATCTTCCTCTTCAGATGAAAATTGTAGCCGCTTACATATTAGTGAATAAGTATATTTTTACCCTACTCTGTGACATACGTACTCACATATCTCTTACACACACAAAATATATCAACTAGATTTAAACTAAGCAAATTAATTCGTTGAAATCCATTAACTTTTCTTTCCTGTAATGTAACCATCGGATAATATTTACGCTCTAATATTATCAGTCCAGAGAATAAATATTTGTAACGACTGTTTTCAATAAACCTTTTCACTTAATTTAAAGAAATAAAATTTTTTGAAGTTGTAGATCGGTATTTCATTCAATCATTCATGCTTTATCCACTGCGTACAGACAAACAGACACACAGACACACAGACACACACATGCGCGTGCGCACGGACGAGCATGTGTTTATGTGTGTTTGTGTGTGTGTGTTTTATCAAAACATGTTTGGTTAAAGACTACGGATTCTATTTCTTTTTAATGATCAAGTGAAGACGTTTGAGTCTTGTTATTTTTCTTATGTCTGGGCAAGATGGGGAAGAAAATATCCCATTCTAGCCCTATTGCTCACGACCAATTCGATGGTCATCTTTAGGGGTTTTGTTAGGTAGTCCGTTGCTGTGAATTTTATTCTTATTTATTTGGAATGGTTTTTTTTAATGGGGTTGGCTCATTCTGTTAGGGTGGGTTGTAGGGTAAGTTATTGAATATGCGTAATATGTTAATACCAGTGTTGAAAACTATTCTATTAAGAGTAGTTTTTTTAAAAAATTATTTACAGTTTTTACTTTGAGGATTTGTAAACGGTTTTTATTGTTATTTTTATATATGATTTTTGTATTGTTAATTAGGATTTTTCTTATGTTCGGGGATATGAGTTTGTCAGTATCTGTGCTATGCTTTGCCATTTGATGCTGTTTTATGGTTCTTATGTGAGAGAGGTGCTACGTAAGGTGACGAGAGAGGGTGGTTGGTGTATGACCACAACAAAACAACATAGCAGAAACCGTGAGGACGATTGTACTTGATGCCGCCTTGCTAAACACACGACATTATAAGGTAAGGATCAAGGGTAAAGTGGAGAAATCTCGGGAGTGGAGTAGTACCCTCCTCTAGCTATTGAAAAGGGCTACTTTGGGTCACACTCGACTAAGGTCGCCAACTTTAATTATATATATATATTTACTCATATCATACATCTTCATTGATGCATTAGGATGGGTCATCAGTGATGTTTCCTTTGGGTTTACGGTAGGTGTCGGGTCTTGCAACATTAGACCCCCTTGTTCAAATGACTCATTTGGCATTGATCTTACGCCAACTACCATCCCAGCAGCTAAACTGCGTATCATTCACAGAAGACACACACACACACACACACACACACACACACACACACACACACACACACATATATATATATATATATATATATATATATATATATATATATATTGCTATGTAAATATTTATTGATATCAGCATATATACTAGCCCAGTCAGTTGGGCTGTAGAATACACCGACGCCATCTTTACAAAGAGCCAAAATTCCCGCAACGAATGTCCTGTAATGACATTAAACTTCATCTAATGTTAAGGATCCAGTCTTGGAGCTTTGAGGAATATGGAGTACTCCTTCACTGCCATTCCTCCCGGGCCACCCTGACTCGCAGTATTAGTGTCTGTTAAGGTGCTATCTTTGGCTCAAATAGAAATGTTTAATCATTGTCTATACATAAAATCATTTAACTGTGCGTAAAAAATAACTGAAGTTAAATTGAAATATCAGTATTTCATTGATATTGAGGACTCATTTAAATATGTGTAAGCAAATGTGCTCCTATTCTATTTGAAATTATTACCTACAAGCTATTCGCTTACAAATCATGTGTGTTTACTATATATACTTATTTCCCAGTCGGCTGGGGCTGTAGAATACACCGACTGCTTCTCTGCAGGGAGGTAAGACCCCCCCCCCAACGAGTGTCCTGGATATGGCTCTAAATAATCTGATGGTGAGGTTCCAGCAATGCTGGAGCTTTGGGGAATGTGGAGTACCCCTTCATTGCCATTGCTCCCAGGTCCACTCTGGCCCAGAGTGGTAGCACGTGATAGGGCCCTATCTATGGGTTAAATAGAACTAACAGTATTCTTATGGTAAACTGAATTGAGTAAACTGAATAGCTTGAAAAAGAAATGTTTTTGACAATTAAACCGTATTTACATTTAAACTGCGTGCTTATAATTAACTGAATTATTCAAAATAAAACTGTTTTTTGACATTAAAATTGGATTTACATTTAACTGAATTGTTACATATAACTTCTTGAATAGTATGAAATAAAAGTTTTTGACAATTAAACTGTATTTATGCTAAACTGAATTGTTTGAAATAGAACTTTTTATTTGGATAAAAATGGATTTGGCGTTAAATAACCTACAAAGGTTGATATGCCATAAAACCCACCAAACCAAACCTATATATGCTTATACATATATCATGGATATACATGAATTTCAAACAGGATTTGGCATTGAATAACTTACGAGTGTTGATATGCCATAAAACATAAACATACATCCAACAACCAGCCAAACTATATCTATCAATGATCTAGATGGTAGAGTGTTCACCAATGGCCCGAAAGACCGGGGTACAATCCATGATCGAGTCATACCAACGACTCAAAGAATGGTATTTGATACCTCTTTGCATAACACTCAGCATTACAAGGTACATATCAAGGGTAAAGTGGTACAATTCAGGAAAAGGGAGCCTTCGTGTCGCCCTTGACTACGGTCACTAACTCAATATATATATATATATATATATATATATATATATATATATATATATATATATATATAACTACAATGTTCTAAACGCAAAAATTACGAAGACCAGGATTTTTTTTTCACATTTATATAATAAAAATATCAGCTTTCTAAAACCCAACCATCAACTTCTGTGTTATTGAGCAAATAACTCTAATTTGCAATTTGTAGGTTTACGCATACTTTCCAATATCATTTTGCTAATTCTCTCAACTTTATTTTTGATGGGTTTGAGTAGGCTCCACTCAGCTTTATGCCCCTAATTAGGCTTGTGGTATTTAACTCTGTGTGTGTGTGTGTGTGTGTGTGTGTGTGTGTGTGTGTGTGTGTGTGTGTGTGTGTGTGTGTGTGTGCACGCGTACGTGTTAATATATGAAGAGAACGAGAGTTTTTAAAAGTTTATATATATATATATATATATATATATACACACACACATATATATATATATATATATATATATATATATATATATATATATATATATATATTATATACGTATATGAGCGAGAGAGGGGGATCTGAGAGTCGAAGATTTAGAAGGATTATATATTATTAGACATAGAAAAAAAGCATTTTATAAACGATGCACAAGCTGAAATATCCAGCCTTCACTGTAAAATTTTATAAATGTTTTTTATCAATAACTTAGCAAAGAAATTCTGTATCTTAAAAAAAGTGATGACAGAAGAACTTCAGGATATACATTTTGTTTGGTTTCTTTAACTAAAAGCATTTAAACTTTTATGGGTTATTTAATATCAAAACTGTCCTTTTAGAAGAGTAGCTAGCGTACTATTTAGCCCAACGTAGGACGATAGGGATGTTCATACCTTTCCTTTAGTTATTAGTCCAAAACTGAACATAATATCGTGACTGGAGTTCAGTCTTGCTTACTACGATGTTGCAGTATAGGACGTTAACCACTAAATCACGAGGATTCCCCTGGAAATACATTTATTGGATTAATGGGAGCAAAAGTTGGTATAAGAATCTTCATTGAATTATTATTTGGTCGAAATTCTTTACAATTATAGAAGAGTGAACTACAATGATTCACATTATTATGCTGAAACATTTTTGATTTTTTTTAAATTTCAGTTAGGAAACCCATTATTGATGAGAGCCTGTTTTATGTTATCTACCTCTACAGAGGTAGAAAACATAAAACAGGCTCTCATCAATAATGGGTTTCCTAACTATATTGTTGATGAACAAATTAAACGTATGATCAAAAATCTTAACCAACAAAATAAACAGTGTACTACTCCATCCAGTCAACAAACATATATGAAACTTTTTTAAACCTGCAACCAACACTCAATAGAATTAATTTTCGAACCAGTGATAATGTACTTAAATGTCTTTAGCTACTGGCACTAATTATAGAATTACATTTAAAAGCAAACGCCATAATCTTTAACGGCAAAGACGCCCTTACACAGTAGTAATATGCTAAAACAAAAGTTACATCACTTTTGTAATAGATCCTCCCCTGATGATGGCCCAAAGTCGGGAAGAAAGTACTAGGGATACATACAACTATGGACAATACATAAATCAATTCCCCCCGTATACGATAAAAGTAATACGGGAATTCAAACGGATCCAGAAGAAAATATGTAGACATAAAATGTCTATTATGTTTTATGAAATTTGCATTATCGAAGAAATGCTGCCTATATATATATATATATATATATATATATATATATATATATATATATATATATTGCCAATAAATTTGGGATTTAAATGAAACTTTAAAATAAGACAAAAGAAAAAGAAAAGTAGATTGAAAATATTAAATTACTATGTACATTTTTATAGATTACCATAGAAATTTTCCTAGAGCGATATTCTTGACAAATATTTGACGGTCTCTATCAGATAATAAAAATAGGAATATTTTCGTATTAGGTTTGTTAATACTGTCCTGTTTAGTACATGCTCATTATTTTTACGAACATCTAGAACATGCTGAATTTGCTGTCATAGATAATCTCTTCCTATTCATTAATAATTTTAAACCAGGTTCGTTCAAAAAAGTTCCAAGTTTCCCCCGAAAAGAATGCATTGCTGAACATTTCTGTCGTGGCAACACACTCCCTCTTTTCATAGGATAAGAAAAATCTGAACTAGTTTTTCTTGTTTTATAAGAAGTGGTAATGTATTCCAATAAAAACAAAATCTCTGTTATGAACGACTCTCATTCGAGGAAAGTTTCGCCTCTAAATGGTATGATGATGTAATGTTCAAAGCCTAGACTAAAGTTGTTCTTAACATAAATTCATTAAAAATAGAATGTATAATAGTGTAAATGAACATTTTCTAAAAGATGTAATTAATTAGGCGTCAAACTGTTTAGGAACCAGTTGAGTAAGGTTGAATTTCAAACAATGGAAAGTAGGAGAGGTAACTGTCGGCTACTAAAAATTCCACGAATTAATGATTTTGATACCATAAAAGATAGTATCATACTCATGATCAATTTATATACGAACGTTCATATTATTTCTTCAACGAGAAAATTGTGTAGAATAATTGTGAGTGGGCATCAAGAAGATTACTTCGTTGCTCGATTGATATAATTAAATAAGAAAATGTTATTTGTCAATTATTTATAACGAGGCGTGTTATATCATGGTCGAGAGAGAAATGAATGTTTTCCTTGAAAATAGTCCCTTTTGCCTTAATGATTTATCAACGTTTCCATTTGTCGAAAAATTTCAGGAACGATTTATTTTTGGCAAGAGTGGTAAGCTACACTATTATATTTCTCTTAACGTCTTCCACGTCTTCAAATCTTACCCTTAAATATAATTTTTAGGCTAGGAAATAAGAAAAGTTGAATGTTGGTTCACCTGGTGAGTATAGAGCGTTTGGTGGCATATCAACCTCATTGTGCTATTTAATGCCAAATCTATTCTTCTAGTATAACAGTAGTGGTACGATTTAACTCATTGCTGATGGTATGAGGGGGTTCATACCTTTCCTCAAGGGTATTTGTCTGAAAGTGAACGTAATAGAACAGGTGTTCGATTTTACTTATTACGATTCCGCAGTCCAGCGTTTTACCCATTGCACCCCAAGAAATCCCCGTTGAGTTTAGAGGATGATTCAATGTTTTTATTACAAACTGTTGATCAAGAAATATCAAGAATTAGCACTAAGTCGTTTAGCAGCAGTTTGCACACCGGGAGATCATAGCTTTATTATATAAGCAGACATTTTCATTTATACTTTAAAACAAGTCTTCATACTTCTTAATCCTACTCACGTGTGAGTAGCAGGGCGGTTATTGAATGTAGTGATCGTGTATCGACGGCTACAGTTCAGTACTCCCTGACAAAAAGTGGGTAATTTTCCGTGTTATTAGCCGCAGTCTATTATGTAATCCGACCTTATCTTTAAGAGGTTTATTGCTTCTAATGTCGACCTCACAATACAAACTGATGGAATCAAGTAACACGTCCACACTCGGATGTCACCTTTTTATCAAAAGTTGGAGATCAGTGCTCAGTTAGTAAAGGTGGCGCTTCATTTACGAGTAGTTGGTTAAAGGTCTACCATTTTATTCAGACAGATACGTAATGGCTACCGATTGGTGTTCGAGCCGAGATAAAAACCATGGATTTCGACAAGTGAATTTGCTGTCAGTCCTTCCATGAAAATATTCGTGAAACGCAATCTTCATACACTAATTTCCTTCACCTAGTTTACATGCACTAAACTAAACTTCATGAATACCAACTGGTCACATGATGAAAAACTTACTTAAGCGTCAGAGTCAACTAACCTTTTATTCAAAGAATCCATTTCACGTCAGGAGGTGTTAAGGTTAGCAAGATAGATTTGCAGATCATTGTTAATGAATTTGAATCTCACTGGTTGCACCAAAATTTTGTCATTCTGTCACAACTGACCTTGGTTCACGATATTGTATAATGGTAATATAATACATAATTATAATATTCAATATTCGAAGAATCTATTTGATAAGCCAAAGTAGAAGTTAAGAAATTTTGATCATATACGAGCAATTATTTTAATGAGATTGATGTTGTCAATAACATGATTATATATATAATAATATAATAAAATCATCTTTTTTTTTTGTTTTTGATGAGTACCAGTGGTTGAATTTCCAACGTGCTCGACTGCAACATCGTAGGAAGCAGGTTCAATCCCCATTTCTCCATTTACTTTTACTTTCGGGTTAATAAAATTAGGAAATTGATAAACCCTCATATTCACCTCTTGCAATGGGCTTAATATTGAAATTTCTGCTTTTATTACAAGGATAATTTGACTTTTGATAACTTTTGAAAGTTGATAATGTTGTTAAGCAAAGATACCAAACCAAATATCATTTGGTATTTCATTCTTTGTATGATATTATTTGGTGTTTCATTATTTGTACTATATTATTTGGTATTTCATTATTTGTACTATATTATTTGGTATTTCATTATTTGTATGATATTATTTGGTATTTCATTATTTGTACTATATCATTTGGTTTTTCATTATTTGTACGATATTATTTGGTATTTCATTATTTGTACGATATTATTTGTTTTTTCTTTCATTATTTGTACTATATTATTTGGCATTTCATTATCTGTACGATATTATTTGGTATTTCATTATTTGTACGATATTATTTGGTATTTCATTATCTGTACGATATTATTTGATATTTCATTATTTGTACTATATTATTTGAGGTTAATTACCTTTGTAGAAGAGTTGTTTTTTTTTGTTCTGGTGCGTTCCATATATGTGCTTAGTTTTACAAACATTAAAAAAATATTAAAACTTATAGAATCTCTTGAATTTGTGAGTTAAATATTCCAAGAGTTCAATTAGTAAAATATTGAAAAAGACCAAAAGGAATTGTTTAAATTATCGATGCAGATTCGAAACTTGCTGTTCTATACACCGAATTTCAACTAAATGATGGCGAAGCTCCAGTTCTGTAGATCTGGGAACTGTGAAGGAATTCTTCCTTGCCATTACTCCCAAATCCATCCAGTTAGGATCCTATTTATGGGTGAAATAGGTTTGTTTGAAAATTATTTATAATTGATAGGAATAATTGATTCCATATAATTGTGTTTAAATTAGTTGTATTGAAAGTAGTCAATTGGAACAATATTTGTTTACTAAGGATTATTATCAATTACTTGAAACCACACAACTGAGTGCGTACAAATGATTTTTATTAAATAAAGATAGATACTTGAATCCATAATAAGGTCAATAAATTATCAGTACTAAACAAGGAATCAAGGAAGCCATACAACTGTGTACAAATTATTTGTATTAAATAGGAATACTTAACATCATATACACGTTGTCTAAATTTCTGAGACGAAGCTTAATGACTTTTATCATTAAATAACAATTAAGATGAAGAAAACAGTCCGAAAACCCTTAATGATAAAAATCATATACCTGTAAGAAAAAATTTAGAAACACCTGTACAAAAAATATAAATTCATAATGAACGCGATAAGTTAACCACAAGGCATAAAGTAACTTTAAACCAGTTGGCATGCCGTTAAAATCAATCAATCAATCAATAAGTTAATTAAGGTAAACACATACTAATTATCTACGAGTTGTTGCAGGTATACAATTTTGGAATTTAATTTCTCTATATTTTAAACGTTTATATTGAAGTTAAGATAACATTCACTGATTGGATTTATGCTACGATTGTTTGATATTAAGAAGTCATAAGTTATCTGATTATTTTATGTTAATTAATCCATGATCACTTCAAAAATATTTGTAGTCAAATTAATTGCTGAAAAAATTAATACTCTTTTTCAGTGTAAGAGAATAATAAAGATGCAATTAAAGAAAATATACTCATATATAAAATAGTTTCTGTACAGGTTTCTCTTTGAAGGAAATTCTTTTTCTTGAGCCTTTAAGAACAGAGGTATATCAATCCTTACATTCAAGCCAGAGAGGATTGTTGGTTAGACATATAAAAAGTTATATTCTAAATACAAAATTTGCAAACATTTTTTTTCAAATTGGTTTGTAGTGTTCTTATTGCAAAATGTTTATTAAAATATTTCATTTCTTTAGACGATCCTCAGGAAAAACAAAAAATAACGTGATACGTGTAGTTCGGTGACTGATAAATAAACAGTTGTGTATAGGGTCTAAATTAGAATTCGAATTTTACTCCTGTGGATAATATTTTATATAATGAATTACGTGGGTGAGTGACTGTGTATTAAATATAATGTTATTTAAAACAAATATGACAAACGTATTAGTCGTGTGTTTAGTTATTTTTTGGAGGAGTGGCGAGAGGTTACTATGTTTTGTGAAACCGAGGAGATAATTGCAGTATTCTAACTCATTTTGTAAAATAAATTTCTAAGTCTCATTAAATTGTTAGATTTGGGTTACTTTTATGTATACTTGGCATTAATTAAATTTATATTTGCATTTACAGTAATAAATACTTAGATGATGTTTCAGAGTGTTTACTATCCATTTTAATATTTCCTTATAATAATTTCACCGTAATCTGATAATTAAAAAATTGGGTTATAAAGGGTTAAGTATTGATTCCACTCAGCCATCTATTTATAACATTAATATCGGTTTTATGATTTAAAATTATAACATTATTATGTATCTGTGGAAAAACCACGGTCATCTATCTATCTATCTATCTATCTATCTATCTATCTATCACATCATTATTACTACGACGACACTTACGCCTCTTTTTCTCCTCCTCTTTCTACTTCTAGTAAATCTTTGCGTCTGTGTGTTTGTAACAAAATTATCAGGGAAAAACGGGATAAATCAGCGTAAATCTTTCTTTGATAAGAACCAATAGATTGGCCCAACTGTGAAAGTGAAATGGGTTTCGAGTCGATTCGGTCTCCGAAAACTGTGTCATGGGTAGTTTTGGCTATCTCAGCATGGAAAAGAAGCTAGACGGCAATTACACAAGAATGTTACGAGCAATACTGAACAAGTCCTGGCGGCAACACGCCACAAGGCACCAACTATATGGCCACCAGCCTCCCATCACGAAAACTATCCAAGTTAGACGAACCAGACACGCAGGACACTGCTGGAGAAGCAAGGGCGAGCTTATAAGTGATATACTCCTATGGACCCCGACATATGGCCAAGCAAAAGCAGGACGACCAGCTCGAACATACATACAGCAACTATGTGAGGATACAGGATGTAGCCCTGAAGACCTGCCAGAGGTGATGAACGATAGGGAGAAGTGGCGAGAGAGGGTCAGGGATGTCCGTGCTAGCGGCACGACATGATGATGATGACACAAACGACTACATTCGAACAACAGTCTCAGTATTGCATTAACTTCCGGACTAATCCCCTAGGGAAAGGTATGAACCCCCTTTATCCCCTGAGGTAGGGATTAAATAATATCACTATTGTACTTCTACAGGGCTGGTTTGATATTAAATTGACTGTGAATCTTGATATGCGATTACTGAAAGAAATAAACCAAATTGAACCAAACAACTTCAATTGTCTCACTTCTTTTCACTCTTTTAAAATCAAATCAAGATAAAAAAAAACCAAAAAAACATTTATACATCAGAAAATATTGTAAATTTCTTTGTAAAGATGAATTTTCGGTGAATTGAAATTGTTAAAAAATGTCTGTGAAAAGCAAACACTCTTCTTTCAAAAAATGAATCCAATGAGACGAAAGTTTATTTCAATATAGATTGAGTAAAGATTCACTTTTAGCTTAAAATAAGCTAACAAAATGTCTTAGAAAATCAAATAAAGAAATTAATTAATTTCAAAGAAAAATATAATGAAACACAATTCTTACTGAATTGTTTTATGAGATGTTTATCGATCACCAGAGAAACGCTGAGTAGCACTTTTTCTAATATATAAAATTCATAAAAGAAAAAGTTTTTAAAAAAAGAAGCAAAAACAAGAATATTAAAAAAAAAACAATATACAAACAAATGAAAAAAATAATTATTTGTAATTTTTAAAACATAATCATGTAAGCTGAAATCGGTGACATATAGACCGAAAGAGTAATTAAATACAAAAAGGGTCACCTTACTAGAACAACGGAATTCGTTGTCTTCGGAAGAGATAAGGTTTTTAATACATAACAAACAGTTTCGTGTTGGTTTAGAAAAATAGGCTACTAGTTGTTTTTTTTTCGTTTGACCAAAACAACATAATATCCAATCGTTCTCTATCAAAACCACATATCGTGATCGATATCTCTTCATAGAGGGTTGGCCAAAATATTTTAAGCCTGACCCAGAAAAAGAACCAAAACTAACCATTTTTGTAAGGACAACGCACTAACACTTCTTTTAAAACGAGAAAAAAATAATTGAAATTTTTTCTAATTCTTTTCAAGAAGAGCTAGTGTGTTGCCACAACAAAAATGTTTGACAATACTCTTCTTTCTTGGTAAGGCTTAAAACCTTTTTAACAACATTTCTTCCTACAGGTTTCGACAGAACAATCCCCAGCATTACAAATTGCTGTAAAGCAGTTATTATTAGTTATGAGTGAATAGAAAGCAAGTTTTGGCGCCAGAGATTCCATGTTCTTTTAATTGGCCACATGGCTTAAAATGGTGAACATCGTGCGTTTGTTATTGAAAGAATTTTTGAGTTGGTGAATCTACCGAAGAATTTCAGTCTCGTTCATTGACGAATTCTGGGTTATGTGTTTGATGGTTTAGGTTGGTTTGCTTTCTATGTTTAATGGCTTATCAAACTTCTTGTGTTGTTTAATGCCATAGTCATCTTTGTTGCAGAATAGCAGTAATACTTTTTAACCCAAAGCTAAGGAATAGGAAGTTTTATACTTTCCTTAAGGTTTTTTTATCCGAAAGTGAACAATGTCTTTAAGAGTTTAATTCCCACGGAAACATTCTTAGAAAGCTAACTTTGCATATCAGGTTGACATATGGTACTCTTGTCTGGGATGCAAAGGAGTTGAATTGGTTAAAGTACAAGTTGTCAAAGATACAATTGCATCCTTTTTTAAAGCAGAATGTACAGAGTATCTCAATGTATATCGTACCCATGTGATTGCTAATAACTCTACTTCTACTATTACTACTACTAATAATGTCGTATTCTTATTTGTTTCTGATTTGAAAACAGTTTACTATAACAACTATTAATCCTCGATCACAATGCCTACGACAAAAGAGGAAAAATATTTTGTGTCACTTATTTGGAGACAGAATCATTCAAAACTGTGCAAGCAAAACTTCGCAGGAAGTTTATCTTAACAATTGTCCCCAGAAAAAACAAATTTATCGTTGGTTATACTAATTTCAAATCACAGTGTCAGTAAACAACCTCATCAAGAAGGAAGAAAATCTTCGATCTGGCAGGAAGTTGACTGCAAGACATCCTGACAATGTGGATGCGGTGAGAAATTCAGTTGGAAGGAATCCGAAGAAGACGTTTCCAATAACTTGGTCTTTCACGTGATAAAGTCATTCAATTTCTGCCTTTGTCATCTGGTTTGATTTTTCTGAAGTGATATGATTGCTTTTAAAACTCAGATGAAAGATGACTTGATGCAGTATGAATTATCGTATTATTGGGTAGCATCTATGTTGAGACACCCTATATTTAAAGTTCAAAAGACAATGCGGAATATTCCAGCAATGGTAATTAATAAAGTAGATGAATTGGAATAAAAACGATTCAGCTGATTGTTTGTTTGATTTTTAAGGCATGTAAAACCGTCTAGGATTTTTTGTTGACTAAATGTTTGGGAATTGCCTTTACATTTACAAGTGTTATGCTGTTGTTTCTTAACTTTTCATGTACATAATCTTATGGAATATTAAAAATGTTAAGATATATTTAACCCATTAATGGGACTCAAACAAGTACTACCACTCCGAAGCAGAATTTGGAGTAATGGCAATAAAGGAATGTTTCATATAACCCAGATCTCCAAAACAAAAGCCTCACAATTAGTTTCAGTTTAGTGTCATACATAGAAGGCCACTTTTTTTAGTGGGGTGTATGGTGTCTTACCACTTTTAAGGGGATACAATCAGCATGTACTTTACCCCGCCGTCTATGTTAAATTCAGCTCCAACTATTTTCCCTCCAGCTATTGGTAAAATAGTAGGGCAGACTAGGTTCTTCAGCCTTGGTGAGGCAACTAGTCTAGGAGAATGAAAACTTTGAATTCAAACTTGTTAAACGCCGCTAAAAAAAATTAACCTTGTGTCATATCCTGCCCGAGCGGAGGGGTTGGTAAATATATGTTAAATTCAGCTGAGATTGGCTGAACGGTGTTTCATTATAAATATTCTGAAAGGTATATTTTCGAAGTGCTAGTTCGACGCACGTCTTGTCATGACTTTAATTTTTTCAGACTGTAAACAGAAAATATTAAATTGCTCTTATCGGTAATGAAGTTAATTAAATATTACAGTTTTCCAACATTTCACGCCTTCGGAATAACAAATCTTCTTTCGGTATTTTTTCTTCTTCTACTCTTGAGACTTCAACTCCATCTTGTGTGTCGTCATCATTACCATCCGCTTTTCTTCCCACCCATTTTGTCCTGTGTTTTTTGCACGAGTTTTTATTTGCCACAAACTTAAATTATTTCTTTGCATGCCAAACAGTGATAATATTCTAATAATCTCTCTCTCTCTTCCCCCTTCTGTCTGTCTGTCTCTCTCTCTCTCTCGTACCCCCGTTTCATTCATTCTCGCTATCTCTTTCACTTTCTCTCTCTCTCTCCTATCACCTTTGATATTCTTCTTTCACAATCTTTTGGCTTTCTTCTTCCTTTGTCATGTAGCATGGAGCGATGTTTCTTCATCTGCTCTTTTTATCTTTTTGTTTTTGCCTATTTTTCTTCTATAATCTATTTGATTTTTCATGGAATTATTCTATTTTTCGCTCTCCATTTTTTTTCGCTGTCTTTTCTTTAACAAGAATGATTTCTTTTCATTTTCCTTAGAATTTTCTTTTGTTTCTTCCCACATTTTCTTCTTCTTCTTCTTCTTCTTCTTCTTCTTCTTCTTCTTCTTCTTCTTCTTCTGTATGATTCTTTGAGTTTTCTTCTTAATCTCACCAACTATATTATTATTGCCATTTCCTGGACAGATTCTGGTTTGTACATAAACTATATAAAAAATATCATATGATCATATACTACAAATATCTATTCTGATATTTTGTTTAAAATTTGGTTTAGTTTGGTATTCTTGTTTAATTCCATATCAACCTCCCTGGGTTATTTAATTCTAAAGCCATCCTCGTTGAAAAACACTAGTGGTATTATTTAACCTATGACTGGGTGGTGGGTATTAGTTCAAAAGTGACTGTAATTGCACGATTGAGTTCGAACTCGCTTACTACGTTAGTCTCAACCCAACGGGGACTCTCCACAGTTTATTTGGACTAAGTAATTCAGTAATGTTAAATATTTATTCCAGATAAGATTTATATTGTTTCATCTCTTCATGACATGCTTAACTACATGACTTCAAAGACTTTACATTGTTTATCTTGACCATTCTTACTCAGGGGTGATGTAGCTAAGATGATGCTGAGTGGTAAATTCCTAAAAACAAAAGATAGGATGCTAATGTGTACTTGGTGATGTGGCTCCAGATTTGGGTATCCGGTGAGCGTTGAATCACCTCTTCACTGCCATCACTCTCAAGTTCATTCTGAGCCACTCTGGTAGTAACTGTTAGGATCCTATCAATAGGTCAAATACATCTGTTTGGAAGCGATTATTATTATATAGGAGTACTTGATATCATATAACTCTCTTCAAACTACTGATTATTATTATTTAGAGTTTTTCCTATCACCGTTCTCATTAATGTTGTAGTTTGGATGGTCTCCAATCGTCCTCTAACTTCCAAGTCCTCCTGTCCCTTTAATAGTCATTTAGTTACTGTAATGAATGAACCAATCACGATTGATACAATCGTCACCCTCATGTTCCATAATTTTTAAAAATTCCCTTGCAATGTCGACGTACTTATAATTCTTTTCACTTTCTTTCAGTTTTATTCTGTGGTCAGCCGGTACAGCAAAGTCTACAATTTTGCAACTTTTCTTTTCTTTCCTTTTTTTTTTTTTTTTTTTTTGAAGTCTGGTCTTTTGGTTGAGATTAGGGGATCTGTTTGTATGCCAAAGTCCCATAGGAGTTTATGGGTGTCATTCTCCAGGACAACTACTGGGTTGTGCATATACCATTTGTTTGTATCGTCAAATTTAAATTTCTTATACATCTCCCAGTGGATCACCTTGCCCACTCAGTCGTGTCTTGTCTTATTCCCCTTCTATTATTATTATTATTATTAAATAGTGATTGTTACTTGAAACCATATAACGGCGTGTAAATTATAAGCATTGTAATGAACATTTGAATGCAAATTGCTTTTATCAAATTTCGGCATTGAATAACCAATAAGGTGTTGATATGCCGTTGCACATTATACCCATTTTATAATGTAGTATTATTATTTCTGTGGGAAGATATATGAATACTGAAATTTTCCTTTTTTTTAATGAAAACTTGTGAGCTTGACGAGGCAATGATAGGATCTATCTATCTATCTATCTATCTAAAACGAGGCCTCAATAAATTAGATATATAAAGGCAAATATTATTCTCTTATTATAAGGGATGCAGATCATGATAGTGACTCGACATGACTTCAGTCCCAACACTGTACTTTCATTTAATGTAAGGCATGTCAACGTTAATAATAAACTGGGGGATCAATGTATGTAATAACTGATAACAAAATTGAACCCCAACTTTATAAAGAATAAAAATTATGATATTAATCGTCGTCTGACTGTATTTCGATTTCTACTCTCCGCTTTCGCTTTGATGTATGGTGAGTTGACCAAGATCCTTTGTCAAACACCCACCCGTTCAAGGGATGCGTTCGAAATGTAAGAGATATTAACGCTAGAAATTGCGCAGTTTAAACCGGACTTATCTTGATAACACCGACATTACTGACGCACATCTTCTGATCTATCATCCTTAGCTAAACATAAAACCAGACCAGCTAGAAACACAGATGACACGCCTATCTCCTTATATATATATATATATATATAATCGAAGGTTATATATAGAAATAGAGAGAGAGAGAGATAAAGAGAGAGAGAGAATGCAAGAGGTGGGAGAGAAAAGGAACAGAAAGAGCAAAGAGACTAACCCTAACATGACCGAAGATTACTCTCTCCCACATTTATCCAATGATTTCGGCTTCCTCTACGTTGTCTTAGTCAATCTAAAGCGAATGTTGGTTTCTCCGTTTTCGGCAGTGGGGGCGTTTGCGTATTAGTCCGGAGGTCGGAGGTTGTCTGAAAAGAAAATAACCGTAGATTATCGTTTAGTGCCTCGTGACAAATGTGTTCCGATAGATCAACAGAAAGTGTCGAGATTATCGGTCATGATAGAGAACGTTCACGCTGATCGCGCCAAAATTTCCTTACCGCATTCCCGTTTTGTTTTCGCCGACATATTGCTAATCATAAAGTAACCGTCAAATATTCCAAGACACATAAACTAAAACCAACGTCGCATTAGTCTCCCTTACGCGTCCATAGAATCGTGCCGCAGGAGCTTCGCTTCGGCTTTCTGAACTCTCCAGGACAAAAATTCTGGCACAAGGCCATGCAATGTTATCTGTTTAAGATGTTTGTGCAGTGATGATGCTATCGTGATAGGGGTTTAGTATTTTACTGCAATGTTCAATGTTCAAGTTTTGGTAATCTGAGTCTGAACTGTCACTTTTAGTGCATTTAGGAAGTAAATTCGTGTATATCGTATTTCACGGGCTATAAGATATATGAAAACATTATGGAATCAAGATAGATACAAGTACTTGAATTCTACAGTATCCAGATAAAGATTAGCTGACCTCGAATTTGCTCATAAAACCTTTGAGATTGTTTTGAGAAATTTTAGGTAAAGACGGTAGTCAAATATGCTATCTATTTATCTATCTGTGTGTGTGTGTGTGTGTATGTACGTGTGTGAGTGTGTGTGTGAGTGTGAGAGTGAAAGTGGTTCCCGTAGTGTAGTTGAGTTGTGGTTAACGTAGTTGATGGCAGCATCGTTGTGAGAGAGTCTGAACATCAGTCACGCTATTTCGGACTAATACTCTTAAAAAGCAATGAACTTTTATTTTCCGTTCTGGCTACGGATGACTTTGGCATTAATTAGCGCATGGCGATTGACGTGCCATTATACAAAAGAACAAAGGTAAACCCATATTCTCCCGGTTACGGGTTAAATAGGACTACTAGAATTCTACAGTGATGACTTTGGCAAAAATAATCCAAAATGGTTGATATGTGAGTAAACGAAGAAACAAAACCGAACTAAATCAACACACATCAACCATTTATCTATCTTTGTGTTTGCGCATGTGTGTGTGTATCAAGCGAGGTGTGTCTGAAAAAAAAACCGAATGAAAATATTATGGAATCAAGATAGATACAAGTACTCGATTTCTATAGTATCCAGATAAAGATTAGCTTACCTCGAAATTGCTCATAAAACCTGTGAGATTGTTTTGAGAAATCTTTGGTAAAATAGGTAATCAAATACGCTAGCAATCATATCTATCTATCTATTTATCTATCTCTGTGTGTGTGAGTGTGTGTGTATGTGTGGAGTGTGTGAAAGTGGTTCCCGTAGTCTAGTTGTGTAGCGGTTAACGTAATCGATGGCAATATCGTTTTGAGAGAGTTCGCGCTCCAGTTACGCTATTTCAGACTAATACTCTTAAAATCCAATTAATTTTTCTTTTCCTTTTTGGCTATGGATGACTAAAAAGAAATCAAACAAGTAATTCAATGTATCGATGAAATTTTTTAGTTTACTGCGAAATCTTTAAAGTTTATCGACTCAATTATTAATACTTTTCCACTTTTTATAATTTGGTTGGTTGGTTGATTGGGTTTAATGGCATATCAACCTCTGTAGGTTATTTAATGCCAAAGCCTGTTTACACGTATGAACGTTTTTTTTTATAATTTCATAACGAATCTAATTCTATTGCCATGACAATTGAAATGTTCCCCAATATTTATCTAAATTTGCTTCAAAATCATTGTTTAAAGAAGCTCAAAATAAACTGAAATAATTGAAGTTCATACAATATATCATCATCATTTTCATGTCATGTTGCTAGCTCTCTCTCTCTCTCTCTCTCTCTCTCTCTCTCTCTCTCTCTCACCATTTTTCTCCATCATCCATCGCTTCTGGCAGGTCCTCTAGACTGCATCATGTGTCCGTACAGAGATGTTATAGATATGTTGTAGTTGGTTGTCCAACACTTGCATGACTGTATGAAGGGGTCCATTAAAGAACGTCGCTTATGAGTTCGTTCTTACTTCTCCAGCAGTTTCCTGCATTTCTTGTCTGCCTTATTTGGATAGTTTTAGTGATGGGAAGTAGGTAGCCGTACAGCTGCTGCTTTGTGGATTGTTACTTCTAGGATTTGTTTAATATGACTCTTTGTATTCTTGTGCAATTCCCGTCTCGCTTTTTCTCAATGCGCTTAGTGATCGTCCATGAAGTACATTCATATAGTAGAATCAACACGACCGCTGCTTGGAAAAAATTGCATTTTATTTCATCGGATAGATTTAACTTCCACATGATCGACAACCTATCGATAGCAGTCCATGCCTTCATTAATCGCTTTCTGATGTCATTTTCAGTAAATGAGACGCTGCTTTCAAGGTAGTTGAACTTATCGACAAATTTCAGAGAGACACCATTTAGTGTGGAGATGACCTCTTTTTTTTATCAAATCACATGTACATTGTTTTTCTGAATTGAGATGGAAGCCAAAGCAACATGCTGCCTCCTCCAGACTATGCAGTTAGGAATCAGCTTGAGGAGCTGTATTTTCCAGAAGCACTATGTCATCTACTTAGCCCGCGTCTGTAATAGTTAAATATATGTAATATATGTAAATGTTGGTGTGTACGTATATATATATATATATATATATGTTGTTGAATGCATATATATATATATATATATATATATATGCATATGTTTGTATACATATGTTTGTATACATATGCACATATAAGAATATGTGTGCATGTATACCTATGTACATTTATAAAAATATATATACATGTGAATGTGTATATATATATATATATATGGACCTTGAATAACTTCTCACCAATTTTCAACACATGGCGTTCCGAAAACGGTGTGCATGTAGTTTCAGATAGTAACATATGTGTAAGGAAGTTCTAAAAGCAAAGTTGAATTCACTGAATGTCATTTGGCTGAAATATAAACAGCCTTTTTTTTCATAGAATTCATATTTACCAACCCCTCTGCTCGAGCAGAATATGACACAAGTTCAATTTTTAAGCGGAGTTTAACAGGTTTGAAGTCAGAGTTTTTCCTTCTCCTAGACTAGTTTCCTCACCAAGTTTGAAGAAATCAGTCTGTCCTACTATTTACCCATAGCTGGAGGGAGAATTATTAGATTCATACCTATTCCAAGGGTATTAGTGCTAAGTGAAATGCAGTCAGTCTCGTCCAGGATTTGAACTCGTGTAGCCATGTCCATTCCCTACGACGATAACCATTACAGCACGGGCATAGTATTAAACGTTGATTTTCGTGCCAAAAAAAGGGGTATTTGCGGAGGACTTTACAGAACTGCTTTACTGAAAAGAAATCTGCAGCTGAAGTAGAGAGAATTCTAGTTGAGACGAATGGCAACCATGCTCTATCGGAAACAATAGGCAGAGATTAGTTTAGATGCTTAAAAATAAGGATTTTGATGTTGAAGATAAAGAACGCTCTGGTACACCGAAAAGCTTGAAGACGAAGAATTGGAGGCATACTTCGTGAGGACCCAAGTCAGAGGTAAAATGAACTTGCAGCATCATTTGGAGTTTATCAAGCAACAGTTTCCAAATGTTTGAAAGCATTTGGAATGGTTCAAATACAAGGACTTTGGGTGCTGTACGAGTTGAAGACGAAAGACGAAAGAAAGATTTTGCATTGTATCGTGACCGGCGATGAAAAGAGGATGCATTAAAATAAACATAAGCGTAGAGCCCGGCCATGAATCAACATCAGTGCCAAAGCCAAATATTTATGGTTCGAAGCTTCTGCTCAGCATTTGGTTAGATCAGCTGAGTGTACTTTATTATGAGCTGCTCAAACCGACCGAAACCATCACAAAAGATCGCAACCGTCCACAATTAATGTGAATCAGCCGAGTATTGAAGAAAAAATGGTCGCTATACGAGCAGATACACGACTAAGTGATTTTGCAACATGACAACTCTAGGCCACATGTTGCAAAATGGATGAAAACATACTTGGAAACTTGGAGGTCATACCCCATTCATCGTATTCACCAGATATTTCCTCGTTCGATTATCACTTTGTCTGTTTGATGGCATATAACCTGGCTGAACAGCACTTTCATTCTTATAAAGATACCAAAAAAAAAATGGATCGACTCGTGGTTAGCCTAAAAGACAACTTTTTTTCCGACGTGGTATTCAAATGCATCCAGAAAAATAGGAAAAAGTAGTGGCAAGCAAAGTACAAAACTTAAAGTGACATGTTTCTCACTAATATTTGAAAAGAAAACATTATTTTCGTGAAAAATCAGGGAGAACTTATTCAAGATACTAATATAGATATATTTATAAATATATATGAATATAAATGTATATGTTTCAATATATGCAAATATATAGATGTATATGTATGTCTATATATATTTGCATATATATATATATATATATATGAAAAAAAAAAAATGCATTTATCTATATACGTATTGAAAATGTTAGTCAGTATATATATATATATATATATATATATATATACATGCATATGCATGTGTATGTGTATTTATATCTATCTATCTATCTTTGTGTGCGCGTGTGTGTGTGTATATTTTTGCATTCATGTATATACTGGTATACATATATATTTATATATATACATTTTTATCCAAATATATATATATATATATATATATGATTGAACATTAAATACATTCTTGTCTACATATTTTTTGTTAATCCTTTCGAGTTGGTGTAACGATGTTGTGATATCTGGCAAGAACTGATTGATAAACCTTCCATAATTAGTTATTTCCGAAGTACTGTCTGCCTAACCTTGAGCCATCATCAGGCAGGGATGTATATCAAAAGTTATATAACATTACTACATTGTAAGAATGAACGTTTATACTTGAGTATAGTGCAGCGTTTACTTTTTAATTTTTTTTTCTATGAATAGCATCAATAGCTAAAGACATTTAAGTTCATTATCCCTGGATTCAAAAATATTTCTATTTAAGTTTGTGTTGTATATTTCTAATATGCAATTTTTGCTTCTAATTTATTAAAAAAAAAATTGATCAAATATTGTAGAGTTTTCGGTAGAATATTCCGAAATTCAGTTACATCAATGTTTTTTTAGATATTGGTCTATGGAACTGGTACCAGAAAGATGCATAGTAAGTCGTCTCGATAGGGTAAAATAAGAAAGTAAGCGACTGTAGTCGAGGGTGACCGGAAGACTCCCTTTTCAATAGCTACTATACCGAGGTGTAGGGGAGGGCGCTACTCCTCTTCCTTAATTGCTCCACTTTACCCTTGATATGTACCTTATATTGCTGAATGTTAAGCAAGGAGGTATCAAGTACCATTTTTAAAGTGATTGGTATGACGCAATCTGGGATTGAACCCAGGGTCCCAGACCATTGGCGAACACTAAACCCACTAGGCCAATGAGCCGAGAGATACAATATCCTAATGAACATTTAAATTAATATGAAAAGCTAGTTCTTTGCAAAATTCCAATCGAGAGAGGGGAATTATTATTAATGACTAAGTTGGGGTTTTTAAATTTATAATAGTATATGATAAGGTTTTATTTTCATTAGGATCAATGTAGAATATGTTTCTTTGAATCAATGTTTTTAAAATTTTTCATCTAATTTATTATTGTAGTGCATTTGTTCGCTGTAAAAGTTTGACAAAAGCTTGTTTATAGAGTAGGGTGTTGCAGGGTTTATTTTGTTTGATAACATTTTGATAATACGTATAACTTGTTCATTAACAATATCGTTAGTGAACCCATAATTGATGAAAGTTTGTTTTATAATTTTATTTCTTTGTTTATTTCATTGTTTTATTATTTCATTTCTTTTATTTATTTTATTGCTTTGGGTGAGATTAATTTTGCACGGGATATAAGGTTATTAATAATTGCTTTGTTATATTAGAAGGGGCATTCACTTTTAAAGTTGAGTGTACAGGAGTAGTTATTCGACGGTTTTTGGTAAATAGATGTTATGAATTTATTATTATCATTGTTAGTATCAATGAGAACATCTATTAAAGGAATTTTTATTGTTTTTGTTTTATTCATGAGTTAACTAAAAACTGAATGTTTTTTAATGGTGTCTTGTAGAATGTTCATTTCATTAATATCCTCATTAAGAATAAGTAGATCATCAACATAGCTTACATATAGTGGAAATTTTCTAGTGCGATTAAATATTCTATTTTCAAGGTCAGACATGTAGAAATTACTGAAGATTGGACCTAGGTGAGATCCCATAGATACCTCGTCTGTTTGAATGTAAATATTAGCATAACAACCCATCTCTCCCTCCTCTTAAAATTAACACTAACATACTTCGATAAATGCTCGTAACATGCTCTTAATTAAGTTTTAATTCATGACCACCTTAGTAATATTGTTTCAAGTATCAATAATAGAAGAATGAAGACAGTGGTCGTCAAAAAACTGATCTTTTATTGCAGAGTTCCATTAAAAAGGAAGGATTATCATTATGAAAAACTCTTAAATCATCTTTGGGCCGTGGACTCACGGAATCATTTTCATTATCGCACTGTCTAAAGTTATCTGATAAAATTAAAAGAAACTTCGAAAAGATCATAGAAATAATCATCTGCGTGAGAGAGACGGAAAAAAGAGATAGATATATATATATATGGAGAGACTGACTCACAGAGACAGAGAAGAGAGAGATAAAGTTCAAGGAGAAAGAGATAGAGAGCTTGCTGAGGACTCTATCGTATTTGGAAAGAACCATAGTATTAAGAGAGAGAGAGAGAGAGAGAGAAATATTTTTGGGAATAAGTTTACCGATAAAAATATATATAAAAAAGTAAAACACATAGATAGATCGATAGATACATAGATGGATGGATAGATAGATAAGAGGTTGAGCAGAGGGAAGCAGTATAACAGACTGCATTTGTCGGAGAAGAGAAGTCTGGGACAGATATATTTGGACAACGATAGATAGATAGATAGATTGTTTTTCGCTTACTTTGACTTTCTGAACAAAGCAAGATTGATTAGATCTTAACATTTGCAATCACCAGGGTGCTAGACTAGCAAACTTTCAAGAGGGAGGTCGAGTTTCATTTGTTACCCCTTTCATGCGCCCTCGTGCTATATCTAAACAAAAAGCTTAGTAAATTACAATATTTGTAACGACCATTTTAATATCTGAAACAAAATATACAAATAAGGATAGTTATAGTTCGGATGGAATCGAAGGACGAGCCAAATTCATCGAAACTAAAGCATTGTTGTGATGGACCAGAATACTGAGTTGAGTCCTGAAGACTTTAAGGGACTTGCTATCACTCAAAAACCAGTGAAAAACCATCAGCTAACGCCAGTGTGGAAAATTGCAAGGAATAATAATTATAATAATAATCGACCAGGATACTCTGAAGAGTGTAAGAGACCTGAGGAGACTTGTTGTCACTCAAACTTCAGCAGAAAACCATCAGCTAACGCTGATATGAAAAACTCTCCGGGTGTAGAATAATAACCAAAAAAAAAAAAAAAAAAAAGGGAGAAGAAAAACAATTCTAATAACGCTTTAAGCGACTAACAAGTGACATCTCACACAAGAAAACGTGGACGTGGCTAAGACGGGTGGAGACTCTCCACACTGCCGCATTGTTGAGATCGGCCAGAATAGTCAGAAGAGTCCTGGAGACTTGAAGAGACTTGTTGTCACTCAAACTCCAGTGGAAAACCATCTGCTAACGCTGATGAGAAAAACTCTCAAGGAGTAAAATAATAATACTTATAATAATAATATATGAGATACAAATGTGTCACCTAATCTTGTCCAGACGACCATACGTTGTGAGAGTGAAATATAAAAGAGAATTTGCCGAAAAGTTGACTTTGCTGTTCTGGTTGCCCACTTGGTAAAACTGAAAGAATTCGAAAAGAGAAACAACTTCCTTGCTAATGCTAGAGAAATTAAAAACTGTGGCTCTTGAAAGTGACGGTGATACCAACTGTAATTAGAGTACTCGATTCAGTCACCAAAGGATTGGTTCAAGAACTGGAGGACTTGGAAATAATAAGACTTATGGAAACCATCCAAACAGCAGCTTTTTTAAAAGATTGATCAGAATACTGAGAATAGCCCTGGAAGCTAGAAGGACTTGCTGTCACTCAAACTCAAGTAAGAAACTATCAGCTAACGCTGGTGTGAAAAACTCTCAAAAGAGTAAAATGATAATTAAAAAAAAATTCCGTATTGTGCATTTTGCAATACCAGGGTGTAAATCAAAGAAAACGGGAAAAAAGAGAACAGAGAAAGCTGCAGAACATGAGGGTGACTGTGATAACAGATGTGATTGTCACACTTGGAATGGTCCGCAAAGGCTTGAAAAGAGAACTGGAGGTGTTGGAAATCGGAGGACGAATCGAGACTATCCAGACTACATAATTGAAAAGATTGGCTTGAATATTCTGATGTGTTCTGGAGACTTGAGGAAATTTGCTCCGCTCAGACTCCAGCGAAATACATCCTGCAAACGCTGGTGTAAAGAACTGACAAAGAATAATAATAATAATAATAATAATAATAATAATAATAATAATAATAATAATAGTTGCAGATAGCTTTAAGAAGAGTATATAAAGTAAACTTGGCTACTCTGTTCTGTAAAAACCGAAAAGAATTCTAAGACTACTTAAATAGTTGTTTCTGTTAAATTCGATTTTTCTTACGTTAACCTTTCTTTTCACATGTTCATCTTATTAAACAACTTTTGTCAGGTGTTTCAAAGCAATATATACTCGCATTCTCATCAGCATTCCGTTAGAATCTACATATACATTTTCCCTCACAGAGTGTGAAATACGTATCAATCTATCTATATATGAGCACAAATATAAAATATGTGTGTGGGTGGATTGACGTATGTATATTACACGCAAGTATATACCAATCTTTGAGTACATATATTTATATGTATATTCGCTTGCAGCACATTTACTGACGTTTCGAAAAGTAAATTTTCCTTTGCAAAAACTTAATGGCACATTGCATGCGTAAATCAACAGCGCGTTCCCGAGAGTCCTAACAAAAGTTGGCCCTTATTAGAAACCATGCAAAAATGGCTGCTCAAAATGGCGTTGCTCAGAGCGGGAGAATAACTGTCATGCCGTGAGCTTCATGGTGGTATATAAACCAGACACCTGCGCAATGTTCAAACCACCCTGACCTCCTAGATTAAGCAACAAAACGTTATTAAAATAAACAATGTCTAGACCCAGCACGCAATCGATCAACAAGAGGATTTCGGTTGCTCGTGAGTTAAAGGTAGGCAGAGAATCAATGCAACATACGGTAACATGACAGGATAGATACCTTGTCAGTTACGGTTAGAATTTAGTGCTGGGCTAATGTTGAGAAAACTAAGACTATAATTCTACGGTAAAAAGAAATGGTTCCATTGTTATATATTGGTAATCAGGACAGGATTAACTCCTGTAGAAGCTCTAAGTAGGAAGAAGTTGATGATGTTCTCCCTTCAAATTTCTTTGGAAGAAATAACCTCCTTGGACAGTGTAAGTTGGTGGGGCAGTTATCTTATAATAATTTTTTTTTATAATTGCAGTATTAATGTTGAACATTATCCTTTATTATTTTCCTCAAAGTGATGTTTTATTAAGAACCTTAAGACATAGAAACGCCGGCGCTGGACGAACTGCAAGGACACACACACACACACACACACACACATACATACATACATACATATATATATATATATATATATATATATATATAAGGCTCACCTTTTGGAGGACATTGGATGCAGTCTAGAGTATATACCTTGAGCGATGGGAAATAGGGATTGCAAAAAGAATCTGGGAACTCTGCGCTATCATCATGACCTGATGATAATGGATTATACAAAAATTATTATGAGTATATATATATATATATATATATATATGGAGAGAGAGAGAGAGGGGGAGGGGAGAGATAGATATATGTTGTCGACTATCTTTTGTGGAACTTGCTTCCATTGCATCAAGTCTTCCGTAATAAGTCCGGCGATGGAAAATCTCAGTGGTGCACTATCTTTCCTTAATGCCCCCCCCACATTTTGGGTATGATTATTTCGCTTAATGTTTAATCCAGCCTCACTGGAAATGTGTTTTTTGATATTCACGTTGGATTTTCACGGTAGACCTCTAAATAACTTATGCAAAAATATTAAATAGGTCGTCGGTATTCGATAACTTGCAGACAATGTACCAATTCTTGTAATATTTCTGCGGTAAATTTAGTGCAACGGTTACAGTCGTAGGATATTAAAACGGCAATCTAAGTTCAATTACTGTAAGAGGCTGTTAGAATTAACTTTCGAATGAACATTTATACTATAGAATATAATGACAATATTTCTATTAAGTGTTTGTTTTAAAGATTTATTAAAATATACAACAAAAACTAAAATATAAAGCGGAGGAGCGCTTTGCGTAACGATTATCTTCGTCGGAATAGGAATCGGTGACTCGTGTTCAAATTTTGGGCATTGATTTTGGCGTTTAAAACTGTAGGGAAGGCATGAATGAATCCATCTGTTTTCTTAAAATAATAAGGCAGACTGGGTAGTTCATATATTTATTTTTAAATGGCATAAAGTATTGAAATGCTGTTTATTTTCGCACAACAGTCAGGTTTTAAAAGGAAACGGTGTTGATTAGTGAGGCGCAAAATGGCATCACACACATTCATGAGAAATAGTGAAATTCTAGTTATTAGATATATTTGAAATGCCCTATATTTGTCCAGAGAAGATATTACTCAGTGTTATTTTATTTTATTTGGGAAAAGGCTTCGAGAATTACATGTCATTTTTAGGTGAAGTGCTTGTAAAATATCTGGATGTTTTCGAAAAGAATTTGGTGCATTGGAATTTGAGGTTGTACGTATTTATTGGTATGACCTCATTCTTCATATATATCGCATAATGCAAAGCTCTTCTAACGAATTGAGTATTTTGTCTCCTTTAGCGTTTATGTAAACCAAAGAAAAATTAAAACATATACGCTAAAATTCCCTACCTTACGTTCAGAATGCTAATGACGAAAGTTAGGTTATCAGGCTAATTTAAAAGTTAGCCAGGTTTCGATCCTAGCTTGAAGTACTTCGCAAGTCTAGCCATACAGATGAGTTGTGATACAAAGCAACAGTTATATATATATATATATATATATATATATATATATATATATATATATATATATATATATATATTGAAAGAGCGAGAGAGACAGAGACAGAGAGACAGAGAAAGACGTTTGGATTGTGACTCACTGAAGAACCGAGCATGTGAAACTCAAAGTCGAGAGGTTTTAAAATATTGCGAAATAGTATAAATTTTTTTGTGTTTTGGGCCATATGATTTAACATTTAGCCTTGAACTAAAATATGAATCGCTTATATATATATATATATATATATATATATATATATATATATATATATATATATATATATTAATACAGACGATAAAAAAGAAATCTTAGCTAAGGGAAAATAAATCATGTTACATGGATATTATTCGAAGGAATACTCGAAGAAGATTTCTTCTTTATAATACGCAGCTCAATTGTTCTCGTTTGCTTTTTCTCAGACTTCAAATTCTCTTAAGTAAGCTGTGTTTATTTTAAATACGTTTGTTGTCGAGGAATTATTTTATTCTCAGTGGAGTACCTGGCCAAG
>OY757916.1:73377065-73437065 GCA_963585895.1 Sepioteuthis lessoniana | reverse complement strand
CTCACTATGAAATTGTTTAATGCTATATCCAGGACACTCGTTGGGGGGCTCTTATTTCTTTGCAAAGATACAGGCGGTGTGTTCTACAGCTCATGCCAACTGGGCCAAAAATTTCATCATATTCTAAATATGTTCTATGTGGTTGCATGCATCACCGGTCATTGATAAATACACGCCTACTAATAAAAGAAATCTTTTTTTTTTAATCAAATATATCAAGATTTTATTATCTCAAGTGGATAAATATTTTAATCATTATTAAGTATAGCTCATTAATAAATTCTACAGTATTTAAAATCCATAAACTAAAATATGAATTTTGAGAAGATCAAAAATAAGTAAATATATTACATGCAATTCGAAAAAGTGGTTTTATTATTACTTTTAAATTCAAGAGTAGAATGTACCTCTGTAAATTTTGTATTATCCGTCTATTCTCTTTCTTTGGCATAATAAAAGCCTTTAAATGATTAATTGATTGATTTTAATATCATGTCAACTCATCTAGAGTTATTCAATACATATAGCCAGTCGGCTGGGGCTGCACTATGACACCGACTGCCTATCTAATAAGGGATAGACTCCCCCAAAGAATTCCTGGGTATGACATAAAAAAATCTCATGGTGAGGCTCCAGTAATGCTGGAGCTTTGGAGAATGCGGAGTACTCCTTCATTGTCATTGCTCCCAGGTCCACTCTAGCCCGAATTGGTAAAACCTCATAGGTTCTTATATATTGGTTAAAAGAACTAAACTGTGTACTGATGCTAAACTGAATTGTTTGAAAGAGAACTGTTTATATGTATAAAAATGGATTTGCCATTAAATAACCTTCAATGGTTGATATGCCATAATACCAAACCAAACCAAACTTTATGCATAGAAGATGAGGAATCACGTTTATTTTATATTTATCTTAACAACTTTTGTGTCCTTGTTTCTCAAGAAAATTCCATATTGCATCCAAACGCGAATAATTCTTAATGAGATATAATTGACCATATTTGACGGAACTGAAGTCTCATCATCAGTTGCACATTAGTTTTCTATCCTTAAACAGCTTTGGTTGGGAGTCTTACCCCTTAATAATGGATACAGAAAATATCGAGGACATTCATTCATAGCATATAATTATCAACTCGATACTTAGACTTGTCCTGAAGACATGGAAAGACATAATATCTTTAAGGGTCCAGTGAAAAGCCAACGCTTAAAATTGGTGTGAAAAATTCGCATTGAGTGAAGATAATAATACAATGTTACCAAAGCAATCAAAGTTTGATTTATAAGATCCTGATTAGGAGAATCCGGAAAAATATCGATAATTAGCTATTAAAATGTTTTCCTCTATTTTATTAAAGTTAATTTACCGCGTAAGTTCAATATATTTATCTTAAGATAGAGTATTTTCCTAACTCTCACTAAACGGGTTGTCAGTGTATATTAAAATAGTAATCAAGTTGTGCTACTCTGACTTAAACTTTTTTTACTTAAATAATGGCACCAAAACAAACTGTGATGCAGTCAGTTCTTGTATGACAGAAGAATTTATAACTTGTTATCTATTTATTTTCCTTAAATAGGTTGTCGATTTCCCGGTGAACATTTTTCGACATAACCTGTCCATCATTAATCGAGATTCGATGTTCCCTCTCAAGCGTATGGAACACCCAGACAGGGATTCTGAGCTGGTAAAAGAAAGTGTCGGATCGGGAAAGTAAAATACTTCTATCATCTTCCGGTTGCAGAAGTCGAGACAGCGTGATAGTACGTCGAAACCGACGAAATATGTGTCTGAAGGCAATAAACTCTTCAGCAACATCCATGTTGATATAATGATGCTCTTGGATGCGAACATTTGGGGAAGTTTTGCCAGCATTGGGAGGTCCTCAATGTCAAATAAACCCGTCCAATATTAAGCCGCATAAACGAAATCTTTGAGAGAGACGGAAAGGGGTGACATTTATTGTGAATCAGCCTAAAGTAAAAATGACTTGAGAGTGAAGAAGAAAATATGTTATTTTTTTATCAGTTCTGGGTGTGAGATGCTCTGATGACAACTGACTATAAAGTAAGATTTTGCAATATATTTATAGGGTGTGTGCGGACGTATATATATATATATATATATACAGAGGAAGAGGGAGAGAGGGGTACGAGGTGTGTCTGTAATGTAACCTGACTGGTGTAACAAAATTTATTTCAATTTCAAACAAGAAACTGCAAGGTTTCCTTTACAAAGTATTTTCTGCGAGTCTAAAGCAATTTTCCTCTTTCTATGATCTGCTAGAAGGATACTTCTGGGATGCCTATCCGCTTCATCGTTATGGCCATTTTTAGGGCCTCCATGCCTCAAAAAGAGTCCTGTTGATCATCCTCTGGAGCTAGGGAAAAAGAAAAATTCAAATGGGGAAAGTTCAGATGAATAAGAAAGTTAATCCAGTAAGAAGATATATCCATTAATTTAATACATAAAAGGCTATCTGGAACAGCATATCAGAAGAAGAATCAAGATGATCCTGACCACAGCACTGTCGAAATAAGCTAGAATACTAAAAAGAGAAAAGACTTGCTGTCACTCAAACTCCAATAAAAATTTTCCAGTCGGCTAGGGCTGTAGAATACACCGACTACATCTCAACAGAGGGGTAACAACCCAACAACGAGTGACCTAGATATGACACTAAACAATCTGATGGTGAGGTTCCAGTGATACTGGAGCTTTCGGGAATGCGGATCACTCCTTCATTGCCATTGCTCCCAGGCTCACTCTGGCTTGGAATGGTAGCACCTGATAGGAACCTAGGTATGGGTTAAAAAGAACTAACTGCATACTTATGCTAAACTGAATTGTTTGAATTAGAACTGTTTGACTAAACTGAATAGCTTGAAATAGAAATATTTTTGATAATTAAACTGTACTTTCATTTAAACTGCGTGCTAATGATAAACTGAATTGTTTGAAATGGAACTGTTTTTGACATTGAAACTGTACTTACTCTAAACTGAATTGTTTAGTATAGAACCTCAGAACTGAATTTGCTGAATTAGAACTTTTTGTATAAATTGAATAGCTTGAATGAGAAATTTTTTGACAAAGAAACTGTGTACTCATGCTAAACTGAATTGTTTGAAATAGAACTGAATTGTTTGAGATAGAACTATTTGTATAAGAATAGATTTGGCTTTAAATAACCAGAAAGGTTGATGTGCCATGAAACCCAAACAACCAACCAACAACCAATAAAAAGAATCACCAGTTAAACGTGATGTAAAAGAATCACAGGGATTATAATAATAATTACAGCACAAAGAGACAGTTTTGATAAAAAAATAATTGGGACCCATTGAAGAATACTGAAGAAACTGGAAAATAGACATGGGGATCTGGTGAAGGATTACGACTCTCTGGACCCACAGTACTGCTGAGATTGGTTAAAATACTGAGAAAAGTCCTGCAGAACTGAGAAGAGTTGTTTTCACTCGGATTTTAGTGAAAAGTGAATTTTTTAAAGCAAATTATTTTTTTCCATAAACCCAAACTCTTCTTTATTTGGATTGATTTATGCCAAAAATCATTTCAATCAAGTGAATACTTTTGTTTGGAGCTGTTCAAAATAGTGGCAAATCGATCAGGATATTCAAGTTTGGAACAGAGGCCTGTCATCCAATTTTTGCTGGCTGAGAATGGCAAACCGAGCGAAAGTTACAGAAGAATATGTAATCTTTACGAAAAAGCATATTTTAGTCAAAAAATGTTTAAAACTGGGATAAATATGGGTTTCCCACTAAGAATCCATGTCGAAAAATAGTTGAAACAGGCTTACCTTACGGTAATGCCGCTCAGTCAGCTTGGGCTGTAAAATACACCGACTGTATCTCTGCAGAGGTTTAAGTCCATCCCCCTGCAACGAGTGTCCTGGATATGGCACTAAACAATCTGATGGTGAGGCTTCAGTAATGCTTTGGGGAATGCCGGGTACACCTTCATTGCAATCGCTTCTACGTCTGCTCGGGCCCAGAGTAGTAGCATTTTATAAAGTCCAGTCTATGGATCAAATAGGATTGTTTGACATTTAAACTGAGTGCCAATAAATGACTTATACTAAATTTAATTGTTGGAAATAGAACTGTTTGATCATTTAACTGTGTGTGAACAAATGACAAATGTTTAATTAAATAGTGATACATAAACTTGGAAGTATTTAACTGTGAGCAAACGAATGAGTAATGTTGAATAGAATAATTAGTGTTAATAGCAATACTTGTAACCACTTCTTGGTGAGTAAATAATTGCTTAATATTGAACAGACTCAATTGTGTTAGAGAGCAATAATTGAAACCATTTAACTGAGTCGAAACAATACCAATACCAGTGCGCAAACTAATTAGTTCCAAATCAATTTCAAAATGTAATTACTGCCAAATTAATATCTTACATATCATGTATTTTTAAACTAATGACTGAGGTTAAGTTCTGACTGTTATATAACAATATTCTAAACCATTTAATTGTATCCAAAAAATAAGCTCAAACTCGTTCAAATATGTTATCCAGAAATATATATTTACATTATATATATATATATATATATATAGTTATAAAAATTATTTACAAAATTACATAAAATTATTTGCGAAAATTAAAAAAATTACTTACAAACCTAATGAAACCGTAGCAGCAATAACGATTCTCTATAGAAACACCAAAGTAAAAGTACGATCACCAGATGGAGACACAGAATACTTCGACATTGTAGCAGAAGAACTACAAGGGGACACACTGGCTCCGTACCTCTTTATCATTTGTCTAGACTACGTACTTAGAACATCGTACTTAGAATAACAATGGTTGATATGCCATTAAACCCAAACAGCCCATATTATACATAATTGATATATATGTATAAAGATGATTTGGCATTAAATAACCTACAATGGTTAATAGGCCTTAAAACTCAACCAACGAAAATCATCAATAGTAATCAAAAAATTCTGGGGACAGTGTTCGTTAAAGAAAGGCACGTTGATAGTCTTAAGGGACAAGAAAAACACACAACTATTGATTCCCTTGAAAAAAAGGCGCTGCTTTTAACGGCGCGTGCTATTACCAACTACTTAAGCAAAATTCATCTAATATATTGAGTGACATTTATTTAAAAAAATAAATCTATTTACCTTCAACGACCTTCTTACACAGTCTCACTCGGTCTTTCTCCCTGTTTATCCTCAATATCACACACATTTTATCTCCCTCTTTCTTTCTCTCTGTCTTTCTATCTGTCTGTCTGTGTTTTTTCTCTCTATGTATCAATCTATCAATCAATCTACTTGTTTGTCTAAACTTATTTTGAGGGAGTTAAATTTACTCACCTGCTCTCTATGGTCATACATTTTTTTAATGAATTTATTTATTTTTTCTTTTGAATAAAGGTTAACATTGTTGGTTACATTTTAAAGAATCATCGCAAACCCATGCACAAATTGTAACGAAATCAGCACTACATATGGATTAGTGATTAAAGTTTGGGTAATTGTATATTCACTATCCCTCTTTGAGGGTTTAAGGCAGACCAAATGCGATATAATTAGGAGAGGGCTCAAAATCAGTGATAAAGTTATTATATGATATAATAGTAAACAAATCTTTAACAGTTTTTATTAGGGGGGTGTCCTCGTGGTGTAATGGTTAAAGCGCTAGACTAGGGAATCGTAGTAAGCGAGGTTGAAGTTGACTCACGCTATTACGTTCACTTTCAAACAAATACCCTTGGAAAAGGTATGAAGCCCCTTATCCTCCTGGCTATGGGTTAAACAGTACCACTACTATACCTCTAGAAGGATGGATTTGGCATTAAATAATCCAAGAATGTTGATACGCCATTAAGAATGTCCAAAAACATAACACATAGTTTTTATATATATTTAATAGTATGAAGCTTATCTTCGACCACAGGTTTCATGCCGTCTTTATACGGCACTCATCATATCGTTTAAAGACGTCATGAAATCAATAGTCACAGATAACCATCAATGCTATTAAATATATATATAAACTAATCTCTCTCTCTCTCTCTCTCTCTCTTATATATATATATATATACCAACACCTCCGTATGAGTTGGATGCAACACAAGGTAATTTTACACGAAGTTTAACGGGTTGTAAATCAGAGTTTTCCTTCACCTTGACCAGTCGGCATACCGAGGTTAAAGAGCCCAGATGAATTTACCAAAATTGTCCTAGGTGGTTTCAGACCTTTCATAGGACATCATCAGGGGTTGTTTGCATGCGTAAAGAGTTTAGTTGTTTTTTATAACATTACAAAATTACATAAAAGCTAAATTGGATAAAACTGATGCCATTTAACGAATTTAAAACAGATCGCTATCAACGAGAATAGAATATAAAAAAATTTAAATTAAGAAAAAAAAGCAAAAAACAAGAAAAACTAAAGGCATTTCAAAATATTGCTTCTATTTTCAAAATTAATTCTATTGATTCTAGGGTTTTTTGATTTTATACGTAGGGCTTCTAGGATTTGTAGTCGTAGCTTATTAATTTCGTGTGCTATTATAGTGGTCTTTTAAAATAAAATTTTTCAAAATTTGGATTTGGGAATAGAGAGGGTTTTTAGATGTAAGCATATATAGTTAGTATCATTAAGTTACCTAGTAAGGTGTCTTGAAAGAGTCGTAGTGGTAAGACCAACGTGAGTTCGTTTGATGTCATAAGCATCTATTTTATTCAACTTTGAATTTACGTAATTCTGTAACGCTATATAATATTGTTAAAAAATCTATTTAAAAATCTCTTAAAAACACTCTTTACAAATGCAACAATCCCTGTTGATGACCCATGAAAGGTCTGAAAGCGCTTGGGACAATTTTGGTAAATCTATCAACCAATTTCAACCAAGAAGCAAGAACCTTATGAGGACACTAGAAAAGATCTTAATAAAGCTATAAAGACAAAATTTGTCTTTATCATTATATATATATATATATATATATATATATTTACTTATCTAATATCTAACACCATTCACGGTACCAGAAAAAAGAAAAAAGAGAAAAAAACGCCAGGAACAAGAGATAAAAATATCTCGAATCACCGCCCGGGGTAAAAAGAAAAAAATATTATAGGATAAAAAGAAAGAAAAGGCCAACCCCGTCACATCCCTTAAAAAATCAAGAGATATGCAGTCAGTTGGTCAAAAGAAAACTAAAACCTTCCGTGAACCCTGCAATGCTACAATTACAAGAGTGCTCAACACGAGTGGAGCCAATTATAAAATTAACTTAAATCACAAGTCGGAAATCTCCTACTGAAGTTTCACCTTAACGGATCATCAGGAAGTTGGAGTTAGACTTCCTGATGATCCGTTAAGGTGAAACTTTAGTAGGAGATTTCCGACTCGCGATTTAATTTAATTCTATATATATATATATATATATATATATATATACCAAAAATCCACTGACAAGTATAACACTTACAAATCCATATCCTGTATATACACATACCTATACATATCAATATATATGCAAATATATACATTCATATATACAAATAGATGTGTATTTATATATATACCCACATGTATATACAAACATATATATATATATATATATATATATATATATACATTCATATATATATATTTATATATATATGTTCATATAATCATAAATATATATATATATATGTATATATATATATATATATATACATTCATATATATTTATATATATATGTTCATATAATTATATATATATATATATTATGTATGTGTGTGTGCACTGACACGTATAACACTCAAATATACACATTCTCAAATACAAATGTTAAGGTACGCATAATTGTGAGCCCACATGAATACATAAAATGCAGATACATTTCAATAACAATAGCCGCAGGCACATCGGCGTGAAGCAAAGTGAATCCTCGAAACAGCATAATTGCTGGGTTTTACCGAAACTCACGTATATTTACCTAGCATTTCAGGGACGAAGTGAAGCCCTTCTAGGCGAGTTGGACCCACGCAGCTCCGATTTCTTATCTTTACGCTCTTTTCCCCTCCATAAACAACTAAGCGACAATTTAATAATGAATATTAATCGTATTTTTTTCTCTGTTCATTTTTTTTTTTTTTTTGCTTCCTCAGAGCCAAAGTCACACACATGGTTTGAGCCCCATTCACACCCAGTCATTCCCTTGCAACGTTTTTTTTTTTTTTTTTTTCACAAATGACACATTGTTTTAGAAATACCATAAATATAACACCAGATATCTCTCTTCTTTGCTTTCTCTTTTTTTTTCCGTATATAACTGAGACGTTAAAGTTTTTTTCTTTAATTTTTTTTCTTTTCACTTTGTTTATTTTGATAGTAAACATCTTTAGGTGTAAGCCTTAGTAAAAGATTTAAAAAATAATAAAATAGATGAAAATAAAACAAAAAATGAAAATTAAAAGAAATAATTACTTTATTTTTTTTTTTTCTTATTGGTAATAGTTTCAACTTCTAGAACTAGGGTATTCTTATTATTCATTATTTGTTTAATCAGCAGAGATCAAGTGGCAACAAATATTCTTGATAGATCAAACTGTCAATATTTTTACAGTTTTTACTAATGCTAATGTATGTGAAATTTGTAAACCAGTTCACATATTTCGGTAGCAAGATCTTCTTTACTGTTGTAACATGAAAAAAGGTTACTGAATGAGAAATAATCAAAACGGAGGCTAGAAATAAAATGGAAGTCTTTATTACACTAACTGAATATAATACTCACCCGCCGCGTGAAGAAGGTAAACTACTGGTCATGTAGACTACTTAGCATATTGGCAATTTACTAAGCTTTTTGCACAGGGCCGAATGATTGGGGCACTCAGTGAGACTTGAACTCACTCGTGTAGGCTTGCTAGTCCAGCTTGTAAAACCATCACACCACTCAAGATACCCATAGTTAGCATATTGACCCCTTCATAATATTCTCCAACGTATTTATCTGGAACGGGGCATACCCATCAATGTTCACAGGTAAAGTATATATCATCTACGACGAGGATCATTATTTAAAAAAGTCTGGAAACTTATTTAAGTTTCCAGACTTTTTTCGCATGGGCACTTTTATTGATAGTACACACATGAAACTCTAGTATCCTTTGAAGTAATCTCCTCTGACTGCAACGAAATTGTTGTACCGTTCCAGCAACTTCTGGAAGGCCTCATGGAAGTCCTCTTGGGTGAGCGTGTCAATGACCTTCGTCACAGCCTCTTTCATCCCCTCAATTCTCTCATAACGACAGCTTCTGAGCTTAGGGAATAACCAAAAGTCACAGAGAGCAAGCTCTGGACTATAGGGAGGGTGGGGAACTGTCTCGATGCCCATCTTGGTCAAATAGTCTGTGACACGGATGGAGTTGTGGACTGGTGCATTGTCCTGGTGGAAATGCCACTAACCCGATTTGAAGAGTGCTGGCCTCTTCCGACGGAATCTTTTCCTGAACTCCCTTAAAACCTCAACATAGTATTCCTTATTGGCTTTCCGTCCAGTGGGAACCCAGTGCATGTAGATTATGCCAATGCTGTCAAAGAAAGGGATCATCAAAAGTTTGTGAGTGGATTTGCTCTGTCAGGCTTTCTTGGGTCCGGGAGAGCTAGCATGCTTCCTCTGGGAACTCTGTCTCTTGGTCTCTGGGTCATAGCAGTAGATCCAGCTTTCATCGAATGGCATTTTTTCCAAGTTTAAAACAGAATTTTATAGCATATCCTCCTTCCTCACGTCCAGATTGCATTTTTGAAATTCACCAGCTGTGACAATCAGGCTTTAGTAGGGTGTATTCCAATTCCTGCTGTAGCTGTTTATTTGAACCTGAAATCATAAAAATTGGTCAGTCATCTCATCAGATGTATAGAAATAACATACTGAATTTTCAAGAGTTTATACGAATTTTAAATGCCTGTACAAAAGTCTGGAAACTTATTTAAGTCCCCACATATATGCTATATTAATGTATTCATGGGTAAAACATGGACTGTTATTGATAATTTATGAACAATGAGGAAATCTGATCTCTTTGATAAAATAAAGCGGGGATTCCCCCAACCTGTAGCCGTGTCAGTAATACTGTATGGCTGCACTGCTTGGACTATGATGAAACACATGTAGCAAAAGTTAGATGGAAACTAGACTGTTTTGAGCAAATCCTGAAAGCAGATTCCTTTAAAACAGCTATACGACCCTTTACCTCCAATCACAGGAACAATCCGAGTAAGATTAACACGAAATGCGGAAAACTGTTAATGAAGTAAGGACAAACTTATAAGCGACGTTCTTCAATGAATACCCTCTCATGGATACACCAATGTAAACCGACCAGCAAAAACTTACATTCACCAGCTCTGTGTCGATGCTGAATGCAACCTAGAGGACTTACCATTAGAAGGGATGGTGAGAGAGACCCAAAAGAATACGTGCTGTCAGAACATCTTGATGCTGACGAATATATCAGACACTGGAATTATTTCTTGAACTTGTAAAACTTTAAATCTTTTAATAAAAGTTTGCAAAGTGTTCCCAACTCAATTTTAGTAATGAGCAAATCATCAACTTCCTAATCGAAAATTATTTCTTCTCTTGAATTTCAAATAAATCGATATAATATCCTTTTGAATTTTATGTGCATTTTCTTTATTTACCCTGACTAAACCTCCTCTCTAGACAATACTAGACTGAGTTTCGGGTTCTCGGACTTTGACATAAGTGCATCTGTCACTTGAATGACCGCTATAGATTTTGATAAAAACTTTCTTCGTTTATTAATGCTGAATAAAAGTTGGGAGTAGTCTAGATTATCAATCTAAATCAAGAATCATCATCATCATCATATCGCACTGGTAGCACGGATATCCCTGACCCTCTCTCGCCACTCCTCCCTATCGTTCATCGCCCTAGGTAGGTCTTCAGGACAACATCCTGTATCCTCACATAGCTGCTGAATGTACGTTCGAGCTGGTCGTCCTGCTTTTGCGCGGCCATGTGTGGGGATCCATAAGAGTACATCTCTTATGAGTTCATCTCTGCTTCTCCAGCAGTGTCCTGCATGTCTGGTTCGTCTAACTTGAATAGTTTTCGTGATAGGGGGTAGGTGGCCGTACAGTTGGTGTCTTGTGGGGTGTTATCAATATACTTTCAATTTTCCGTAAATATAAATACGTCAGCAGGTAAAAAGATTATTAAATAGAAAATATAACCCCACCCTGTAAAAAAAAAACCCGACTATTTTAGTATTTCATTCCTAAACGTTAATTTAAGGTTTAATGCCTTTTGTGTGACACAATGATATTGAAGAGAAGAGGTTTCAGAAATTTGATTATGCATCATCATCATCATCATCATCATGTCATGCTACCACGTTGGATCTCCCTGACCCTCTCTTGCCACTCGTCTCTATCATCAATTGCTCCAGGGAGGTCTTTCAGGCTACATCCCTGTATCAGCACAGAGCTGTTGTATATTGGTTATAGCTGATCGTCCTACCTTTGCTCGTCAAAGTGAAGAGGTCCAAAGGAGTTTACCGCTTATGAGTTCGCCCTTACTTCTCCAGCAGTGTGGAGCATGTCTGGTTCGTCTAACTTGGATTGTTTTCATGGTGGGTGGTAGGTGGCTGTACAACTGCTGTTTTGTCCAATACAGCCCTCAGCATTCTTGTGTAATTGCCGTAAGTAAAACCATTAAATACATTTAAGTAATTTTATGTTTAGTTACAAAGATTCAATACTATATTGGTTGGAAATAATAACGGATGAGACCCGGTTTTATTGCATAAGATTACACAAGAATTAGTAATATACAGGTATCTTTGCTTTATGAGAAATTTGACTCTTTATAAAAAAGTATTTGGAGTTTACTTATTCATATCCAATTATATATATATATATATATATATATATATATATATATATATATATATATATAATAAGATTGTGGAAAGCCTGGAACCGCTTCTAAAATCGTTCTCTCCAAACACAGTTTATCTTGAAAAAATGCGTCGGGAATTTCATGTCCGGTTGCTTGATGGAAAAATGATTTGAAAGTGGCCACTTACATAAATTACACCTCTTTAGTGACACCTTGTCTCTCTCTCTTTATATATATATATATATATATATATACATTCTGATCAAATCTCATTCTCATTCAAATCGTTATATGCAGACTTAATTTTCTCAATTAATTGAGTATTAGGTTTGCTATTTAACATAGATATTGAGCACACTTTTAATTTTGTAATTTAAGTTGCAGTAGTCTCATCTTTTAATACACACACGCATGCACCTACATACTCACACGCACGCTTATATATATATATATATATATATATATATATATATATATATATATATATATATATATATGTAAAGTGAGAAAGCCAGCAAAAAAGAAAAGTTGGATGGAAAGTGTCAGATGCTGTAATAGCTGACCAAGTATAAACCTAAAACAATTAGAAAGATAATTCCGTTCTTTAAATACAAGTGTTTCCTACTATCTTCATGATCCTCAGTAGATTATGGGAAACGCATGAAACTTGATTAAAGGACTTATAGAGTCCATGAATCTTACGCACACACACGCACTCGCGTGCACGCACGTGTGTGTGTGAGTGTTTGTGCGTTTGTGTATACATATATGTAGGCGCACACACATACATATATGAATACAAACACATGCATAGACATACACATACATACGTGTATATATATATGCATACACACATATATACATATAGAGAGAGAGACAGAGAGAGAGTGAGAGAGAGAGAGATGGGAGAGGCTGGCCGGGAGACAGACTGAGAAGAAGAGAGAGAGAGGAAAAGAAAGAAAGACAGAAATCGTCTTCTTCAATTTCATCCGTTATCTATTACCGAACAATTATTTTAATTTTGCCATCTTTCCCTTTTTTTCCATTTTTTTCTAGGTTTTTTAAAACTCTTTTTTCTGTTTTTTTTTTTTTAACTCTTTTAACCCTCCTTTTCCTCTTACTTGATTTTGCCAATTTCTTAGTTTTATTGTGTTGATTTATTGGACAAAATGTCTGATTTTAACATCTTTCTCCTTTATTTTTTTTTCTTTTCTCACTTTCTTCAAACCTTTTATTTCTTTCTTTTTTCTCTGATTGATTCAATTTAATTCTACTCGTATTTTCTTTCTTTCTTTCTTTCTTTCTTTCTTTCTTTCTTTCTTTCTTCTTAATGATATTCAAGGACTTTTTTCCTATCATTCACTCTTTTCTTTTCTCCTTCCGACCTTCTTCTTTTTATCATATCACATTTATTTATTTATTCATTTATTTATTCAAGGAAAAAAAAGCAAATAAAAACTTTATCACGCGGTAAAAAATCCGTAACGCTTGTACATAAAGGTAATCAGAATAAGAGCAAAGATATTATAAAATTTATTTTTGAAAATAAAATAGTAACGTATTAATATTCTGTGATTCGAATAAATCAACTCTATCTTATCTTGAATAAGTTGTCGACAAAATGTATAGTTAATGGTGCTCCATTAATATACTTGATTAAAAGGAAAGTATTTTTCATCAGTTAGAATATCCAGACTATTGGCTTCATCTTCATTGTTTTACTCACAGCGTTTCGGCCAATGAGTCCTTCGGCCTTCTACAGGTGTTTTAAGTCGAAGGCGGAAGTTCATACAGAAATTCGGACGGAACCCTTTATTTAATCCACTGGGGTAGATGGTTCTAATTCCGTTAACCACGATTGAGTACAAATGTTAAGCTATAGAAAGTATTCCTTATTGTTAATCTGTTGTCGGGATTGAACCTGAAACCTCCAGATAATTTCAGCAAGAACCGATTTTCAACCAAACGGCTATATCCATATTTACCAACCCCTCCGCTCGGGCAGGATATGACACAAGGTCAATCTTTAAGCGGAGTTTAACAGGTTTGAATTCAGAGTTTTCCTTCTCCTAGACTAGTTGCCTCACCAAGGTTGAAGAACCTAGTCTGCCCTACTATTTACCCATAGCTGGAGGGAGAAGAATTGGATTCATACCTTTCCCAAGTGTATTAGTGCTATGTGAAATGCAATCAGTCTCGTCCAGGATTTGAACTCGAGTCGCCGTGTCCATTTCCTAGGACGATAACCATTACACCACGGGCTATATCCGTTGCGTCAAGTTTCCTGCTGAAAAAGGCTGAAGGACACATCGGTTGAAATGTTGTAAATATAACAATGATGAAAATGTCTAAAGATTATCAACGTACATCTCAGAAATTTAGACATATAAAAAGAAAGTAGTTAAAAAAGAAATAAAAATTTCAGAGAAATAACTCATTAGATTGAACAAAACTATATTGCCCCAAATAAATAGTGTTTAATTGATATAATCCAAATACCCTTGGGCAAGCTGACAGGGCCAGCAAAATAAACCGACTGCATCTTTGTAGAGGGGTAAGACTCTCCCAACGAGTGTCCCGATATGACATTAAACAATCTGATTGTGAGGCTCCAGTAATGTTGGATCTTTGGGGGATGCGGAGTACCCCTTCATTTCCATCGCTCTCAGGTCCACACTAAATCAGAGTGGTAGCACCTGATAGTGCCCTATCTATCGGACAAATAGAAAGAACTAAACTGTGTCCGTATGAAAACCTAAATTGTCTGAAATAGAATTGTTTTTTACATTCAACTGTGTGTAAACAAAACCTATATATAGCTTAACCGAATTGTTTGAAATGATCTGTTTTTGACATTTAAATTGTGTACTTATGTTAAATCAAACTGTTTGAAATAGAACTATTGGTATGAATAAAAATAGAATTGGCATTAAATAACCTCTTATAAACTAAACTAAACCAAATAAAAAAAAAACTAAACCACATAGATCAGATAAATTGAAGATCAGAGAGAAAATACAAAAGAATTATTTAAGGAAAGGACAGAAATCGACCCGATAACCTCGCGGGGAGTATCCGTGGTGTAGCGGTAAATGTGTTGCATTGCAACCCGGTAGTAAGCGAGTTCGAATTCCAGTCGCGCTATTGTGTTCACTTTTGGAAAAATACCTTTCAGAAAGGTATCGGTCCCTATATATCCTAGCTATGGGTTAAATAGTACCACCACAGAACCCAGAAGAAATATTTAATCTTACTTAATAATCTACTTCAAAGAAACTGCGGGTAGACCCCATGGATTAGTTGTTAATGTATTGCACTGCGAGATCGAAGTAAGTGAGTTCGAATTCCATTTGCGTTATCCGATTCAGTTTTGGAATAATAACCCGACTCCATCGAAAGGTTAAATAGTGGCACTACTCTTCTTCTACAATGATGGCTTTGGCATTAAATAACAAACGATGACTGATATGCCATAACACAAAGAAATTAAATCAAAGTAAATCAAGTCATGTTGTAAGATCCTATTTAATAATTAAGAGATTTTTTATTAAGTTCGAAACGTTGTAAATTTATGACTGGTGAAGGATAATTATTCATTCTTACTTTTCATTTTACCCACCAGAAGTTTGTGTATCGGAATTTCTCGTAAGAGAAGCATAATTGAAAAAGTAAAGTTGGCGACCAAAGTCGCGGGTGATCCAAAGGCTCACTTTTCAATAGCTCCTACACCAAGGTGTTGCAGAGGGCGCTACTTCTTTCCCAGGATTGACCCACTTTAACATTGATCCTTACCTTATAATGCTGAGTGGTAAGCAAGGACGCATCAAGAGTCCTTTTTTCAGTCTTTGGTATGGCTCTACCTGGGATTGAACTCAGGTTTTCCGGGCCATTGGCGAACACTATAACCATTATGCCAATGTCTGGTAAGAGAAGCATACTATCCAGTATCCTAATTGCGAAAGCATAGCATAGAGAAAACATTTTTTCTGATTCTGCCAAAATGTCCCATGATAATAAAAACCCAACCAAAATCAACGTATGATTCTAATGAGAGATTTGAGTGCCATGATCAGCAGATGTAAACCAATATTTGTATCTTTAACATTTTAAATTCAAGTAGAAGCAAGGGCACTGTCTATAAATGCCAATGTAACTCAAACTCAAGGAACCCGAAAAGATGGAGAAGAGATTATTACGAATTTGTAGTACACTCCGATTCTAAAAGCAACCTCTCACACAGGTTACAAGAAACGTATTATCAACATATACGAGGTCTAAGACAAGTTTTATATATAAAGCCATTAATGATTCTAGATAAAAGATTAATATCGGACCTTGAAATTCTGGAAATATGTGGACTGCCAAGTAATGAAGATAACGCTATTGTAGAAACCCGTAGAAAGATGGGAAAAGCTTAAAATACTGAAAGGAATAACATAACAAGACCTAAATCCTCACTACTTCAACAAATTTAACGCAAAAAGAAAGAAAGAAAATGGAAAGGATAAAGAAAATTCTTGCCTAAAGACATTAGCAGTTTGAACAATTCAATTTGTTCAGGAGTAAATGTCGAAGAAAAAAAAGAAAAGAAAAAAAAAGAAAAGCGGGATGGGAAACTACACTGGAGAAAGAGATGAAAAATTCTGAAGAGATATATAAAAAAGTAAAGATAAAAAAAAGCTGTTACGAAACAATCTATTAACAGCCAAAAAAATGTTTAAATAGAAAATAATGAAAAAAAAAAACCAACCCCCACCAGGATCCATCTATCAAACTAAAAGAAAAAACAGCTAAAAGACAGCGGCTATTGAAGGTGGTTTCAAAAGATATCATTAAAGAATGCAAAAATGAAACGGAAATAAGACATTCCAAAACAATAAAATTGATGGATTGATTGATTTCAGAGGCATTTTAATCTGTCTCGGGTTATTTCATGCATCGAGGGTTGGGAATCACATTCAATGTACATTCATATATACATTTTTGGTTGAAATGCTTCTAATTCTTTTTTTTGTTTTTGTTTTTTGTTGTTGTTTTTTTGTTTTTTTGCGCTCAATCACCTCGAATACGAATATTTCTAAACAGACCTATTTAACTCCTTGATGTGACCCTAACATTTCCTACCACTCCCAGTCACCAGGGAGCAATGGAAAACTATGGAACATGATATTTTACTCATTTAACCTACATATTAGGCATTATGTTTCGTTTAATTAGGATATACATATATTCTTATAATATTTAGTAATCTATCTATCTGATTATGGTTTGAGAAAGAGTCATGGTACAAGAGCTGTGTACGGACACAAGATGTGATCTAGAAGACCTGTTGGAAGCGATCGGTGATAGAGAGGAATGACTTGAAAGAGTCAGGGAAATCTGTGCAAACAGCACGATCTGATGATGATGATGATGATGATATCTGGTTTTAGTTTCTTTGTTTAATGGCTTATCAAGCTTCGTGGATTGCTAAAAGCCTGCGCAATCCCTGTAGAAGAACAGCAGTGATATTATTTATCTGATAGCTGGGAGGGAGAAGATGGTTTATATCTTTACCGAGGATATTAGTGAACGCAATGGCGTGATTGGAGTTTGAACTTGCTTACTAATATATCGCAGGTCAACACTCACGTGATATATATATGTATATATATATAGAGAGAGAGAGTGATAAAGGGGGAAATTCCCATAACGAAGCAAGTCCACAATATTCAGTAATTTACAAAGCGTTCTGCTAAGATTTGGCCAAGGCTGATTAAACTGGGCACCAAATGAGACTCGAACTAACACTTGCAGGTTTACTAGTAAATCTTACTAAACATTACACTACCCCAGGTATGCACACTGGGCTTATGAATATAAGTTTTTGCTGGTCAGCCAACTCCAGGGTGTCCCTTAGTAAAAGTCCTCAGGAGAACGCCACTTTTGAATTCGTCTCTGCTTCTCTAGCATGTTATCTTTGTCTTACTTTGATGGTTTGTGAGATTCGACATAAGTGGCCATAAAGTTGGTTTTTTGTCGGATTATCTTGCTTTTCTGCTAAGTGTTTCGACAGAGACCAATCAGTTTAACCGTACAGAAGTTCTGACGTGGAAACTGCATAGAAGAATCCCTACAGGATCAATACCCTGTCATTAACAGTTCTTACTTTTCCTATGTCTATGTGAACATCACTTTCAGTTGATGAGATATAGCTATCGATGTATGTGAACTAATCTATTGATTTCAGAAACGTGTGATTTAATTTGGAGATCGTTCTATCCTGTTTAAAACACACGAGCTCTGTTTTATCTGAATTCGTCTTGTAAAGAATGTCTCTTGCTACTGACTCCAGGTTATGCAAAGAGATTCGGCTTGAACAGGTGTATTTTCAAGAAGGGATAGATTATACACGTAGTTTGTCTCCGTATTAGTTTCAGCGGGATATCGTCTGTTTTTTTTTAAATTTTTCTTCTTTTTTTAGCAGCACAATAAGCTGAATCATTAAAACAGATGATTTAATCTTTGGAAAATCATATTTCGCTCATTTAAACATTTATGTTAAACAAAATGTTTTGTACAAGTTGTTTCTTTTTTAATCATCTTGATTGTCTTCCGTGTTGAAATTCATTGTAGCATTAAAAATATACTAAAATGATCTTAGATTTAAAATAATTGAAATCTAGTTGACATGTTATTTCACGGTAATATTTATAGACTCACTACATTGCATCATCTTTGACTGCATCTTGGGAAGTCAATGATCTATGTAGGTAAATGTAGGTAAATTTTATAGATTTCTCTTAATTTGAAAAATAAAGCAATATTTGTTCGATTCGAAAACGAAAGCTTGAGAGTGAGGTGGAGAGCTGTTTAAGCTGGGAAAAGTGCCGCTCTGAAGTAGTCAAAATAAACTATTAGGCTAAGAATTATTTTCTGAAATTAATCCCATTTTATGAATTAGTGTGTAGGTGCAGTGTCCGTTTCTTCTCTTTCTTAACGTCATACTTGAAAAATCCCCAATACTAATTTAGTCAGGTACTTAGAGTTATGATAATAATAATAATAATAATAATAGTAATTGTGATGATGATATTCGCAACCTGAAATCCGTTCCTGAGAATGTGACGCACAAACTTCTCCGGCATTTGTGATACAAACAGATCACGTAATCCTGGCCAGATGACCAGCCCTCGTGAAAGTCAACAAGAAGAAAGAGAACCTACCGAATTGTGGACTTTATAATTCTGACCAACCACAATATAAAACCAAAAGAAAGCGAAAAGTGCGATAAGTATCTAGACCATATTAAAGAACTAAGAAAACTACTGAATACGAATATGACATTGATACCAATTATAATTGGTGCACTTTGAACAATCTCTTAAGGATTTGTTTAAGGGACCGGAAGACTTGGAAATAAGAGGACAAGTGGAGACCATCCAGACAACAACATTATTAAGATCGGCCATCATACTGAGAAGAGTCCTAGACACTTGAGAAAACTTGCTGTCTCTTAAACTTCAATGAGAAACCGTCAATTAGCACTGGTGTGAAAAAACTCTTAAAATAGTACAATAGTTATAATAAAAAATTCTGTGCCACAAATTGAAATTTGATCTTATTATGAAATGGTACATGCACAAACCAGAATTTGTCATGGAGGATGAGACGCATATACCTCTCTGCAATTTTTTGATAAGAATTGATAACCTAATGTCGACCAGAAGACCAGACCTATCGACAGTTAACAAAAAAAAAAAGAGAGAACTTGCTGTATAGTGGGCTTGCTGTCCCAGCAAACCATAGAGTAAAAGACAGAGAAAGCTTGAAAAGAGACAAGTCCTTAGACTTTGCCAGAGAACAAAGAAAGTTATGGAACATGTGGGCGACAATAATACCAATTGTAATTGGTGCCCTTTGAAGAGTCTCCAAAGAATTGAAAAAGGGGAGTGGAAGTGTTGACAATCTTAGGACGAATTGAAACCATACAGACTACAGTATTGTTGAGATCGCCCTCAAATACTGAGAAGATTCGTGGAGACTTGAGGAGACTTGCCTTTACTCAGACACCAGTGAAAGATCATTTGCTAAATCTGTCGTGAAAAAATCGAATAATAATAATAATAATAATAATAATAAGCAAGAAAAAAGATATATTGCTAAATCTGTTGTGAAAAAATCGAATAATATTAGTAATAATAATAAGCAAGAAAAAAGATATATTGCTAAATCTGTAGTGAAAAAATCGAATATTAGTAGTAGTAATAATAATAAGCAAGAAAAAAGATATATTGCTAAATCTGTTGTGAAAAAAATCGAATAATATTAGTAATAATAATAATAAGCAAGAAAAAAGATATATTGCTAAATCTGTTGTGAAAAAATCGAATAATATTAGTAATAATAATAATAAGTAAAAAAAAAGATATATTGCTAAATTTGCAGTGAAATATCGAATATTATTAGTAATAATAATAATAAGCAAGAAAAAAGATATATTGCTAAATTTGCAGTGAAATATCGAATAATATTAGTAATAATAATAATAAGCAAGAAAAAAGATATATTGCTAAATTTGCAGTGAAATATCGAATAATATTAGTAATAATAATAATAAGCAAGAAAAAAGATATATTTCTAAATCTGTTGTGAAAAAAATCGAATGATATTTGTAATAATGATAATAAGCAAGAAAAAGATATCTCGTGGATTTTGCTTTCCTTGCAAACCACCGAGTAAAAATAAAAGAAACCGAAAAAGATTGAAAAAATACTTAGACATGGCTAGAGAGCTGAAACAACTGTGGAACATCATAACTAGAGCAGTTGGTTCGGTTGGAACGGCTCTGAAATGTTTAGAGAGGAGATTAGATGAATTTGATATCAGAGGAAAAATCGACATCATCCAAACTTCATCACTGTTAATATCAACTTGGTTACTAAGAAAAGTCCTGGAGACCAGAGGAGACTTGCTGCCACTCAGAATTCAACCAAAAAAAATCACCATTTAAAAGTTGTGGGACAAACTTGCAAGAAGTAAAATAACAATAGAAATGGAAAGAAAGGAAAGAGAAAGAAAGGAGCATACATGCAAAAATATATTTCTGTTGCTTGACAACAGCTCCACATCAGACCAACATTTAAGACAGAAATTGCCTTACACAATCATAAACTATCGTCTTCTCTTTAAGTCACATATGCTGAGATCATGCGCACATTTCTCTTTTTATTTATAACTAAATAAAAAAAAAAGCGTATCACATATACACATACAGATAGAAACTAAATTAAAATCAGTAACAAACGAAAGAGGCATGCACTATCACGGCTTAGAGAAGAGCCAGTCATTTTAAGCAGCGTACTCAAGATGGAGTTTTCCCGACTCACACCTATCAAATACACATAAAAACGCAGAAGAAAATGGTGAATCAAAAATTTCGCCGGTATTTCGCCGTCGAATCGAAAACCGTTATAGGAGAATGGTGATCTTTACGCGCGGTCTTATCAAATCTTGAGACTTGTCCTCAAGGTCCCTTTGGCAAAATGTCCGTTCTCTCTTCCACAAGCGAGTATTAATAAAATCCTATTACACATTCTTAAGGGACACTCTCGTGGGGTCACCGTATAATTTGGTATCGGGCATTCGCCAAAAGATTTATACTGATTCAATTTCAGACCCGGGTCGTCTATCGGAGGAAATTCGACAAAGGCTGCGTTCAGGTCGGGAGGGATCGTGGGTGGGGGTTTAAAAGTTGAACAGTAGAAGAAAGGGGCGGAGTTGGCGATAAAATCAGCGTAATTTAGGGGCAGGGTTTTGCACACGGCCTCGTATTTCAAGAATAATCCCGGGTAAGACGGGATCCGGTCGTAATACTTGACTCCCGTGTGGTTGGTTGAGATGCACACCAGCACCAACACACTCACAAACTCTCACTCTCTTTCTTTGTCTCACTCCCTCTCTCTCTCTCTCTCTCTCTCTCTCTCTCTCTCTTACATACATTCATACACATGCAATAACTTGTAAACAGAATTGCACACATATAGACGAACACACACTCACTCTCTCTCTCTCTCTCTCTTACATACATTCATACACATGCAATACACTTGTAAACAGAATTGCACACATACATAGACGAACACACACTCACTCCCTTTCTCTCTCTCTCTCTCTCTCTCTCTCTCTCTCTCTCTCTCTCTTACATACATTCATACACATGCAATACACTTGTAAACAGAATTGCACACATACATAGACGAACACACATTTACACACACACACACAAACAGATACTCTTTTGCACAAAAGTGTAATACAAACATAATTAGAAAATTTAAACATAATCAGAAAATTATACACTCACTTGAATGCCTTTATTACTTAAGCTCTGACGATAGGGACATTCTTGCACAGAGATTAATAGTTGGAAATAGCGGCTTGGAAGATTGCATAGTGCCATACTTCCAAGTGTTAGTCTTGAAAATTTAAATTCAAAACTCTGGCTTTAACCAACGCTCGAACATGTGAAAAATTCCCGACTATATTAGTTACGACGCATGCATTATCAGTTACATATCTACATGTATACTTATAGCCAAATCAAACACACTAAAGGGTGAAAGCGCATACACGCAAATACATGGAGGTGCCCGTGGTGTAATGGTTATCGTCGTAATAAATGGATACGGCATCACGAGTTCAAATCCTGGACGAGACTGATTGCATTTCACATAGCACTAATACCCTTGGGAAAGGTAAGAATCCAATTAATCTCCCTCCAGCTATGGGTAAATAGTAGGACAGACTAGGTTCTTCAGCCTTGGTGAGGCAACTAGTCTTGGAGAAGGAAAACTCTGAATTCAAACCTGCTAAACTCCGCTTAAAAATTGACATTGTGTCATATCCTGCCCGAACGGAGGGGTTGGTAAATATGAATACACGTGTGTAAACCTGAATAGAAAAAACATAATTCATGCTCATACATTGCACCGAAATATTACTCACAGACATGCACACAAACATAAATATATATATATATATATATACAGAGAGAGAGAGGGAGAGAGTGAAAGAGATGGTGTATTTGTAAGCTATCAAGTGAATCCAAACGCATAGAATGCACCAACATTGACACACATGTAAACCCATCAGTTAATGCTGATGGTCACATTACCGTGTAACCAGGGCAGCTGAAGTGACCACAGCTGATAAACCATTTCTCGCTTAGCGATTTCGATCCCCACTGGAGCTCTTTCTCATGTGACCCTCTGCCGGACGATGCAACCATAAATATCAGTTGAACGAAGGTTAAATAACTTATCGTGTGCATCTTGATAATGTTTTAAATTTAATCATAATTCAATTAGTGTAATGATATATAATGATGAATACACACACGCACGTATGTATAGATCACAATATTTTAACAAATTATATGTATATATATATATATATATATATATATATATATATATATATATATATATATATGTAAGAGGAACGTTATTATAATATATTCATGTCAGTTATACAGTAATCTCACGCTCTATAAAGAGTGTAGCTAGTTTGAAGATCACCAAATAAGCGTTTATATATATAAATATATATATATATATATGTATATATATATACATATATATATATATATATATATATGAATGCATATATATATATGTACTCGTATATATATATGTGTGTGTGTGTGTGTGAATGCATATATATATATATATATACTCGTATATATATATATACATATTGAGGGTATCTCCATCTCTCTCTTTTTCTTTTGCTCACTCTCTCTGTGCCTCTTCCTCTCTCTCTCTATCTCTCTCTCTCTCTCTCTCTCTCTGACTCTTATTCTCTCTTTCTCTCTATGGGTGTGTCTGACTCTTTCGGCTTTATGTTATCATCAGATTAATGCCTTTCAGATAAGCATAAAACCACTTCTTCCATCTCCTTTACCGACACGAAGTCAGTATTTCATTTAGTCCTATAAACCACTCGACCATGATTATGCTACTCATCAAAACATAGAGTAAAAAGGCTTTATCGATGAAATCAATTTATAAATCAGTCCGAACAGTAAAAAAATACTGAAAGTTTTATGGAGAAATATTATTATTTGTTACTCACCAGCATTAGCCGATCTTTTCATACCAGCGTCAGCCGATGGTTTCTTATTGGAGATTGAGTGACAGCTAGTTTCCTCAAGCCTCCAGAATTCTCAGTACACTGGCCGATCTTAACGATGCAGTGGTTTGGATGGTCTCTAATCGTCGTCTTATTTCCAAGTTCTCCACTCCTTGTATCAATCATTTGGCTACTGTACAAAGTCCACCAATTACAATTGGTATCACCGTCACTTTCATGTTCCGCTGTTTTTTCCTTTCCTCATCATTCTTTTCACTTTGTACTCTGTGGTTATCCGGGACAGCAAAGTCCACAATTCGACAAGTTCTCTTTTTCTTTTTTTTTTTGTTGTTGATTATTACTAAGTCTGGTCGTCTTGCTAAAATTAGATAATCCGTTTCTATCTCAAAATCCCATAGGAGTTAGTACGTCTCATTCTCCAGGAAAGATTCTGGGTCCTGAATATACTATTTGTTCGTATGGTCAAATTTAAATTTCTTGTATGATACCTAGCGGATCCACTTGCCCATAGTCCCTTCTCATATTATTATTATTATTATTCACTAATTAGAGTTTTTCACATCAGCGTTAGCTGATGGTCTTTCACTGGAGTTAGAGTGACAGCAAGTCTCCTCAAGTCTCCAGGACTTTTCTCAGTATTCTGGCAGTTCCCAATAGTGCAGTAGTTTGGACGGTCTCCACTCGTCTGCGAACTTCTAAGTTTTCCAGTCCATTTAGTAATCCTTTAGTTACTGTGCCAAATGCACCAATCACAATTGGTATAAATATCACCTGCATGTTCCACAGTTTATTCAATTCCCTAGCAAGGTCGAGGTACTTATTCTTCTTTTCATTTTCTTTCAGTTTTATTCTGTGATCAGCCGGTACAGCAAGGTCGACAATTTTGCACGTTCTCTTTTTCTTATTTTTGTTGATTATTATTAGGTCTGGTCTTCTGGCCAAGATTAGGTGATCCATGTGTATGTCAAAGTCACATTGGAGTTTAATTGTGTTATTTTCTTGGACAGGTGCTGGGTTGTGCATATACTATTTGTTGGTATGGTCATATTTAAATTTTTTGCACATCTCTCAGGCTTACTTTCCTTCTGCGCTAATTTGCTGCATTCGCTTATTATATGATTGATAGTTTCATCTCTGTCACCGCATAGCCTACATTTGCTATTTTGTTGCGTCTATCCTCGCTTTGATTTGATTGGTCCTTATGGCGTTGTTTTGTGCTGCTATTAGGAGAGATTATGTTTCTCTCTTGAAATTTGCTTTTCTTAGCCATGTCTAGGTTTTGTCGTGTGAGATGATTATTAGGCGTTTAAAACGTCCATAGAGTTGTTTTCCGTCCTATTTTTGTTTCCTAGTTATTGTCATTCTGTTGTCCATCGTGTTATCAGTATTGTTTCTGATGGCTGTAATGAGTCCTCCATCATGTTTTTGTATATAATCTTCGAGTCGTTGTTTCGAAGCGTCAATGCTGTCTTCAATGCTGGCAAGTCCTCTTCCTCCCTTTTTTGCCAGCGTTCTAGGAATCTCGAAACACGAAAAACACGACTTCTTGGTTCAGGTTCGAAACTTTTTATTACCTATGAGTTTAAAGGTTCTTCGACATAAGAGAGAGATACACGTCCTTTCTATTCTGGCTTTTCCATCTGTCCCCCAACACTTGTGGCACCCGCCAAAAAGGCCACTGGCCTGGCTTCGGCGAACAAGCGAAAGTCAACCGTCTTCTCCGGAGGCAGGACTCAACTCAACTCACTGACTTTTTCAAATCCCCCCAAATCCTTCGCGCGCTCTTCCGGTGCGTGACGTCATTCGCAGTCTCTAACCCCGTTTCCCATCTGGGTTATTGTGACATCTCTGAGTGACACGTCCGCTCCCTGCGCGCGCGTGAACATCTGCGTTAATGTTGCACCTAAGTAACCCATGCACTGAGCCGAAAGGTTCTCAGCCTAACTAAACCCAAAGGCATAGAACGAAATCCTCCGGCCATTATATTACACAGGTTTTCATGGTTTTGTCGATAAAGTTTATGACTTCATGAGATATTTTGTAGATTTTGAGGCTGATTATTATCCAGCTCTGCGGAATCATATCATAAGCCTTTTTGTAGTCAATCTAGCTAGATTTTTCCGTCTGGTCTTGTTCTTATTTAGAAAGTGTTGATCTATGTAAAGTGATTCTGTTGTTCCTCTGGATCCTTTGCAGCATTCTTTCTGTTCATCAGGGAACAAACCGCAGCTTGTTAGCGATTAGTAAATTTCTTCTCTTACTTGTGCTGTTGATATTTTCTACATCATTGGTAGGCACGTTATGGGTCTGTAATTGCTTGGTGCAGATCCTTTGTTTGGGTCTTTTTTATCAATGTGGTCCTTCTTTTGGTTATCCATTTTGGTACATGTACTGTTTGTAGGCATTTATTCATTTCTAGTGCAAGTGAGTCGTGAATGGAGGTGAATTTCTTGAACTAGAAACCATGCATTCCATCATGGCCTGGCGTTTTCCAGTTTGATATTTTTTAAGTGTCCTTTTAAGCAAATCGGGGTGTATTTCCGCTTTCGGGCCTTCTTCGAGTCCTAGTTCTTGCGATATTGCTTATCCATTCAGCTCTTTCGGTATGTTTTTTGGTTGCCATATTTTAGTCCATAATCGTAGGGTTTCTCTTGCATCCTGTTGTTGGTATGTTTTATCGTCATCTACTCCCAATTGCTGATAGAATTTTCTTTCATTGTTTTGGAATGTTCTGTTTTGTCTGTATTGTTTTATCCTTTATCGATATCTCTTTAATATTCCTTCTTTCGCTTGTACGTTCTGGGTTTTTTTCTCAATTTGTATTGTAAGATTTTCCTGTGTTGTCTTTTTTCTGTTCCTAATTATTCTAGCGTCTTTCTTTTGATTTTTCATTTTGGCCTGATTTCGTAGATTTTTTTATCTGAGTATCTAGTCGAAATTCCCATCTTGGTTTTGATTTTCCTTTCGTGCTTTTTGAGGGGATCCTAATTTTCTCGCAAATTAATTTCGCTCTTGCATAAAGTACTTCATTTAATTCGGTTATATTATTCGTTGATATATATGTCAGTAATTGATTCATTTTATTTGTCTCTTCCCTAGCTATTCTAGATTCAATGTTTCTTAATGATGGTAAAGTTGTCTTTTCACTGTTCATAATTCTCTTTAAATTTTCTCGATTTAACTTATGTTCTTGTGATAGTGTTTGTTATGGGTTGTTTGGTTGTGCCGTCTTTGGTTGTGTGGGGTTTCCATTTTCCGGAGCTGGTTGTTCCTTTTGGATGGGCTGTTTTTGCTTGTTAATATTTGATGTGCCAGGTAATGTATTAGTACTAGAATGATCATTTATTTTCTGGTGTATTTCTATTATTTCATGGTCAGAAAACCAACCCTTCTTTATAGTTGTTCCGACTAGATCAGTGAGTCTTTGACTAGTTGTCTGAAAATTAGAAAGTTCTTGCCAGATCTCCATCATTCTTTTCCTATATCCTCTTTGTGTAGGGTTACTCCTAAGATAGCTGTGTAGTGTAACTTGGTTGTCTTCCCTAGTCCATGCTTTCCGTTTAGGTCACTGGTTGATGTGGTTCCTTAAATCACTATTTGTATAACTGAAATGTGACCGGCCAACACTCGCAGGATGACGATCGGATCTCCTATGTTGGCTATCAAGAGTCACATGCCGATCATGACACCCAAGTCTGATGCCTGGGTCTCACGTTGTGTAATATTTGGATTTGACATTTTATCATGGGTGGTATATTGTGGCTCTACCAGACCCAGAGGCTGTTTATTATCTGCACACCTTACACAGATGTGACCGACGACAGGTTACCAAAAAAATTCAAAACTTAAAAAAAAACAAAAAAAAACCTTAAGTTGTTACTTAGTTAAAGTCAACTGACTTATTCTTATGATTTATTTCATAACGGGTACCTGAACTAACTTCAGGCATTTCTGTGTAATCTTTTTGCTTTGTATTTACTGCCTTATTTTGAAATATTTCCGTTAAAATAGTAATGTTAGAATAAATACTAAGCTCCTGATATTTTTCCATTGTATGGAGGACGTAAGTGGTTCTAATACTTTCAGGCTACATAAAAAAAACAAAGAATCTTCGCGCAGAACATATACACAATTCATAAGATGTTCATATACTGACTAATTTCAGATAAGCAATTTATCCGATAGTTTCCAAAAATACCCTCGTAAATTCTATTTCTTACCATTATTTCTGTAATATTCCAAATTAATATTAATATTTTTAACATTATTGCTATTTTATGTGATTAGGCAAAAGGTATTTAAGAAATATATATTTCTTTATTAGGAAAAAAATATATTGGTTAAAAGACTTAGATTTTGAAATTTGTCTAATCAGTGATTTCCTATTTCAAGGATAAATATTGAAGAAGTTGTCAACCATAATTAGATATTGCCTTAAATATTTTGAAAATTTCACTTTGATCACCTTTCGTTCTTCTTTCTAATAAAATAGTCAATTATAATAACTCTAATTTCTCCATCTAACTTTAATCTTTTATTATTTTTGATAGTTTTGTCGCTTTTCTTTGCATGCCCTCTAATTTTAATATCACTCTCCAATAACCATTTCTAGATACTGGAGCTCAGGCATGAGTACAACACTGTAAATGATGTTTTATTAGGGTATTGCATTTCATTATTTTATACCAATCCAATGGTATCAAGTAATACCTGGAAGTGAGTGTTTTAGAAAAAAGACAAAACTTGTACTTTGTCTTTCCCGTAACTAAGCTTCATTAACATATAAATATCTCTCAAAAACGCCGCTGAAATCATTTCCCCGATTCACGTTCTCTACGTTGGTATTGATAGTGAACTAAATTTGATTCTCACTTGAATGTTTATCTTTTCAGGTTAATACTACCTTAAACACCCTTCTCAAGTCTTAATCTAATATGTTCGATAAACTAAGCCTATATCTTCAAGAACTGCTATTGTGACCGAAGGAGACCCTCGAGCGAAGAAGGTACTATTTACCAACCCCTCCGCACGGGCAGGATATGACACAAGGTCAATTTTTAAGCGGAGTTTAACAGGTTTGAATTCAGAGATTTCCTTCTCCTAGACTAGTTGACTCACCAAGGCTGAAGAACCTAGTCCGTCCTACTATTTACCCATAGCTGGAGGGAGAATAAGGGGGTTCATACCTTTCCCAAGGGTATTTGCCCGAAAGTGAACATAATAGCGCGACTGGAGTACGAACTCGCGTACTACGATTCCGCAGTTCATCGCTTTAACCATTACACCACGAGGACACCCTCGAGCGAAGAAGGTAACGTAGTCTTCTGCGACATGGTAGAAAGCTAGTTTGATATGCCATTAAACAACGAAACCAAACAAACTTTTATTGTGACCCACGCGAGATTATGTTCAGGTTATCAGCAGAATGTATAAAAAAAAATTGAGCGTTTTTTCTTAGGTAGGATTGTCTCCCAGACGATTTTCTGAAATAATGAGCTCTATCAACTTTTGTTCCTCCACTGCTTTAAACTATCTTAAATCTATTAACAAGGTGCATAGAATCCTACTTTCCTTCATGGTGCTTCGTATGGTGTGCTTGTCTGATAGCTAGAATAACTGACCATTGTTATTGAGTTAGATGTTCATAGGGTACACCATAATTATGACATTATGCTAAACTAAGCTAGGCTTAGAAAATGACTACTCACCGTCGACAGTATGAAGCTTATCAAACTAATCTGATCGTTTCTTCGCGCTAATGTCCATAGGAAAAGAAAGAATCCATCTAATCTCCCTACAAGCGACGAATTAGTAGTACGGAGCAGGAGTTCTTTAGTCCTGGTTAGATATCCAATCTAGGAGAAGGAAAACTCTGAATTCAAATTAGTTTTAACCTATTAGAAAATTTATCATTTGTGACGCCTTGCCTTTTGTGAAGGGGTAGGGTAAATACGTACACGCAATTTCGGTAAATATTTTGATTTTTATCCTGGTACCTGTACAGAGAATTAATTTTCCTATCTTAATTTAATTTGAAAAATAAATACATCCGTAAAAACAAAAAGCAAACAAATGTAAATTACGCTCAGTGAAAATCACATTCACCATGATTGGTTTGCATAGTTTGTTAGTAATTATATTATGTGAAGCTTTGCCAAAATAACTAAATAAATACTGGATTAAGTGAACACTGGATTTTGAACAACGCTGCATATATAGAGCAACTAGTGAGGATAGAACTCACTACTTCTGGCTGTGAAACTTGCTCACGTATCATTAGTAAGCAGAATACTGTCAGTGTTTTAGTCTCCTCTTAATGTTTACTCTAAAAACAATAGCATCATTCAGGGTCGACTTGTGAATGTAATGTACGTATTTACTGAACCACTCCATCATAGACTGGATCATTCAGGAGGTCAACATTTAACAAAATAAAGATGAATTTCTGTTTAGATGCTTCCTTCTCCTAGACTGGTTTTTAAATAAGTCTAAAACATCCAATCTGTCTTACTGATTCTCCAAAGCTGAGGGGAAAACAAACGGATGCATACCTTTCACAAAACCATTAGCGCGCTGTGAAATTCAGTCTCTTACATTATTGGAACTTGGATCACCGATATCATCTGCAGAGTAATTAATGTATTTTTTGAGAGTGCAACCTGTAACCTCTCTCAAACAATATATGCTTCGGCCATGTCCTTGAAATGTCTGTGATTGGGAATATTTCTCACGATATCTTTACTAATGAAAATAATAAAAAACAAGAAATTGGGATTTTTTTTCTATCTCCAAAAACATCAATGCAAAATAAAAAGCTTTGGGTGAAATCTTCATTTGGTTCGGCAATTATTCTGAGAAATATAAATTTGTCTAATAAAGTAATCGTATTTTTCTTTTCATTATTCGACTTTGTTGTATATTTATAGATACAAAGAAAAAACTATCAATACTAAAACTAAACTATTCGCGTACCGGGAAAAATGGAAAAATAACAAGATTCTGGCAGTCAGTAGTGTTGGCTGGCAGACAAAAAAAGGTCTATGGGTAGAGAGTTAAGGACCTTACAGACTTCGGACATAAAATCTTTTGTAGACCTGTTTCTAGAGATGCCAGAACACTGCCGACTGCATGCTTAGCCGTAAAAAAATCCAAAGACAAGGAGGAAAAATTGCGGTCCGGAACGTAAGAGATAATGAAAAGTTTGTATAGACAAAAACGATAGACGTCAGCGATAAAATGAAGAGTCTGATAGACGGAGCATCTATTGCTGCTGTTTGTGGTTGTTGTTTGTAAAGGGTTAGAGTGGGATGAATGTGTACGCTTGCGATAAATTCGGCTCTACCTGGCGTATGTCATGGCAACGAGATCGGCTAAGTAGACGCACATGGTCCGTATATAACACTGTGTTTTGTTATTCTGTGGGAAGAGTTTGCTTGTGAAGCGGAGAAGGGTGATGTTTGGTTTGCAACCTAAAAAAAAAAAAAGAAAAGAAAGATAGCTTTGGTCAACAACCCAGAAGAAGTGGATAGAAAGAACATATTTTAAAAGTAATAACGATAATTTAAAAACAACAGTCGACATTTATATTTGCAGGCACATACATGCCCAGGGACATGCAAATAAATTTATTTGTTATTTGCATATAAACATATGGATACACAGACATGCATAGACCAACAAGTCTCCTGCATAGCACCATATTTATAGGAGCGGACAATGGAAACGGCTCACAGACCTGAAAATACAGGCGAGCCTCTTAACGTTCCCTTCGTACTAATATCCTTGGATAAAGGCATGAATCCATATTTCCATTTACCATAAAACCAAGCACCATGGTCAGAATGTGACGCAAGGTCAATTTCTAGTGCGCAACTGCTGATCTTAACTCAGAGATTTCCTTTTCATAGATGTGTTTTCGTACCAAGGTTCAAGAGCTTGTTTTGTTCTACCATTAGCTTATGACAGGAATCCAACTACAGATGGAGTGATGTCTTTCTCAAGAGTATAAGCAACAAGTGAAATGTAAACAGTTTTGTCCAGGAATTGAACTTGGATCGCCGAGTTAATTTTCTACGACAGAAACCGTTACACCTGGTCCGCTTCCTTTTTCTCTATAGAAGACCCCGTGTTGTTGCGGCTAATATGTTGCACTGCGACCTCATAGTAAGCGATTTCGAACCCAAGTCACGCTATTAGTTTCTCTTTCGGACTAATACTTTATCAACATATAATTCAAACAGTACCACTATTGAATTTCTACAAGGATTGCTTTGACAGTTAATAACCCACGAAGTTTGATATGACTTTAAACAAAGAAACCAAACCATATTCCCATGTATGTATAAAACCATAGGGCAAACTGGGCTCTCAAGCCCTCGTAGGCTGACATTAAAAAGATAAAAAAATGATCATATGAGCTGGAGTCCTTTATAACCGGCTTGCTATTTTCTGACTCATTCTTAAAAGGTAGAAATATTGACTGTGCAGATCAAGAGAGAGTTAATAGGGATTTGGGCAGCCATTGCAGAATTTTGATCTCAGCGCACAGGTGTATAATTCTCTTTTTGGAGATATAGATGTGGACATCGATATCCAAATACCTTGATTGGATACATGAATTTTTGATGATTGAATCAAAAAATTCGAAGCAAATATATTGCACTTTTGTGGAGGGGTATTTACCAGACGTACATGCAATTTTTAGTAAATATTTTGATTTTTATCCTGGTACCTGTACAGAGAATTAATTTTCCAATCTTAATTTAATTTGAAAAATAAATACATCCGTAAAAACAAAAAGCAAACAAATGTACATTACGCTCAGTGAAAATCACATTCACCATTATTGGTTTGAATGTTTGAGAGCAGTATTGAACAAGTCCTGGCGACAACACCCCACGAGACACCAACTATACGGACACTTGCCACCCATCACGAAAACTATACAAGTTAGACGAACCAGACACGCGGGACACTGCTCGAGAAGCAAGGACGAGCTCATAAGCGATATACTCCTGTGGACCCCCACATATGGATGTTCAAAAGCAGGACGACCAGCACGAACCTACATACAGCAACTATGTGAGGACACAGGATGTAACCCTGAAGACCTGCCGGAGGCGATGAATGATAGGGAGAAGTGGCGAGTGAGGGTCAGGGATATCCGTGCTAGCGGCGCGACATGATGATGATGATATTATGTGAAGCTTTGCCAAAATAACTAAATAAATACTGGTTTAAGTAAACACTGGATTTTGAACAACGCTGCATATATAGAGCAACTAGTGAGGATAGAACTTACTACTTCTGGCTGTGAAACTTGCTCGCGTACCATTAGTAAGCAGAATACTGTCAGTGTTTTAGTCTCCTCTTAATGTTTACTCTAAAAACAATAGCATCATTCAGGGTCGACTTGTGAATGTAATGTACGTATTTACTGAACCACTCCATCATAGACTGGATCATTCAGGAGGTCAACATTTAACAAAATAAAGATGAATTTCTGTTTAGATGCTTCCTTCTCCTAGACTGGTTTTTAAAGACTGTGAAATCGTTGTAATCGACTTTGAACTCCAGTCGCTCTTATTTTGGTTGTGATTTTTCGGACTGTTGTCCTCATCTTTATTGTTGTGAGTTGTTTATCTGGGCATATTTCTTGAACGCCTTATTTGATCAACAGTCAAACTTTCTCTGGATGAATCATTTCTATGCCCATCAAAGAAGGGCTACCTGGAGAACGCTGAAGAACACAATGGCCGAAAAGCTGAGTTTCAACTCACCACAATGAAAATGAGGACCACAGTCCGAAGAAAACCCAGCCAAAATGATACACATCAAGCCTCTTCTCAAAATTCCAGTCGTACTTTTTGGTTCCTTTTCGGACACAACCCTTGGAAATACCAAGGGTTAAATACTATCATTATGCTTCTTCTGCAAGTATAGCTTTGGTATTAAATAATCCATGAAGTTTGACATGCCATTAAACAAAGAAACAAAAGCTAACCAAACCAAGAAATAGTATGATACGTAATTACTGGATTAATTTTTCATGGAATTTTCACTAAATATTTAATTTATGTGATCAATAAAGAAGTTTTGTGATAAGTAAATCAGCAAGAAGGTAGATTAAGTTAAATATCAATTATTTACTCTTATAAATTGTTAGCATTTTATCTATATATTTGTCTATCTATCTATGTTCATATTTGTTTATATATGGGGTGTTCATTTTTGCAAAGACGGATAAAAATAACCCGAAAAGAAGTGTTTTGTTTTGTTTTGATTTGCTTGAGGAGAAAAAAAAAATGCTCGAATCTTGTAATGCTTCGGAAATATCAAAATAAAGATGTTTTCTGTAAAATACGAGGGTACTAATGATGTTGTGTTTCAAATGAAGTGAACATCTATATGAAAGATCAACTCTGATGTACTCGTTCTTCTACAATGTCAACTGACATAATTTTTGAAAAAATTCCAATGGATATTTTTATTAAGGCACTGATGATAGCTGTGATAGAGTTTCTCTTAAAAGTTGTTACTAACGATGAATTGGTGTGTATGCGGAATGTATATATATATATATATATATATATATATATATATATATATACGATATTATTCAATCCAGTAAACGCGGAATAGGGAATAATTCCAATTAGGACAAATAAAATATATAGAATAGAATATTAAATTTAAATAATCCTGGAAAAAAACTCAATGTAAATAAATAACTAATTAAAAAAAAAAACAATCGGTCACATTAAGATAATGAATTTACTTCCATCCTGTTAAAAGCATTGATATAAATCAATGATCTAAAAAGGATTAACAGGACTTTTTCAGATCCAACAAAAAATAAAACAATTTACGATCAGAAAGAGAGAGAAAAAATCATTCCTATGTATTAAAGCTAGCCTAAACCTTCAAGTAACAATAAGTATAAAAAATTATGGCATGTAAAACTACATTAGATTTCTTCCTACTTCTGATTTAACGCAGACAAAAATAACAGTTACAATAATATATGTCAAAAATTCAAACATCTGTGACAATATTATTCAATTTAATTTTGGTATATAATTTTTTATGATTAAAATGAACTAACAAAAAAAAAACTAATGTTAATTATGGTACCCACCTCCACCACAAATTACAATGATAGAGTAAAGATCACAATATAAATTACAAATTCCAATTCATTTGATAAATCATAGTTAATTATTTTCTGTTTATCATTTTATTTGATTATTCATTAATTTTTTCACTCTATTATTGTAATTTGGGGGTTAATTACCACAATTAACATTAGTTGTTGTTTTTTTAGTTCATTCTGATGATAAAAAATAATAAACTAAAATTAGATTTTCTGAATAACCTTGTTATAAATGTTTGAATTTTTGACATGTATTATTGTAACTATTAGTTTTGTCTGTTAAATTTGAAGTAGGATGAGACCGGATGTAGTTTTACATACATTAATATATCTATACTTATAGTTACTTGAAGGTTTAGGCCAGCTTTAATATATAGAAGAAATATTTTTTTCTCTCTTTCTTTTTGGTGGTAAATTTATTTTAATTCTTTTTGGATCTGAAAAAGTCCTGTCCATTCTTTTAGATCATTGATTTTTATCAATGCTTTTAACAGGGGTGAAATAAATTCATTATCTTAATGTGACAGATTGTTGTTTTTCTTTAAATTATATATATATATATATATATATATATATATATATATATATATATATATATATATATATATATATATATATATATATAAACAGATGAATATTAATAAGGATTTATTCAGTTCGGGGATAAGTGGGAATTAGGCATTAGAAGATTGTGTTCCGTCAAATTTACAAATGCAGAGTGTCAGTTGAACTTGATATTCTGCATTCAAAATATATCTCTCATCGACTATGTCATGAGAAGAAAATACAATTAAATGCAATGGATTTTTAAAAAAATAATTTTCGGATTAGTTTGGTTGGTTGTTTGGGTTCTATGGGATATCAACTTTTGTAGGTTTTTTTAATGCCAAATCCACTTTTATACAAATAATCAATTCTATTTCAAACTATTCAGTTTAGCATGGGAACAAAGTTTAATTGTCAAAAACATTTCTATTTCAAGCTATTCAGTTTAGTCAAACAGTTCTAATTAAAACAATTCAGTTTAGCATATGCAGTTTAGTTCTATTTAACCCATAGATTTGGCCCTATCAGGTGCTACCATTCCGGAGCAGAGGGGACCTGGGAGCAATGGCAATGAAGTGGTGCTCCACATTCCTCAAACCCCCAGGATTTGTGGAACCTCAACATTGGATAGTTTAGTGTCATAACCAGGACACTCGTTTGTGAGGGGGCTTGCCCCACTACAGAGGTGCAGTCGGTATTTTCTACAGCCCCAACTAGGCTAGTTTTGGATTAATATCTACAAATGTTTCAGCATTAAATAATCCATATAGATTTGATATTTCGTTAAAGAATAAACCAAACCTACTTAACCAAAAGAAGGAAATTGCAAAACTGACCTAAATATCTATCTATCTATCTATCTATCTATCTATCTATCTATCTATCCACATTGATACATAGTATGTATGCGTGTGTTTGAGATAAGGAGAAAAGTTTACGGGGTCAAAGCTTTAAATTTGAACCGATATTCTATGTATACTACAACAATTCAGAAAATATGTTCAGTGATAAATTAAGGACATGGGCTCACCCTTTAAATTTTCCAAGGGCCACCTTGCATTCGGTCAGTCTAGTTGATATTAAGCTCATTGCTTTGTCACGGGAGGCCCTCCTCGCGGCAATGTCTACACGGCGGGGTTACATTTTTCATATTGTGCCTGAGGAACCCCTTAAAATGGGCAAAGCTAAAGGTACCAAACATTTTTTGTGATGGTCACGCACCAGTTTCGAGTTGTGCGTGGTATTCCACAATAAAATCATTTCATGTTAAATCTGACTTGGTGGGAATTTGGATAATTATCGCTCTCCACTAAACAATTTTGTTGTTATGAACCTTTTTGTAAGTTGTAAGAAATATTTCTCCCTGTTTGATGATAAAAAATTCTATTTTCAGTCATGCAACATCGATTATAGTCTCGTAAACATTGACATATTTTAGAACCATTAATTCAACGTGCTTTTTCACGTAATCATGTTTGATAATTATACAAAGAAAAAAGTTTGTTTCTTTTTTAAATAAAGGAGATTATGTCATAGTAATTGATATATAAAGTCTCTCTCTCTCTTCTCTCTCTCTCTCTCTCTCTCTCTCTATATATATATATATATATATATATATATATATATATATATATACGAGGATCATTAAATAAGTTTCCAGACATTTTTCGCATGGGCACTTTTATTGATAGTAAACACATGAAACTCTAGTACCTTTCGAAGTAGTCTCCTCCGGCTGCAATGCACTGTTTTACCGTTTCAACAACTTCTGGAAGGCCCATGGAAGTCCTCTTGTGTGAGCGTGTCAATGACCTTCGTCACAGCGTCTTTCATCGCCTCAATTGTCTCAAAACGACAGCATCTGAGCTTCGGGAATAACCAAAAGTCACAAGGAGCAAAGTCTGGACTATAGGGAGGGTGACGAACTATCTTGATGTCCATCTCGGTCAAATAAACTTTGACAAAGATGGAGTTGTGGACTGGCGCATTATTCTGGTGGAAATGCCACTGACCCGATTTGTAGAGTTCTGTCCTCCTCCGACAGAATCTCTTCCTGAACTCCCTTAAAACCTCAACATAGTAACCCTAACATTAACCGTTTGTAACTCTGGTGTATTGTCTTCCTTACTCCTCCCACACTTCTCATTATCCCTCACAGACTCCCTGCCTTCTTTGAATCTCTTATGCCATTCAAAAACTGATGCTCGATTCATGCAAGATGGTCCAAAAGCAGACTGAAGTAATCCATACGCTACTGTGGCATTTTTCCAAGTTTAAAACAGAATTCTTTTGCATATCGTTCTTCTAAAGATTTCATTTTTGAAATTCACCAGCTGTGACAATCAGGTTTTATTTGGGTGTATTCCAATTCCTGCTGTAGCTGTTCATTTGAACCTGAAATCATAAAAATTGGTCAGTTATCTCATACGATGTATAGCAATAACATACTGAATTTTCAAGTGTCTACATTAATTCTAAATGCCTATAAAAAAGTCTGGAAACTTATTGAATGCACCAGGTATATATATATATATATATATATATATATATATATATATATATATATATATACATATATATATATATATATATATATATATATATATATATATATATATATACAAACATATATATATATATATGTATATATATATATATATACATACAAATACATATATATATATATAGGTATGTGTGTACGTATGTATATATGTATGCATATAAGTATGTAGTATTGATATGGGACGAGTATTCAAATTTCTATGTAATTTTAATGATTACACATATAAATTCATATATATATATCCTGCTTACTCTCCAAATACTTACTCGTGTGTATATATATATATATATGGACATGCAAACACATGCACACACACACACACACACACACACACACACACACACACACACACACACACACACACACAGATATATTGGCATGTATACACCGTTGGCTCGGACTCTAGAATACGCCTACTGCTCCTCTTAAGAAAGATAAGATCCCTCGTGGAGTAACCTATAGTCTGTGAATGGTTACACGTAATTCTTGGAGATGTGGTACAGGTAGCTCAGTTATACGAGACATATGCGAAGTGTTCACGCGCCCTACAACCCTCTACTTCAGTCCTTATTGGCCTAGATAGGTTGTCCGAAATAACTGATTCGATTAATAAGCGGGTTGTCTTGAAGGCAATCAACTATAATTATATAATTAAGTTGTTGACCGTATTTTTCAAATTGCTATTATAGCAAACAAACCACCGACCCTTTTTTCTCTTAAAGCTGCCTGAAAGTGGTGTCTGAAGGTTAATTTCGCAGAGAAAAATTAGACTTTAATCATACAAGAATTAGATTTTATCACTGAATTTTGAAAATTAGTGGGGGCTCGAAATTCCCCTTCTGACTTGCGTATACTGGTCGATGTATCCCTTTATCAATCATGATGAATTGGTATCCTCCTTGGTAAATTCAAAGTAGACATAGAATTCCTTGTTGGGTGTAGGAGTACTGAACTAGCCGGAAAATATCAGCACACATGGCTGATAAGAACACAAACCGAAGCGAAATCTCACTAAATCTGATTCAGAAAGCTAAATACAGTACACTCAAAATTCATTTTACTTGAATCACAACGAAAAATTCCGTTTGCGAAATTGTCCAATCTATTAATTGAAAAAAGTTCATCTCCAGCAGAGCAAATGTGAAGAAAATTTGAAGCAGCAATCTACTTGTAGGAAAATCGTCGGAACCTATATTAGGGATAACATCTACGCCATTCTATCAAGGAAGGCGAATCGAAAAGGCAATAAAAAAATCAATCAGATCAATACAGCGCTCTTATTGAAAAACTACAGTAAGTAGGACCAAACAATTAGTCCAGATTCCAAGAACTGTTTAAGAATAAATAATACACTTGAAAACTATCAAAAAGAAAAATAAATATTTACGAAACAAAAGAACCCTCAACAAACACATATGCCTCTGCTGAAGAAAAAAAAATATCTAAAAAAATGTTGTATCTCCGACTGAAAAAAGTACAATTAAGGAAAGATCACACAGATCACTGATCAATCCATTATTCCCCAAAATAGATACATTTGGATAAACACCTATCACGAATTTAAAACCAATTTATAAAGCAAGCAATGAAAAACTAAACACATTATAACTACCTCAACCAGACTCGAACCTTTTCACAAAAATCCAAAACAAATCACACCTAACCAACTACTAAATAAAAATGACTGAAAATGTCAAACTTCTCTCCTCAATTTAGAGATCCCCCAACATTAAAAATAAAAGACCATACAAAAATAAACCCCCAAAACAAAAGAACATTAATTAAAGAACAGTCTCAAGGAACAGCTAAAATGCTAAAAGATTCTATAATGTAAAAAGTATTCATATTGACACTGACGTGATTGAAAACTTCAGCATATCAGAGATATCTAAAAATATATAAGATAAATCAACAAAAAAATGACCATCTTCAAAGCATACACCTGTGAAGTGAAATTTGTCTCCTAACCTTTATCTCCTGCTCTAACAATTCATTTATTTTCCGACAAAGTATTCCTTTATAAATTATATATATGTAAAAAACAAAAAAACAAAGGAAGACTTGGCATTAGATAAATCTTAAGTGTCGATATGAAATTAAGCACCAATCAACCATATATATATATATATATATATATATATATATATATATATATATATATATATATATATATATATAGTTGAAATTCTTCACGTATCACAGAACCTATATATATATATATATATATATATATATATATATATATTTATGTGTGTGTGTGTGTGTGTGTGTGTGTGTGTGTGTGTGTGTTCTGTGATACGTGAAGAATTCCAACTGTGCTTTAAAAAGCGTATGCATTTTAAAATAAATGAAATATTTTAAGATTAATTAAGATATTTTAGAATTCTAAAAAAGGAAGCCCTTCTTTTTTTCCTCGTCTCTTCAAAGAATTTAAAAAAAAAACGTGAAAGAAGTTTATATATAAGACCTAGGGTAAGATCGTCGAAAAAGAACGGAGGGGGAATACAAAACAAATTTTAAAAAATACCGTCAGCCTGAAAAATCAGCGCTGGTCATGTTATTTTCTTCCCCGAGTAGGGTAGGATTGTTAGATAAAAACTGTTTATAAAACTGTTTTGAGATTCAAAATGGTCAACTTTCAGAACTTTAAAATATTCTAAGATACTTTTTATATTTTTTATTATAATATTCAATGGGCCATTGGCCTCATGAGTAGTGTTCGCCAATGGTCTGGGAAACCGGGGTTAGTTCCCAGGTTGAGTTATACCAAATACGCAAAAATGGTACTTGATGCCGCCTTGCTTAACACTCAGCATTATAAGGTAAGGATCTAGGGTAAAATGGAGCAATCAAGGGAATAGAGTACCCCCCTACACCTCAGAGTGGTAGCTATTGAAAAGTGAGCCAATAGGTTACCCTCGACTAAGGTCGTCAACTTTACTTCACTCATATATATATATATATATAGTAACGTGTAACAGGAAGGAAATAAATTTATAATCCTAAAGTGACCGGTTTGTCGTTTTTCTTAATATATATATATATATATATATATATATATATATATATATATATATATATATATACATATATATATATATATATATATATATATATATATATATATATATATATATATAATAGATTAGAATAAGCAGAAAAGTGGATAATTCTAAGGGTTTGGGGCCCTTTACCTCCCTGTATACTTTTTTATATTCTCCATTATGGTATCTATATCTTGAATTGCTAAACTGTAGAAAAACTCAAAAAATGTTTAGCCTAAAGACTTTTTTTCTATGATAAAAGAACGAAACGTTACCATTAAACCCCTTGTAAGTGTTTTATTTATCCACTTTTCCACATATTTTTATCATTTTGTCAGATTCACCAAAATCTACCATTTCTCCTACGTTCACTTTTGGGCAAATACTCTAGGGAAAGGTAGAAATCCTCTTATCCTTCCAGCTATGTTTTAAATAGTACTACTATTGTTCTTCTCGAAGAATAGCATTATCATTAAATAACCCGCAAAGGGTGATATGCCATTACACAAAGAAACCAAACCAAAATCTCTCTCTCTATCTCTCTCTCTCTCTCTCTCTCTCTCTCTCTATATATATATATATATATATATATATATATATATATATATATATTTCTTTAAGAAAAAACAACGAAACCAATCACAAAGGATTATAAATTTATTTCCATGCTGTTACGCATTTTTGAAATTTCCGAAAACACGAAAAAAATTAACAGGACTTCTTCAGATCTTTTTGATAAAAATACTATATATATATATATATATATATATATATATATATATATATATATATATATATATATCGAACAATAAATAACCTTTTACACTCATTTATTTGTACTATTCTCTTTATTTTGTTTTACATCTTCACGAAAAAAGAAAATATACTATGTGCCAACAAACAAACATACTAACTCATCTTAAACCTGATTTTCTATTCCAATCATTAGAAATACAAACACTGATCAAGGATTAAGATAAGTTGTATTCGTTTGTCTGAAATCTAATATTCAAAAAACGTTGCGCTCTTATAAGTCTTGAGACTGAAACATAGACATAATTACACGCGTAAATACATTGAAATTCTATCCTTTGAACGTACCTCAAAATTACACAGGGAATCAACTACATGAATAACTTTCTAAAACGTATCGTAAGGTCTACGTGAAGTGAAAGCAAAAAGCCAATTTTAAATCTCTTTATGGATAAGTATAAAGACGGGGGAAAATATTCAATAATATACTTTATTTTTGCTATAATTAGCTTAAAAGACTCGGAAAATCTGCACGTAAATTGTTTAAAAGCCATCTAAATATTCAATGCAAAACTCCCTTAAAAAGAAATCTAAGATGGAAGAAAACAAAACATATCGTTATAATAAATCTTGATGTAATTATAGTGGGAGGAATTTCGACTGGCAAATCTCCAATCATCCTCAGTCGGCAGAGTAGTGACTACCATTGACAATTCTTCTGTAATGTCAAAAACCGATAATTTTAAAACATTGTCTAAATTTATATAAAAGACTTTTGCGTGTATCTCTGACTTTAAAGTTACTGAAATGAATAAGAGAGGTAAAATATTTATGAGGAATTTTTGGTTTTATGAAATTGAAAATGATCTGAGAATTAACGCTGAGTTTAGGAAATTCTTCATTGTCATCTTTGGAACTCATTAAACTGTGTATTGGAATTTTTTCAAAATTTAGACAGGAGAAAATAAAAATAATGAACGAATCTTAAAAGGAATAGATTTCTTTCAAAAACTGATTGCAAAATAAAGAAAAGAAAAAAAAATTAGAAAATATAGGTTTGTTAATTGTATTTTATGTCATATTAACACTTGTAGGTCATTTAATGCAAAATTATATATATATATATATAATATATATATATATATATATATATATATATATATATATATATTCTCATCCAGCGACTGACTGTTTCGTTGTATCACAACTCTTCAGTGTCTATAAACACGCAGAATGCTTCAAGCAGGAATCGAAGCGCGCCCAACTTTATGTTAGGCCCAGTGAAACATAGCCATATACATATGGTTGGTTAGTGATTTACGGATGACGACAGAGGGTGGTAACCAATCGCTGGTAAAAGCCAAAAATGTTGATGAAGATATACAGGCAAGCACTACCAACTTGAAACACCAGAGTTAAACAATTTTCCTATCTTCATTTTACTTTTAGCCTTGCGCTATAGGAAGCAAAAATAATTGAATCAGTATGACGAGAAGAATGGGATCACCAACTGTTATGTTTTAAATATTATCTCTGCTATCTGCAAAGATGGTTTTAGTATTAAGTAACCATCTAAGGTTGATATGACTTTGAAGAATGAAAGCGAACCAAAGAAAAACAAACCCAAAAAATAACTCGATAACCATTATACTACAATAGAATCTAAATGCAGTTTAGAAGAGATTCAGTTTCCTACCAAAGGTTTCCTCTTCTTAGCCACGTTCACGTTTTCTCGTGTGAGATATCACTTTTTAGTTGCTTAAAATGTCTATAGAGGAATTTTTCTACTCATTTTTTGTTTTCTGGTTATTTCCTTTCCGTTGGTCTTCGTTTCGTCTGTATTGTTTTTGGTGGCTGTGATCAGTATTCCTCCGTGCATTTCTATGTAGTCTTTGAGTCGTTGTATTGACGCGTCAACGCAATCTTCAATGCTAGTAAGTCTACTTCCTCTTTCTTTTCTTGACACATATAATCAGTCAATGTCATCTCTCGGAAGTAAGGCCATGTGCATGGTAATTATTTTTCTTATTATTGGTCCATTGGTTTAGATTCTTCTCTGTTCCACCTCAAAAATGGTTCCGAGTATCTTACGAGGGGGGCAGCCAAGGTATTTATTTATTTTATAAGGTTCCTGCTATACAGTTTTTTTCGAGTGGCTTTCTCGTTCTTCAGAGCAACACTTTTTACATTATTCCTTTCATCTCCACTTGTTTCATCTCCAATATTCATTAGTATTTGAACGTTTCATTTTCCCTGGTTGTCTTCATTTTTTTTTCTTGGTTCGTAGGTCTATCCCTTCCGTCATGTATCGTTTCCTGCTTTTCCTTCTTAGCATGGTGCATTTTTCAATGCCATATTCCATCACTATGTCCTGACTGTATATTCTCTCTGTCTGTATGAGGGTTTACAATTCTCTTCCGTTTTTTTGCAAACAGTTTTATGTCATCCATGTACATTAGGTGATTGATCTTTTCCTGCGATTTGGTAAGTTTGTATCCACATGTGCATTTCCTTAGTATGTGGTTAAATGTCATCATGGCGATAACAAATATTATTGGTGAGAGTGAAGCTCCTTGGAAGTGTGGCAGGGAGCCTTATCCTTCTTCTGGATATAAAGTCAGAGTATTTTAAACTATAATGACACGGCAGAAAATTAAACAGAGAAGTGCTCATTAAATAAATAGCTTTGTCGAAAGAAGAGAGAGGGATGAGACAGTAAATTTTGAAAGTAAAACTAACACAAGAGTGAAACTTATGCAATCAAAGGGATCATGGAAGAAATTATGAAAATTCTGTAATTCAGCAATGGGGTCAAAATGGCTGATAAATATGAATATAAGATCGTAAATCTCAAAACAATAGTTATGCAATTCATTAAGAATTATTAGGAATTTTGTAAGTTTAAACGTAAAAAGCACTCATCTAAACAAGGAAAGAAAATGTGCTATCTATCATATAATTTGGTTTGATCGTTCGTTCACACATAATACTCATCAACATGATCTCCCTGTAGCCAGGTGGGATAGCCTTCCCCTCTCTACTTCGACTAAGAAATGGTTTCACAAGAAAAACGGCTGTAAATATTCAACAACAATAAACGAACACACTCATAAAAAGATACTGTTAAACTGATAATTGTTTGTAGACGCTAAAACTTAGAGATTGTTCAATTAAAAACAGAAAAAGAAAAAGGTATGGTTTTATCTTCGTTTCTTTTTCTACTTTGTGTGTGATATATTAATAGAATAGATATTGTATGATTGCTTCTGGCCTCTTGGAGCGTCCTGGCTTCGCTTAGGACACTTGGCATGCATGCCGGGATGAGTATCAATGACAATCATAGATTTGCATTGCAGTAGGACTTCGGGTCTTGTGAATTTATGACCAGCAAGGTCACCCAGAATACGTGCCGGTTGTCATAGCAAGGCTAGCATTGTTCACATTGCACCTACAGATATAATGACCTGCATTGACTTGCAGTGCACGAGTTCCGGCTCATATGCACCCATCCTTCCCCTAAATCCATTATAAAAAAGACCTTGTATCAAATCCAGCAAGTGGGAGGAATGGATAAACATATCTATGTTAATACTGTATATATAAATAATAGTTGTTTCCGTTGTGGAGACGTACGCTTTTTTCATTAATCATTATTTTTCATTCATTTCTTCTTTTCTACTATTACGTACTAAATAGTATTGAGATTGCTTTTGTATATGTTTGTATCATATATTCCTAAGATGTCAATAGGATTTCTATGTGATAAGACTGCATATCATCCTTTCTTGATTAAAAAGTTCCTCTTTTTTGTTTTTATTTTATTTATTTGTTTTTCTACGGGTCCAGCTGATAACAATTAATAGAAAAAAGGAACTATCGCCGCACTAGTAAACAAACTCTTCTGCCTGGACCATATTTGTCTCTGCCTCCCATAAGGTGAAATGACTAAAAGGTTGGATTATATTAAGGATTAGGGGAGGGGAAGGTCGGACCCGAGCCGAGGCTCGAGCCATGCTGATGTATGTTGGTCACTTGGTGCAATGTAAGCCGAAGAACCTTGCCGCACATGGACCCAAACATGATTCCAGGCACGGATGCCAGATTATAGCTTAAATTGTACCACGGGTCCAGTGCTATACAAAAGTATCAATAATACAGCTCACCTACACGAAGGTGGCCCAGCCATAACCGGGGGGGGGTCTTTCAGCCTCTAATCTGCCTTAGATGGACATTGCCCAGTCTAACACGAATGCCAGACGACCCGACTAAGAAGCCTGGTGGGGGCAAAGACAACAGCAAATTAATGTAGTTGGCTTTATCCCGAAACAATGAATCTTATTCCTGAACATCGCCGATTTATCTCACTCGACAAATCTAACGGACTCTACTGAATGATAATTGTCTTATGGGAACAAACGCAAATAAATTTTCGCTTCAAATGCGAACATGCATTTCGGTCAACCCATTGAATGCATCCATGTTTTGTTTTTAAATATATTTCATTTATTTATTTTTTTATCTATTTACGTAATTTTCTGTTTTTTTTTCCGTCTTTGCATTAACTATTGTAGAATGCTTTGTCTTTCTGGATTTAAAATTTTTTGGTAACTTTCAATTACTTATGTATATTGTTTTAAATATCTCTGCGTCGATAGTGAAGAGTTGGCACCAGAAAACACACATACACTTATATATATATATATCATCATCATCATCATGTCATGCTGGTAGCACAGATATCCCTGACCCTCTCTCGCCACTTTTCCCTATCGTTAATCGACTCAGGCAGGTCTTCTGGACAACATCCCGTATCCTCACATAGTTGCTGAATGTATGTTCGTGCTGGTCGTCCTGCTTTTGCACGGCCATGTGTTGGGGTCCACAAGGGTACATCCCTTATGAGTTCGTCCCTGCTTCTCCAGCAGTGTCCTGCATGTCTGGTTCGTCTAACTTGAATAGTTTTCGTGATAGGAGGCAGGGGGCCGTACAGTTGATGTCTTGTGGGGTGTTGCCGCAGGACTTGTTCAATATTGCTCGCACCATTCTTGTGTAATTGCCGTCTAGCTTCTTCTACAGCCGTTTTGTTAGATTCCCTGTAGTGCATCCATATAGCAGTATCGATGCGACCGCTGCCTGGAAGAAACTGCGTTTCCTTTTATTGGTTAGGTCTGATTTCCATATAATCGATAGCCTATTGATAGCAGTCCATGCTTTCGTTAACCTCGTGTCGATGTTCTTTTCGGTTGATGTGACGCTGCTTCCTAGGTAAGTGAATTTGTCTACTAGTTTAAGAGGGGTTCCGTCTAGAGTGGAGATGTCACCCGTTTGATTATAGCACATATATTCCGTTTTATGTGCATTGACATAGAGGCATATGCCTGCGGCTGCTCGTTCCAAACTATGCAGTAGTGTTTCGGCTTGGTTGGATGAATTTGCCAGTATCACTATGTCATCGGCGTAGTCGGCGTCGGTAATTGTTGTTGCAGGGTACCTTCTGCTTCTTTTCTTTGTCAGCTCGAAGCCGTTCTCTCTGATTTTGTCAATCGATGTTCTAAGTACGTAGTCTAGACAAATAATAAAGAGGTACGGAGTCAGCGTGTCCCCTTTTAGTACTCCTGCTACAATGTCGAAGTATTCTGTGTCTCCAGCTGGTGATCGCACTTTAGTGTTTCTATAGAGAATCGTTATTGCTGCTACGGTTTCTTTAGGTATGCCGTATTCTAGTAGGATTTGTTCCATCTTTCCTCTGTGAATGGAATCGAAGGCCTTGGTAAAGTCGACAAATATCAATGTCGCCTGTAGGTTTTTTACCCGTACACCTTCAAGAATTCTACGGATGGTTAATATTTGTGAGGTCGTGGATCTATTTCTTCGGAAGCCGTTTTGGTTTTTCCTAAGTATGTTGTCGATTTTGGATTCTATGCGGGTTCGTAGTAGGGCATTGTAGATTTTGGCAGCTATGGATGTAAGTGTTATGCCTCGGTAGTTTTTGGCTAATCCGTGGTCACCCTTTTTAGGGAAAGGGAGGATGCATCCCTTCATCCATCTATCTATCGGATTTTGATTATATACTGCGTTGCAGAGTCGGAGCAGTATGTCGTCGAATTGTCTGGTCTTCCATACTTCTGGGGGAATCTCGTCCAGTCCTGCAGCTTTCATAATTTTAATTTTTCTGAGAACCGAGTCGAGTTCTTCTTGTGTGAACGGTCCTAGTTTAATGTCCAATTGTTTACTAATCATTCTGGTGATTGGTTCATGTGTTACTTTCGGTGGGTTTCCTAGTAGGTTTTTGAAGTGCTGTTTCCACAGTTTTATTCTTTCTTGTTGGTTTACAGCTTTCAGTTTTGCTTTGGATGTGCTCTTTCTTTTACTAACTTCGTTTATTGTTTGACAGGCTATCCTAGATTGTCTATCTTCCACCGAGTCTCTAATCTTATCTATCTGATTTTGAATATATTCTGTCTGTTCCTTTATATATATGCCTGCTAATTGATATTGTGCCGTTTTTAGTTTTCGGGCATTTGTGTTTGTTGGTTTTTTTCGATAGTTTTTGGAGGCTGTTTTCACTTGTGCACGCTTTTCTCTCACCGCTAAGTTTCCCCTGGGACTCTATATTTAGTTTTGAGTTTTGTTGGAATACATTTCGCTGCTGCCTCGAGGTGTGCATTGACGAAATTTTCATATTCGTCATTCGGTGTACTTTTTTCCGTTTTCTCTTGTAGTGTTTCGAATCTGTTCTTAATTCTAATACGTATTTATCTCTTATATCTCTGTTGTTCAAAAGGGCCCAGTCATAATGTTTGGTGGTCGCTGTTCGTTTGGCGTTTTTTCGTAGGCTTAGCCGTATTTTTGCCGTGACTATTCGGTGATCGGAGGACACACTCTCGAAAGCGGAGTATGCCTCGCAATTCATTGCACTATTTTTCCATTTCTTGTTTATAAGGACGTAGTCTATTTGAGCTTTACTATTGTTCGCGTACGTGTATGTCCATAGTTTGCCCTCCCTTTTTTGGTAGTTTGTATTGAGGCATGTTAATCTATTTTTATCATGAAATCTGTTAGATGTTGCCCATTCCGATTTGACGTGTTGTGGGGGATGTATTTATTGTTTCCGTTTTTCCCGATTTGGGCATTCATGTCTCCGCCAATGACTAACATGTTGTGTCTCGGGATGCTACGCACTAATGAGGATAACTCATCGGAGAAGGTGACTAGTTCAGTTTCTTCACTAATATTGGTAGGGCTGTAGCGGGAGATGATAGTTGTTCTGGGTTTGCCGTTAAAAGTAGCAGCCATCATCCTAGGTTGTATTTTCTCAATGCTATTTAGCGTTTTTAATGCTCTCTCTCTCTCTCTCTCTCTCTCTCTCTATATATATATATATATATATATATATATATATATATATTCACATTTTTTCAATTCTCTCTTTAATTAATTTGTTGTATTGAGAGATTTGGAGGTAAAAGGGCGTATATACACACAGATACACAAACAAATTGACACGCCAACACACACACACACACACACACACACACACACATATATATATATATATAGTAAAAAGTAAAGTTAGCGACCATAGTCGAGGGTGACCCGAAGGCTCCCTTTTCGATAGCTACTACACCAAGGTGTAGGGGAGGGCGCTACTCCATTCCCTGGATTGCTCCACTTTACCCTTGAACCGTACCTTATAATGCTGAGTGTTAAGCAAGGTGGTATCAAGTTCCATTTTTAAAGTCTTTGGTATGACTCGACCTGGGATTGAACCCAGGTCTCGTGTGTATAACACGTGAACAAACCTCATGCCATATTACAAATTCCTGATCCCGTAAATACGGTTGATTAACTAACTTTATTCCCATTTCCGTCTGACTATTGTGTGATTCACATGAAACATCCAATAACAGAGTTAAGTATATAATTTGTATATTTTGGATTTTAGACTTCACTATCATACTAGCATCGAACACATGTCCATGCTCATTTTTTATTTGTATTTCATTTCATTATATATTGTGGTCAGAGCATTAACCAATGGGCCGGATGACCGGGGTTCTATTCAAGGTCAAGTCATATCAAAATCTCAAAAAATGGTATTTGATGCCCCCTTGCTTAACACTCAGCAATATATGATACGATCAAGGTTACCTGGAGAAATCCAAGAAAAGGAGTAGCACCCTACCCTATTCTTCGGTGTTGTAGCTATTGAAAAGGGAGCTTCTGGTTGGCTCTTGACTACGTTTGGCTTGCTTACTTATATATACTTGGTGGTGCGCGCACGCACGCGCGTGTGTGTTAATGTCTGAAATACTTCCTGATACCATAACGACGGAATTTCTCTTTTCGGTGTTGTTGTGAGACAAAATAGCTCATCGATATAAATACACCTAACAAGATGCATTTTATATTCTCACTTTATTCAGAATTTTTTTTCATCTTAAAAATTGATCTGCCGTTTCAGTCAATTCAATCGTGAAATTTTAAATATGGGGATTGAATAATTATTCAATTTACATTTTTAAGACTGACTCCAGGATTTACTTAAAATATTTTCCTTCATGAAAATAATTTCAAATTTTCATCATGGAATCAGCATGATTCTCTGTGACATGCTAACATGCTTAATAATCCCTCCCCCCCTCATATCTCTCTCTCTCCCTCTCTCTCTCTCTCTCTCTCTCTCTCTTGCTTAAAAAGTTGATTTTGGAGAGGAAGTGTTTTATATATATATATATATATATATATATATATATATATATATATATATATATATATATTTATATTGTCATCCACAGATAGACTGTTTCGTTCTATCAGAACTCTTCAGTGTGGCTAGACACGTACGAGGAGCATACGATAATTTTCCAGACTTCTGAAATTGCTTAATCAGATCAAAAACAGAAATAGCATTAAAAAACCAAAAAAACCCTAAAGATTAAATTGAATGATTTCAGAAATAATCTTAAGGAAAAGAAAATTCAAGAGAGCATTTTGGGGAACAACCGGACGAAATAGTAAACAAAATTTCACTTGTATATAGATATATTATTGACATCGTATTTGTTCTGTGCAAACAGTATTCTTTCTTGTAAAAATGACAGATGCCCTAGGAAGCATCAAAATCCACAAAAGACTGGTAAAGAGACTGGAAGACTTGAAGATAAGGAGACAAGTAGAAACCATGCAATCTACATCATTATTATGATTGTTCAGAATACTGAAAAGAGATTTGATAAGACTTGCTCTCATTCAAATTCCTGCGAAAAACCATCCACTAATGCTGGTATGAAAAACTCTCAATACTGGTGCTGAAATCTCTCATCATAAACATACTATGTGCGTAATTCTCTAGCATCTGGGTATAAGATACTACCAAACGCATTGGCATGCTGTTAAAATCATTCAATCGAAATGTATTCAGAAGTGATTTTCCATATAACTATGCAAACTTAGGATGAAACTAACGTCTGAAAGTGTGCACAAGTTAAAATATTTTTTTTTCTTTTTGTAATAAATTTTGATTTTTGCCACTTTCAGTTACTGTGGCGCTATCCAGATGATCGTATCGTTCCGATAAAATGGCAATTTCTTTTTATTTTAATTTCCGAAATGATATAAAAGAACGCAAAGAATTTATCAATGTATTAATATCGCCAGAGAAAGTCTGTTACGCTTTGGTGCTTGACAAACATAAAACTCAATTCCTTTTGACAATTTCCTGATTGTCAGTTGGACAAAACGTAGAAAAGAGAAGGGAGTGGCTGGGGTAGGGTTAGGAAGGAAAGAGAGAAGGGAGGAAGAAAAGGATTGGGAAAGTGATGCAAAACTAATGATCGATGATAAAAACATACATTAAAAAAATGAAGGCAAAGATAATGAAAAGTTTCATAAGTTAAAAGAAATAAATATAAAAGCAAAAGTGAGCAAAAAAAAGGGAAAAAAATATGATAAAAAGAAAATAATTTTAAATTAAATGAAATTTATGGAAAATGAAGGAGAGTGAGAGAAAGAGAGAGAGAGAGAGAGAGAGAGAGAGAGAGAGAGAGAGAGAGTTGATAAAAAGGTAGATTAAGGTACCAAGTGTTAACAATGAAATAAAGTTTGGAAAATGGCCGATGCATGAAAGAAAGATGACAATTAAGATAAAAAAGAAAGAAAGAAAGAAAGAAAGAAAGAAAGAAAGAAAGAAAGAAAAACGAATGAAAATGAAAAGAAAGAGAAAAATACAAAGAAAAATAAACGGAAATCAAAAGACAAAGAAAGAAAGAAAGAAAGAAAAAAAGAAAATCAAAAAGAAAGAAATAATCAAAAGAAAAAAGAAAGGAAAAGGTATTGTATAGAAAAGAAAAAATATTACATTGATTAAAGGAAAAAGCAAGCAAACATGATAAAAATATTCTGTAAGATTCACAATAATTCATTGTTAAGAGATTGGCGAAACGAGGATACAGTGATCATATGCCAAAATTTCGAGTTGGTCGCGAAAGGATTAAAATTGCAATTACAACATTTCAAATCCTTATATGAACAATGACGGTCATACTGAAGTTTGCTTATTAAGTATATATATATATATATATATATATATATATATATATAAGGTATAAGATTTCCAAAGAAAAGAAAAATAAACAAAAAGGAAAAGATAAGTCATTACCAATAAAAGAAAATAAGAAGGATGAAAGAATAATGAAAAATAAAAAGTATATAAAAAAGAAATAATGAAAATGAAAAGAAAGAAAAAGAAATAAAACAATAGAAAGATGAAAAATGAAAGAATCACAAAATTTCATTACTTACATGATCTATCTATCTATCTATCGATCGATCTATCTAAGCCAAATATCTAAGCCAAATATCTATCTGACAATATATATATATATATATATATATATATATATATATATATATATATATATATATGTGTGTGTGTGTGTGTGTGTGTGTGTGGTCTTATCTATCTGCCGGTCCATTTCATATTATATCTATCTATCTATCTATCTATCTATTAGTAGTTCATGGGATCTAATGCAATTTCTATCAAAATATTTCAAAATATAAAAAAGAAGAAAAAAAGAAGTTATAAATTGATTATAATAAATAAATATTTTGGACTAAATTTAATTTCCTCAAAGATATGCATGAAACATTATTTACCACTGAAGCAATGAGCCCAATGTAAATGGTTAATTTGAGATACATATATATTCATCGGAAAATATTTGAATATTCCTTGAAATTTTCGTCTTACGGTTTACAAAACACACACACACACACACACACACACACACACACACACACACACACACACACACAAACACAAAGTCCCATGCGTGTTTGCACGCAGGTGTGTATGACTTAAAATGTTCTGTTTTTAAGCGTGTTTTCACGTTGTTTTTTTTTTTTTTTCAATTTGATTCAATACCCACGTAAAAAGAAAACGTGATTTCTGGCTCTGGTTGTCGAGTTCATTCTAGTGGCCTATTGTCTGTCTGTTCGTCTGTTTGATATCTCTCTACGACTGTACCTCTCTGTATGTGTCGTGTTGAAATAAGGCGAATTCGTAAGGTGAATTGAGTCAGCTGAATTTAATCCTGACGTGGAAAACGAAGTGACACTTTTACGATCCTTCGAGCGAACGAAGCCAGGAGCAGGTGATTTTCCCATTAGTAGGTCTGGTGTTCGGGTTAAGGTGTGGTCACATGGCAGAGTGACAAGAAATTCGACCGGTCAAGACATTGGTGGAAAGTTGACGAAAGAAAGCGTGGTGGTTTCGGGGGGAATGAACAACTGATACAAGTCAGTAAAGTGTAGAGGAAAGAAGAGAAAAAGAAAAGATGAAAGAAAGAGTGAGAGATCTATAAAAAAAAAAAGAATAGAACAATGAAGGAGGAATAAGAAAGGGATAGTAAATGGGAGAAGAACTATTTGGAAAATAGAGGAAGAAGAAGGAAAAGTGTGAAAGAATAAGAGACGATATAGAAAAAATTGAAATAAAGAGGTAGGAACAACAGAAAAAAAGAAAAATTACTTTAAAATGAGTGAGAAGAAGTAGCGGGTTAGAAAAAAAAACCTAGAAAAGTTGGCCCGTATAAGAAAAGGAAAACGGAAAAAGAATTTTAAAAATGCAATGAAAAAAAAGTTAAAGAATAATGAAGTAAAACGGAAAAATAAAAAGTAAACGTCAGAAGAATGAGAGCACACACACACACACACACACACACGGTTATCAGTATCTCACTTGTTGGGTTTGTGGCAGACCAAATGTGTTATGATTTGGAGAGTGCTATGTATGATAGAGATATATTATATATATAATATATATTATTGTAACATAATAATAGATAAATATACTTTAGTTTTTATAAGGTATTCTTCAAGCCAGTAAATCTGGAGTAGGGAACAATTCCGTCAAGACAATTGAATTATCCAAAATTCGAATATTTAAATATTCCTGGTAAAGAGCTGAATGTAAATGATATCATAGAGCAAATATTCTTTCAAGAAAAAAAAACAAAACAAAATTTGGTCACATTAGGATTATAAATTTATTCACATCCTTCTAAGAGCATTGATATGAAACAACAATTCCAAAAAATTTAACAGGACTTCTTCAGATTCAACACGAAGATAAAATGGAGTTAGATTTTATCTCCATGTTGGATCTGAAGAAGTCCTGTTAAAACTTTTTTTGAGTCATTTATTCTTATCAATGCTCTTAGCATGATGGAAATAAATTCATAATTCTTATGTAACCGAATTTTGGATTTTCCTTGAAAGAATATTAGTTTTTATATATATTTTTAATTGCATGGACGCTTTTCTGTGACTACTGGTTTTATGCCATTTTTATACGACAATCGTTAGGCTTTTTCGGTGTGATGATTGTAGTATAAAGACGGCATGAAACCAATGGTCACAGATAAGCATCAAGGCTATTAAATATATATAAAACCTAATTATTTTATATATATATATATATATATATATATATATATATATATATATATATATATATATATATCATTAGCCTTCACTCTTCACCCCAATAATATCTTCCTTTCAACTTTGTGTCGTTTGGTTTCTTTGTTAAAGGTATATCAACCTATGTGTTTCCACTATGTGGATCTCGTTAAGACAAAATAGCTTTAAATTTAGTTTTTGGTTAGCTTAACAAAACTGGAGTATATATGTCGATTCCAGAAATGTCACTCCAAATTCAAATGTTGGCGAAATTTAATTTCTTTATCACAATTTTTGATGTCTTCTAAGCCGTCAGTTGTCTTTAATGACAAAAAAATTTGTGATTACAGAGACGTATTTTTGCTTTTTTTTCTGCGGCTTTTGCATAAAATATTTGTAACAGATAGGATTATCGCTGAATATTTTCTATGTTAGGGACGTTTTTGGAATTTTTAAAAATCTAAGTTTAAATGTGGGGGTATTTTTGTGCGGAACAATGATGGATAGTGGGAGGAATTTTGTTATTTCGCAGTATCTCCCTTGACCCTTTGTTTATCTAGTTATGATCCGATAGCTTAAATTCAGTTGTAGGTTAGCTTAGCAGTAGTGGTATGTGACTGCCGGACTAGGACAATAAGGGAAGGTGGAAGATGCTATAGGTTTAACCCAGTAACGCCTTATAAAACAGCAGATAGCTGGACATAAGTTAAAACATAGGGGACAGAAGAAGAAGAAAAAACATCGGTCTCCTGTTCCGACCAGAGAGATCAAAGTCAGCGACAATAAAACATTTTATTACAATCCAGTCATCTTGCTTCGTTTTGCGATTGGATGTCAGATTCTGAAGGAGGAGAGGGTGTTAAACGTGTCGTAGAAGCGAGTAGTATCACTCAGAAAATATTCATATATTTTCCTAAGCCCCATGGCGACGGAAGAGTGGCAAATGTGCTGACTTGATGAGATGAAGGCTCATAGTTACGATTCTACATGAGCGGCTCAATACATATCTAACATTGCAACATTTTTGCACAACAGCAACATAAAACGGCAAGACCATGTGTGTCCGATCAACCCTCTCTAGAGTAGCACTACCCCCACAGAAAACTTGGAAGATCTTGAAAATATCAAAAATAGATGTTTGATAAACCATCAAGCTAGTCAGTAACCAGCACCTAACTGCGGCTCACAACAGGCAAAAGAATACACAGAAAAATGCACAAGCAAGAAACATAGAATGCAATTGAAAATGTGAATTGTTTGGACACTTCTTGAACGCGATGAGCCAAACAATCCTGAATGAAGAACTGAGATGATAGCAAAAGAATTAACTCAATACATGTATTTAACTAAATAAATGTATAACGTTCCTCGAAAGCTGTTTTAATTATGAAATGACAGAAAAAGACGTAAGATACATCATCTTCTGGAGAGCTTAACTGTTATATAATTAAGGTAACGATTTTTTATTTTAATCATTTTCGTTAATTATATTTTATTATTTATTTCGGTAAGGCTTTGGACTACTCGGGTCTCTTAGTCCAAGTGCATAGCCTGATGGTGCAGTCTTATTCCTGCGCGGAAATTATATGACAATCATCATCTGTCATAATAAACCCCAGACAGTAAATGGGGCTGGAGTGTGGATGACGTCATGCCCAGAAGAGATGGTCCTGAGAATTTGAGGATTTTGAAAAGACGGCAGATGAGTTTTCTACCGTTGAGGCTTGCGGTTGAGTTTTTCGGATCACGACCGGCAGAGATGAATTGAAATCTTAAACATCACAAGATGCGCCGTGCGTTGGGTCGGGTCAGCATAGTATGGTTAACATAGGCTTTTAAGAATTATGTCTCTCTCCTCGTGTCGCCATGGACCGAAGTCAGAAATTAAAACCGTTCTTATCCGAAACGAAAGAGTCCGCCTGTATTTGTGTATGTATTTGCATTACCGTTCTGATTGATATGATCATGGCTATACAACATAACATTAAAGAAATAAAACGGGAGTGGGTGTGAGTCTTGTCATTGGGGTAAAATTAACCAACCAATTAGATCAATACCACTGGATTTGTGACAGGTACAGTTGCCTAATGAGTAGAGTGTTCGCCAATGGTCTGGTAGACCGGGCTTCAATCCCAGCTCGAGTCATACCAAAGACTCAAAAAATGGTACTTGATATCGCCTTGCTTAACACTCAGCATTATAAGGTAGAGATCAAGGGTAAATTCGAGCAATCCAGGGAATGGAGTTGCGCCCTCCATTACACCTCGGTGTAGTAGCTATTGAAAAGGGAGCCTTTGGGTCACCCTCGACTAAGGTCGCCAACTTTTTTTTACATGCGCCTTTAATTCCCATAACCTTACAACCACTTGATGATTATCCTATCTACTAATTCCCCTACTTTGACAGCAGCGGGTAATCTATCCTGTCTTGCTATTATGATCTTTTATCGGCTATAATCTCGATTTCAAACGCTGACAAAATTCCCCTTCTTGTTGACGTCATTGCCCGTGAAGGACATGATCACGGGACCAGGAGAGCACGAAGGAAAAATGGCCCTGATAAGATGCATACTAATAGTCTTCGCCATCTCCAGCTCTGCTCTACATTTAAACTCGTTATTTGCAACACTGTTTTTCAACAGAAGGAAATTCACAAAGATAACTTAGAAACACCTGAGATCCAAACATTGATAAATCTTTTATATTATCTCTATGAAAACTGACAAGTTGTCGACTGTCTCGTATATCTTGACAGCACTTTCTCTAGACATTGAACTTTGGATTCTAAAATTAATCTAAGGGTTGAAAAAGGTCGCAATATCATCAGAGGTTTGATTGGTTGGTTTGTTGGGTTTTATGGCACATCAAAATAGGCCATTTAACGACAAATCCATTTTTATCTAAATAATCTATTTCAAACAATTCAGTCTAGCATAAGTACGTACTTTAGATTTAAGAACAGTTTAATTGTCAAAAGCATATCTATTTCAAACTATTCAGCTTATTCAAACAGTTCTAATTCAGCTAATTCAGTTTAGTATAAGTAAAGATTTTGTTTTCATACAATTATATGTCAAAAAAGTTCTATATTAAACAAATCAGTTTAGCATAAGCACGCAGTTTAAATGGAAGTACAGTTTATTTGTCAAAAACATTTCTATTTCAAGCTATTCAGTTTAGTCAAACAATTCAGTATAGCATAAGTATTCCGTTAGTTCTGTTTAACCCATAGATATGGCCCTATGAGGTACTACTACGCCCGGCCAGACCTGGTAGCAATGGCAATGAAGGGGTGTTCCGCATTCCTCAAATCCCCAGCATCACTGGAACCTCACCATCAGATTGTTTAGTGTCATATCCAGGACACTCATTGGAGGGGTCTTACCCCTCTGCAGAGGTGCAGTCAGTGTATTCTACAGCCACAACCGACTGGGCAATCAGAGAGCTTTAAAGTCGTATGTAATTTCGTGTATCACCATCATAACTGAATTTAGTGTCTATGAAAAGTGCGTTATATCTGTCGTTTTATATTCTTTGAAATTATAAACTACCTATCTCCGTCACATCTAACTTTTGCCAGGATTCCACCATGCTTGTTTTTAGGAGATGTTAAGCATTAAATGACAGTCTCAAACACTAAACTATTCAATCGACTGAGGCTGTTGAATACAGCAAGTGTTCGGGATATGTAATTAAACCATCTGATGGCTAGGATGTAGCCTTGGAAATTTGGGGAATGTGGAGTACCTCTTCATTGCCATTTCTCCCCGAGCCATTCTGACTCGGAATAGCAGCACATGATATGGTCCGATCTATGAGTCAAATAGAACAAACTATGTGCTGCGTTCTGGTTAGTGAACGCTTGTAATATTAAATAAAGGACAAACCACGATATGAGAGGAAAAGTATTTACAATAGAGAGACTATTAGTAGACAAGAACATAGAATTAGTGAATACAGAATAAAGATATTGTCCAACGATCGTATTGGCTTCCGTTATTACGGTAGCAAGTAAGGTGATGTAGTGCGATCTCTAGTCTCCAACGCTCTAATACTATTCCTATAAGATGCTGCTCTTCACCGTCTAGCCTGCACTGGTATTAGTAGTTACTGCTATATATGGCAGATGGACTAGTTCATTGTGTAGAGAAAGGTGGTTGATACCCAACACTATGTATGCAGACAAATGACCGATGTTAAATTGTGACAGTTATATAGCAATATCTTAAATCATTTAACTGAGTGCAAAAAAAGTAGCACTGCCTCGTTTAAGAATGTTATCTACAAATGTGTTTACAAATCATATATTTAATGTATATACATAAATACGATTTGGCATTATATAACCAACAATGGTTGATATACCATGAATTCAAACCAAACTAAACAAGAATCTTGTTCTATTGCAAGCCAATTTATCCAGCGTTGTGATGCTTCTCTATACACAATCAGATGCATTTGGCTGTGCACTTTAACCGGGTGGAGGACGTTAGGTCAAACAAGCAGCTGTTCTATCTGGAGTGTAATATGGAAGACATCTAAGACATAAACCTATAAAACGTTTTAGAATATCGTCAAAAGCAACTCCAGTACACTAACTATAACCAATGGAGACTGGAAGCAGATAGCAGTAAAGCTATCAACAAGCCTGAACACTCTAGCCTGAAATGAGTTCTTTGGAAGCAGGTCTTGATATCAATTCATGCACTTCAATGTCTGAACATGTTCGTAACATACGTAGTAGAGTTTGCTTGACCAAAACTGGACTTGCAAGTCATGTGAGATCTCATGACAGTAAACTACTGAAGAGTCTTTTAAACAAAAGTGCTTCAACAGCAACCTGCAACTAATTCAAATCAATTCTGTATCAAAGTATTTGGGTCAACAGCAGGTTTGACGAGTCATATAATGATGCACG
>OY757916.1:73312065-73372065 GCA_963585895.1 Sepioteuthis lessoniana | reverse complement strand
CAGTTTCAATGTCAAAAACAGTTTGATTTCAAACATTTCAGTTTAGCATAAAGACGCAGTTTAAATGTTAGTACAGTATAAGAAAATAGTTCTGTTTCAGACAATTCAGTTTTGGATAAGTGCGCAGTTTAAATGTAAGTACGGTTCAATTCTCAAAAACATTTCTGTTTCAAGCTATTCAGTTCAGTCAAACAATTCAGTTTAGCAGAGGTATGACGTTTGTCCTATTTAACCCTTAGATTGGGCCCTATCATATGCTACCACGCCGGACCATAGTGGACCTGGAAGCAACGGTAATGAAGGGGTGCTCTGTATTCTCTAAAGTCCCAGCATCATTGGAAACTCACCATCAGATTGTTTAGTGTCATATCTAGGACATTCATTAAGAGGTCTTACCACTCTGCAGAGATGCAGTCAGTGTATTTTACAGCACCAGCCGACTGGGCAAGATTTGATTTGGTTTGTTGGCTAAATTTTTGTTTTTGTTCAACTGAGTGTTAATATAGTTCAAACATAAGCGATTTCGCACTTTCGAGTATACGGCGAGACATCTTTAGGATAAAAGAAAGTATTATGATATAGAGGTTAAGATTATTTAGAAATGGAAGGCGAAAAGCTTACACAGTTTTATTCGATCAAACATGTATAAAAATGATCTACTGCCCAAAGTTCCTGATGTATGATTTATATCTAATAGAAATATGTCAGAATAAAACAAACAAACAAAAAACAAAAAAACATCAAAACTGCTGAAGAACTCAAAGAAAATTGCATTCACTTCAGTTATAGGATCTGAGAAAATAGCTTATTAACGATTATTCTCGATATCATCATCATAATCTCCATCATCCTTATCAAGTCAGATTTTGTAAAGTCTCGCCATTTTTCCCAGTCTATTATCATTCTTAGTAGGTCCTCCAGTTGGCATTCAGTATCTGCATAGAGCTGAAGTTTTGATCATCGGAGTCTACAGGAGGATGTAGCTTATGAGTTCTTTGTTTCTCTTGCTCTGTCTGCTAGGGCTGTAGAATACACCGACTGCTTTTCTGCAGAGAGGTAAGACCCCCACCAACGAGTGTCCTGGATATTACACTAAAAGATTTGATAGTGAAGTTCCAGTAACGCTGGAGCTTTGGTGAATGCGAAGTAATCCTTCGTTTCCATCGCTCCCCGGCCTAATCTGGCCCGGTGTTGTAGCACCTGGTTGAATCCAATTTAGGAGGTGCCCGTAGTGTAATGGACACGTCGTAGGAAATGGACACGGCGACACGAGTTCAAATCCTGGCCGACACTAATTGCATTTCACATAGCACTAATACCCTTGGGAAAGGTATGAATCCAATAATTATCCCTCCAGCTATTGGTAAATAGTAGGGCAGACAAAATTCTTCAGTCTTGGTGAGGCAACTAGTCTAGGAGAAGGAACACTCTGAATTCAAACCTGTTAAACTTCGCTTAAAAATTGACCTTGTGTCACATCCTGCCCGAGCGGAGGGGTTGGTAAATATGTGTTATATACTCGTATGCAGATTCATGCAGAAAGCATCCCAACGACACAATGATAAACAGACGAGGGAAGACTTCTTTAGAAAAAATATGTACCTCTCGCTTTATTGTAAGGTTTCGAAAAGGGTTACTCAAGGTTTTACTGTGAGAGGGAGTTGGAGACCGAACAGAACTGCAATATATTGACCCCCCACTCTTATGGCCGTCAGCGTTGTGTCTTTCTTGTTCTCCAGGGCTGCTCAACCGGACGCCCAGGGACTCAACTTTCTGCTGAGTGCAGGCTTTCTCTATCACATCAGCAACTTCTCTGGACTCCAACTCTGACTTCCTGTCTTCACAGAGTTATATAATAGTTCAACGTCCACTCAATCGCCCACTCAGTCCTTGCAATGGCATGTTTGATCGTCATCAAGCGGAAATAACTGTCACAGGTCACTCTCTTCCGGTACATCAGTCTATGAGTGCACCATAGGATTTTTTACCTTGTCCCATTTCATCAGCCAAATCCGCCCACACTATCTCTTTCGATTACTAGCTATTGGAATGTGTCACTTCCTTCCGGTGCATCACTTTGGAATGGCATGTTTGCTCGGGCCGAAGGTCAAAATACAACATATGGTTAGAGTCCAATCTAAGTGTCAAATAGAACTAAGCTGTGTACTTATGCTAAACTGATTTGCTCGAAATAGAACTGTTTTGACATTTAAACTGCGTACTTAATTATTTGAAATAGAACTTTTTTGACATTGAAGCTGTGTACTAAAGCTAAATTGAATTGTTTAAAATGGAATTGCTTTGAAATTTAACTGTGCGTAAACAGAAAACTATACTTATACCAAACTGAATTGTTTGAAATAGGACTGTTTACATGTATAAAAATTGATTTGGCGCTAAATAACCCACAATGTTTGATATGCCATAAAACCAAATCAATCAGGAGAAACTGAAATAAATCCCTGCTTCTCCTGTAGTGTGCAACATGTCTTGTTTATCTTACTTGGATTGCTTATGTGATGGGAGGCAAGAACAACACAGTCTGATAAAATTGCAGCTTATAATTGGGGTAAAAAAACAAATGAACATATCATGTTATTATTCATCGACGACAAATGTTTCCTGATAGCTTGGAAATTTGACAAGTTTCAATATTTCTCAATATAGTGAGTTCAATCCTTACTAGGTGTCTGAGATATCTCGTTTACTTTAGAATTAAGATGTATATTTACATAACCCTTTCGTCCCATGGAGGATACAACACGAGATCAATTTTTAAGCAAGGTACAGCTGGCTTGAAATTCATGTTTTTTTTTTCTTTTTTAGACTGTCTGCCGCAACAAATTTAAAGGGCCGATTCTATTCTAAAATCAAATAAGTTTAATGGTTGGTTTGTTGGGGTTTTATGGCATATCAAGTTTTCTAGGGTATTTAACGCCAAATCCATTTTTATACAAATAGTCATTTCTATTTCAAACAATTCAGTTTAGCCTTAGTACACAGTTTAATTGTCAAAATATTTCTAAAGTACACTGTTTAGAGGTCAAAACATTTCTATTTTAAACAACTCAGTTTAGCAAGAATACGCAGTTTAAATGCAAAACAAACAAACAAACAAACAAAAAAACAGTAAACTCAAGAAATCACGGTTTAGTTCTATTTAACCCATAAATAGGACCTCAATCAGGTGCTACCACTCCGGGCCAGAGTAGACCTGGCAGCAATGGCAATGAAGGGGTATTCTGCATTCCCCAAAGCTCCAGCATTACTGGAACCTCACCATCCGATTGTTTAGTGTCATATCCAGGACACTCTTTGGGAGGTGGTCTTACCCATCTGCAGAGAATCGGAAGGTGTATTCTCCAGCCCCAACCGACTAGGCAAAAACTTAATAGATAAATCAAGTTACGTTTATATCATGATAAGATTGCACGTTTTCTCGAGATCACTGAGGGTAAGTAGTGATTAGCCTATTCAAGATATAAGTGGGTGACTACTGGGTCACGGCAGTTACTGTAAGCAACCTAAAGAAATTGTGCGTCAGATTAAATAAAACTTCGTAAATAACAATGATTATAGCTTATAACTAAGAAGTTTGAAGTTGATTCATTGATCATAACGACATGGCAACTCGTCTTCGTTTATCTTATGCCAAAAGGTTATGGAATAACGCTAATTGTGTGTTCATACTTAAATTTGTTTCGGTTTGGTTTTATGGCATATCAGCAATTGTTAATTATTTAATGCCAAACACTGTTTTTACATAAATATTAAATATATGATTTTCAAACACATTTTAGATACACACAGTTAAAGGATCAAACAGTTTCATTTATAACAATTCAGTTGAGCATGGGAACAAAATTAAATAGTTCCAAGAATTGCTATCTTTCACTAACAATTGAATCAAATATCAGTCATTTGTTTCTACGCAGTTCAGGGATCAAACAGTTCTATTTCAAACAATTATCTTTAGCATAAGTCATTTGTTTGTACTTAGTTTAAATGACAAATTCTTCTATTTGACCAATATATAGGACACTGTCAGGGCCAGTGCGGACCAGGAAGCAATGGCAATGAAAAGGTAATACTCATCCCCCAAAGCTCCAGTTTTACTGAAGCCTCATCATCGGATTATCTTGTGCCACGTTGGAGGGTGGGGTTACTACTCTGCGAAGATACTGTCGGTATTTTCTACAGCCCAGGCCAACTGAGTTGTTATCTTTCGTTTAGTTGTTCCATTATATTTTTTGCACACGGTCCAATTGAATCTAGATGATTTCAAACCATAATAATTTCAATCTATTGGTCAAATAGGGTTATTTAATGGCAAATCCTTACTTGTTGAAAAAGAGTAAGTAAGTAAAGTTGGCGACCGTAGTCGAGGGCGACCAGAAGGCTCCCTTTTCAATAGCTACTACACTGAGGTGCAGGGGAGGCCGCTACTCCTTTCCCTGGAATGCTCCACTTCACCCTTGATATCTACCTGATATTGCTGAGTGTTATGCAAGGACGTATCAAGTACCATTTTTAAAGTCTTTGGTTTGACGCAACCTGGGATTGAACCCAGGCTCCTGGACCATTGGCGAACACTCTACCCACTAAGTGGTACTATTTAACCCGTAGCTTGGGAATGGATTAGAAGATTCATACCTTTCCCAAGAATAATTATTCCCAAAGTGAACGTAATAGCGTGACTTTCGAATGAACTCGTTCCCAACGAAATTACCGTACAGCAAGTTAGCCGCTATCTTATTCTGTAACATGTACTTTCACTCTGGATTAGAGTGAACCTGGGAGTAATGGCAATGAAAGGGTACTCAGCATTCCGCAGTTCTCCAGAACTGGAACCTTCTCAATCGAATACAGTTCAGTGTCATTCTCAGGCTACCCTTTTTAGGGGAGGCCTTACCCCTTTTCAGGAGATAAAGTCAGTGTATTTCTAAGCCCCGCTGACTGGACTATTGATTTTTTAAAGAACAGAGTAGCAATATTAGCCGTTAGATTTGATGATGTTACTCTTGAAATAGCTCCTTCCTGGAAAGCATACTAGATCATATGAACCAAATCTTCCGAAATGGATCGAAGGAAATTGAAAATTACTACAAAGTGTCTTCCTTGGATACGGCTTTTTTTTTCTTTTTACTTTTTTGTCAGTAATAATCCCTACTACTGAGTGAGATCAAAACAAATATCGGCGAATATACGGCTTATTAATAAGACGTTTGACTCGATGTTATATTCCCGCGGGCAAACCCATTAATAACAGACAGTCCGATTTCTCCTTACTCGTTGCCAGTGCATTAGACTAATTAGGAAAAAGAAATATATGCACAGAGAGGAAAAACAAAGGTTTAAAAAAGGAGACTGCAGATCGAGTTACATCGACGTGTTCTGTATGAAAATGAAGAGAAGCTGATTATTTGTGGTGAATTCTTATTTATTATTTTTCTTTTCTTTCTTTCTTTTTTTTTCTTTATATATTTTGTGCGTGAGTATGCAAACAAGGTAGAAGTGCTTTTTTTTTTTTTTTTTTTTTTGCTTTGTGCTTATTGTGCTGACAAATAAATAAATGCATACACCTCAGAAAGGGAAACTGGCATTTTGGCCTTGGGGGAACACTTACATAGAAAGATGAACGATATACACACATGCAAATGTGAAAAGATGGAAAATATGAATGAGTAAATTACGCACACTTTCACAGGCCTATATGTCATTGTCAACACACACACATATATATATATATATATATATATATATATATCCAAGATCATATAAGTCATGCTCTTATTTATCTCAGTCGTATATTCGATCTATGTTTTTTATGTCTGTATATATATGCATTAAGGTATATTCACATATACCAAATTATCATCACCCCATAGATTTCTCTTTTGATTAATATATATATATATATATATATATGTATGTATTAAACCTCACTTTCACGTCCATACACAATAATACGAAATATAACCTGCACAATCACGTGCGCGCGCACACACACACACACACACACACACACACACACACACACAAAGATTTGTACACAACTCTAACATTCTTTTCGCTGTATTTTTCGATTTTGGGGATTTCTTCATTATCTTTCGTTCTCTTCCTGATAATTGTCGTTTATAAAACGTCATGAAACCAGAGGTTGCAGACAAGCTTCCAATCTATTAAAATATATATATAAACTTATATATATTTACTTATTATTATTATTGTATGCATATCTATAATATATGCTAATGTTCGCACACACACACACACATACACACACACACACATATGAATATACATAGATATACATATATATAAAATTTTTCGTCGTTCAACTGGGAAGTAATTATTTCAATTATTCTTTGCATTCAGTTTTTCTTGTTTTCAGGATTATATATATATATATATATATATATATATATATATATGTATGTATGTGTGTGTGTGTGTGTGTGTGTGTGTGTGTGTGTGTGTGTGTGTGTGTGTGTGTGTGTGTGTGTGTGTGTGTGAAAATGTGTAAAGATGAAAAACACAACGTCTACAATGAATTATTTCATTTGTAGAAATATTTGCTAACGTTGAATGTTTCTTTATTTAGAACTTCTTTTGGGCGGGTAAGATACAAAATGAATAAAAAAAAGATGAGATAGTTTGAACATATTCCCCTTCCGGTGGTAGCGCACTATTTCAAATTTGTGTGATACAACTAGATTGACTGATATGAGATGAACTATTTTTAATGAATTTTGGAACACTATTTGCATTCCACATCACTATCCGTCCCTATCTTCCCAGTTGGTATTCTAGAATGTATCCAGTGTCTTCACAGAGCTGAGCCTTGTCTGTCAGTTAACAATGGTTCATCCTTGTATAGGAGTCCATAAGGGAACGTTGCTATCGAGTTCGCCCTTACTTCTCCCGCAATAACATTTATGTCTTATTTGTCTTAATTGATTAGTTTATGAGATGAGAGCAACGTTTCTGTTCTGTAGCTTTTTTGCAGGATGTTACTTCCAGGTTTTTTTCACTGTAGCATTTTTTTGTAATTCCAAGCGTCTTCTTTTTGTCCAGGTGATGCATACATGCAGTAGTACTAACCTGACCACAGCTTGGAAAAATATCTCATTTTGTATTATAAGAAAGATCATTTTTGTCATATGATAGAAAACCTTTCAGTAACCGCTCAAGCAAAGAGTATTTTGACTTCACTCTCCGCTGATGAAATATTTCAACAAAGATATGAGAACAAGTCCAGTACTTGCAGAGTCATGCCCCTTAAAGGTGAGTTGGCTCCTTCTGGTTTAAGACATTTGAGTGCTAGTTTATTTGCGCTCACTTACGGACCAATATCTCTGGCTTCTAACTATTGGCTATGCAGCAGGGATTATGCTTGGACTAGTGTATTTGCAAGAAGCTCTAGACGATCTCCTTAGTCTCCATCTGTCATAGTCTCCACTGGATATCGTCTACTTGCTAGTCACAATGTTTATATACTTTCCATGAATATATTAACTGATAGCAACGTAAAATTACCGTTGAAGGATTCGGAGCGATTTCCCGTAGTTTAGTAAAAATCTCTATATATAAAAAGAACCCCCCCGCAAAAAAACTGAGTGTATCGTTTCGAATCTTTTATAATGTTATCATATCTATTAATTGGTAATATGAGAATTACTTTAAAAGATAAAAAGCAACAATGTATCTTTCCCCCATACTCTCTCTTTCTCTCTATATGTGGTTATAACTCGCAGCACACTTATTCTTGAGATGGGAGTGTGGAATACCTCTTCATTGACATTACTCCCATATTCATTGTGACTGGGGAGTACTATTTAGGGCCCCAGCTATGGGTCAAATTGATATGATGGTAATTTTTTTGTATTAGGAACACCTGAGATCATAAAATTGCGTACAAAAATCTTAAGAAACTACAAAAACAATATAAATCAAAGTATACCCAATTCCCTTACTTCTAGGCATAGAATAACACTAGATGGGTTAACATGCCGTTAAAATTAACGTGTAGTTAATTCTACCTGTGGTTTTAAAATCTGAGATTATTAGTATGAGAATTGTATCAAAGCGAAATGAAAGAGATGTTCTTGAAACATTATGTTGGTTATTAAATGCCCTATCTGTTAATGAATATATATATATATATATATATATATATATATATATATATATATATATATATATATATATATATATATATTAACTTTTCTTTCACCTGATGTTCTGTTAGCTTTTCTCTTAATTTCTCTTTCGCACCATCCTTTTCACCTCTTCTGTCCCTTTCATCTAAATTCTTTCAGCTTAATATCATAGCATAAAATAATATAATATACTCTGAAAAAAATATTTATATTTATACTCTGATCCCAGTGCGAAAACCATAACTGTTGTTAAGACAAATGAATAATTACAAAGGTAATATCAATAGTGAGATAAATTAGAAATGAAGAAATTAATAAAATTATAAGATATTGCTCCTAAGTGTTTGTATTAATAGGATATATTTCAAATGACATGATAAGGACAGAGAACATTTTAAAAAAGAAGCAGATTCATTATTAATGGTAACCTCGAATTAATATATAATAAGCAGTTGACGACAAGAGTATGGTAAATGTCGACGATGCCAAGTGAAAAGTGAGTGTGACAATGATACATAGATAAGTCAATAACTGTGGTATTGTTATTATGCAGCATTTATTTATTCAAGATCTGTTTTGTTTTTGACATGAACACTTTGTCAATAAACACAGTTCAGTCGATATTGTATTATATTGTAGATAGTTTATATTATGATTCCGCCAAAAATAAAAGGGTCAAACTGTAGCTACCTTAATCAACTCTAGTAAACAGCTTCACGAAAAATGTCTTTCTTTCTTTCTTATTATAAATAGAAGGATTATTTTTTTAAGTTATATCATTTGGGATGTACGGAGTGTTTCAGAAAAATCGATATCATTTTGTTGTCAAATAACTTGACCAATTCACGTTCAAATGATTAAAAAAATTACAGCATGTAGAGAAACAACTCCAAATTTGATGTTTAGTTGTAATGCTCCTCTTTTATTGCTTTCAGAGGATAACATTTTTATATCTGGAAAAAATAACATAAAACATTTGATAGAATTTTGAAGTGTTTCTACACACGCGGTTAAAATTGAAATTATTTGAATAAGAATTAGTCGAATTATATCATTTTTCTGAATCACACGGTATTAATAAAAATAATTTAAATTAACTATATATTCTGAAATGTGGCTTTAGGAAGTGAAAATAACAAACACTTGAGGTGCCGCTTCAGGATTTGTTCAAAAAAGCGTATAACATTCTTATTTTAGGGTTTGATGGCAAAATAGTAGTGTTAGATAAGAATAATTCAAATACAACTGTGTGCAAATTATTTGCATTAAGAATAGGCGTTTAAAGCTATAATAGTTTACTAATGATCATGGTGTGCAAACAAATGACTTTTATCAAATAAAAATAATTACTTAAAACAATGTAATGGCGTATAAATTAGTATTAGATAGGAATTCCTGAAACCATATAACTGTGCAAATTATTTGTTTTCGGAATACTTGATATTATAAAACTACATGCAAATTATATGTAATCAGAATAGTTTCCTGGAGGTATAATTATTTACTAGAGATTATTATTATTCTATCTCCATTGGAGTTTTTCACATCAGCATCAGCTAATGGTTTTTCACTGGAGTTTAAGTGACAGCAAGTTTCCTCAAGTTTCCAGGACTCTTCTCAATATTCTGGCCGTTCTCAATAATGTTGTTTGGATGGTCTCCACTCGTCCGCCAACTTCCAAGTCCTCCATTCCCTCTAGTAATCCTTTAGTTACTGTACCAAAAGCACCAATCCCAATTGATAAGATCGTCACCTTCATGTTCCATAGTGTTTTCAATCCTCTAGCAAGGTCGGGGTACTTATCCTTCTTTTCAGATTCTTTCAGTTTTATTCTGTGGTCAGCTGGGACAGCAAAGTCGACAATTTTGCAAATTCTCTTTTTTGCGATCTTTCACTGCAGTCTGATTGACAGTAAGTCTTTTTATGTTTCCAAGAACATAAGTATTTGTTGTTCGGGCAACACTGATGAGTCACTTCGGGGGAGCTCACTGGAGAACTCCGTTTAGGTTTGTCCTTGCTTCTCCAGCAGTGCTTAACTTATAATGTTTGTAAGATTGGATGCAAGACGTCGAACAACAGTTGTTTTGTGGGGTTCTACTTCCAGGAATTGTTCAAAACAATGTTGCTAATTATTGATAAATAAAGCAAATGGAAAGGGATACATGAAGGATAAGGGAAAAGGGAAGCATTGATAATGCTTTAGATATAAAATCAAAAATCAATAAAAACGGAAAAAATACCAATGAAGACTAAAACTGCTAAAAAGAAAAAAATGACCTAATATTTAGGACACAACCGAGCCATTGGCCAAATGAGTAGAGTGTTCACCAATGGTCGAGGAGACCGGGGTTCAATCCCAGGTCGTCATAACAAAAATTCAAAAATGGTACTTGATGTCGTCTTGCTTAGCACTCATAATTATAAGATAAGAATCAAGGGTAAAGTGGAGCAATCCAGGGAATGGAGTAGCACCCCTACACCTCTGTGTAGTAGCTATTGAAAAGAGAGCCTTCGGGTCACCCTTGACTAAGGTCGCCAAATTTACTACTTATTTTCACATATCTCCCAGGTTCTTCCTCTGTCTATATCCCTCCCGTCATAAGCATCACAACCAGTGGAATACTAAGAATTCAGACATGACACAGAGAACGGTAGATAAAAGTGCGAGGGGAACCAAAGAAAGAGAAGGAGAGGAAGCAGGAACGAAGGTAGGATCGCCGCGTCGTCAATAACAATAGATTTTCATGTGCCACAGACAATCTAAAGACAATAGAACATAAAGCATGTTACACCAATTTAAGGCCGCCATGCGTGTCGATCTTCCGTTCGTGTTGTGTCTTAATTACGCTGGAAATGGTTAGAACGAGATTTACGGGCATTCTCACTTTGTAAGTCATTTAAGTTTCCCGGCATGTAGAATGGACATAATTCCTATCAGCATTGTTGGTTGTTAATTGTTTAAACGACTAGCTTTAGGGTTGTGTCTACATGTAGATGTGTTTGCTGATCCGGACCATGGCTCGATGTATTCAGGCCGATACACACGGCTATGTCGGCCTTATGCATATTTTTGCTCTAGGTGTTGGAAAGGAAGACACGAAAAAGCTTGCTTGTTAAGACTTTAAAGTATAGAACTTAACCCATTAAAGATATTATAGGAAAAGGTAAGAAAAAATTCAAAAATATATGTGGGTGAATGTTTATCTCTGTCTCTCAATCTCTTTATCTATCTATCTATCTATCTATGTGTGCTCCTATGTCTGTTCAACTTTCTAGCCTACAATAATTCAGATTCACTGATCCATCAATTCTTTTAGATTTCTAATCAGTTTGTCAAACACTTTCACTTTCAGTAAAAACCCTTACCAACTCGGACAACTGGTTGAGAGATTGATTTTAACGGTGTGCCAAACCGTCAAGGGGTATTTTATGCCCCGATGTGAAAGAATCGTGTTCATAGTACATTTAATTTTACATTTCTTGTGCAGCTGTTAGTTAAGACGCATTGCACACACTTATAAGATATCAAGTATTCCTAATGCAAATAATTTACACACAGTTGTACAGTTTCAAGTATTCCAATATAATACTAATAATTATGTGGTTTCAAGTAATTTACGCACAGTTGTACAGTTTCAAGTATTCCAATCTAATACTAATAATTATGTGGTTTCAAGTAATTTACGCACAGTTGTACAGTTTCAAGTATTCCAATATATTACTAATAATTATGTGGTTTCAAGTAATTTACGCACAGTTGTACAGTTTCAAGTATTCCAATCTAATACTAATAATTATGTGGTTTCAAGTAATTTACGCACAGTTGTACAGTTTCAAGTATTCCAGTATAATACTAATAATTATGTGGTTTCAAGTAATTTACGCACAGTTGTACAGTTTCAAGTATTCCAATCTAATACTAATAATTATGTGGTTTCAAATAATTTACGCACAGTTGTACAGTTTCAAGTATTCCAATCTAATACTAATAATTATGTGGTTCCAAGTAATTTACACACAGTTGTACAGTTTCAAGTATTCCAATCTAATACTAATAATTATGTGGTTTCAAGTGATTATTCTAATTCAATGATAGTCATTAGTTTGTACACATAATTTCAAGTACTGAAAAATGGCCTATAGGGTAAACTGTCCGCCAATGGCCAGGGAGACCAGGGTTCAATCCCTGGTCAAGTCGTACCAAAGACTCAAAAAATGTTATTGATGGCTCCTTGCTTATCACTCAGCACTCTGAGATATGGATCAATGGTTAATAGGAGCCATCCAATAAAGGCATAACACCTTTTCCTACGCCTCGGTGTAGTAGCTAATGGAAAGGAAGCCTTGGGGTGGCCCTCGACGACGGTCGCCAACTTTACTTGCTCATTACCCTTAGTCAACAATTTCTACTTCAAGGAACTTTTCTTAATACAAATAATTTACACCTATATGGGATCAATTCCTACCGAATACAAATGATTTTTAAACAGATTTTTTTATCTATTGATGAGACCCAAACAGTTACTACTACGTTGGGTCAGAGGAGACCTGGAAGAAATCGCCATAAAGTAGTTCTATACACAACCCTAATCATCAGATCTGAATGACCATCGTTAGTTACAATTAAGTGTCATACTCAGGGGAGCCCATTTTCTGTCAGTGTGTTGTACATTGACCTTTGAAAGTATGATACTTCTAGATTATTTAACAGGATAGACACCTGTGTAAACAAGGGGACTGTGGAAATGAATCACGTGAATTGTGAACCGGAAGAAAATGCGTACGCGTTATGAATATCATATAAGCATACATTTTCAACCCCCACAGGACAGGCGGTCATTCAGGAGAGGTTGTAAGCCAGAGAAGAAACCGCGTTGGACACGGATCTGTGGGCTTCGTGGCTCCTGGTTGAGAAGCAGAAGTAAGGATTTGAATAAAGAATCAGGACGAGGGTGCAGTAGATATTGTGTCACTTGTAGCTGTCCGAGTGCTTTGTTTCTTTGTCTCTGTCTCTCTTGTCTCTGTCTCTCTTGTCTCTGTCTCTCTCTCTCTCTCACACACCTGCAAAATTTCGACCCTTTCATGACAATGAAGAAGAGATACATATTTTTACAAACGAGTATTGTTGTCTTTTAATTGGTATTTAATAAGTGTATTCTAAGGCCCATTAGACCTCAACCGAAGTTATCTAGTCAGTAGAAATGAACATTGTGGAAATGAAAAGAAGAAAAAATAAGTCTTTGTTAGCGTTTGGTGTTCAAGCTCAGGTAAATGGTTTTAATTGCTTATTTTCAAGGCTGTTAAGTTCCCTCTCACTTGAAAGGTCGATTTTGTAGAGACATCATATACGTACGTAGTGCCTTCAATAAGTTTCCAGACTTTTTTGGGCAGGCATTTAAAATTGTCGAAGACTCTTGAAAATTTAGTATATTACTGCCATACATCTTATGAGATGACTGACCAATTTCTATGATTTCAGGTTGAACAGCCACAGCAGCGATTGGAATACACCCTACTAAAGCATAAGTGTCACAGCTGGTGAATTTCAAAAATGCAATCTGGACGTGAGGACACTTTAGAAGAACGATATGCAATAAAATTATGTTTTAAACTTGTAAGAAAAATGCCACAGAAACGTATGGAATGCTTCAGACTGCTTTAGGAGCATCTTGCATGAATTGAGCAACAGTTTTTGAGTGGCATAAGAGATTCAAGGACAGCAGGGAGTCTGTGAAGGATGATGAGAGGTGTGGGAAGTCAATACACCAGAGTTGATTGGCCAAAGGGTTAGCGTTAGGGTTACTATGTTGAGGTTTTAAGGGCGTTCAGGAAGAGATTCCGTCCGAAGAGGCTAGCACTCTTCAAATCGGGTCAGTGGCATTTCCAGCAGGAGAATGCACCAGTCCACAATTCTATCCTTGTCACAGACTATTTGACGAAGATGGGCATCAAGACAGTTCCTCAGCCTCCCTATAGTCAAGAACTTGCTCCCTGTGACTTTTGGTTATTCCCGAAGCTCAGAGGCTGTCATTTTGAGACAATTGAGGAGATGAAAGAGGCTGTGACGAAGGTCATTGACATGCTCACACAAGAGGATTTCCATGGGGCCTTCCAGAAGTTGTTGGAACGGTACAACAAGTGCATTGCAAACGGAGGAGATTACTTCGAAGGGGACTAGAGTTTCATGTGTGTACTATCAATAAAAGTGCCTATACGAAAAAAGTCTGGAAATTTTTTTAATGATCCTCGTATATCTTCTAATTTTTCTTATGTCATACTTTGAAAAGATTATAAAATACAAACTATAACTGATGAATATTTTATATTTTGAGAGCACCCCGTGTATAAAGGTAAATACCCGACCCCAAAAGGGAATCTTGAGTATAGCATTAATCTGCTTCCAGTAATATAACCCTTGTTCTGGAGCACTGGATAGGGTTAAGCAAATTCTTCATTAAAATTGCTCGAAGGTTCTGACAAAAGGTGTTAATTCCTGTTCGGGCGCCATCTCTGGTAAAATGTTTGAAATAACGTTTGACATGTTTGACAATATTAATATATTGGCTTTTACAACAAATTCCTGCTGCTTATAGTATCAAGATTGGTTTCCATCGAAGATTTTATCTGCTCGTATTATGATTGTCAGCGTCTCACTTACGACTGTCATGAATAGAAATTCCTCAAGTCTTTTTTTTTTTTTTTCATTTATCGTCATAACGAAGGTAGGGAGGAAAAAAAGATAATTTTTTGTAAAGACTTATTTTTGCGCGAGTGTATATAAATATTACCGACCAAATACACGTGAGTGGGATTTTGCTTACCTGTTATCTTGGATGACCTGAAACTTGTAAGGACCCCAAGACAATCACTGACAAGACGATCCTGCACACTTTTTTAAGTGTGTGACTACAGCAACCATAGTTGCAACTAAGCAACTGTGCAGGATGTGACATAATTTTAATTTTTAAGCGAAGTAAAGTTGGTTTGGATTTATTTATTATCCTAGAATTATTACCAAATTTAAAAACCGGTCTGCCCTATTATTTAAACATATCTGTGTGAGCAGAACAGATGGATTCAAGCCTTTCCCTTGAGCATTAGTGTATGGGATGTGAACTTGGTTCACTTATTCGATTTCCCTCGACAAAAACAATTACGCAAAGTGCACCTCTCGCAAGTAAGTATGAAGACACCCTATAACAGTGTATTAATAATTCGTATAACTTGAAAATATTATTACTAGAAATTTGCAATTGAATATTACTTAAGAGGAATTGTAACTTGAAACGATAAAACTGCATAAAAAATATCTGTATCATAATTATTTGTTTTGAGAGCTTTATTTGAATTAGGAAGAGTAAATTGAGGCCATATCACGTACAAATTGCAGTCGGGGACCTTGGAACGTTTCCCAAAGACTTAGAAAATACAGTAGGGGAAATGAAGATCAGCTAATGTATGATGATATTCTACATATATAAAAGGACATGAGTTTTTTTTCTCTTTTAATTCGTAACATTCTTGATAGTTTGACAGAATATTTCATTGCAATTTCGTAATCAGATAGGTTGAAAAATTCCCGTTCAAATGACTTCAAATTTTTACTGTATGTATTATTATTCATGGTTTTGCTATGCCTCCTTGTGTATCCAGGCTTTTTAATATCTTCCTTGTTCGACCTTAAAAATAGGAATATTTGCTGAGAACATATACACTTTTAATACATACAGGAATTTAATACATATTTTTACACATACAGATCAAATTCCATTTAGTTATTAATCTGTGGGTTCCAAAAATGCCCACTAAGATTATTTCTCTCACATTTTTTTTCTAAAATCATCCAATTTATTCTTAAGTTTCCAGACTACTGCCGTTTTTGATTTGATTAGGCAATTTATGCCAAAAATATATTACTCTATTAGCGCAAGAATCAAGTTGGTTAGTAGACTTTGTTTTTCAAATCTGTCTTGACAGTGACTCTCGAGTTGAAGGAGAAATATTGGAAAAACGTCCATAATAATTAGAAATTCTATTAATTATGGGGAAAGTTTCAATTAGATCACCAGTCATCAGAATCAACTTAAAAGTTCATCAAATACTTAAACAACTTTTCTCCTTCACTGAATGACATTTCTGTACCTGAAAAAAAATTTATTAAACATTAAACATGGAATTTTGAACTTTTCATATGCTAATAAATTGGTTGATCATTTGAGATTTAGTAAAGTTATGAGATTACGATACGATATCAATTTTTTTAAAACAATTTAAATGATATGATTTTTTTAAACACTGCGCACTTTGATATTCGAACGGAATTTGAAATCCAGTATATTTTTTTGTTGATATGTACTTTCCAGAAACTCAGAATTTCAGTATTGAGGAGAGAGAATATTGTTGCTTGCGATAATAATGAATATAACAAACATACTCCGAAGGACAGTTGCTTTAATATTTCCAAATGTCTTTTCGAAAACAAAGATCAAACGCTTTATCATTTTTTGATTGAACATATAGGGAAGCTAAATATGATTTTTTTTCTGGGCAAAAACAGATTGTGAGAGTTAAAAGCGGGGTCAGAAAGATAGAAGGCAGACAGGCAGGCAAAGGCCTTTTCAAAGCAAAAACGTCAAGTGTTTGAATTAAGAGATTTGAAATACGGCAGTCTGAATCGCCATTGGCCAATTATCACCTCGCCTACTCATATTCTGCCTATTCCCGGGCCTCTCGTTCCAGAAACGCGATAAGTCAGCATTTAAAAGTAATTGCTGAAAAGAAATATGACGAACGAGAATGTGTCTCGGGGGAGACGGGCAACTATCAAAATGGATACCTGCCACGGAATGAAAACTTCGCCCCTTCCCCCTACAGCAACCAAAAGAAGAAAACAGCTTCCCAACACCCAATGATGGCCGTCATTCTTTCCCCTTTTCCAGAAGTTATTTCTCCCTCCCGTAGACATTTTCTGGGTATGAAGATGAAGATGTGATATTGGCAGAAACAAAGTTTCAAACACTTATTGATATCATCAATATGAGTATCATCAGAATTATCTTTACCATTTTGATATGTGCAGCAAAATAACGATGTGAAAACTCAGGCTGTTGTTGTTGTTAGTACTAAGCTGAGCTTAGTTTGGCACAAGGTCAAAAGTGTCAGACATTAGTGAGAATCGAATCCCCTAACAATGTTTTGTGAGGTTTACTTGCTAACTAATACATCACACTATTTTCATATGGGTGTTATATTACTTACAGAACTTTTTGTCCCTTTGCGTTCACCTATATTATATATAGCTTCTACTGTTTTCAAAATATAGCAATATATGTGATTATGTATTTTAAAACTACCGGTATGTCCACGTGGTGTAATAGTTAAAGCGCTGGACTGTGGAATCGTAGAGAGCGAGCTCGAACACCGGTTGTGCTATTATACGTTCACTTTCAGACAAATATGAAACCTCTAATCCTCCCAGCTATGGGTTAAATAGTACCACGACTATTCTTCCAAAAGGAAGGATTGGCTTTAAATTACCAACAAAGGTTGATATGCCATTAAATAAAGAAACCGAGACTTTCGACCTATTGTAACGATTTTTATACGGTCTACGAAATTTTGGAAAAAGGATTATCGTGTAATGTACGCATTGCTTTTTTTTTGCATTTGTAGCAGTTGAATTTAACCTAAAATTGCATGTCTTGAACTTTTTCTTATCGGTTCCTCCTGACTGAGTAAGCATTTATATAGTTATTAAGTTGGTCGACCGTAGTCAAGGGCGACCCGAAGGCTACATTTTCAATAGCTACAACCATATTTACCAACCCCTCCGCTCGGGCAGGATATGACACAAGGTCAATTTTTAAGCGGAGTTTAACAGGTTTGAATTCAGAGTTTTCATTCTGCTAGACTAGTTGCCTCACCAAGGCTGAAGAACCTAGTCTGCCCTACTAATTACCCATAGCTGGAGGGAGAATATTTGGATTCATAACTCTCCCAAGGGTATTAGTGATATGTGAAATGCAATCAGTCTGGTCCAGGATTTGATAGCCACAATAACCAAGGTGTAGGAGAGGGAGCTGCTCCACTTACCTTTGATCCATACGTTATAATGTGGAATGTTAAACAACGTGGCATCAAGTACCATCTTTGAGTCTTTGGTATGACTCGACCTGGGATTGAACCCCGGTCTCCAAGAACATTGGTGAAAACCCTAAGACAAAATTTACACGGTATTTGGATAAAATACACGGACAAAAATTCTACCAGCTTGCATAAAAAATACAAAAGAAATTGCATTCCTGTGGATATTTATTTGTCACGTCTTAAAACACATTTGTGTTTAATAAGATTTACTTTCCTTCAGCCCGTCCCGAACATAGCCTGAAACATGGAAAGTGGCCTGAAAAAAGTTAAATAGCTCTCGAGAATAATTAGAACCTTTAACTTTTAGGATGAAAACCTGAAAAAATAGTGCTCTTTATAATTGCAAATGTTGCTGATATTGTATGTATTTACTCTCCCCCTACTCCACTTGTAGAATGTAACTCTAAGGTCAATTTTTAAAAGGAGAAAAGCTGGTTATGAACTTACCTTAAAGATTGTTTGCCTAACCAAGCATTAAGAACCTAGTCAGCCATAATTGATTGTTTTACAGAGAATCACACTACGCTCATCAGAAAATAGAATAGATTGACGATATAGACTAAATTCTTGCCAAGGTTCGAACTCTCATCATTTTGCCTCAGAAAGTCTTGATAATCATAGAAGCATCCCATTTGATTAATTTACGAGAAGCTAACAGCTGACAGAAGTATGACATTACATTTTGGTCCTCTTACCCAAACCAAACAATAGGTTTAATATGTTTGCACGGCATCAAATCTAGTACCATTGTTTGGCCATTCGTTTTTAGGGTGGAATCCTGCGTCTTGCATTTTCAGGTTCGAATCATGGTAACGGTGCCAAATATAACACCATGGTTTTGCCCCACACCAATTATAACACTATTGCTTGGTCCGGTACCAAATGCGTTTCCAGATAGTCTGTTTAACAATCTTGCCTGTGCCCACGTTATGTCTGAAAGATCCACAGACTGGGAATGACACAAGCCATCCGGAACTTTTTCTAACGGTCGGGGTGATCCGTTGAAATAAAGTTGCCTGGGTGTTGGCACCTTAAAAACAAGAACTCTCGATGAACAATTAAAAATCATTTATTGTTCGATGTTCTGACTGCGTACAATAGAGAGAGAGAGGGAGTGAGAGAGAGAGAAAGAATCTGTAAGGGTCTATGAACAGACACAAAGAGACACGTCCCCCCACCACAGCACGACTGAATTTTCTGAACGCAAACTTCTGACAACTGGCCGACTGTCTATTGCTAACTGACGACTTTTTCCCAAATTTTTTATATATTTGAATTCAGGATATCGGTTGGGTGATCTCATCTTGGTAAATTATTGCGTCATCTCTCACGTATTCCAAATTCACTGTTTTCATTTTCCCAATCAAACCTGTCACAGACAAGATATAAATCCATTATATTTACATTTTAGATTTCTTGTGTGGATCATTACTTCCTCGCTTAAACTTTCCGATTTGACTAACATATCTGCTCAAAGATTTTAGCTAACTTAACAGCCCACTGAAAAATTCGTGGCCAAACCAAGTCAGGTAATAAAACAATTAACCATCACGGCAACAGTGTCACTGAAGATTAAAATCGATTATTTAGCATTAACTTTTGTTTTCCTTGCTCGCTTGCTTTAAGATACACCAATGATACGAGGAATATTATTACGGTTTTCATTTTATTTGCTGGGAGATTGTCAACCATTATTGATTTTACACGTATATATATTTTTATCCAAAAATTTTTAGTTGCTTTTCATCGCAAACATTCAAAATCATTTCTGATACATGTGCTTTCAATGACAGGAGCGGTCTTAGTTGTTCTACTAAACAGACTGGGTTCTTTAGCCTTGTATCACATTCTGTTCATTGTGCAAGGGTCAGGTAAATACATACTGGAGAGGTTGAAAAGAACGCCGATATTTTCAATAAGTTTCATACTTCATGAGGTCTTTTTTTAAGTATGTTACCGATATTCGTAAACGTTTAGAAAACACACTTTGCCCATTACGAAATTTGAATTTAGTTCACTAATTAATCACCTTATCATGTAATGGTTAATAAGCTACTAACCATATCATTATAAGTGAAATCGTTCCTTATTATATGCTATTTACTCCTGACCTTGTGCCAAACAAAGTTAAGTCATTTTCCTTGCATATTTACTGCACCAGTCCAAACTCTATCTGGCGTTTGTGTCGTCGGTGTTAAAGTTGATTATCTGGTCCCAATGGAGTTTACTCCAAGCTGAAGCTGTGCAGCCAGGCTATTTTTATCACTTGCCGCTCGAGGCGCCCCAAAGTAGAAATACCGAAGAGATCAAGCTTTTTTTTTTATAACGACTACGCATGAAAATCTATTTGAGTGTCAACCCGCACATTAAAATGGCCTTGTGCCAAAATCTAATCAGGTGTTTGATCGGATGAATCCTTCATTTTCATCGCTTCTAATATTATTTCTTTCCTATTGGCGTTGTTTCGTTCAAAAATGGAAGTTAAGACAGACCAGTAAACTGGGGCAGTAGAATCCACCGACTGCATCTTTGCAGTGGGATGAGACTCCTCCAACGAGTGTCCTGCGAATGATTCTAAACAATTTGACGGTGAGGCTCCAGTAATGAGGGAGCTTTGGGGAATGAGGAGTTCCTCTTCATTGCCATCGTTCCTAGGATCACTCTGGCCCACAGTGGTAGCACCTAATAGGCCCCTATGGGTCAAGTAGAACTGTTTGTCATTTAAACTGTGTATAAACAAATGACTTATGTGAAACAGAATTTCTTGAAATGGAACTGTTTAATCATTTAACTGCGTGTAAACAAAGGACTGATGTTTAATTAAATAGTTAGTGATACATTGCAATAGTAGGAACTATCTAACTTTGTTGACATGCTAAACTGAATTGTTTGAAATAAAACTGTTTGATCATTTAACTGTGTGCAAACAAATGACGGATGTCTAATTGAATTGTTAGTGATACATAGCAACACTTGAAAACATTTAACTGTCTGCAAACAAATGATTAATAGAAAATAGAATTATTTGAATGAGATAAAAATTTGTAAAACTATTTAACGGTGTGCAAAAAAAAAAATGAGTTCAGGGTTGTTTAAAGTGTTATCTCCAAAATGTGTTTGAAATCATATATTTGTATAAATGTATATTAAATAACCTACAATGCTTGATATGCCATAAAACCCAACTAAACACTGCCAAAGTTAAGATGAAACTCCTGAATTAGTAATGCAATATGTATTGCATCACATGTTTGATACTCTATCAATGAAATCTTTGTGGCCACGAAAGTTTTTCGAACACTACTTAAAAAAAGGCATGAGCAATCCTTTTCAAGAAGCAGACTGCATTAGCCAGAACTCATCATCAGGCAGGCTGAATTACTAAAATAATTCAAGGAATTTTTTTGTTGAAGGTACCGCCACCCTTTTCAATAATACATAATTAAGCTTCAGATTTAGAAATAGATGAACGTTTTGTTTCGTTTTTCTTCAGTTCAGTTAAAAATATTTTCTGTAAAAAAATTAATCTTGGTATTACATTATCTTCGATATCAATGTGAGTAACATATGCTGCTGTTGTAAAGCATTACGTAACTATTTAAACAAAGTCATAGTCGAAAAATCAATGCACAAATGGTGAATATGATTCGTGTATCAAAAATAAAAAAATAATATTTTCATAATCACTGAATAAAAATTTCATTTAATCTATTTTCTTTAAATTACTGGATCCTATCTTAATAAGGGTTTTTTTTTCTTGTTAAATTAGTCTGGCCATTCAAATAGAAATGGTTTGTGGGTTGCAGTTTGCCATCGACTGTCTTCAATCCGTTCAATGTAAAAAGACTGAACGCTAAATAATTTCTGTTATTTAGTTGGATTTTTATTCGAGGAATATTACTGTTTTTATTTGACTTATTCTTTTGACTTTCAGATAAATATCTTTAATTGGGGGGGGGGCTCTAGAATACACCGACAGCTTCTCTGCAAAGGGGTAAGACCACAAAAAAAAAAAAACCCCAAAAAAAAACGATCGTCCTGAATATGAGACTAAACAATCTGATGGTGATGTTCTAGTAATGCTGGAGCTTTGAGGAATGCTGAGTACACCTTCATTGCCATCGCGCCCAAGTCCACTCTGGCTTGGAGTGGTAGCACCTGATAGAGTCCAATCTATGGGTCAAATAGAACTAAACTGTATACTTATGCTAAACTTAATTGTTTGAAATAGAACTGTTTTTGACATTTAAGCTGTGTACTTATACTAAACTGAATTGTTGAACTAGACCTGATTGTATATACAAAAATGGATTTGGCATGAATAACCTACAATGGTTGATGTGTCATAAAACCAAACCGAACCAAACCTTGTTATTTCCGGCATGAACTTGCCATCCACTCCCCTGTGCTGGATGTAACACAAGGTTAAATATACTAAGGTTAAAAAGCCGAGTCTGTCCCAGTATTTACCCCTAGTCTGAGAGGGAATAGTTAGATTCATGCCATTCCCAAAATTATTAGCACTATGTGAAAATGCAGACAGCCTCGTCCTAGATTTGAACATGGATCACCGTGTCTATTTCCTATGAGGATAGATATTACACCAAGAGCATCTACACCGTAAGTTTATATATTTCTCAAAATATATCTGGTCTCCTCTGTTATTGCTGTATTTCAATGGAGATATTTAGTGGTATAAAGTTTCTTAGTCATACCAACACAACTCTACATACCATATTACTTGTTTCATTTTCTCTGAAGATTAGTATTATCTCTAATAGCTTAAAGCAGACTATCCCAGGCGCGTTGATAATTATGCTACAGTTGCGTAAACAGATGATCTGGTGACTGTTGCTTGCAATTACTTGTTAGCAAGTAGCAACCATATTTATGGTCCACCCTGTCGGCCATGCAAAGAATACGCAGACTATATCTCCAACACTGAAGTTAGACCCTTAAAAAGAAAGTGTTTTGTGTCTGACACTACAATGCATATGATACAGAAGGTTCAATTCTGAGTTGTGTTGACTATTCCTTCATTGCCATTATTCCCAGGTTCACGCTTACTCTGTATCGTAGTACCTGTTACGTTCCCATTTAGGAGTCAAATATATCTGTTTAAAAAATTATTTGTATTCAAAAGGAGTACCTGACACTTTTGGTTATTTCAATTAAAAATAATTACTTAAAGCAATAATTGTCGGTAAGGATTATAATTTTCAACAGTAACATATAGCCATATAACTGAGCAAAGAAATAATTAGAAATAAATATGAATAACTTCAAGAAATCATTTAATCCTTTATATTTGATAGAAATGCCTGAATCCATATGACTATGTGTAAAATATTTGTTCTATTGGATAGAGTGTTTGCCAGTGACCCGGGAGAACTGGGTTCAATCCCATGTCGAGTCATACCAAAGACTGAAAAAATTGCACTTGATACCTCCTTGCTTAACACTCAGCATTACAGGGTAGGAATAAAGTGTAAACTAGAGCAATCAAATGAAAAGAATAGCCCACTACCTTATATCTCGGTGTTTACTTGAAGCTATAATAGTTTACCAAGCATCATTATTAGCAACTTAAAACCATATAACTATAATAAGACAAATGACCACGAATAAACTAAAATAGATACTTGAAACCTCATATTCATTTGTATTAAATAGGAATAGTTGAAACGATACCACTGTGTAAAATGATTTTCATTTGACAGAAACACATGCTATCTTATAAATTAGGGGAAAATCTCTTTAAAATATCTGCACTAAAAATATAAATATAAATTTCTAATGAAGGCAATTCCTTAAACTGTATGCATTAAGTAACCCTGAAAAGGTTGACATACCGTTAGAATGAATCAATCCATATTTTTGAATCACCAAGAATCGAGCAAGATGTGATACATACTAGTTTCTTTTTAAGAGCGAAGTACAGCTAGTTTGAATTCATTGTTTTCCTTTTCCAAAGCTGTTTGTTCTTGGAATTAGTATGTTTCCTTTGCTTACAATGCAATTACAAGTCTCATTATTATAATTTTACTCTTTGTTAGTTTTTCCCGTTGGTTTTGACAAGTGGATTTCTCAATGAAGTCTAAATGACAGCAAGACTCTTCAGCTCTCCAGAACTCTTTGAGCAAATCTTAACTATGCTTTGGTGTAGATGCTATCCGTTCTTACTCGGATTTCTAGTTCCTCTTTTCTCACTCTTTTCCAGGCCTTTGGCGACTGTTCCAAGGACATCCACAACAATGCTCCAGGGCTGTTTCAGCTTTCAGGCAAGATTCAGTTATTTGTTTATCTTTTAAGTTTTTTTTTCTTTTTTTTAATCTACAGCCGACCGGAACGATAAAATCCACAACAATACAGATTCTGTTCTACTTGTTAAATAACACTAGGTCTTGTCTTCTGGTTGGGATATGATAATCCATTTGCCTCTCAAAATCTGACATAATTATTTGCGTCTTATTTTCTAGTTTGTGCTTTTAACATTTGATAAGTATTGTGATACTATGGGTGGCATCCGTTTCTCTGTGTGTAGGTGCCAGTCAGAGAACCTCTTTGTCTGTTTTGGCACGAAACCCACACAAAGGGCCTGCGCGCGAGGTCTCCCATGAGCCCGGAAGTAAAGGAGGGAAAGAAGGTGGAGAGACAGTCGGCATGAGAGGACAGCCAAAAGACGGACACAATCAGGAGAAGGGAGTAGCAGAGACCAGTCGACAGAACAGACAGTCAGGGAGATAAGAGTCGGGCAGAGAGGAGACCAGTCAACAGATGTCAGAAAGGTGGCTACTAGGACCTGTTGACCCACAGATGCTGGGATCACCAACGCGAGAAGTTGTCAGCATTGTTAGTGGCTTTGTGAGAGTTTTCGCTCGAGTACACGCTCGCGTTAGCTCACAGAAACTCAGAATATACAAAAAGTGTCCAATAGACTTCCCCACTTCTTGCCCTTAGAGCTGACCTAAGTCCGTGTTTGTTCGCTTGTTATTTACTTCCCCACTCTTGGTTGTGCTTTGCGTATCCGTAAAGAATGTGAGATACCCCCGGTCAGAGATGAGAAAAGCGACTGGCCATAAGTGGTTTAAGGAAGCTGAGATAGTGGGGTCGGCCGGCGGGTATTGGCACAGTATGGTCAATTTTTAATTTTTTTCCACTATTTCCTGTGATTAACATTTCTCTCAAAGACGTGTTTCGTCTTGTTTTCCTTACTGGGGCCGTTTGCTGCTTTTGTTTAAAATGGGAAAAACCGTTTCATATTTATCAACATAACATTACTTTTCTTCTGTGTATGATCCAGTTATACTTTGTGCTTAGTTCTAATAGCATTATTTTATATTGTTTTAAAAAGAGATTCAGTTTCTCGCTTTAGGTTTCCGTTTCTTAGTCCTAAATAATCCAGAGAACATTTTCATTAGTTTGTTCCTCTAAATTACCATGCATATATTTTTGTTTTCTAGATTTTCTTGTTTCATTGTTTATTCTTAAGATATATTTGTTGATTCTACTGTAAAAGACTGCTATAAATACTCTTTCTTTCCTCTTTTTTAGTACATTCTTCGACTCCTTGAATTGTTGGATCTGCACAATCCTCAATTCTGGCGAGTCTTCTTTCTTTTTCTTTTTTTGACACCTGGTCAATGTCATATCTCAGATGTAAGTACTAGAGCATCATCATTTTTCTTGTTTTTTTCTAATCAATCCACTCAATAGATAGATTTTTACATCGCATTTTGCTTTCCTTGAGGATATATTGATCAACATATAGTAGCTCACCTGTTTTTCTGGCCCCTTTGCAGAATCGCTTCTGTTCCTAAGGGAACAGTCCGCGACTTATTAACGAGTGGTAAATCTCCTTAATTTGTGCTGTTAATATTTTTCGCATTATAGAAAGGCACGTTGTAGATTTATAATTGTTTGGAGCGGTTCATTTTTTTTGGGGGGGGGACTTTCTGGATCAGAGTGGTCTTTTCTTTGGTCATCCATTCGGATATATCTGCTTCTTGTAAGCTTCTTTTTATTTCGATAGCCATTCTGTCATAGATGGAGATGGATTTTAAAAGCCAGATTCCATGTATGCCATCAAGGTCTGAAGTTTTCCAATTTATTATTTTTTCAGTGTTGCCTTCTTGCAACTCTTTTCCCCCGTTGTTTATCCATTACGCTTTTCTTTTATGATCTCTACGTTCTCCTCTTGTGCTTCATAATTGTTTTGCTTCACTTGCATTTGGTAATGGGTATATCTTTGCACCTTTCCCTCTTACTTGCTGGTAAAATGTTCTCTTCTTTCTTTCTTTTCAATGTTTTGGAATGTCCGGTTATTTCTTGCGAGTTTTTTCTCGCCAGTGTTAGCTGATATTTTTTATTGAGGTCTAAGTGATTGCTAGTCTTCTCAGGTCTGAGGAATCTTCCCAGTATTCTGGTCGATCACAGCGATGCTGTAGTTTGGATGGTTTCTACTTGTTCGTCGATTCCCAGCTCTTCCAGCATCCTTACCAAGCCTTATGGGATCGTTCCGAGTGGATCAATTACCCTTGGTATCACCGTGACCTTCTTTAGTTCTCTGGCAAGTTCTAATTACTCGTCTCTCTTTTTTCTTTCCTTTGATTTTAACTCTGAAGTCCGCTGGGACAGCAAAGTCCACTATGAATTCGGTTCGCTTTTTGTTTATTAACCATATTTATCTAAGATTTCTTTCATCCTAATTCATAATGATTTCCCATTAGAAATCGTCAGTAAGCATAGGTAAAGGAAAAAAATCTGCGATAAAAAAAACTTTCAGAAATTTGATTCGATAAATTTAGAAATAGGAAAATAAAATTCTTAGAGACTTTGAACTTTCAACAATTAATTTGAAAATCAAAAAAAAATATCATTCGGTGAGATAATATTCCTATTCCAGCAGATTTCATCACTGGGATAAACAGAAGCTCAGATACCGTGATTATTTGCATACATTATGCGCATTCAGGAATAACATGCAACCCTAAATTTTGCCTACGAAATTCCGCTTGGTTTGGTTGATTGGGTTTTAAAGCACATCAAACTTTGCTGGTAATTTTATGTCAAATCCATTTTTATACAAACAAACAGTTCTATTCCAAATAATTCTGTTTTGCATAAGCCCACAGATCAATTGTCAAAAATATTTCTATTTCAGCCTATTTAGTTTTGTCAAACAATTCTAATTCAAACAACTCAGTTTAGTATTAGTATAATTTTTGTTTACACACAATTAAATGTCACAACAGTTATATTTCAAACAAATCAGTTTAGCGTAAGTACAGTTTCAATTGTTCTCTTTTAAACGATCCACTTTAGCATACAGAAAACAGTTCCATTTTAAATAATTCTGTTTAGCATAAGTACACAATTTAAATATCAAAACAGTTCCATTTAAACCAATTCAGTTTAGCATAAATACGCAGTTTAGTTGTTTGACCCATAGATAGGACACTATCAAGTGCTATCATTCCGGTTCTGTGTGGACCTGCGAGCGATGGCATGAACTGGAGCCTTCCCATCAGATTGTTTAGTGTCATATATAGGACGCTCGTTGGAGTAGTCTTACCCTTCTGCAGATATGGAGTCGGTGTATTCTACTGCCCCAGCCGATTGGGCAAACGAAATTCAGGGAAATATTATCGTGTATAATACGCAGTGACTCTTTTGAATTTGTAGCAGCTACATCTTACCAAATTTTAACGTTTTATAAGCTTGTACTGACTGAAAATAAGTATTTAGTTACATTATCTATTTGTTGATTATTTATTCATTTGTTTTTCTCACCTTAAAATGGAAATATTGCCAAAGAAAATATACACCATTAATACAATATCTGGGCAGATATCAAATTCTATTAATCAATGCATCCGATAGTTTCCCCAAAACACCTGTTTAAATTCTATTTCTAAACATTATTTCTTACCTGCACAAGGAGATCTTTATTTCTTTTTTCACACTATCGGTATTTTTCGTCGGATTATTAATTTTTTTTCCAAATATATCTATATCTGAAGATACCAAATTTACACAGTATTTATGTCACATATTCTTTTCCCAGTCAACTAGAATACACCAACAGCTTCTCTGTAGAGGAGAAAGAACCCCCAACGAGTGTCCGGGATATGACACTAAACAATATGATGGTGATGCTCCAGTAATACTGGAGGTTTATGAAACCCCTTAATTGCCATCGCTCCCAGGTCAACTCCATTTGACTGTGTATTTACGCTAAGCTGAATAGTTTAAAATATACCTGTTTTTACATTGAAACTGCGTACTTATGCTAAACTGAACTGTTTGAAATAGAACTTTTTAAATAGGACTAAACTGTGTACTTATGCTACACTAAATCGTTTGAAATAAAACTGTTTTGACATTTAACTGTTCGGTTTTAACATTTAACTCTTTGTAAACAAAAAAAAAATAGTTATTCTAAACTGAATTATTTGAAATTTAATTCGGCGTTAAATGGCCTGAAAAGGGTTGATACACTGCAAAACAAAGCAAGCAACTAACAAACCAACATGTCAAATATTCTGCTCACACAAAATCCATCAAGCTCGCTGCCAAAATAAATTTACGTTAGGAGAAACAAAATTATGAGCAAATACACTTTGAAGTGGACATTTATCCGTAATGGCGTAAAACACAATAGTTAGGACAATAGATATAGTTCATTTTTGATGATCTAATCCCAAACATGATGAGACATGTATCGGAAAAAAATAATAATGTGGTTTACAGTAACTTATGAGATGAAAAATCTGGAAAATATTCTGTCTTATATAAAAATTAGTACGGTATTACCAGAAGTAGGTTAACAATTAGAAACTTATCAGATATATGAAAAATAGTATAACACAGCCATAGTTATAAATATTGGGGCTCTTCAAATCGACTGGGTGACACTTGCATCACAATTGGATGATTTGGAATCCGAATAAGAATTTTATTTGTGAGATAAAAACAATTCACAGAAATCGACACCGAACTGAGAAGAAGCCTGGAGCTCTGTGGAAACGTGTTGTTACCGAATTCCGAATAAAATCCTGCAGAACCTCCTGTTGTGAATATTCGAGTATAAATGACATAAATTGGTGTGAATATAACGGGGAATATTCTCTTTATCCTTAATGAAAAAAAGAAAAACTTTGAGGGTTGCGAATATGAAGATGGCTCAATGGATCGTCTAATTTTAAGAGATGTATCAACTGTGTTTTACTAAAAAAACATTGTACCATGAGTGTCAAATGGTCTAGTCGACTGAGGTTGTAGGATACCGTGACTGCATTTCTGCAGAGGGGTTAAACTCCCTCAAAGTGTGTCCTGGATATGACACAAAACAATATGATTGTGAGGTACCAATAATGCTGGAGCTTTCATGAATTCGGAGTACTTTTATATTGCCATCGCTCCAAGGTTCACTCTGGCCCAGAAGTTGTCACACGTGATAGAGTCCTATCAATGGGTTATATAGAACTTAAGTGTACTTAAGTTCAACTGAATTGAAAAGAGGAATTATTTCTTTGCACACAGTTAAATGGTTTTAAGTATTGCTATTTAACATCTATAATTCTATTTCTCAAATATTCCTAATAGAGAAAATTTGCTACACAGCAGTCTGTTTTCAAATAATTCATTTTTATAGCAGCAGCAGTAACAACAACAACAACAACAACAACAACAACAATAATAATAATAATAATAATATTAATAATAATAATAATAATAATAATAATAATAATAGCTGTCGTATTAGGCAGATGTGCAGGTGATGTTTTACTGGTCATATCTTACTGGCTTTATGAGAGACAGAAACTAAAGTATCGTATTGATTAAACCGCCAACCGGATTCACTTTGAGCGGGAAGACTGTTTTATCTTTCCAATGAGCTTCTCTGGGGATAAAGTTTGATCCTCCTGGATTGTAAAACAATCCTTCTTAAGTCTGTTTTACTGAAAGTGAAGTCACACGGTCTCCATTTTCTACCTTTTAAGAAACCGAAATAGCAATTAGATTACCTCCCTATTTTTAATTGATTTTCTCTTTTTTTTTCTCATAGTAAGTTAATTTTTTTATATTACTCGAGATTTTTTGAATCTGATTTTTCAATTTTCTTTATTCTTATTCCTTCACTTTATCTGGCCCATTCATTCTGGGGGAAATTTCTAACCAGAACCTCTTTAAAACGAATTCTTCAATGAGAAATAACAAAATGCCTATCTTTTGGACATGCTTTACATATGTAATCGCATGTTCTGAAATAAAGCACGTTTACTATTTATTGATAATTCTTATTTGCTCAAAGCTCATCACGCGGTCATTTGTCGAGTGATTAATACAGAGCAATGTTCTGAGGACTTATAAGTTGCTAAAAACTGTCAAGAGGTTAACGTTTATAATCTACCTGTGACCACTGATCTTTATGTTGACATCGTCAAGATGATGATATTGATAATAATCCTCATCATCAAAGCGTACCGACATCCCGGGTTCCATTGATTCTCAATCGTCCATCACACTCATGGATGTATGTTGTTACAAACTGGCCAATACTGTGCATGAGTTCATGGGAGAACATTACTTATGAGTTCGTCCTTAATTCCCTAGTTGTGTCCATCATGTCCTGCTGGTCTTTCTTTGATGGTTTGCGAATGGTTATACAACTTCTTTGATGGTTTATAAACTTCTTTGATGGTTTGCAAACTTCTTTGATGGTTTGTAAATGGCTGTACAACTTCAGTTTTGTACGAGGTTGCTTCCAGAATTTTTTAAAACAACTGAGAGCATTCTTGATTAGTTTCCAACAAAATGTAAACACCAAGTTAAAAAAAATTGTTGAATTTCGAATACTGCAAAAATCATCGGAAAAAATTCATTCGATCAATTTTTTTCTTTCAGGCTAGGAAATTTCAGATCAAAATTTTATTTTCTTGCAAGGAAATTTAAGATCAAAATTTTCCTTTCTACCCAGAAAATTTAAAATCTCACTTTTCCTTTCTAGCAAGCAAATTTAAGATCGAAATTTCCTTTTCTAGCAAAGAAATTTATGATCAAAATTTTTCTCCCAACTAAAGAAATTTAAGATCAAAATTTCCCTTTCAAGTGAGGAAATTTAAGATCATAATTTTCATTTCTAGCAATGAAAATTATGATCAGAATTTTCTTTTTAGCAGTAAAATTTTAGATCATAATTTTCATTAAACAAGGAAATTTGAGATAATTTTCCTTTCTAGCGAAGAAATTTCTGATCATAATTTAAGCTTCTTGCTAAGAAATCTAAGATCAAAATATTTTTCACTAGCCCCAAAATGTATGAGCTCTATTTTCATTTCTAGCAAAGAAAATTTTAGATCATAATTTTCCTTACTCGTAATGAAATTTAAAATCTTAATTCTCCTTATTAGTAGTGAAATTAAAGATCATAATTTTTCTTACTAGTTATGAAATTTAACATCATGATTTTCCTTTCTAGGTGTGAAATTTTCATCTTTAGATTTAGAAAACCTGATGGATAAAAAGAAAGTGTTCACTGAAGCATGTGACCTATATTTCAAAACGAAGCTATAACTTGAAAATGAAATGAATTGCAACTTTTACGACCAAATATGTTAGAAAAGTTATTTCAAGATTCAGTGAGTAACCACTGGTGCCCATATGCCTGAGTTTCATTGAGATTTACGATGAAAAATAAACGTAGTAATAAATGATTGTTTCCTCGAATTTTTGGTTATCATGTTTATCAGTTCAGAATTTTTTTATACCAAGCAGTTAAGGAATCACGTTCATTACAAAGTTGTTGGTGACCATAGTTGAGGGTGACTCGAAGGATCCCCTTTCATTAGCTATTACACCAAAGTGTAGGTGAGGGTGAAACTCCTTTCCCTGGATTGCTCCACTTTACCTATGATACGTATCTATATGATGCTGAGTGTTAAGCAAGTAGGTATCAAGTACCATTTTTTGATTCTTTGATATGAATTGACCTGGGATTGAACCCAGGTATCCCGAACACGCTATGCCCATAGTTCGGTATAAAGTTATACTTCATATCTATATTTTTAAGTAGCTACGATTATTTTTTGTTTTTCGCACACGGTAATATTAAAGCTTGATATTTGTAGGGATCTATCTCGGCCTGAAGTACTGGGCTTACAAGGAAGATTAAAAATAACACTCAGCAAGAAATACCTGGCTTATACTGCAGAGTAGAATCACGCTAAGCCCGAGTGAATTAAGAACAATTGAATATAAAAAAAAAAGAATGATAAAAAGGAAAAAAAAGTTAGATTCATGCCTAAGAATGATTGGTGAATGCATTGTTCGAAATGTAATAACTGAAGCTACGAAGATAGCGTTTTGATATGATAGCTTGATATTGTGAGTCTCATATATCAATTTAAAATAAGAAATGACCGACTTATAAGTCTTTCCATATAATATAAGCTGAGTCAGAGAATAATATCTAAAGAAACTGTACTACTCTCTATTAAATGTCAAATGAACAAAGTATTTGAATTGACAAAACAGCATTTATATTTATGAGTAGCAATAAACATGAACTGTTTACAGTCTAAATATTCGGAGAGTGATCACAAAAAATGATCACATGACCAATATCTACTCTCTGTCGTGGTTATTTGCTTATTTGCACTGTGACTTTGAAAGAGTACTGCTCAAAAAGACTAGTGAAAACAATGCATGTTACATTGAGTTCACATGCTTTGCTTAAAGACTGACCCACGTATATCTTTTTTTTTTTAAATCTCCCTGGCTATAACTATAAAAGAACCGTCGAAAGAATTGAAAACTAAATCCAAACTAAACGTAGAAAATAGATTTAACAAAACAAGTTTAATTTTCGACGACGTTGTTTGTGTTTTCCTTCATGTTGACACCCTTGAGAAACATATGTATCTATTTTTTTCCTAAAGGCCTGAGAAAATCGTTGAGTAGCAGGATTCTTAGAATTGGTACGGCAACCAATCGAGGAGAATATAAACTAAATTTATCACCTATTCTTCTCCACATAAAAATTAACCTTTGCCACATCCTGTCTCAAGAGAAAGTTGTTAGTATGGTAATAATCCAAATACGGAAAGTACATTAGAAACGTTCACTTCCTTGTAATAAAATATTGCCTTATTCAAATCAATTATATTGTGTCGTTATGGTGTCTGCAGTGCATTCAGTGCAATGAAAGTGATGTAATATTAAGGCTTTACGATTTACAAACGTGCCTTTTGATTTTTTGATTTTTTTGTTCACCAGCGTCGCTGGAGTCCCAGTGACATCAAATATCAGGTTTCCAGTAATCTTGTCAGTGTTCTAGCCAATCGCTAGATTCTTTCACTGATTTCAGACTTTTCCAGTCCCTTTTCAGAGCGTTTACAGACCGTTTCAAGCGCACTAATAACAATTGGTATCACAGTCACCCTCATGTTTCAGAGCTTTTTCAGTTCTCAGGCAAGGTCTACGTACTCGTATCGATTTTCGCTATATTTTGTTTTTGCTATGTGGTTTGCTGGAACGGCAAAATCCACTTGTCGGTTAGTTCGCTTTTTTTTTAATTAATTATCAGTAGGTCTGGTCTTCTAGCCGGGAATAGGTGATCCGATTGTATTTTAAAGTCCTAGAGAAATTTTCACTCCTAGCAAATTTTTACACCAGTGTCTGCAGATGGTTTTTCACTGGAGTTTTAGTGACAGCAAGTCTTCTCAAGTCTCCTGGACTCCTTTGGTATTTTAGCCGATCTTGATAATGCTGTAATCTGGATGGTCTCTTCGTCTGATTTGTAGTTCCTCGAGTCTATTTTGCCAATTTATTAGGGATTGTTCCAAGCACACAAACTAGAATTGGTATCAACAGTCACTCTTATTATACACATTTTTTTAGTGATCCGTTTGTATTTCAAAATTTAAGTGAATTTTATTCGCCTCATTCTCCTGGACGGATTCTGATTTATAAGTATACCATTTGGTATTATTATTATTATCATTATTATTATTTAGTCCTAAAGAGTTTTCACATCTGATGGTCTTTCACTGACAGTAAGTTTCCTTAAGTCTCAAGGACTCTTCTCAGTATTCTAACCGTTCTCAATAATGTTGTAGTTTGGATGGTCCCCACTCGTCCTCTTATTTCCCGGTTCTTCACATCCTTTATCAATCTTTCAGTTACTGTACCAAGAGCACCAATTACAGTTGCTATTATTATTATTATTATTTGGTTCTTTACATCCTAAAGTATCTTCTCTTTTTACTATTTTCTCATATCAGCCTCAGAAAAAAATCATTGCGCAGATAATACACACAAATAATACAATATCTATACACAAATTAAATTCTGTTAAGTGATTCATAAAATAGTTCCCAAAAATGAGAGTTTAAATTCTTTTTTGTGTCATTAATTCTGAAATCATCTAATTAAATCTTAAATTTGTTTACACTACTGCTTATTTGCTCTCTTCGCAAAAAAAAAAAAAAAATGATTAATAAACAAATTTTTTAATCTTTTTTGACAGTAAATTTCCAATTCAAGGAGAAATATTTTTTAAAATATCAACCATAATTGTTTTGAAAGATGCAATTTGATCATCGCTCATTTTCCTTTCAAGATGAATAGTCAAACCTTATCTATTCAATCTAACCCTCTAACTTTTCGGTCATATTAGGTCATTTGGTTTAATGACATATCAACCATAGATGCTAACTGATTCCAATTCTTGTATATATACATATCATTTATAATTTTTAAGTGAAAAGTTTATAAGTAAAGTGTCAGAGCTCATTTGTTTGCACGCAGTTAAATAGTTTCAAATTAAGGTAATTTTTGATTGGTTACAGTTAAATGGCTTCTAGTAATGATATATTTTGGTTGCACGCAGTTTGGTAGTTTCAAATTTAGTAATTAATTAAATAGATCTACTTGACCCATAGATGGAAACATAACAGGTACCACCAATAGGAGGTCAGAGTGGATCTGGGAGTAATGGAAATGAAGTATTGTTTCTATTCCCTGTAGCTTCAGGACTGAAGTTCCACCATCAAATGTTTTAGCGTTGTATCCGGAAGACCTATGAGTGTGTGCATGTAGAGAGGGTCTTACCCTTCTACAGAGATGTAGTCTATGTATTCTACTGTCCCATCTAACTGGGCTTCCCTGTAACTAATCCTTTTCTACATGTTATTATTTTTATCGCTCTTCTGTGTATGTCCTAATTTCTCTTTGTAATTAATCTTTAACTCTTTTTATAAGTTTTATTTTTATTTGCATGCCCTCCACGTTAAGATCATTTATTTAGTGTATTGAGATTTTTGTTCCATGGCCAAGTCGGCCAGGGCTGTAAAATACACCAACTCCATCTCTGCAGAGAAGTAAAGCTCCCACAACGAGTGTCCTGACTATGACACAAAACAATCTGATGTTGAGACTCTAGTAATGCTGGAGCTTTGGGGGATGGGGAGTACCCCTCCATTGCCTTCGCTCTCAGGTCCACTCGGCTCAGAATCGTAGCACCTGATAGGGTCCTATCTATAGGTCAAATAGAACAAAACTGTGCGGTTACTCTTATCTGAATTGTTTGAAATAGAACTGTTTTGACAATTAAACTTCGTTTTCCTGCTAAACTGAACTTTTTTTTACATTTAACCGTGTATAAATAAATGACTGACATTTTATTGAATTGTTCGTGATTCATAGGAATACTTGGAACCATTTAAATTTGTTGATTAGATTGAATAGTTTGAAATAGACCTTTAAACCGCGTACTTATGCTAAATTAAATTGTTTGAACTAGAACTGTTAATATGTATAAAAATGAATTTGACATTAAATAACCTATAATGGTTGATATGCCATAAAACCAAACCAATCCAAATCAAACCGAAACCTTTTTCTTTCACGCTTAACTGTCGGATTATTCCCCATCTTTCTTCAGGTGAATGTTTTATTTAGAGATAAGAATTACTCGTGTTATTTGTTTTTCTTTTTTTTCATCGGTCAATGCTTTTATTTTGTTTATTATTGTCTTGTGTTATAGCATATATCGTTGCTAAATCATTTTTTGTAATGACTAACATCAGTACTTTTAAATCCGAGCCTTTTAAAAGTATATGAAAAACAAAATGAGAAACAAAACAAAAAACACCAAAAATGAAAAATTTAAATGTTACAAAAACAAAAATAAATACAGCCTTCATATTTATGCACAGAATAATGAAAACCTGTTGAATATGAGGGAAATTCCAGGTATTGACATTTTATTCCTCTTCTTCTCCTCTTCTTTCATCGACTTTTTCCTTTTCCTTTTCTTTTCCTTATTCTCCGCTTCATTTTTCCCCTCTCCCTAAAGATCGGCTCCTCTTTTCATTCTTCTTCTTTATTTTTTAAAATGTTCTTTCTTTACTCCCCTTCAACCTTAAACTTTTGCTTTATTTTCTTTTTCTTCTTTTCATCCTCCTCGAATCCGTGCCTTTCTTATTCTTTTCCTCTTCCTCCTCCTTAGATATTTAGTTTTCTCCTCCTGTTGAATATTTTCATCTTCTGCTCCTCCTTCTAGGTGCTTCTAAGTATTTTCCTTTTCTCCTACTCTTCTTTAATCATTTCTTCTTCTTCTTCTTCTTCTTCTTCTTCTTCTTCTTCTTCTTCTTCTTCTTCTTCTTTTTGCTGATTCTTTTTTCTTTTCTCCTTCTCCTCTGCTTTCTGACTGCCCTATCCTTTTCTTTTACTTTGTATTTCTCCTTTTTACCTCTTTTTTGTTCTTTTTTTCTCATCACATCCTTTTCAAAATATGATTTCAACAGTTCAGAAATGTTGGAATTATATAACTGTTTGCAAACAAATTAATTCTAATATTTAATTGGAATATTTAGTTTCATGTTTGTATGTAAATTCCTTGTATTATTGATCGGAACACTTACTACCGTATGACTTTTTGTAAACAAAGTTTTATTATTATTGTAGACTAAAAAAGTGTGATTTGAATATTTACTCTAAAATATTCAAAATATAATTAGTTATGACATAATGAAGAATTCGCAAATAAATCAAATTCAGACTTTGAATAACCTATAAAGATTTGATATGCCGTAAAATAAACTAAACCAAATCTATCTAAAGAGTTACTCATTTCAGTTTTTGCCCAGTCGGCTGGGGCTGTTGAATACACCGACTGCTTCTCAGTAGAGGGGTAAGATCCACCCCAAAGAGAGTCCTGGATATGACACTAAACGATCTGATGGTGAGGTTCCAGTAATGCTGGGGCTTTGGGGAATGTAGAGTACCCCTTCATTGCCATTGCTCCCAGGTCCGCTCTGGCCTGGAATGGTATCACCTGATAAGACTCTATCTATGGATTAAATAGAACTGCATACTTATGCTAAATTAAATTGTTTGAATTAGAATTGCTTGACTAAACTGAATAGCTTGAAATAGAAATATTTTTGACAATTAAACTGTACTTACATTTAAACTGCGTGCTTAAGCTAAACTGAATTGTTTGAAACTGAATTGTTTGGAACGGAACTTTTTTTTACATTGAAACTGTACTTACACTAAACTGAATTATTTAATATAGAACTGTTTTGACATTTAACTGTGTGTAAACAAAATCTGAACTTATACTAAGCTGAATTAGAACTGTTTTTATAAACTGAATAGTTTTAAATAGAAATGTTTTGACAATTAAACTATATACTCATGCTAAACTAAATTGTTTGAAATAGAACTGATTATTTGTTTAAAAATGGATTTGGCGTCAAATAACCTACTAATGTTTATATGCCATAAAACTCAACCAACCAACCAACATTTCAATTTAAAATAGGTATATACAAAACTGACAAAAGAATATTAACTTCATAATAATATAAAATATGTATTAAATCGTAAATTAAATTAAGATCAAACATTTGGTAAGGATTTAAACATGGGCGTTGAACAATCCATAATGAGTTAATATACTGTTAAGCAAGTAAGCCAAAACAAGGCAAACAAGATTGAATAATTTAATTTTCTGCAATAATGTTCAGTCCATGACGTGATATTCGAAACAACTTTCGATGATTTTGTTCTTCAAACGCATCCTTAAGCATTTTGACCAATGATTCAGCACTGGAACGCTGAGACTAAACCTGCAAGTACAAGCAATGCAGAGATCAAACCAATTTCTTTAGTTTCGTGCTGGAAATAACTGAATGATGCGCAAACCTAGGATGCACCAATCCCCAAACAGAATGAAATCCTAAATCAGAAATGTGATACATTGAATGATTAACATTTCCCCTGATCTTGTATTGCGTTCCTCGGGCACTGACGATCCCCTGTCTCATTCCGCTATTCCTGCATACTTCTATTCTGGTATTCGTTTTCCATTCACTCCTTGATCTATTTCCCACCAAAAACAATCCATCCAATTCACGTCTTACATTGCTGCCTCTAATCGCTTGAAAACGCCAAGAGGAAAGCGAAAATGCTATCCGAAATCAACCCAGTGACCTTTTTGTCTGGAACATTAAGAGTTTCCTAAGGCCCGGGGCTAGATTGATTGCATTTATACGTCTCGATAACTCAACGCAAATTGTCGTATACTTTGTATTGGTCTTCCTTTTTTTTCTCAGTTCTGACCGCTCTGTTTAATTTTACGTTAAAAGTCTTTCGAGTTTCAGGTTCTGGCTGGTTCCTGTTCCAAGTCATGCTCTTTCACTAAAACTTTCTCAGCGTGTTCTTCTACGAGAAAACTGGTCTCTATTTTGTTCGACTGTCGCGTGAGTAATTCCTTTAAGTTGAAGCTGTCAGTAACAAATTCGGATATACGGTTTTCGAAATATCCATCAGGACATTAAGAAATCGATTCGCTTTCTGTGCAACTGGTTCTTCTTATCTCACTCTTTTCTTATCTCTATCACTTATAAGTCAGTGTCAGCCAGACTTGGCATCAAACATTTATTTATGTATTTAGTACACATTAAGTCAGTATGTAGTATCCAGACATCGTGTGCCTGGGTTAATGTGTAGAAAGAGGCAGCATGCTAAGAACAATGGACTTATCTCCAGAGTCCCAATACATGTTTTTTTTTTATTATTTAAGAGATCAAGTAGAAAACACATTAATCTAAGAGACGCTCCGTAAGTAATACCTGCTATCCTTTTTCACAGAAAATGTTGATAGAAGAGACACAATAACACAATGAGATAGAGCAACTGGTTTCTGGATTAAACTATTTTCCACTTAATCATTACTGTTGGCCATGTCTTTTAGCTATCGAAGACCAAATAACTGCAGTAGAGGCAGAGGTGGACTACTTTTGAAAATAATCTGGACGGTATCATTGTCAGAAATTTTTTCTCGAATCGGTGGGACGAAGAAATCAAGAAACCCTTTATTACTTTACTTTAAAAAAAAAAAGTTAACCATCAAACACAAATGTGCGTAATGGTCAACGTCGTAGAAAATGAAATTGGCAGCCTGAGTTCAAATCCTGGACGAGGTTGTTTACGTTTAAGTTTACGCTAATCATTCACAAGCAATATATATATATATATATATATATATATATATATATATATATATATATATATATATTTATATATATATATATATACGTGTGAGTCTTCAACGAAGATTTCTTGTGGATTCTTCAGGTGTAACGTTCCGAGGGGACTTCAGTTATTTTATTCAGTTCTAAAAAATGATCTAATGAAATATTGAGCACTCTTTAAAGTATTTGATTTTTCTGTGACTATTTCGAATTTCTTTTCATTCTGCTTGTTCAAATTAGTAATTTATATTTTATACACACACACACATACATGAAAGTTAAAAATTAATCAAAAATATTTTCAAATTCTTAAGATTCTGTTAGTGTATGTAGCATTCTGTTGTTTGTGACGAAATTAGTCTTCGAAATTATATTCTAAATAGTAACGTTTTTCTTATACATTTTAATTTGTTTTAGAATTTAAAATGTCAAATTGAAATTTTTTTCTTAGAAATTAATGTCTTTGCGTTGAGTTTGGAAATTTTGAGAATTTTTCATTAAAAATAGGACAAAAATTTTGTGAAATTTTCCATTTAAAAATAGGAACAAAACAATTCTATTCTAATTGGTAACGTTTTTCTGATATATTTTAATTTTTTTTAAGAATTTAAAATATCAAATTGACTTTTTTTTCTTAGAAATTAATGTCTTTGCGTTGAGTTTGGAAATTTTGAGAAATTTTTCATTAAAAATAGGACGAAAATTTTGTGAAATGTTCCATTTAAAAATACGAAGAAAACAACTGTAAGGGTATTTTGAGAGACAAACTAGTGATATCGCGCGCATGAAGATATGGACAAGGCTATTATGAGAAAACTCAAGAGATAAGCTGAAACTTTTCTAATAGCAGCAAAAATAATGCCACAAAAAACAATTTTGTAATTTCGAAAATCGATGATACACAAAATAATAATGTAGTATATGTGGAGAAAGCGATAAAACCTTTAATTACAAAGTAAGCGAATGTAGCAAACTAGCACAGAAGGAGTACGAGACATGAATTGATGAGAAAGATGATCCACTGGGAATTATGCAAAAGACTACATTTTGAAGCTACAAACAAATGGTATATGCACAAACCTGAATCCGTCGTTGAGATTGAGACGAATAAAATTCTCGAGGATTTTTAGATTCAACCAGATCAGCTAATCGCAGCAAGAAGACGAGACTTTGGGTTAATTAACCAAAGAAATAGAACTTGTCGTCGGCTGAACGTTATCATTTCTGCTGACCATAGAGCAAAAATAAAAGGAAGTGAAAAGACAGACAAATACATGGATTTTGACAGAGAGCTAAAAAATGTGGAACATGCGGATGACGGTGATACTAACTGTTATTGGAGTGGTTGGAACGGTCCCTAGAGGATTAGAAAAGAGATAAGAACTGTTGGAAACCGGGGGGATAATTGAGACCATTCAGACTGAAACATTGTTGAGATTGGTCGGAATACTGACAAGAATGCAAGAGACCCGAGGAGACTTGCTGTCACGAAGACTTCAGTGAAAGCCCATCAGTTAACGCTTGTGTGAAAAACTCTGAGGGAATAATAATAATAAAATAGAAAATGTAGACTATGCGATGACAGAGATGAAACCATCAATCACAAAATAATGAAATGTAGCAAATTGACACAGAAGGATGACAAAGCGAGACATGACTTGGTCGGCAAGGTGATCCACTGAGAAATATGCAAGAAATTTAAATTTGACCATGCTATCAAATGGTATATGCACAACCCAGCACCTGTCCAAGAAAATGACACACACAAACTCCTATTGGACTTTGATATTCAAACGGATCATCTAATCTCAGCCAGAAAACCTGACCTTATAATAATCAACAAATAAAAAAAAAGAAAATCTGCAAAATTGTCGACACTGCTGTCCCGGCTGACTACTGAATAAAACTGAAATAATTTGAAAAGAGAGATAAGTACCTCGACCTTGCTAGAGAATTGAAAAAAACTATGGAATATGAAGGTGACAATCATACCAATTGTGATTGGTGCTTTTGGCACATTAACTAAAAGATCATTAAAGGGCATGGAAGATTTGGAAGTTGGTGGCCGAGTGGAGACCATCCAAACAACAGCATTATTGAAGATGGCCAGAATACTGAGAAGAGTCCAGGAGACTTGAGGATACTTGCTGTCACTCAATCTCCAGTGAAAGACCATCAGCGTACGCTGATGTGAAAAACTCTGCTGAGTAAAAAAAATAATAAATAGATAAATAATAATATTGATAATAATAATCTCTCCTAATATCAGCACAAAACAACGCCATAAGAACCAGTCATATCAAAGCGAGAATAGATGAGACTCAACTAAATAGCAAATGTAGGCTATGCGGTGACAGAGACGAAACGATCAATCACATAATAAGCGAATGCAGCTAATTAGCGCAGAAGGAGTATAAGTGTAGACAGGACTTGGTCGGCAAGGTGATCCACTTGGAAATGCACAAGAAATTTAAATTTGACCATTCGAACAAATGGTATATGCACAACCCAGTATCTGTCATAGAAAATGACACACATAAACTCCAATGGGACTTTGACATACACATGGATCACCTAATCTCGGCCAGAAGACCAGACCTTATTATAACCAACAACAACAAAAAAGCGAATATGCAAAATTGTTGATTTTTCTGACCCGGCTGACCACAGAATAAAACTGAAAAATTGTGAAAGAAAAAAGGATAAGTACCTCAACCTTGCAAGAGAATTGAAACAACTATGGAACATGAAGGTGACAATTGTACCAATTGTGATTGGTGCTTTTGTTACAGTAACTAAAGAATTATGAAAGGGCCTGGATGACTTGGAAGTTGGCGGAAGAGTGGAGACTATCCAAACAACAATATTATTGAGAACTGCCACAATACTGAGACGAGTCCAGGAGACTTGAGGAGACTTGCTGTCACTCAAACTCCAGTGAAAAACCATTAGCTAACGCTGATGTGAAAAACTCTAAAGAAGTAAATAATAATGATAATCTCTTTAAAGGGATAAAAACCTGGCCTGTGGCCTGGTAAGATACTCGGGACCATTTCTCAAGTAGAAGGGAGAGGAACTCTAACAAATCGACCAAAGAATACAGAAAACTCATGACGATGCATAAGGCCATACATAGCAGAGATGACAAAGATAGACTATAAGTGTCAAGAAAAGAGGACGGAAGTGGACTCACTAGCATTCAAGATAGCATTGATGCATCGAGACTAAAGATAGACGAGTACATTAAAAATGCACAGAAATATTGATTATAGTCACCAGAAACAATACAAAAAAAACAAGCATCAAAAAAGGGACATCAGCAGAAAAAATGCGAAAAAAAACCTTTTAGGACATTTCAAGCGACTAAGAAGCGACATCTCACACGAGAAAACGAAGACATGACTAAGAAAGGGAAGCCTTGGGAGAGAAAATGAATTTCTCCTAATAGCAACACAGAAAAAGTCCATAAAGACTACACATGCCAAAGCAAAAATAAACTAGTCACAACAAAATAATTGATGAAGGTTACGTGGTGATAGGGATGAAACGATCAATCACATAATAAGTGAGAGCTGTAAGTTAGCACAAAAAAAGTATCAAATTAGACACGACTGGGTGACCAAAGTGATTCACTGAGAGTTGTGCAAGAAGCTAAGATTTTACCATACGAACAAATGGTATATGAACAACACAGATTGGGTCCTCAAAAATGAGACACGCAAAATTCTCTAGGATTTTAAAATACAAACGGATTACTTAATCCCGGCAAGACGACCAGACTTAGTAATAGTAAAAAAAAAAAAAAAAATAGATAATCTACAGAATTGTGGATTTTGCTGTTCTGGCTTAAAGAAATCGAAAAAAAGATAAGTACCTGGACCTTGCTAAAGAACTGAAAAAACTATGGACTATGAAGGAGACAATGATACTAATTTTAATTTGTGTTCTTGGTAGTGACCAAACGATTGAATAAGAGCCTGGAGAACTTGTAAATAACAGTACGAGTGGAGACAATCCAAACTACAGCATAGTTGAGATCAGCTTGAATACTAAGAAGAATCATAGAGACTTAAACTCCTTGGGAAAAACCATCAGCTAACACTGAGTGAAAAACTTTCAAAAGAGTATAATAATAATAATGATAATAATAATCCGAAGTAAAGCATTATTAAGATCGGCCAGAATACTGAGAGAAGTCCTGGTGATGTGATGAGACTTGCTGTCACTCAAACTCCAATGAGAAGCCATCAGCTAACGCTAGAGTAAAAAATAACTTTCAAAGGAGTAAAATGATAATAATAATAATAATAATAATAATAATAATAATAATAATAATAATAATGATAATAATAATAATAATAATTTCAATTGAATGATTCTTTTAATGAATATGTTGTACTTTTCCGTAGTTTAGTTCATTTGATTAATTTATTCAAGCTATTGTGTCATGCTGCACTCACACACACATTAAGACCTTGAATAAGTTCTTGTTGATTGTTTTTTGAAAAGTAATGTTTATTTTCAAAGATTAGTAAGAAACATATCACTAAAAAAAAGTGTCCATCACTAACCACTACTTTGTCTCATCTTTCTGGTAGCATTTGAATTCCACGTCGGAAAAACTATGAGTCGACAAATTTTCTAAGAAACTTCACAGGAATAAAAGTGCTGCTCAGCCAGGCCATCGATCGGAACAAGTGATAATCCGACCAGGTAATGTCTGGTGAATACGGCGAAACGAGTAGGACTTCCCATTTAATCGTTTCCAAGTAGGTTTTCATACGTATTACAACATGTGGCCTAGCGTTATCATGTTGCAAAATCACTTTGTCGTATATCGGTCGTTTTTTCTACAATGCTCCACAAAAACGCATCAGTTTTAATCGATAGCGGTCTTTCGTGATATTTTCGGTCGGTTCGAGCAGCTCATAATAAAGTAAACTCAGCTCAAATGCTGAGCAAACGCTTCGGACCATGGATATTTGACTTTGCCGTTGATATTGATGCATGGTCGGGCTTATGCCGCGATCTTCTATGCTTAAGGTTATCGTAGTGTGTCTAGTTTTCATCACCGGTCATGATATGTAGCGAAAAGCCTTTCCTTTTCTGCCGTTGAAGTAGCTGTTCACACATCAAAAGACGCTGTTCTACTCGCACGGCACCCAATGTCCTTGCTTTTAAATGATTCATAATGCTTTCAAATGTGTTGAAACTGTTGTGTGATCAACTCCAAAATTTGGTTTTCGCCTGACATGAGTCTTCATAAAGTAATGCCTCCATTTCGCCTTCAAACTCTTTCGGTGTGGAAGAGCATACTTTATCTTTAACATCAAAATCATTATATTTGAAATGTGTACAAATCTCTGTATATGGTTACAGACAGAACATGGTCGCCGAAAGTCTCGATGTGCAAATTACTTTTAAATAAGATAATGATGTAAAATCACCTGTAACTACACTTTCATGGCCACGAAATTTGACATATTATTGAAGAAATATACCGGACATTGGCCTAGCGGTTAGAGTGTTCGCCAATGGCCCGGGAGACCTGGGTTTAATCCCAGGTCGAGTCATACCAAAGACTCAAAATTGGTACTTGATGCCTCCTTGCTTAACACTCAGCATTATAAGGTACGGAACAAGGGTAAAGTGGAGCAATCCAGGGAAAGGAGTAGCGCCCTTCCCTACACCTTGGTATAGAAGCTATTGAAAAGGGCGCCTTCGGGTCACCCTCGACTATGGTCGCCAACTTTAGTATTGAAGAAATACTCAAAATATTCAAGTATTTTACTGTTGTTACTGATTATCTCATAATTCTTTCCCATTAGTGGGTAGAGAGTTAGCCAAAGGCTCGGGAGACCGGGGTTCATTCTCAGGTCGAGTTCATATCAAAGACTCAAAAATTGGTACTTGATACCTTCTTGTTTAGCACTCAGCATTATAAGGTACGCATCTAGAGAAAAGCGGAGCAATACAGGGAAGGAAGTGGTGCCCTTCCCGATACCACATTGTAGTTGCTATTGAAAAGAGAGCCGTTAGGACTCCCTCGCCAACGTTAGCCAATTTTACTTTATTTCAAACATAAAGAAATATAAAAGAAAATAGAAAACTAAGTAATTTAAATTAATGATTTATTCGTATGACATGTTTCTTTTATATTATTTTATCAGAAACTAAACCACTTCGTCGAATATATATATATATATATATATATATATTATCTTGAAAAGAGAGATTTTTGTTGTGAATCAGACAAAATGATAGAAATATGTAGAAAGTTGGATAAATCAAACACTTAACTCACATTTAGACGTGTGATATTTCGTTCGGCTTTAATTCACCTTCTCGAACTTTTTCAGACAGACTGTTTTCTGGGTTTTTCTATTTTTAATCATGTGAGGATAAATGATAAGATAGTAGGGAGGGTACAGATGTAGCAGGAAAGCTGGGAGGGATTTACGTCAAATGTTTCTGGTTTCATTAGAGATTTATTGTTTTGAAAATGGATATAGATTTTAGGGAGCTGATAAGAAAAACTAGGGAAGGGTTTGTGTAAAAGTGGTTTTGGCATGACTTGTTTTAAGATATTGTGACTTGTTTTAAAGATATTGACTATAATGTGATGTCACAGAAAATTGTTTATATTGAGGTGTCTTGGTTGTAAATGGGGAGAGACAAAATGATAAGGAAAGCAAAATGGAAGGGTTCTTAAAAGTATGGTCGCAGAGAGTTAAAAGATGTTTTGTTTTTTTCGATCCGTTTTTTATTTTCATTTTGTTTTCGTTGAGTATGCTGTTCGCCATGTATGGTGAGATTTGGTAAAAACCTGGACGTTGTTTTATATGGTTTGTTATGGAGACGACCGCAGATTCTAGCAGTTTTCGGGTTTTTTGCAGTGTTAGGGTTTGATTAGGGTGGCTTAGGAAAAATTGAATTTGTGTTCGAGCTCTAACTTGTGGGAGAAAAGGGCGTTTCGATCGTCATTTGTCATATGTAATGTTTGTTGAAATCTTTGCATGGGATGGAGTATATGCCTTCATGAGAGGTGGTTTCGTTGTTTGTCCGTTTTGTGATGTTTGTGAGATTTTTAATAGTTTGTGATGTGGCTTGTACGATTGGTATTCCGAACATGGTTATTTTGTCGTAGAGTGTTATATTATGTGTGTTTGTGGGTAGAGAAATCGGTCTATGTGTGATGGGGATAATAGGGTGATTTTTCTTTGGTTTATTTGATGAGTGTATCTTAATCGCTTTTTTCTAGCATTTAATATGAAAATATTTTGGTATTTTAGGTTTTTGAAGGAATGTTCGATATGTTCAAATTCTTCATTTAGGAATTGGGAGCAACTTACTATGAGTGCTCTTAGGTAAAAACCTATTTATAAGGTCTATTTTGATTATCCAAATTTGATTTTTACTGTTCTGGGACAAACTGTCTCAGATGCAGTAAAAAGTGATTTGATTTATTCAAGAAAATTTCAGCGAAGTTGTCATATCATTTAGTCCTTCATAATGTTAATTAAAGAATTTTTATCTTAAAAGTGAAGATAGATTTTAGGGAGCTGATAAGTTAGTAAGGGTTTGTGTAAATGATACAACCATCTCTTATAATTCAAAATTGTATCCTTACGATTTCAACAGTGTTGATTTGATTATTGGTTCGTCAATTTTGGTCGGACATTCCAAAATAGATTTGATTAATTCGTCAAAAATTCATCAAACAATGGAAACAAATTGAAAAAAACTGACATTGAAAAAAATTCAGAAAATTGTACATGAAAAAAACAAGCAAGGAAGTAAAAAAGTAACAAAGAAGTAAGAGAGAAATAAGATAATATCTAAAAAAGAAAAGAAAGGGAAAAAACAACGAAAGAAAAGTAATGTTTAGGAAGAAGCCGGTCTCCTTAACTTTTTTGCAGTATATATATATATATCTATTAAAAATCGACTTATTTCCATGCTTATAAAAATGATTTTTCTGCTAAAACAGGCCCGAGAAGCTGTAATTTTTAAATCTTTATTTTTGGCTTTGTTGACCAATCGGCGCTTACGTGCTTTTATGAGATTTTCCTTGAGATTTCACAAATGAGAGCATTTCATTTGCTGAGCAAAATCTGAATAATCAAACCCCAAAATAACTTAAGAAATCTTTTCCCTCCTATATTGTTTGAAATACATTATTTAACTAATTAGAATTATATATACCTCAACTTTTTTAAAATTTAAAATCTACTTAAATCTTATAAATTAGCCAAGAAATGGACAAGCAATTGGTAGATTTTTAGATTCATTCCATCAGTCTACTCAGAACTTTCGACTTTCCTTCTGTACCTTCAAGTATGCATTTAATTGCAACATTACTTAATTATTTCAAATTGAACGAAATAATCTGTTTACATATATGCTCGTACTACTATTTCAGTCTATGCTTGCTGATGACTTTTTTGTTGCGTCCGCTTACATTGTTGTGCATAGATGTTTTTTCTTTTACATTATGACATACTTACACAAAGATCTTTTATACGCAAAAAAATATATCAATTAGATTTAGACAATTCAAACTTCTACATTGAATTCAGGAAATTTTCTTTCTTATAATTGTTACTGGGCGTGGTTCTTGTCCCAGAGCATAATCTAGACTCGTTCCTGGGGAATCTGTAACGAACACAGAGATTTGAACCTGAAAACGGATGATTGGATAAAAGGCACCACGTGGCAAAAAAACCATGTATTCATCGACAGATGGGCGAATTAGGGACCAGCAGTTGGTATCAAGATACCCCTCGAAAAATACCCTGGGTTGAAAAAAAATAACATGACCAACTTCTTCACGGCAGACATCCAGCTTATATCTCAAATTAAGAAACCAGGAGAAAGAAAATAAGGAAGACAAGAGAAAATCCTTTTATACATCCTGAAGTAAACAAGTCCTATATTGTGGATAAACACAGAATAAACGACACTTAGAAAGGTGAAATTGAGTAAACCCTCCCCTGACCACAGAAAGTAAAAGAAGTAACGATAAAAAGGAAAGAAAAGTGAAAGTGAAAGAAAGATGTTTATGAAATCTACGTGATAATATAAAGACTATGACAAACACCTTTGCTCTAATAATATCATTATCACGCTGTCACCTTCACACTGCATGCAGCATTACAAGAATATAAATGTTTGAACTGTTTGTGATGTTCATGTTTAATCCTCTTTATTCTCCTATTTTTATTCGCATTTGGGTGAATAGCATTTCTTGTTAGATAAGTTTGTTAATTGTCTTCCGCTTCCATTCTGCAATAAGAAGAATATAAACTCTCTTACTAATATACTCTTACTCATAAACCAAGTGGGCAGAGTGTTTGCCAATGGTCTTGGAGACTGGGGTTCAATCCCAGGTCGGGGCATACCAAAGATTTTAAAAATGGTACTTGATATCTCATTGATAAGCATTGTAAGGTACGTATCAAGGGTAAAGTTGAGCAATCTAGGGAAAGGAGTAGCGCCCTCCACTACACTTCGGTGTAGTAGCAATTGAAAAGCGAGCCTACAGGTCGCCCTCGACTAAGGTCGTCAAATTTACATTTACTTACTAATGTTATCTTTAATCAAAAGAAAAGACTTTGCAACTTCTGTTTTTCAACAATCTTTTCATTCAAATTAAAAAATAAAATTGTTTGAAGTCGTAGATCACTGATTCATTCAATCATTTACACATTTTCTGCCCTACACACACACACTGACTCATGCACACACACATATATATCTATATCTATATCTATCTATATATATATATATATATATATATGCGTGTGTGTGTGTGTGTGTGATGCTTGACTAAGAATATTGCCATAGTGTTACGACTTGTCTTTACCAAGCTAAATTGTTAGCTATTTGAAGGTTTGGAAGGGGTATTAATTATTTGTGAAAATCCTTTTCGAGTTATTATTCAGATGTACTAAGTTCGATTATGTTTGTGTTCTTCACAGTAGTTAAGACTTATATATATATATATATATAATGTACAATTCACTGATTCGAGGATGCAAGTAAAGGAAAAACAGATGCCAAAAAGCAAAGAAGATTAAAAATATGTTTTAAAATATATATGAATTATAGTGAATGGAGAAAAGGCATCACCGACGTCAGAAAAGGAAATACAGAAATGCAAAAAAGGGCAGATAATCAAGCCGTACATCACAAACCAACGAAATAGAGATTAAAACAAAAAAATATGAATAAAGTAAAACGACAATATGAAAATAAATAGAAAAGAAAAGCATAAAAAAAGACGAGCAAAGGAAAGATGAAGTCGAAATGAGAAAGGCTTCGTGTAAAGGAGGAATGGTGTTGGGAAAAAAGGGATTTGAAATAAGGGAGCAAAAATGTATGACGGGATTTGGGGAATCAATTCTTTATGGTCTCAGTGAAAGATAGCCAACTAAAGGGAAGAAAAAAGGAAGAAATGAAGACAAAGAATAAAAGATAAACAAGAGAAAGAGGGGAAAAGAGGAAAGAATGAATGAAGGAGGAAAGGAAAGACAAAAAGAATGAGAAAAAAGAAAACAAAACAACGAAGACGAAAAAAAAAGTAAAGAAATAAAGAAAAAAATTAAGAAATGAAAAACTGAAGAAAGGTAGAAAATTTGTTTAGAGTGGTGAGTGATTTAATGTGTGTGGGTGTTTGGTTTGGTTTAGTTTCGTTTTATGGGCTATCAAACATTGTGGGATATTTAATTCTAAACCCTCTTTATACATACTTATAGAATATATATGATTTCTAAATTTTTTTATTCATAACGTTTTCAAATAAGCCTAAGTGTTATATAATTACGGAATGATTTTATTATATTAATCATTTTTCGTTAATTATATTTTATCATTCAGTTTGGTTGGGCTCTGCACTATTCGGCTCTTAGTTCAGGTCCACAGACATTGGGTACAGTCTACGCTCGCGCGCAGAGGATATGACAATCACAATTGTCATAATAAACCCCAGATAGAAAATGGACTGGAATATGAATGACGTCATGCCCGGAAGTGATGGGCTGAGAATTTGGGGATTTTGAAAAACAGTCAGTTGGAGACAAGATGCCGAATTGACAGCCAGCGGCAGACTAAGGGCTTTGGGACCTCAGAGACCCACGGTTGAGCAACCTAGCCAAGATGAGAAAGAAGTTCTGCTGGGTCAATATAGCAGTCTGTCCTCGTCTCCAGCTCATCTCTCACACACAACCAACATCAACCCTTTCGAGTATAAAGTGTGAGAAGTATATTTTTATAAAGAAATGTGTTCGTTCGTTCATTGAAGTTCGTCATTATTGTTGACGATGTTTCCTCTTATATTTGTATTATGTATACGTATGTTGCTATACAACATAAGCTCATTCTTTTGCACACAGTCAAATGGTTCCAAGTATTGCTATAAATCATTAAAAATTAAATTAAATATCAGTTATATGACTAAACATTTCTATTTCTAACAATTCTGTTTAGCTTTAGTCGTTTCTTTGCACACTGTTAAATGTCAAACATTTCAATTTGACCCATACATAGGACCCTATGAGGTATTACCTTTTTGGGTGAGAGTATACCTGGAAGCAATCGCAATGAAGGGGTTCTCTTCATCCCTCAAAGCTCTGGCATTATTAGAGCTTCACCATCAGATCATTTAGTGTAATATTCAGGACCTAACCCCTCTGCTGAGATGCAGTTGGTGTATTCTACAGCCCCAGCCAACTGGGCTAGTGTGTGTGTGTGTGTGTGTGAGAGAGAGAGAGAGAGAGAGAGAGATCGACCGACCGACAGACAGAAAGAGAGACAGAAATACAAATAGACAGACTGACAGACAGAGAGAGAATAGCACAGAAAGAAAGAAAGCCACATCTAAAGACAAAATGAAATAAAAGAGAAAATAAAGCAGGCCCCAACAAAGAGGCTTATAACGAAAAACAAAGCAAAAAATAGATATTTACTAAGTTAGTTTAGTTGTGGCCCAAGACAGGATTCGTGTGTCACCCAGTGAGACTCGAATTGACAACTAATTGTTTTCTGGTCTAGTTTATAAACGATTTGACCCCGGGAGGCACCCATCAATATGGAAAGTAAAGCAGAAAAGCGTAGCTATATGGAAGCGTCGTATATAGAAAGGAATATTTTTATGAGTGAATGAAGGGAGATGGCAGACTAAAATATGAATATAAGGAAATGTCAGAAAATAGAATAAAGTGAAAAAGGTAATTTAAGCTTTAAAAAATGTCAAATACCTTAGAAATAAACAAGCAAATAAAGCGAAGTAATAATGATACAAGAAGAAAGGATAAAGGGGTAATGAGAGCTAAGAAGAAGAAAAAGTCAGTAGAGATAATTGAAAAAATGAGGGAGAACAGCAAACTATTCTGGGAAATGAATATAACAAAAGAATTAGATTAAAAACGATTGCAAAAAGCAACAAAAAATCTTTTATCTGTAAAATAAACCAAGAAACAAACTCAGTAAAGGATGAATAAACGAATAGAAAAAAGAAAAGAAATATATACCAAAATATCAGATTAAAATGTAGTTATTGTTGCTATGGATATCAAGGTAAAATATTATAAAAAATATCAAAAGAAAATAAGCGACAAGATATTCACACGTCGAGATTTTATAAGTCTGTATTAATTTTTGTGGAAGTTTTAGATTTAATATTCTTAAGAATAATTATCTTTCTCTTCTGTATATATCGTATATTATAGTGGGTTTTTTTTATCGAACATGGAATTTTTACTGGTAGATTTACTAAATCTAAGCCTATATCGAACCAAGAATTATGCATTGATCCTTTTTACAGAAGAGTTGTGCCTTAAGTAAATGACCCCACCATTCATATTAATTAAAGTAATGTAGCAATTCACATTTTTATTTTAGGCAAAGGGTTTAATATATACTGGAATCTAAAAAAGAGAAGATGTTAAAAACTATGAGACATCTCGAGGGTTATTGGGGAAAAAATCGGATTTATGTATCTAAAAGAGAAATACAGAAAAAAATGAAGACAAAAAAAAAAAGAAAAGAAAATCTATTTGTTACTAGAATTAACATTTGTGTGTACAGATCTGTTCGTCGTATGTTAACGTAATCCATAAATATGGTAAATGATGATTATATTTTCATTAGAGCCAAAAAAAAAATACTTAGAGAAATGAAAACTAATGTCATTGTTTAATGATAGAAATTCTTGAGATAAAGAAGATAGCAGTAAAATGCGAATTGGAATTCTTCACTCCTAAGTAGGTGTTTGGTTTAGATTCCTTGTTTAATATCAATGTTATTGGGTTATCTAATGCCAAAATAATCGTAAAAGGATAAAAAATAACAGTTGTTTGGTTGGGTTGGATTAAATTTTATGGCACATCCACCACTGTAAGTTATATAATGCCAAATACATTTTATAGTTATATTCTAAATATATATGCTTTGTAAAGACATTTTGTAGATAATATTTTTAGACGACCCTGGACTCCTTTATTTTCTTTTTCAAAGGATTCAATATTTTCTATGTAAACGTAATATCAATCATTTTTTCGCACAAATTTAAATGGATATATATATATATATATATATATATATATATAATTTGTAAGTGAATAGTTTGTTGGTAATTAAATTTTTTAATGAGTTAGAACTAATTTGTTCGCATACTAGTATTCCTATTGTTTCCACACAGTTAAATGATGTCAATTATTGCTAACACTGATACTTCAATTCAGTATTAATAATTTATTTGCAGACATGAAGTGAAGCAGAAGATACCCAGCACAAACTATAACGGACGCGGACTAAGCCAATGACATAGTGCTACTGGAAAATACACCCTCCCAAGCCGAATCTCTGTTACATAGTCTGGAACGGACAGCAGGTAGCATAAACCTCCATGTCAAAGGAGACAAAACAAAATACATGTGCTTTAATCAAAGAGACGACATCAGAAACTAATGGACAAGTTCACCTATCTCTGAAGCAGCATCTCATCAACCGAGAAGGACATCAACATTCGACTAGCAAAGGCATGAGCACCTATCGATAGGCTATGGAAGACCGTTAAAATAAAACGCATTTTTTTCCTAGCAGTGGTCGTTTCAGTTACGCAATATGGATGCACCACATGGACGCAAACTAAATGTATGGAGAAAAAGTTTCACGGCAATTACACCCGAATGCTGCAAGCTGTATTGAACAAGTCCTGGAGGCAACACCTAACAAAACAGTAGCTATACAGTCACCTACCACTCATCACAAAAATTATCCAATTTAGTCGATCCAGACATACGGGCCACTACTGGAGAAGCGATGTACAACTGTGGATCCCTTCACGTGGACGAGCAAAGGTTAGACGACCATTTTGAACCTATCTACAACAGCTCTGTGTCGATACTGGATGTAGCCTGGGGGACCCGCCGGGAGCGATGGATGATAGAGACGAGTGGCGAGAGAGGGTCAGGGAGATCTGTGCTAGCAGCATGACATGATGATGATGATGATGGTGATTCGATTGAAAACTATTAATTCGCACAAAGCCCAATGGTTCCAAGTATTGCTACGTAATGATGAAAATTCAACTTAGGCACATACTTAAAGAGTTTCGAGTATTGCTGATAAATAATGATAATTATATTAAACATTACTTATTGGTTAGAACACAGCTTAATGGTTCCAAGTATAGTTAAGTATCAGTAACAATTAAATTAAACAGTCCTTCGTTTACAAAAAACTTAAATGGTGAAAGTGTTTTATTTCTATATTTCTAACAATCAATTTAATATGCGTGATTTGTTTGCACACAGTTTAATTGTCCAATAGTTGAATTTGACCCATAGGACTGGAGTGGACCTGGAAGCAATGGAACACTCCACATTCCCCAAAGCTTCATGAATGGTACCTCATCATCAGTTGCAGTTTAGTGTCATATCTAGGACATTTGTTGGTGGAGGGGGGTCTTACCTCTTTGCAGATGTACAGTCGGTGTATTCTTCAGCCCCAGCCGACTAGGCTAAAAACAGTAGTGGTTCTATTTAACTCATAGTTGAGGAGAATATTGGGGGTCATACCGTCCTTTAGGATATTAGTTTTGAAGTGATCGTAATAGCGCGACTAGATTTCGAACATGCTTACTACAATATTGATGTCCACCAAGTTAACCACTACGCCACTTTCCCAGTCGGCTAGGGTTCTAGAATACGCAGACTGCTTCTCTGCAGAGAGGTCAGACGCATCCCCAACGAGAGTCCGGTATATACATCAATAGTTTTATTTGTTTGTTTGGGTTTTATAGCATGTCAACCTTTGTAGGATATTTAATGCCAAACCTATTTTATACAAATAAACAGTTTTATTTCAAACTTTTCAGTTTAGCATAAGTACACATTTTGTCAAAAAAACATTTCTATTTAAAGCTATTCAGTGAAGTCAAACAATTCAGTTTAGTATAAATTTGGTTTTTGTTTGTACACAGTTAAATCTCAAAACAGTTCCATTTAGAATAATTCAGTTTAGCATAAGGGATTTGGTATTAATAACCTACAATGGTTGATGTACCATAAAACCAAACCAAATCATTCCAAACTACTGAATAGAATTCTCAATACCTTCATGCCACTATTACAACGTTGGTTTTATTGTTTGTTTAGTAAGATCGAAACATGCAGAAAACATGCCCGAAAATAAAAGATAAATACATCAGAATATATATCAAAATAGACTTGTAAGTGTTGATGTAAATGCAGAGTTTAAACTGAGACAAAGAAAGATATAAAGAATGAAAGAAAGAATGAAAGCAAGAATAAATAAATGCAAGAAAAAAGAAAAAAAAGAAAGAAATATAGGCAAAGAAGGAAAGATAAAAATGGAAATAAAAAAAAAATATATATTCTCAAAAGACAAAACAAAACAAAACAAAATAGAGAAATGTGTAAAACTCGAAAGATGAATATCAGAAGCGGGCAAAATAACTGAACGATCTTGGTAGGTTAATATTTCATATATATATATATATATATATATATATATATATATATATATATATATATATATATAGAGAGAGAGAGAGAGAGAGAGAGAGAGAAGAACATCCAGAGGTTTAGAAAAAATAAAGAGAAAGGAGGAAAAAATCGAAAAGATAAAAAAAATTGAAAAATTAGACAAAAAAGACGCAAAAAATTAATACAGACAGTAACCGGACGATCAAGAAAGAAGGCAAGAAGGAATAATTTCTTTAGTGGTGAATGGGAGAAGAAAACAGAAAAGACGATGTTGCGGAGAGACGATGGGAGGGGTCACCACGGAGGATGAGTTGTTTATGGGGTGGAAGATAGAAAGCAAAAGAGAGGGAGAGAGAGAGAAAAAAAGGAAAGAAACGCAAAGAGAACGCCCTTCATCGAGAGACAGATGGAAAACACAGCGCGCCCTATTCGTGATAAACCTCATTCTGGTCTGAAAGGATCTTTCGAAGAAATCTTCTCTCCCAAATGACATTTGGTGGATGCGCGTATGGAGGCCGCACCTCGGAGAAGTTTGTTCTATTAGTGGCTTGGAGAGGAATTCTGTCACGGGCCTTTGCTTTATGACTATTGCAAATGGAAATGTTGAGGTCGGGGGAATGCCAACCAACCTTTGCCAGTTGTCACAGCAAAGACCTCAACTTCTTCCTTTGTTTACTCTTGTTTGTATCTTTCGTCCCTTCTTTGTTGATTCACTTTCATTCTTTTCATTCTCCTTCTTTTTATTTGTTCTCTATGATCTCTATCACGCCCCTTATCGTCTTCGTTCTTGTTGTTCTTTCTTCGAATTGGTGTTGTTTCCCCAGTTCTTTGTTTGAGAGTTCCTTCGTCGTTTCTTATTTATTTATTTATTTGCTGATGCTCCTAATGTTTCTTTCGAATTTTGTTTTCTTTTTTTTTTCTTTTTTTTGTGTATCTTTCTTCTTTCTTTACTTTTTCTTTCACCTCTTTTTTGTTTTACTTTTTTTGCTTGCTTCTTCATTCCCTTTCACTTCTACGCTTTCCTTCACTTATTTTGCGTCTTTCTTCTTTCCTTCATTCCTTACTTTTTCCTTCACCTTTTTTCACCTCTTTATGTTTGCATTTCTTCTTTCCTTCACTTCACTTTTCTTCACTGTCCACTGTGTTTTTTATATATTTATTTACATTTCTTCATTTATTTCACGTTTAATTTTGTTCCTTTTCTTCTTCTACAATTTACTTTTTCTTAACTTCCTTCTTTCACTTCATTTCCCTTCTTTTTTTATGCTTGATTTCTCATCTTTTTTCCTTCTCTTATATTGCGTTTTACTTCATCTCTTCATTTATTTAGCGTTTGGTTTTTTTCTTCACTTCTTCCTTTGACTTCACTTCTTTTGTGTTTTATTTTTTCGACACTTCCCATTTTCTTTAACTTCTTCACAGTCCACTTCCTATTTGTCCTCTTCTTTTTGTTTTACTTCATTCGCTCACTTCTTCACTTTCCATCACTTTTTGCCTTTTTGTTCTTTCCTCCTCTTCTTCGTTTCCCTTCACTTCTTTTCCGTCTTTCTTCTTTCCTTTAATTCTTACTTTTTTCCCCCTTTGTTTCATCTTGTTTTTGTTTCACTTCTTTTGTTTACTTCTTCATTTTCATTCACTTCTACATTTCTTTTTTTTCCTCGCTTTGTTTCACCTTTTTCTGTTTTACTTCTTTTGCTTGCTTCTTCATTTCCCTTCACTTCTACGCTTCCCTTCACTTCTTCACTTTTCTTCACTTATTTCGCGTTTTTCTTCTTTCCTTCATTTCTTACTTTTTCCTTCGCTTTGCTTCACCTCTTTTTGTTTTACTTCTTTTGCTCTCTTCATTTCTCTTTACTTCTACGCTTTCCTTCACTTCTTCACTTTCCTTCACTTATTTTGCGTCTTTCTTCTTTCTTTCATTTCTGATTTTTTTCATCACCTTTTTTCACTTCTTTATGTTTGTATTTCTTCTTTCCTTCACTTTACTTTTCTTCATTTCTACATTTTCCCTCGCTTCTTCACCTTCATTCACTTTTTGTGCTTTAGTTCTTTCCCTCTCTTTTTGCCTTCACTCGTTACTTTTTCCTTCACATTGTTTCACCTCTTTTTGTTTGTATTTCTTCTTTTCACTTTACTTTTCTTCAATATCTCTTATGTGTTACTTAATTCTTTACATTTCTTCTCTTCTTTCCCGTTTATTTCTGTTCCTTCTTGTCTTTTGCATTTTAATTTTTTCATCACTTTCTTCCTTCACTTCATTTTTCTTCTCTTTTTTTTATGTTTGACTTCCATCCTTTTTTTTACTTTCTTATATTGCGTTTTACTTCTTCCCTTCACTTATTTGGTGTTTTGCTTCTTTTCTTCGCTTCATCATTTGATTTCACTTCTTTTGCTTTATATTTTTCCGATACTTCTCATTTTCCTTCACTTCTTCACGAGCCACTTCTTATTCGTTGTTATTTTTGTTTTACTTCTTTTGCTTAATTTTTCATATTTCTTCACTTCTTCCTTCACTTTTTTGTATTTTAGTTTTTTCCTCTTCTTAATGCCTTTTTTTTATTCTTCTGGCTCCTCTTTTTCTTCTTCCTATATTTCTGGTTCAAATTTCCGTTCTCGTTTTATTCCCTCGATATTTGTTTTACTTCTTTAAATTGTTATTTTTTCTTCTTCTTCTTCTTCTTCTTCTTCTTCTTCTTCTTCTTCTTCTTCTTCTTCTTCTTCTTCTTCTTCCTTTGATATTTTTCCTACAATTAATTAATTTTTTTTTTCTTCTGTTTTTACCTTTCTTGTGTACCATGTTTTAGTGTAATGAGTAGTAAGCTTGTCTCGCTTATCATTACTATTATCACTATTACTATTATTTTTATTATTGCCAGGTGAGTTCTATATTCACTGTGTTCTTCATATTTATGTTACTGTGCCCCAAAGAAGGCTATGTCTTACTTTTTCTTCATTTTATTCTAGTTTTCTTTTTTCCTTCGTAGTCGCCATTTTGTTATGCTTTATTTCTTCATTGTCGTCTCTTCGATATTCTAGGAATGTTATTGCCTTTTATTTGCGACGGATTATTGGTTTAAATGTTTTTATTGTCTTATCCTTTTTCAAATCTTTCTTGTAGATCTTTATTCATGCAAAGTTAGATTATCCGACCATTGTCAGTGAGTTCGACTCATGCTGGGTGCCCAATATTTCTGACTTTGTGCAATAACTTGGTAAAGCTTGGTAAATATTTTTCCATCGTCACCATTGATTTTCTCTTCCTTTAAAGTCGTGGTTTTACCATCTTAATTTTCTTTGCTACTTGAGTTTTCTTCTTAATATTTCTCTTTATCTTCTCTGACAATATTACTCTAATTATATTACAACAATATTACTCTACCTATGATGCGCTTCTTGTCATAACCTAATGCAGACGGATGAACGTATTTCTTAAAAATTGGTATCTATGTACATATTTTGACGCAAACAAAGAAATCTCAGACACAGACTAAATAAATTGCTTCTTTCGTGTCTAGCCACATTGAAGAGTTGTGATACAACGAAACAGTCTATCTGTGGATGACAACTTAAACGCTTCTTTTCTGGGAGTTGAGCAGACTGGCGAAGGAATTAATGGCTGCTACCCACATAATGAAAAGCTCTTCTAACGAATTGAGCACTCTGGTATCCCATAGTGGAAAATGTAAACAAATGAAAGCTAATACAAATTCCTTAAAATTCCGGAGCTGACGTATGTCACCGAAATGTCTGAGCGGTTTGATAACAAGTCTAGCTTAATGTTAGTTAGGATTCGTTCCTAGCTTAAAGCTTCCTGCGAGTCTAGTTACACTAAAGAGTTGTAATACAACGAAACAGTCTGTCTGTGAATGACAATTAACATAAGTTGTAAAATTGGCGACCGTAGTTGAGGCCGACAAGAAGGCTTCCTTTGCAATAGTTTCTACATCAAGGTGTAGAAGAGGGTGCTACTTCTTTCCCTCGATTGCTCCACTTTACACTTGATACGTGCCTTATATTGCTGAGTATTAAGCAAGGACGTATCGAGTACCATTTTTAAAGTCTTTTGAATGACGTGACCTGGGAATGAACCGACGTCTCCCGGATAATTGGCGAACATTCTACCCACTAGGCCCA